>OX438904.1:15095844-16295844 GCA_949316265.1 Diarsia mendica | reverse complement strand
CAGAACAAGAAATTAAAGTAGTTTAAGATTATTTTCCAATACTTGAGAAACATGACTTTCTGATTACGTATTGAACTATGATCAACATAGTTACACGAAAGCGATAATTCTAGCAAGTTTTTAGATTTCGATGGAAGGCGTAACGGATTGGCCATCTTGAAAAGTGAGTAAAACAAATGAATATCAGCAATTGTTTGCTAAATCTGCCATTATTCTCACGGTACCAAAGCTAACCAAAATAATAGAATATTTGTAAAGGAATCCTAAATAACTGGTTTCCTTATATTAAAACATGGGGTAAGTGTTCTTTTATGTATCGTGATCGGAACCAGTTTCTGGTTGGAATAAAGGCTTTATATTGTAATTTCTTGTTGGTATAACACTCGGCCGACTCTGTGCGGAAAAGTATGAATCATAATGCAATGTCTGTAGAGGTAGAGCTTACGTTGTCATAAACTGCATTTATTATTATTTCTTCGAGGAGCCTTTCCATATAAACATAAGCTAACTCTATGGGTGCCAATGCGCTAAATCCTCCACGCTGGCCAATTGCAGGTTGGTAAATGTCACATTTCTTCGAATTTTTGGCTCTGACATGCCGGTTTCCTCACAATGTCTTTTTTCACTTATCCATAATTGTAGTTTCATTGGAAATCTGTCCAAGACCACAAAAAATTAACCAAAACAGTTCAATGGCAAAAAATCTAAAAAAATTGGAAACAATTTTTCTCGCAGAATGTATAATGAATTATGGATAAGACATGTCTATCTTTAGACAATATAGAAATCATGTAGAAAGCCGTTGATTGATACCTCGTTAAAAAAACCTGGCTTTCTATGCTTAGGATCAAGTTAAGGCCTACTAGACCACCTTGTTTGTCTGGCTGGTACAATAAGATCGTGTGATAAGAACTCGTTAGATCCGGCTCTTAAGTGTCAATGTCACCGATTGTTTATTTATGCACACCAATTGTTATTTTTTCATTGGCTGTAGACATTTAAATTAAAATGTGTTTGTCTTTTTCGTTGGGTAACTTGTGCATTTTGTTTTAAAGTGGTTGTTCTGTTTCTATTATTTTTGGCACTAAAGATGCTCACATGTTTTGTTTTCGCTTCTTATTGCATTCAATATTAGTATTATCAACAGTAATATCGTTTTGTAACTACCCTTTTTAAACTTGACCTTTCAAGACCTTTGAAACCTGACTAAAACCAGCCAGCATTCACTTTTTACACCCGATTTGAATTTCGTATTTATTCGGAATAATTTTTTAAAAGCGCGCGACCCACCTTCCGTACGAGCACTCATCGCCGTCATGCCTCACTGACTCCCGTAACGAGATCTCGATAGCATCGAGTCGATAGAAATCCCCTAGAACTGATATCGAGTCTAGGATCGAGTTGACGCCTCATTACAACGATGTCCCTGCGGTTATCTGAGTATGTGTAGATTTGCATACGCATTTGAATAAATGTCTAATGTTTATGTAATAGTGACATGGCTTCATTAGATTTTCTCATTTTACATCGTGTGTTGCGTTTCTTTTGTGACGTGATTGACCGACTGATTTGCGTTGCAATGAGGCTTCTTCTTCTTTCTTTATGGGGTTATTGGTTTCCGCACTTAGTCCTTAGGGACCATTGTGCGTGAGCCGTGGCGGCCGATTACTCCAACTGCAATGAGGCTAATGTAGGTAATTATTTCTATAATGATACTTCGGAATTTTGCGATCGGCATTTGAAGAATGGTGGAGTGGAAGTGTTTTTGTTCCTTAGATATTCGTGGTCTTCATTAAATGCTTATTTCTTGTGCCTATACAAGCTAGTATTTTATTCATACGTCTCAGCCTACAATTGAGTAAAAAAATAACTTCATCTAGCTCAATGCTAATCACTTTTATACTATTGGGTACGCAGACGATCTCGCCATCCTCATCTCGGGGAAGGTGACAGGGACTATATGCAATCTCGCTCAGCAGGCGCTTCGCATAGTTGAACGGTGGTGTGCTGAGTTCGATCTCTCAGTGAACCCCACGAAAACTGAGCTAGTCATGTTTACCCAAAAACGTACGCTAGGCCCTCATCGCCTACCCAAGCTATTCGATACAGAGCTCCAGGTAACCAACGAGGTCAAATACCTGGGAGTTATCCTGGACAGTAAGTTAAATTGGAGCAGTCATCTTGACAACAAGCTTAACAGGGCCTGCATCACCTTTTGGCAATGCAGGAGGATGATAGGTAAGAAGTGGGGCCTATCCCCCAAAATTATACTGTGCCATGACCCATGATCACCTACGGGGCAGTGGTCTGGTGGCCCCGTACCAAATTAATAACAGCCATAAACAAGCTGCAACGTATGCAAAGGCTCGCCTGCATGGCGATCACAGGCTGCATGAGGACAACTCCGACTGCAGCCCTCGAAGCCATACTGGGGCTTCCGCCGCTCCACCTGTTCATTCAACAAGAAGCAACGATGACGGCGGTGCGCCTTAATACGCTACAACTCTGGGGTAAGAAGTACACGCAGCATACTGCGGCACTAGAGGGACTCCAAAGCGAATTTCCCCTGGTGAAAGCTGTTAATGATCGAGTACCCAAACAGTACGTATTCGACAAGAAGTACAAAATCCAACTCCATGAGGACCACCGCTGCGAGGGACTTAGCCCCGCAGAATTGCGGATCTTCACGGATGGATCCAAAACAGGTACTGGCACTGGAGCCGGAGTCTTCTCGGAGGATCTCAATATCCACATAGCCGTACCTTTAGGTGCCCACAACACTGTCTTTCAGGCAGAATGCATGGGCATCTCCCTGGCGGCATCAGCCATCTTGGCACGGGAGGTAAAGGATCAATCCATCCGTATACTCTCTGACAGCATGGCGGTGCTGCTGGCATTAAGGAGCCACACGGTCAATTCCGGGCTAATATACGAGTGCCACCAACGCCTGAACCAGGTAGGTAACCTCAACAATATAACCATTCAATGGATTAAAGGACATAGCGACTCCCGAGGCAACGATGCAGCGGACGAGCTCGCTCGAAGAGGCTCAAGCATGGCGGCGGTGGGACCAGAACCCATCGTGCCGCTCCCTTTCGGTTATCTTCGTACGCTGGTAAGGAAACGTACCAGAGAACTTCACGCCAAGCTATGGCTAGACCACGGCGAGTGCAGGCAGGCCAAGGAGGCGCTTCCCGCCATCGACGCCCGCCTCACCAAACAAGCGCTCCGGCTGACTAAGCTGCAGCTACGCACAGTGACGGCCGCCATCACTGGACACGGTACATTTAATAAGCACCTCTTTGTTATAGGTGTCACGGATAGTCCTCTGTGTCGAGCCTGCATGGAGGAAGAAGAAACAGCAGCCCACGTGCTCCTGCACTGTCCAGGGGTTGCCCCATACAGGGCCAAGTACTTCGGTAACCCAGGTACTCTCCGCGAGATTGCCGGTAACATCAAGGGGTTGCTGGCTTTTCTCGGGGAGCTTCGGTGGATCGAATAAGATTCCCACCCGCACGCAAAACCCACGCTCCGGGCGTGGAGTTGCGGACACTAGCCCGATGCATCTATCTATCTATCTATCTAACTTCATCTAAAATATATTCTTCTCAAATAACAACACTGAGTGTCGAAATTAATTAAAGAATTTAAATTTTGCAAATCAAGTTTCGAATTTCAAGCATATGCAAAATATGTAAATATCATGAAATTGAATGCAGTCACGAGGTCGCCATTTTGTGGTGTCAATTTATTTAGCAATGTCGGTGTTATTATAGATCTATAAAGTAGCCGTTTTTGTACCCATTCCTTTCATACTTTCCAAAAACCCAAGTTCAGGTACGACCAAGCAAGACTTTCGGAATTTGGGCCAATGGTCATGAAATATCATAGGAATATTCAGCGTATTTATCAATGTTCTAACTGCAGGAATGGGCGGGCTATTCAACAGGGTATCCTCTACGAAGAACCAGTGAGGGTTGTAATGGATTAAGCCGTAAGCCTACAAAAGTAAAGGTTAATTTAAACAGGAGAGCTGTGTTTTTCTTTTTAGCGTCCTTGTTCAAAGTTCTAATAAAAGTAAGTTAACTTTTTTAAATTAAAATACTTACCTAATAAGTATAAATAGTTGTTCAAAGTGTCGTATAGTCCATATTAATTTTGTAGTGGATAAGTTAGCGATATAAGATCAAAAGACGTATAATAGGCAGCCACTAACCACTTACTATTCCGCAAAAGCTGTAGTATTAAATTGAGAAAATGTTCGTCGTAGGCGCAGGTTCTAAGTTCTACCGACCTGTGAACCGTTTCTATCTTTAAACGAAACACGACTTTCCTATATATGGCATAAATGAATTCCAAGTTCCAGCCGAGAGGAATCTTTTAACCGTAATTCAAGTGTTTGGAGACTAAATAACGCGTATAAACAACGAAGGAGTCGCAGCCACAGAGGTAAACATTACAGCGTTTTTGCAGGATATCGTGTAGAATAATTCAAGTGGCATATTCTTAGTGGCCAAGGTATAAATTAGTGATCAATGCATTTTGTTGCACGTCTTTTAAAGTTGGTGGCGAATTTACTGGTAGTTTCAAAAGTAAATAAGCAATTTTTGTAAAGTTGATTAATGAATGAACCATGGCCTCTCACCTCAGTATGTTTAAAAATAATCCTTGAAGCAACAATACGGTGTCTTTCAATGACATTTTTCATTTTGATTTTTAAAATATTAACAAAACTTGACCTAGAAGCGTTCTGCTCTCCTGTGAGGCAATTGTTCAAGACATCAAATGAAAGATAATGAGACTGTACCAAGAGTAGGACAAAGGCAAATCTAAAAAATAAACATTGTTTATTTATCACTAAATACACATACGAATACATTTCATCATCATCATCATCCTCGTGCCCTTATCCCATGTCATTTGGGGTCGGAACAACACGATTTTTTCTACCATTTTGCCCTGTCAGTCGTCACGTTATCATTTATTCCTTTTTCCATCATATCACTCCTCACACACCATCCATCATTACAAAATAAAAATAAAACATTATAATCCAGTAACCAAAAGCCCAGTATTAGAAAAAAATTGCCCACAGGTGTTCTCACCATTCAAAGTGCCTTTAAATTCATACAACTATACGTTATTAAAATTTTGCAACGCCTATTATTGATATTAAAAAAAAGACTGTTCACGAAACGATCGACCCGACTGTAGTAGTTTTGTCGCAACTGTTTTGGTTTCAAGCTGTCGCGTAAATTTGCGAAGGCCATTTAAATAATTATGATAGTTTGCGAATCGGAATCTACAGTTTTGTAACATATTTTTATGTAAATATTGTGTCCATTTATTGTACAAATATAATTGTTTTACTAACAAAAGATATTTCATAGGTACACACAGTTAAAAATATAACACTGAGAATAGTTTCATACATAATTTAAACCTTGAACAAGAAAATGGTATGAGGAGACATAAAACAATATTGTAAAGAAGTTTTAAGATATTCAGTACCAAAGTATGCAGTTCCTTTATCAATATTATTTAAACATATTTTCTAAAAACATAAAGATTATTTTGAAATCACACTCAAACGAGACAACAAAACTTTCCTCTTCATCTTAACGTATTCGATTTCAATCTAGGAAACCTCCTAAACGAACAAAACCGAAGTCTAATGAGCCATCTTCATATAATGGAAGCACGCATTTATCTGCCATCTTAACATATTTTTCAACACACTTGCTCGTAAAGTGAGCCTTATTACATCGTTCTTAGGGCCATAAACCGAACTATAACTAACACGTGCATAATAATATTATACACTAGTGCATAATAGAATTAACACTACAAAGTAAAGTTAGTACCTTACTGCAAATTTTATGCGAGTAAACAGAGCATTTTCAATTTAACCGGGTAATACCGTATTTTTTTAATTTTATTGGTTGAGTTGCTATGTTCTTAAAAAAGTTTCGATACAAAAAAGATCGTGTTCAATAGTAAAAATAAATTAATGTAGGTACCTAGTGCTTGCTCATTTCATGCAACTTTGAATTTAAATAGATAAATTTAACTTGTACGTTTTTAATAAATGAAACTTTCACTCCAATAAAATAACTTTTGTAATATTATAAATATAACTTTTTTTTTAAATAAATTAACCTCATTCTTTTAGTCTATGGTCGATCGTCATTGTTACAGTATGACCATTTTAAGTTTGAATTTCATGGTGGCGCCACTGGTCAAATATGCATCGCTACGTCAAACTTAGTACATTTATTTTAGTTCCGTGTTTTCCCGCCTGCACAGATAAGTTGGTCGAACTGTAGATGCGCGCGCATAGGAAAACCGATAATTCTTTCCCGCTATTGTGAAAAAAAAATCAGAACTCGCTCTAACTGTTGAAGATGACTTTTTAGTATTATTTTCTTCACAAGTGTGTTGAAAAACGTCGTATGATACACGTGTGTATTGATGATTACCGTCCTCGGCTATCTTAAGACCCTCACCTGACGGCTCGGGTCTCAATGGCGCCTCGGCGGTAATCACCAACGTTACACACTTGTACCATAATGTACTATTTAAGTACTTAGTCTGCCTACGTTGTTTCCTCCAATGATTAGCCTCTGTGAGAATAGGAAGACACCACTTTCTCCGCCATTTGTGTTTTGTTTAACTTTTTCATGTTCCATGTTTGAAAATGGTGCTTTGTTTTAACGGTTTTATGGCAGAGAAAAGGTTTTGCTTTGTTTGAGTCATAGACAAAAAAGTACTGTTTTAAATAAGAGATCATTTTTCAAAAATTTGCATAACTATAACACATTATAGTTTACTAGTATTTTTAAAACTACGCAAAAAAAGTAAAGGTCTAAAGGTAAGCAAATAAGATGATTTTATAACAAAATAAATCACATTTTCGGACCACTGTGCGTGATAAATCAGATAACATACCTAAAACTCGAAATGTTATGTTAAAAGTTAATCCATTCTCCAAAACTGAAGTACTAGGTCATCAGCAAGTAGTGTAGAGCTGAATATTAATTTCAAGCATTTTGACCCAAATGATAATTTCAAAAGTCTTTATTTTATCAGTTTGCGTCTTATGTAATGCGACATTTGACCCCTATTACATTGACATTTCAGACTTTCAATGTCAGCCGCTTTCAAATTGCCTTACATTAAAAAAGCCGTATTCTATTAGGATTTAAATGAAACATTCTGACACTTCTAGAGCAGAATTAATTTTTAGGTCGTTCGTTTATTAGAGCCATAGCAGATGTTAGAAAATATTGATGTCTATTAGATCTGCCCGATAGCTTTTAAGATTTATCGTTTATTTTACCGATTTTTTTATTGATTGGGCAATATTTTAAAGTCTAAATAAATAATAATTGAAAAAAAAAACACTTTTGTGACCGAACTAAAAAGAGGTAAATAATTTCCTATAACTTCAAATAAAGAAAATGGCTGATGAAGAAAAAAATATATTTTATCGTTAACAAGCGTTGGATGCCTTTAAAAGATAATGGCTTTACCAATATCTGACACTAGCTTTTGCCAGCGGCTTCGCCCGCGTGAAAATGACGATTTTCCATACAAACTTTGATCCCCTATTTAACTCCCTTAGGGGTTGAATTTTGAAAATTTCTTCCTTATTCCTTGTCTACATTATAAAGGGAACCTCTGTGCAAAATTTCAGCTTTCTAGGTCCAAGGGTTTGGGCTGGGCGTTGATGAGTCAGTCAGTCAGTCAGTCAGTACTTCTCTCTTTATTTATTAGATTAGAAGATAGATCCCGCGCGGCATTCGCCTCTGTGTGGCCATAGCTTTATTGAAACACTTGACATAATGATCATAGTTGTTGACATTATAAAAAACAAGTGAACTCGGAAACTATCACAAGCCTACTTCCACGTTGTTACATAGAAACTCGGAATAAAACCTTTTTTTAATAAACACAGTAATGACTTGCATGAAAGTGAAAATAATATGTTCAAGTATCTAATGACGCGTTAACGTTATGGTACCGGCAGATTGCTTAGTTCCGCTGTACGTAAATGTCAAACATATCAACATTTTGTAAGGAAAAAATATATATTTTAGGTTGATGATATAATTTTCGAGAATTCTGTTGTTGAATAGAGGAAACGTGTTCTACTTATGTTTTTTTAATGGCCATCTGAATCTATTACGTATTTTTATTATAATGATAATTTTTTGTTGATATTTTTAACATTCAAGGCTGATGAGACATAAATGTCAGTCGAACATTTGCCTTTACGAGCCCATTACATCTTTTCACTTGACATCTTTCGTATTTTAACAACTCAAAAACAACTTTTATTCATTTCGGATTCATCTCGGCTCTTATAGTAAATAAAAACCCAAACACGCAATGACAGAAATAATAAGAGTTTATTCTTTTATCGAGACGCTTCCAGCAATCGATATCATCAAACAAGCAAGGTAATGGTTACCGATAAAACATTAAGTAGGTATAGGATTATTCGAATATTCGCGACTGTCTTGTTTGTGGTTGCCCAGCAGCACTACTGCGCAAAGTCTTAGGTCCGATTGATCGGCGAAACTACATATTATAGAGGTTTTCTGTCTGTAATTTCTCATTAGCTGACCGGAATCTAATGGCTAATTGAAGAGCTCGTGGCTAAATGATAACAGCCTCTGGTCGATCTTCAGGATAAGCCGAGCTAGGCTATGTTGGTCAGTGGATAGGTGACCACCTACTACATACCGAGTTTCCTCCGAGCCTCTAGAAGCACGTTAGGACTTTGGTCACCACGGCTATCATTTGTAGATCTTCGACAGTCGTTACAAGCAGCCAGTGGCCGGAAAGTCCGACAACCAGCCTTGTCGTATCGACAGTTCGTATAAAACAGTCGCTCCGTGTGAAATACTGGTATTCAGCAGCATCGTTAAGACTGGAAGCCGACTCCGACATATATTAGAAAAAAAACTGGACAGATGATGGCTCAACACATTCATATTACATGGGACTTTAAACATAACTGGCAAAAAATCGGTGTACAGTCGAACAAGCTAATAAGTATACAGCCAGCTAACTTGCATTTTACTTTTAAGATTATACAGATACATTTAGAGACTGATGTCAAACAATACAGCGTTTGGCATCAGTGGCTTAACGCAAAACACTATAAAAATCAAAATTGCAATCAATATTTCCAGTGTTCTAGAATTCTAAAGAACTCTACCCTGTATACTTATTAGCTTGTTCGACTGCACTATAAGGTCACCTCTGCTTAATACTTCGGTGAAAATTTGCGTGATGTTATATTCGAGTATTCGCAGACACAATCGTAAAGGCGATGTCGTCGAATCGAACACTATAGTATGCACAAACGCACCACTAGAATAGAAAGCGCGGGAAAACGACATAATGCGCGGATTAAATTTGGTTAAATAGCCAACGAAAGTTGTTTTGTATTGGTATGTTAGAAACTTTATTTTATTGTCTCTGGCCATGTTCGACCATGTGCGGTCTCTTTACGGAATCATAAAGCCTTGTTTAGGAGTAACTGCCTTGTTACTGTCTGAAGTAAAAGGGATGCTGAAGGTTTATATGTTGATACGGTATTCACAAACGCTTCGATTCGATTTCGATTCGGAAAGTCATTTATGTCTATCTCGCTTACTTTCATTATGCCAAAACAAGATGAACATACAGCTTAGCGAATCAAAATTGAATCGAAGTGTTTGTGAATACGGGGATAGCCCCCGTAATATAATTGCGAGATTACTGTTTGTTGGAATCACGAAATTTTTGTTATAAGCAGTGTGTAACTCTAGACCACTTTGGAAGCTTTCTAGCAAATGAAAAAAAAATGCAAGTCGAACCAGGTAAGGAGTACCTAATGAAAATGTTTAACAGATTTTCAAGTACATAAAGTTTTGTTTGAAACTTTTCCCCCTTTAGTTTATGAACTGACTGGATATTATCATGTGTAGCTAATCATTTAATAATATCAATAAAAGAACGTCCTTGCCCATTGGCAGCATATATTAGTGCCTGGCACACACTGTTATGAAACTATAAACTTATAAAGAATAGCTTGCCTATTGTTTTTCTATCTTGTGTCATTATCTTATTAAAGTATAATTGTTTTTTTTTTGTAGTACAGATAATATAAGTATTCTTCTTCATATTTTCCAGGAAAATGATCGACTCCAAACACTTTTTAAGAAACGACTTAGGTACGTCATCATAAAATATGTAGCCCCGTATTCATATTAAACTGACAACAGTAATTTTTGAACATCAAAAACTGCTTAGGACCCTCTAAAACGGAATTCGCATCGTTGGGGAAAATTTTGTAGAGCTGCTATGTAATCTACAACTAAAGAATAATTTTCTTGAATAGGTATTTGCAGTTGGTATAATACCTACTTACCTTCGTAAAGTGAAACCAAAACAAATCCTCAGGCATCGGGTAACTATTACATTAATTTTATGACGAACGTGGAGTAACAATAGACAATTATGGACACGAGAATATTTTCTTGGCGCGTAATTAGTAGTGTTGCCATGTTTTAAAATCATTGAAAGAGGTTTTTGTTGTCGGTTTGATTAGGTGTGATGGAAATGTGAAATAAATATTGAGGTAGTAATGTAGTAACTTATATGAGTGTGTTCACAATATGGGATTCAGAAAATGGTAAATTAAGCGAGAATCTTATTTAAAACATATTCTGACTCACTTATTTCGCACTTACCAACTTTATGTATACCGTACATCGGTATTTCCAACTTCGGAGTTCAGTAAATGCAGTCTACACGTACCTACATGAGAATGATACGAGTATTTATGTATCAAAACAACTGAACAAATGATACCATGTTTCAGTTAATTTATCATCTGATTCAATTGACAAAGACATGATTTGTTTAAAAAGATTTAAATTTAGACGAGTTGTTTTTTTTATTTTGTTCACAAAAAAGATTTGTATAATTACTTAACCTTTTCAAACAAGTTTTACATTCGACACATGAGGCCTGGCGATGTTTCCAGTTAATTTTAACAACAAGCTTGCTAATTTTATTGACCATGATACTTAGGGCCTGTTTCACCACCTACGAATAATAAATAACGAATTGAACAGATTCAAATTCTGTTCTATTTTTGAATTTGTTGAGTATGTATTTGGACATAGTGAAATTATTGGTCCTAAGTCATAGTTTAGAGCATTTCCCGACAAAACGTAAAAAGTTCATGCCTTTTCCTTGTAAACCAGGCTCTCCAGGAGCCACAGATTGTCCGTAAAAGTGTAAAGAAATGGTTACTGTAACTAAGATATCCTGAATCAACGTTTAATTTGCGCTCATGCACGGAAACCGATGCTTCGCATACCTTCACGTTAGTGTATCGTGCGTGATTTTTACGTGTATCCAAATGTACCAACATGACAGACGCGGTCGCCATCTTTTATACAGCTATACGTGATCAAATGTAAATAAATATCTTCGGATGTCGTTTGGAATGCTGGAATTCTGGATATTATTGTCTATTACATAGCTGCAGCGTAGTGATGCCGGTAAAATGTAATAATCGCTTGAATTAAATGAAACGGATACCTTCACGGTTTCAACAATGTTTGCATTTATGTCGTTTTTCTTTGCGTTGTTTTACAAAAGAGCGGGTGAAAAGAAATAGGAAAATAGATGCAGTGTTTTTTTGGATTAATGTTTTATTTGCCAATGTCACGGATGCCAGTTAATATACTTACTCGGGTATCCGGCAGGTTGATAGGGGTCGAAACTTAACTTTGGCGGCTAATTGGTAGAGGCTTCATTGCATGTGTTCCGGAACTAACAGCTGTTATTAACTAAATTCACCTGTATGTACACCGATAAGAGACCAGCTGCCATTTTGCAAAAAATCTTACTTATTAGATAAACGGAAAATAAAAAGAGCCGTTTACCTTGTTTTTAATTAAATAGTTTCAATGTCAGGAAAGAAAATTGTGCTAATAATAATTATGATCTTACAAGTTATTTTACTCATTGATTTGTTGATTTGACTGAGCTCATCTTTATAAATTGCATGATATGTGACGTCATTGTCTGTGGTGGTTCTTAATTTGAATTAGTGACGTCAGTAGGTTATATATTTTTTTTTACTTGAAAGTTGAATGTAACCTTTGCGGTTTTCCCCTTAAATCAGCCGGACTGACCGCTTTCATAACTTTTTGTGTACTTAAAAATCTCAAAAAAAACCTAGCTACCCGGTATTTCACTGTTGTGGAAAAAAGGCCTTCCCCTTCTCCTTTCAGAACTCTCTAGATTGTTGTTGTTTTATTATAGTAAGTTATAAGTACCAAGTGTAAGGACATCTTTTTTTTGACGACATATTTCAAAACATAAAATCGTAACTGATACAAAATTTTCTTGTACCTATGTAAAATAAACCTGTCTTGGTATAAAACTAAGACGGGTTTATTTTACGCAACATTTTGTGGTTCAATTAAAATATTTCGTACATCTGTGCATGTTCAGGTGTTTCCTAATTTTATCGGAATGCCTGACGTTGTGTATAGAAACATGTTTGCGTTACTCAATGTTCTGTTGCTTTTTTTTTTTTTTGTATAACTGGGTTTTTTTTGTAAAAAAATTTAATGACATCTTTATACTTAAATAGAGTAGCTAAAGTTCGTCATTCAGCAGTTGCTTAATATTATTATTATTATTTTTAAAAAAGAAACGGGACGGGTATTAATAATGGGATCATTTTCTGGTCTCAACTTAACATATATTTCTTGCGAAATTTTTGACTACACGAAGTAAGTTTAATTCACAAGTATCACCAAACAAGAACTATACATACCTCAATAGTAAAATAATTTGTGTGTAAAAACGTGATACTTATCTAATTAAAAAAAAACGTGTGGCACTCGGAGACTGCCGCGGTAAATCTATTGCATAGCATTTTTTATCAACTTATGCAATAATAGGTATAAATAATTAGGTATTAATAGTGTAATTACACACCAAAATAATTATTCATTCAAAAAATTTGAACAAAAATAACGATATTAAGAGTTTGATCTTCGAATTTCGCGCGATGTACATTATATAAATCAAAACTAACCTTCTTAAACTAACTAAGCTAGTAAGAAACTCTATGACAGAAAATTTAAAAGAAAAAGTATTGACAGCCTGACGTAAGTGTCATAACGTGAACCAGCAATGCCCAACACAGGAATGCACGACACGAGAACGCGCGACATAGGAATGTAAGTGTTTTGAATTCCAATGTTGTACATTGTCATGTCGTGCATTGCTGGTATGTGCATTACTGTGACGGACATTATAGGGACTCGTTATTTTCCGTAACCATAGCAACCCTTAAACTGACACTGAATATTTTTGTTAGGAAATCTCTGGATTCGCTCTCCACGTTCAACTCAAGGCCCGCGATAGAATCTATGCAATAGATTAAAAAACACAATATCGTTGGCTTCGTGATCCAGTCATCGACAAAACTGCTCTTTTTTACATACTTGCGTAGAAAGCTTATATTCCCATGTCACAATAGGCTTGGAGAGAACACGCCGTTCACAGGCTTACATAACGGCTGGGGGCTCACAATGAGAGTAGTCCGTTGGATATGGCAACTAATTCTACGAGACAATATCAAGAAAGTGAATCTTGCCAGTAAAAAAATAATGAAAAATCTATTGATGTGTCTGTAATTTGTTCTTTTGATCGGTGCTCTATGGTATTTTAAGGCGTATTGTTCACTTGCGAATGTGCCATGTGATTGTTTTGTGGAGTCAATCTCATTATCGTGGTTCTCTATTGTGTCACCTAACTTTTTTATCCATAATTTAAAATGCCATAACTTTTTTTGTCCTAATCATCATTTGTCCGAATGATAACTTACCCGAACTAAATATCACATAATATCACATGCTATAAAATTGAAATCCCTAAATATAATATGTCCTAAATCCATTTGTCATAAATATTACAATCAATAATATACGTAAGACATAAAATCGTTTTCCATAAAAGTTTTAAGTCCTAAATTAAAATAACATAATGTTTATTTATCATAATAATATTATTAGAACAAAGTATAACAAAGCTTTTGGTCACGTCACTCATACATGCAACGCATGTTGTACTCCATGACGCGCGCTCGCTTCGCTCGCATATTACATAACACTATTGCCTTCTGTCCCCGAAGTGCCGGGCCTCCGCCGGCCTCCTTCGTCGGCCTACGGCCCGGTGCCCATGCCGCCCATAAAGGATACTGTCGCGAGACGGTGATTCATCCACTTAGCGGACGACTAGCAACAGCCTATAATTTTGGTTATTCATCCGGCTAATCGGACGACTAATTAATTTTATTCATCCGCTAATCGGACGACTAGACACTTCGATTTTTTTTTAGGACTATAAAATTTATTATAAACGAACATTCGGAATAATACACATTAGGTAAAGCAATAGTTAGGACATATTAATTTAGGTCATGTAAAATTAGGAGATTCAATTATTATAGTAATCGATATTATGACAGAATACTTTTAGAACTAAAGATAATTATGTTAAACAAAATTTCGGCAATTTGAACATTATGGTTAATGAAGTTTATGGCAAACGTGTTATGGATAATGATTTTCGGACAAACAATTTTAGGAGAAGTAAGGGAGTACCCATTATCGTGTATCAATTGTTTTTTTGTACGCTATTCCCATTATAAAGTTGCTACTTGTTGATCCTATTTTGAATTTAATGCTAATAGTTTTTGTATTGTTCTTTTCATTTCCTAGTAAGATTTATTATCTTTTTAAGACGCAGTTAACGGGGGAACCGTAAAAACGACCTGTTTTTCGTCGCAGAGTTAGCCGTATTGCTACTTAATACAATTCCAAAAAAAATACAGTGTATAGTCAAATGTATAGGTAAAAGACTTATGCAAAAATATTTTCTAAAAGTAATCAAGAACCTCGAAAAAAAAAAACACAAAATCACAAAAAAATCACACGAAAAAACTTTTTCGTCTCGAAATGCTCAATATTTTGAGTGACAACTGTTATTTATTTTTTTGCTATCAGAAAGGAAATTTAACCAACTAAAGACATATGTAAAAATATTTTAACATTACAGCGTATTTTTTTTTTTAATAAATTAAATCTGCGAACTATCGTTCATTTTGGCAGTCACGAGCATCAAACGCATCGCCATTTTCAACCTTATCCATCTTATTATAAAAACTTGCGTAATACAAGGTTTAAACCAGAACTATTAGGTCTAGGTTTGTTACCGTACTAGCAAATCGTATTACAAATCGTAGACCTACAAAGGACTATTTAGTACCAGAGAACGTCCATAAACTAAACATTTTCATTCATTCATTCGTTCAGTGTTCTATGTGCCGTTCCATTTTTACAAAATGTTGATACGAAATTAAAAGAAAAAATGTTTTTTAAATTGATTTTTGCAGTGGTAAAATATAACATTGTGTTATTTAAAGGTATTTAAATATTGCGATTTGATTTCTTTGAATGCATGTTAACAATTCAATAATTATTGTACTGTTTTGTAACAACTATCGAGCTATCACGTATTACGGAGTGAACCGAGCGGCACGCGTAATACGAGTAATGTCATCGAAATGTTTATGTTACAACTTACATAATATTAAACTAATTATTAATTTAATACAAGTTAACGAACAGTATTCTTGGTGGTGAGATAGTGTGTGGTGTGTGCATTAAAATAAGAAAATGGAATAACCAAAGAAAAAAAGGAGTGTAAATAATTGGATTTCAGAATAAAATATTAGTGCTATATGATGTACACGCAGTATTTGATGCACTAAACTATGTACAAGTGGAAATTTACGCAATATAACCTACAGTTCGGCTCAAATACTAAGATAAATCGACGAAAACAATCGTTTTACAATTTAGTACGATAGTTAAACTAGGGGGCACGATGGTTTAGTTTTGGTACCAGAGGTAGTTCTAGGACTAGCCTTAAACTTCTTTTTGTAATAACGTTTAGTCAAGGTCATGGATTAAAGCTTGTACTAAACCCGGTACTGGGTTTAGACCACGTTTTATAATAACACGGTATTTGTTTAGGCGATGAGTTAAACGCGCGCTCAAGGTCGCGGGCAGCTAATGTCGCCTTAAATCTTTCTCTCTCCATGTCTCATACTGGGCTACGGAACAATACTCAAACAGGTGACCATAGGTTAACTCGAAGCAGTCGGGAGGCCAATACTAATGAGACAAATTATAAACGCACACGGAGTGTATGTATTGTGTGTACCGGGCCTTAGTTGTGTCAGTCTTTTGTTCGAATTTCAAATGTTTTGTGACATTCAAATTCTGTCTGTGGTATTTTTGTTAAGAACACTTGTATAAGCATTGATATTCTTTTTAAATAATACAATGTTCTTTCTGCTTCTTACGACAATTTAACAAACTTTTTTATTTACTTAAACCTATTTTAAACAAAAATATATTTTGAAAATCCGACATTATAATTAATACTTTACAAGTCAAACACGTTTAATCAAAACCGAACACCTCTAAATTAGGAACAAACTGTCGCATGTTCGGTTCAAAATGTTAATGTCATTCCAAGATTATTCTGTAATAAATTGTCAAATCACTTTATGAGTTATGTCATAACTAATTATTACAGTGAAGTAACGGCTAAGGAGTTATTAATTTTACATCGCAATAACTTGTTTTGTTTTCATAATAATATGCCTTACTCTTTCAGCCATAAATGTGATGCATTAGTACGTAACAATAATGTTCATTAATCATGCTATTAGTGCATAGAATTCAAATATTTGTATGTCGAGGAATTCTAAAGATTTTGCTGTAACAAAGATTTATAATAAGTAAGATGTAAGATGCGCCTGTTCTTATTTTGCTCAAATAAGTGTTTGCATTGAGAAGATTGATCTTGTACATCACGTCGAAGGGGATAAAAACGATTTTTTGAATGAAAGAGTTAATAATATTCAAATCTATACGTCTACAATATTTGCCCTGAACTCCTGGCTGACTGTCAGCGCACAGCTCGAACCACTGGTCAATTCAGGTTACAATTTCGCATAATGATAGCTGTTAAGATAAGACGTGTGGGCATCCGCGCAGAACTTTGAAAATTTCAACCATATTTCAACCCATATGTGGGTGAAACAGGGGTTGAAAGTTTGGATAAAAATCCTTTAAGTAGCGGGCGAACCTGGTTCAAGTTAACTAGATTAGTTATATTAATTGCCTACGAAACAGAAACACTACGATTGATACTTTTTAGTAGTAGTAGAACAAAAATATTATGATTGTTGACAGGTGAATCTAGCGATTTAAATCTTTGACTGGTAACGAAACTTCTTGGTAATAAAAACTGTTTGCTGGCTGGCTTTTGTTTGTTTGTTAGTTAGTCTCTTCCCGTTACAGAAAATGAATGGCGAACTGGGAATGAATATAGACAATAGTTGAAGAATAAATTAAGTATGGGAAATTCCTTTAGTCTGTGAACATCAACTTGTGTGTATAATTTACAGAGAAGAATGTAACCATCATTAAGTCGTACATTTTAACACAAGTTATGATAAACTAACAATGGGTAATTCTACATTTCTGAAAGTGTATGATCCGTAATCAGTACCAAACAAGGCATGTACCACGATGTACAGATCTTCTATCTACTATTAGAATATGAAAATTGAAAAGAATTTAATTTATTAATGTATAAAAATTCAAAAATCTGACAAAGGGTTTCTCATGTCAATATAAATGAAGATAGAAAGTTACGATGTTCTGAAAAGTAAAGTCATCAAGCTTTTGCAACCTCCATTAAAGTTTCTACTCTCGCCAATTTCCACAAAACAATATAAATCTCTCCCAGATTGATGTCTTATCGTAAAACATCATTGCAATAAACCTTAACAAACAATCTAGTGCAAGACAGTTCATTATCATTACGGTGCTTATTAGAATTCAATTCAATAATGGCGTCGAGGAGTTCATTGCCGCCATACGTGTCGATCAACGCCGAGCGTCCATCTGCGAGGAAACACGTTATACCCGCCGATATAACTGGCTATTTATAACTATAATTTGAAAATAGAACCTCCGGGCTGGCTGGATAGATTGACGACAGTCTGTTTATAGGTTTTTGAACGCAAATAGATCCTTCTTGGTTAAATGAGGATTGGATCAACGGATATCTTTATTATTTCTCATGATTTGAATGTAGTTATAAAGCTGAGGGCTGAGGGGGGGAGTCTGACACTCCCCTTCGCTCTGCCCAAGAGCGGGGGGGGTTATTCGATGATTTTCCACCCACCAAAAAAAAAAAAAAAAAAAAAAAAAAAAAAAGGGCCTTTTGTAATAAAAAGTAATTTCTTCACTTCAAAATTATTCCTTCTCGTCAATAGTCACATAAACGCTTCAATCTAATTATAATAATAATTCTATCATGGGCATATTCATTAGGTTCCTTCATACAAATGATTACTTGTAAGTATGTGTGTAGGTACTTATCGATACAAGTATGGTGTGTAGTCGAAATCTCCGAAGCAAGTTTTCAAGTTACGCAAGCCACGATGTTCTTAACCATCTGTTACGAGTATGTACCAACATAGTAATACCATCTGTCATAGTCTGTCATGTTGGCAGCACGCACATTTACAAGAAAGATTTTCACGCGATATCTGACGTCAATTAGTTAACTTTACTAAATATCTTAGCGACGGCTTTCAGTTGAGCTGAGGAGGGGAATAAATAATACATAGTGTACAAAAAAAAACTTTGAAGGCGTCTTCTATCTTTTCTTTTCAACGAATTAGAATTTTAAGAGATCAACGTCTCTTTCTAACAAAAACACTGGCAATTGTAAAGAGTCTCGCTCTCGACCTATAAAATATTCCAAACACGAAAACCACGGTAATACTGGTAATACAGAATTTACCTCAAAAGGCAACTAGTCTTGCAATGGAGAACCACCATCAGTTAACCCTGAAGATCATATCATTGCAGCTTTAAGACAGGTCAACCTTATTTAGCCAGATTTAAGTGTTGATATACGTAGAATACCTCCAGCTGATGCTTGCCCAGTTTAATTTATTACCGGCTTAGCGGGATTTCGACACAATGAGGACCTACACCAAAATTGAAACGTGACTTGGTTCAAAATGTCGGCCATTACATTTTAGGAGTCGACAATTTTAGTTCTAACTGGACTTCAGATTTATTTGAATGTCATGGCCTAAACTCAGTTCTGTTGTAGTCCAAACAAACAGTGAGTCACATACAAGAAATATTTAACTTTTTAAAGAGTTCCAGTCTAAAGAGAGACGAATACAATAATAGTATCACTGCATGTCAGCCACTTAGATACTCGTAATCCTTTGACTTTTAGAAGTACAACCAAGAGAAAAAATACTACTGTGAGAATATCAAGTCTTCGAATACGAACAAAATAATCTTGACAGATGAGATGACCGTGCAAAAACTTCGACTATCAAGACGCCATGAGTAAAAACACTGCGTGTGTAAGTCTACGTTTTATTGCAGCCGTGTGTAACACACCCACACAAGAACAGGTTCGAAATACGCGCGCATCATTTGTTTCGTCAATATGGCGGCGATCGAGCCATTGGACCTCTGCCTCTTACTTTCGTTATTTTCACTTTCGTTTAAGTAATACGTTGTATAGATAATGATATTATTACTTAATCTCGTTTTGGACTTCCGTAATGTGGGCGTCTCTGTTTATATTATTAATAGGCGTTTAAGTAATTGGTACTTCTTCTAGAGTTGTAGTTTTATGATTATGATTGATATTACTTCATACGTTTTCTTAAAGTTCTGTTTTGGTTTCAGATTGGGATACGCGGATTTTGGAGTTTCGCTAATATTTAAGGTGAGTTTCAATAATTGCACATTTGTTATTAGCAAGTTCATGACGCGACTAGGTATAGTATGGTAATCCTTAAAACTATCGTCATCTGAACTTTACTTTGTTAAATAATTGTACTGAAAATCTCGTAAAGCCAGCAACATGTCAACAAGTGAACAGCATACGTACGGCCTTAGGATGCATTACCCTACCTAACTCCAAACCGGTATTGCAAACACTAAAATTGTCCGAACAGACGTAAAGATTAGTTGAGTATTTAATAACGTTGCCAATTCAGCAAAAACAGACGATTTCATCGAAATGTCAAGAGCGTTTATATTGATAAAAACCGCGAGTCGAATGGCCGTCGTCGCATTAACGATACTAATGTCTAATTCTGCTTTAAACACAACATTAATTTCCCGAAAGGTCACATTATCTGCTTCATAGTCAACAGTGTGGAAAATTTCCGCGAATAAAACATAAGTGGTGAATACTTCACAGATATTAACCGTATGTGACTTTTTGTAGATTGGTCGTGGTTATTCATCTTATATTTTTAGCGTCAAGGATTTTATTAGCAACGCTTGCAAAGTTATAGAGAATCATAGGAAACAGCATGTTTATTTTTCTTCTTCATTAATTTTTTTAGTAACATCTTCAACTTTTGTCATTTTTCCAATGTTTCTTCTTTCTGCCCTGACTCCATGTTACTTGGGATCAAAATCCCCATTAAGTATACTTTTTCCTCTATCAGTCACGTTTATCATACAATCCTTTTGCTTCATTCTTTGCTCATTCTGTTCACCTTTTATTTAATATCCTTCTCCATCTTCATGCATCCATTTATATTCTTTACTCTTCTAATCATAGTCTGTAATTACTGTAGCGTCATTAACTTGATTAGTTTCATTCAGTTGGACTTCGTGAGATGAGTGTTTATCTTCCTTGAACAAAAAATATGTCACCTTAGCAATAATTACATATTCTGCTGTCTTGGCAGTAGGCTCATTGTCAGCTGGTTTAATTGCAGTGGTTGCACCACATAATGAGTGGCTAAGCAAAAAGTTCATCGACCTCCTTGTTCCCATATTGGTACCGTTGTGTTATTGTTTATCATTGCCTTGTGCTGCAGTGACTATTGCAGTTGATGTTGAATGTTTTTCATTCAGTCATGAACGTTGTCCGTAATGGGGATGTTTAGGAGTTCTTTCAATTGCGTCATCAGTTTGGTGGAGATTTAATTCAATAGGTACAGGTTTGTTCTCGAATTCTTGCATTTGTATCATTGATAAATTCATCAATCATACAAATCTGAGAATTCGAATATTAGTTCATTGATCTCATTTTAATAGGGGGGTTATTTATGTCAATACTTCGAAAGTTTTCCTGTTGGATCAGGGGACTTTCAAATCTCGAACAAGCAGCAGTCTATTCTTATAACATTATCCCCTTGGGGCCACTAGCATTTTAATTGGCCGATCATTCTTTTATTTTCCTCATCAGCCAGTTTAAATTGATAACATCAGCAGCCAATCAACCTACTCTCACAGCACGGCACGAGCCAAGCCCTAGGCGTAAACTAAGACCACTAACAAAATCAATAATCTCTATTGTAATAGTTAACACCCACGGAACCGGTCGCGGAGAAATTCGAAATTCAAATTTCAAACAGCCGCGCCGAACAGTAAGACACACCTGGCCGTTGACAGTTGGCACTTTCGCCAACATAACAATATCAACTGATAACATGTTATGTAACACTAGGTCTCGGTCATGGTGACCCTCAGGGAGAAATTTTGTATTTTACATAATATTGGGCGTGTATTTACTTTTAAGTAATAAATTCATTAATTATGTAGTTTCTGCTGTTTAGATTTATGCTGCCGAAGAAAAGAAAGTTTTGGTTGAAAATAAACTGATGTCGATGTCTTTGGTAATTCACACGAGTAGAGACGATATGCGTGCATACGACAAGTTAAATGCAGGTTTTTTATTTACACTTTCTTTCAAGTTAACTCTTTAAACGCCCATAAATATGGCTATGTTCAGCCTTCCTGTCAAATATTAATCAAACTTAAATATTTCAAATTCAATTTAAGTACCAATCAAATTCATAATCGGCTTTAATTTATTCAAACTGTCTTTTAAAGGGTCATTAACACAGCTGTTTTCGAATTCAGAATGATAATAGTTCGTGACTCCGCTTAATCATGTTTTCAATGAAAAACGTTATTGTTGCCGACCCTTTACCAGCCAGTTACAATTTCTATAGAATTTCTTTCATTTTCTTTTGATAGTAAAATGCGATAGTAACCTGTTGAGTGTGTTAATCGATATAAGACCCTATGTAATTGACTGAAGGTGCAATAAATTTTAAATACCATGTTCAGAAAGATTGTGTAATCAAACGTGTAGTTACAAGTTATGCTGTCAGATCTTTGCATACTTTGCGTAGCACAATCTAGAAGTTATCTAAGAAATACTTATTGATTGCTTTGCCAAGTTAAAATCTAGTGCAGTTTTTATGCTCAAAGCCTTTCTATGATGACTAGAAGCTTGGTGCAATAGTAGATACTTTTGTATAATAGTAAAAAGTAAAATAAAATAATATTGGCAAGAAAGGAGGCCGCATACCACGCGGCATATAAGTTGAACATGCGCAGTACTTAGTCGAATTTTAGACGTCCCATACAAATCAAGCAGGGAACCTGCGCAGAACGACGCCATTTTGTTTCAAGTTATTTGCCTAGGAGTATAACTGCTGAGATGAAAAGTAATAGAGACGTATGGAAGAAAAAGACAATGCTGATCCCTAAATAAATTTGGATGAGGGCAGGCGAATGATGATGTTCCTATTATTTTTCAAAGCAAAATATGTAGATAATAATTAAAAAAATATATGCGTAAGATGTAACTCAAACAGGAAACAACAAAAAACATTGAAGCTTGCATTTCCGAATTTGAATTTTTCACTTCCTTCAAATCAAATTTGAACATCGTATCTTGTTTATGAATGACTCGAGGCGCCAACTTATCACTGACCATCAACAAATTAAAACTAAATCCATCCACAGATAATTAAAACATCGTAAGTCAATCAAAGCATCCGTTGTTTGACAAGTATTGAGGAAACGAGTAGCAGAGTGGCAGCATTCTTTTCTATAACATTATGTAAAGCTTTCTCACGGCAGCCATGCATCGTATATAATAGTATATATTATAATTGAATGCATGCCTCACGACTTTGTAAATTATATCATCGAAAACGCGTACCTATGCCATTATACATGGTTAATTATGAATGGAAGCATAATACTATAAATATGCAATTGTTATGATAGGGAACTATGCAATTGTATAATGTTGCTGTTCTAGTCATATTGTTTTCACTTGCCGTTGTTTGTGAATTGATAAATTAATTATAGACTAATTGTACATAATATTATGTTATATTGTAAACATAAAAAAAACATGATTAGGTAATAATATAGTTTAGTATTCCATTAAAAAAATTCAGCTTAAAACACAATTCATTAAAATACCTACCTATTTACTTGAATAAATTGTATTTAAAGCTTCCAGGGATAATAAGTTAACTTTTATAATACAGTTGAAGTAGGTATCCATCTCACATACAAATTTGTGAAATAAACCTGGTATTTTGCAAAAATCTCATTGAATAGTCTGCAAAGAAATCTTATATAGCATATTTTTTTACGATTATTATTCAGTAAAAAAAAAATTGTCACGGAGGCTGTTCAACAGGTTTTACAATTCATTTAAAAACCTCTGCTGTGGTGGTTTTTTGTTTCCCCAGTGGCATTGGCACGGTTTTTTCAGAGCCGGTTGTTTTCCGGTTGTGTTGTTTTCAGTTTTTACTCACAAATTAAAAGTTAATTCATATACGGTTTCCGTCTATGCTTCATTTTTTTTCCATAAAATCCTGAAATTTTAATCAGTACCTTAACCATTATTAAAAAATGGTAGAATATTAAATAACGTATATTTTAAATATATACATGTCATATAAATAATTAACACATTGATAGTAATTCGCTTTTTTAAAAATATCCCTAGACCGTGTTGATGTGTGTATATAGTTAACGTGGCGTAACTATCACCATCGCTACTTATTATAAAACAAAGTCTTCCGCCGCGTCTGTCTCTCTGTTCGCGATAAATAAACTCTTATAAAACAAAGTCTTCCGCCGCGTCTGTCTGTCTGTTCGCAATAAACTCAAAAACTACTACACCGATTTTCATACTGTTTTCACAATCGAATAGAGTGGTTCTCGAGGAAGGTTTTAGTATATAATACTGTATTACTAAGTTAAGGAGTACTTATTAGAGGATCGTTGCACATGCCTCTATGTAACTTACCTATGCCCGGCATATCAAAAGGCGTGAATTTATAAACGTTACGTTACGTTACGTTACGTTAAGTTAAATATATACAAGTATATATTTAACTAGCTGATGCCCGCGGCTTCGTCCGCGTGGATGTCGGTTAATTATTATCGGCATAGGTAAGTTACATAAAGGCTTGTGCAACGATCCTCTAATAAGTACTCCTTAACTTAGTTCACGCCTAGCCTGGGTGACCACCCATCCATAGACCAACCTAGGCGGCTTAACCTAAAGATTGACCCGAGTGGCGGTTATTATGCAGCCAAGAGTTCCTTCATACTGACACTATAGTATTTAATAATAACAAAAGGGACTAAAACTGTTCGTTTATAAATCTTTAATAAAATTCTCCCTACAATTATCCTGCCTTTTTACGAGTACTTACATGTTTACTGAAGACAGCAGACAATTAAAACCCGTATCTTGCCGAACACTCGTTTAGTACGTATCAGACAGACATGAAACCGGACGGACTTCCTAAGGCCTTGTGGTGGTGTGCAACCAACCATGGTTCCTGGCCATTGTCCACCATTGTGTGTATACAGTGGTGCCTTTTGGTACAGTGAAACTGAATGGGTGTGATAAAAACGGTGGTTTGAGTAAGTACACTCGGCGATAGATAAAACTATACATGTCCAGTATAACCTGATCTCGGTTTCTATGAGCTTGCTGTACAATGAGAGATCAGGTCAATTTGGTTATCATTATTTGATTGGTTGGTCGTCATAGGTAGAGTACGTTTTTTATTAAGTTGTTTTTTTGAGCTACAACTTGCTTAGAGTGTTCTATATTTTAGTGAATTTTGAAACCAGCGTAAAGTTAAACAAAAAGCAATAAAACTAAAAGAAAGTCACAACAAGACTTAAAGAATTCTAAATTAGCGAAGAATAAATTAGCCGTTAATGAGTTCAAAACTGATATTAAAGTCGCCGTTTTTAGTCGAAACGGTAAAAGCTATGAAGACTTTAATTTAGCATGGTGTTCAAAAGCTATCTCGTTAATCTAGACAGCGTGAATCTAATTTAAAACTCGAAACAGTGTTTAGACACCGGTAAGTCACGCCACCATAAAATTTTCATTCAATCCTCAGAACCGTTATTTTGGAAATTAATTCCAGTAAACTTAGTTTCTAGAGCGATTAATTTTCAGTCTATGGCTAATTGAACTAGAATAAATCATTTCTTAATTTCGAATTAGTAAAAAGAAAAATAAACAATGTCTTCTGAATAATTAACAATCAATAATTCCAAAAAAAACACTTCATTTTAGACCTGAATACCTGAGACCTGATTTATTTTTTATTTAATCAGTTGTAATATTTAGATTTTTAGTTGCTTCGAAACATAAATAGTTCAGTCGTTGTAACAAAATTTATGGGGGAATCGCGTTTTGACAGATCATAAAAAGTACGTCAATTGATTGTTAGTATTTATTACCCTAATTCAAATTTTGCGATCATGCGTTCTAGAATCTTGAATGTCAGTTTTGTCTCCCTTTTTGCTGATTGGCTGCAGAATTGCGCGTCATCGCATCAGTCGGAGCGTATAGAAAGCGTTTCACCGCGCTCCAATGACTGCTCAATGGACTTCATAAATTGTTAGAACGTTGGCGCTCCGGTAATTTGTCTCAATCATCATCTGTGTTCGCAATTCTGTCTACTGCGTGTTCCAGAAAGGTGTAGTCATATTCATGGTGCAGAGCGTCAAACGAAACCACTTTCCCCATGGTTCTATCCATACATAATTTCAACACAGCATTGACTTATAATTACTGCGTAAGGACTGGGCGGACCGCATGATAAAATGACGCCTCGAATTTGGTCCCAAATAGGTCTTGACTAAACCGAAGTTTAAAAGAAAATGAAAATTAAAAATGACAATTTAACATTTTTTTTATTAACATTTTAATAAAAGCTTTATTTAATTTCTTTATACCTCGATAATACCACGCCATGCCGCTCACAAGGTTACGTTTACGAGTAGCCTGATTAGTTCTTAAAGATGACGTTAGTGTTTCTCTGTATGGGGAACGCATCGAGCAAAATGTTCGGACGACCGTCAGTGAGCTAATTTCTTTATGATCTCGCACCCATGATATTGCTCAGTTCGATAGTTTAAAACGTAAACACGACAATACCTCTTTGACGCAAGCTGTATACTTGAACGGATTTTTGGAGTTGGATACAACTGAATCTTATTGGCTATTTTTCCATTTGTCATGTCATTCATCTTGTATACAATAAAATTCATTACTACATTAACATTATTAGCTATATGCCTAAGTGTTGTCTATTTTTGCCTATAAGTTTTATTATACCCAAATCGACATGAAATGAGTAGATAGTTAAAGAGACATCAGTATCCATTTTATTTTTAGATGTTGGTAGAACGTCTGTGATAAACTTATGAGTGATGTGAACTGTGCTGTTTGTAAAACTATGTACATATTATATATACATAGCCAAATCGGCATCACAACCTTCCTCTAATCTCTGAAGGGTTAGGCCGTAGAGGTGTACTTTATAGTACATCCACAAGACACAAGTATGTTTTCACAACAATTCGACTAGTACAAGACTAGACTAGTTTTCAAGTCCCATGTAATAGGAGGCAAGCCTTATGCCATTACTGAATTAAATATGTTACCTATAATGTTAATTAATTTCGAAGCAATCGTAAAAGCTGATAGACACATTAAGAAAATTGAAAAAGGTCGAGAAAGTTCTGCGATATCAGAAATGACATTACTTGACGAAAATGGTAAAGGTGTCTTAAGTTACAATATTGTCAATAATGTTAGAACAAAATTGGCTATAAAGTCTTTATTTGTATCTTAGATATGTGTTTGTATTGCATGCGACACTCGTAATAGGAGCGAGATTATTTCTAGACTGGCTTTCTTTATTAAACCAGTTTAGTTTTACTTTCGATTGGTATAAATACTCATTACTGACATCTGTAAATAAATTCTAAGGAATTTTCTTGAAGAAGAAAGAAAAAATTAATATTTATTTGTCGCAGAGACGTGACGTGTGCGTGACGTGCTGTACAAAACGCCAAAAAAAAAAACAAAATGGACAATAAACATACAATGCATAACAAACATTAAAATTTATAAAACAGATAATGAATAAAAAAAATAGGGATAGATTAGTTAGACCAATCTTTCATGTCGCAGATTCGATGATTCGAAAAATTGACCTTGACACAGTACAATGTCATGCTTGCCTCTAATAATGATAAACCAATGTCTCCAAACAAATATTTAGCCGATTACCTATAACTTTTCTAGACTAAAATTATCTAACCAAACCCTAAGTAAACTACTTACTAAACAAAAACACGACATAACATGATTTATATCCAAGAGAATTATCTACCTAACTTTATGAAACGATTTACAGTCATCTAACCAGACAATCGTTTGGTAAAAATAAACGATATCAAGGTTACATATAACATTAAAAGAAATATTCGTGACTACAGAGTTTAGGACAAATCGGTCACAATCACCAACAGTGGTTTTATTTCTGCGTACGAATAAATGCTAATAGCCATCGGTGAACGTCAAGGATGAACCGTTAGTACTAAACAAATGTTCAAAAATATTGCAAAACGGTAAATTTTATGACTAATTTTGGGGTTTGTGATACTTACAGTAACTTGAGGTGAAAAAAGAAATATTACTCATGAGAAAGGAACGAAAGCGTAAAATCACAGTGAAAAACAAAACAAAATTACAGGTAGAAAGAAAGAAAGGGACATCGACGCGACGCAAAAACGGACACAACGTATTCAGTACATCAAACTGAAAACAGCTGTTCCTGTACTGATTATGTCGAAATGTTGAGCTGTTTTCTTCCGTAGGTGAGGAAAAATCCAATGAAAATGTCTTGTTACGATTGTTTAACTCCTCTTGAATTCCAACTAGATCATTAAGTTGAAAGAAAAATGTTTGATTGTGTTGATGCGATTGCCCCAGTAGTATTGTCTCATTCTTATGCAGATTATGAAGAGAACAAAAGATGACATCGTTTCAAAACTGATATCGTAAGGATTGCAAAACATTGCGTTCGCGTGACTGGCCCATTTGTGATGTATCGCTAATCATTTTGTTTGCTACACGCTGGCTGCTACGAAATCTCACATAAGGAGTTAATTTTTGAGGGAATACCGTTATAATAATATGTACTTGAGAATATTTGGCCACTTACTTCTTATTTGCTCACTCCTAAAATGCAGAGAAATTTTAAAAGGGTTATTTATAAATTTATACAAATAAATGCTGACACGACTGCAAAGAATTTCAAAATAAAAGTGCAAAGAAAATATCTACATAAATCGCGGTTTAAAGCGTTGTACATGAAGACCATATAATTCTCAAACGACAACATGATATTAATCGGCAGTGTCAGGATTTAATTCACCTTCAAATTTCATCTGAAAAAATCTGATGAAGTAAATGGAGCAAAAAATCTTATCGCACCACTGATCAATAGCAATGAAACAAAAGAAGTAATTTGACTCTGTTACCTTTCTTCCGCAAAGCGAGGTCAGGCGTGACCGATGCGAATTCCTTAAACTAAATATTCACTGTAACCAGAACTGTATCTTGTGAAACATTATTCCACTCCGGAGATCAGCAAGATTGGACATTTGAGAACTCATTCATAAAGCCACCAGTTTCCAAAGCCATTATTTCAGAAGATGGATCGTTTATCAATGGTTATGAGACCATGAAGAAGGTAAATGCTTCAAATGAGGCATCCGATGTTTCTATCAAGCTATTACAGCGCTTTTCCGTGCTATCATACAATCACAGTTTTCCATGGTTGACTTAATTCCCAGATGGTGTTTTATGATTGTATGCAATTTTAAATCAAATAAATGATGACAGATTTAATCTATGTAATGATATTATTCAACTGTATTTTCGTAACTAAACCGCGTTTCTCTATTTCAAAAACTGTTCTAGTTTTGAGTTGTTTTAATCTTATCTTGTGCAGTGTTGACTCAGCTGGAGCACGATCTGTTTTGACACCACTTTTTCATTATTTTGTACCATCTAGAAAGTAAAATCTGAAAATCGTTTCTATTTATTGCTTCCTGACTCAGTACCATCAATAAGAAGCTTACGAACATTTATCTGAAGACAGATAGAATGCAGTAAATCAGGGACTAGTACTTTATAGCGGAGTTTGCGGGCCAGAAGGTGTCATGCAATTTGTGTGTTGTTGCCTTCCTTATATCTAACAGTATTGTCGTACGGAGCTTACGGTTACAGGCCAACTCCCGATTACCAACAAGCATTTCTAAATGCCACAAAAGGCGAAATGCGTGCATACTTACAGTTTAATTCTCACATATTTCCTTTGCTTGCGTTCACGTATCAGCTTGCATGCATTCCTTTAGCTAGTTAATTGCCTTTATTAGCCATTTTTGTCTTCCACTATCAGTGTTATGTGTGGTAGCTTCGAGTCAGGTCTCATTTAAACGACCCTGCCTACTTTCCCCTGTATATAATGCTACCATTATAAGCGCATTAGCTAGATAGTTAGGAGTCTTCGCGGTGACTCTAATGTTGCCTACTTCCACTGCAAACTAGAATTAAGGTGGCGTTTGCATTAAAACCTTTACATTATTTGTCAGGATTGTCATCGTAAAGAAAGATATCTTACAGCCTAGCTCCAAGATTACTATTGTCATTATTAGTAAAGCATCTTTCAACAATTTTATTTGAAACTGTACCATTGAAATGCAAAATGTATAGGCCATTCGATCCGACATGTTAGCGCTATTTCTTAAGGTTATTAGTGTGCCCAAGATAATTATGATTTGTTTGTTCGGATACGTATAAACTATAATGCAATAATGGGAATAAGGGCCGTGGGAAGCGATTTGTTCGTCTATTCAATAATCGTTTGAGATTAAGGGCACCAAGTGATGGGATGGTTATAAATAAATGCTAACCGAATTTATTAATTTATGTTTGTAAATAGTGCTATAATTTGACAAATAAAATTATGTGCTGGTACAATCAGTACCTACAGTAAATATTGGTGTTGAAATAAAACTCAGTTTTTTAATAAATCTTCTTATTGTTACAGGTACTGCAGAACTTTCAGTCTATTTGAGGCGAATGCATGAAAAAATAGTTGTGGATGGGAAAAATTATGTAGATGGAATAGACTTTGTACATTTTACATGTTTCAACTCAAATGAAATAAGTGACTGGCAAAGCACTGTTGGTGGCCAAAGGGCTGCAGGGAACATACCAATAAACATAATAGAAAAGTGATTCATATAATGGAAGCCACGTACACCGAAACAGTTGCGAAACATTTCTCGAACAAAAATCACGATTCTGACATTTGAAATATCGTTACGGGCGGAGTGGAGCGTGGCATTTGCGCCGGCGCATACCTCCTGAGCCTTTCGAGGATACATACACCAATTTAGATTCTACTTTATTTAACACAAGGATATCTGATCTTAAACCTTAGCATTAGGAATATAAATGCTAATTCAGATCATCGAAAACTCAGTGTGAAGAGCGTAAAGTGGATATGGATACTGATTTGAATTTTATTACTGTAATTTCAATGAACTAGGATACTGTGTGATTTATATTCGTAACTAATTTGGAGGTTTATGATGTACCCTCAATTGCCTCTGATGCACGTAAATCAAAATATGAATTACATATATACTCAGCCTTTGTACAACTTAACAGGCTGAGTACTACTTGGATTAAACTAACGTATGTTTATAAATATATATGTTCATGATTTAATTCCATAGACGATTATGATCAATCTTCACGACGTAATTTATGCAGATAACAAGCAATTCAAGGTGTTAATTGACATTTCGGAATCATATATCAAGAACATGATTCAGAGAAGCCAAATCTGTACAAGTATGACTCACAATAAGACTTATTGTTGCAAAATCTTCGCCAAAAAGGGTAAACGGTCAATCCATCTGTTCGACTTTACCATAAAGGACTAACGAAATGTCAATTTATAAGCTGGACACGAATGGAGATACGTTTGTACGCGGCCATGTCAAATGTCAGCTGACTTGAGTAGACATGTTTATAAATCGTGATGGGTTGAAAGCTGTTTTGAAATTCTGAGAAATTATCAGCCGATTTACTACAGAAAATGTCGTAGGAGACATTTTTGTTTGTTTCTTTAATAAGTCCCATGATGAGCCGGTACGGCAAGAAAATTACGTTAAGAACTTTTCTTTCCGAGCTGGTTGTAAAAGTTAAATGATTACAGAACTTGTGGACTTAAGTATGAGCTGCTAATAACTTACTTTCTTACCGTTCTTGTATTTAAAAAATATTCTATCAATGCCTTTATCGTCACAATAATAAACAACGATAATTAGCTCATTGATACAAAATAAATCAATTTGACAAATTAATAAGCCTCACCAATTGAGTTCTGAAAGTGAATAAATAGGCCAGTCATGATTTAAGCACTGCGGCTAGACCAAACAATGGCTATTTAGAAGTGGAACAATGGCCATTTATTATTTGGTCTTAAGGCGAAGGCCATGCGAGTTAGAGGAAAAAAAAGTTGCCCTGAGGCACTCCAATTATTTTCCATTCGATAATATTTATCAATTAGTATAATGAGGGCACGAACAATTGCTCTGAGGTCACGTGTATGTTGAAATCGAAACTATAATTAAACGTCACAATAGATTTTCGTTTACTAACACTAACTATGATCACGACACGTATCTGTGAAACGACTGTTCCTATATGATTTCGAATGCAATTAATTTTTACGAGGTTATTAATTTTGAGTTTTGTTTATACACACATTGAGCTGTTTTTTTATTTGTTTTTAATTTTAACTCGCGTGTCTGAATGTAATTAGTTCGAAAAGAAACAAACTAATTCTTATGATACAAACAAGACAGTTGAATATAATTCTAAATTAATTTGTCTAACGTAGATTTGACACACGCGTTTCCGTATCGTAAAGAACTGTTGAATTCCGTTTTGACAAAGAGTTTCCGCAAATTGAAATTCCGTTGTCACAGTGACAATTCGAACAAGTTCTTTTACGATCATAGACAATGCTAACTGTCAGTTTGACACTTGGTAACAGATTGACTGCAGGAATCACACCGGGTCAACAATATCATAAATTATACAGTGATTGTATTGTAGATTAATTGATCTTGTTAATTGTAAGATAATTTATTTACGAGAGCGTAGGGCGGTACAGTGAACCGCACGTAGTACTTGAACCGACTTCTATTTTAGACTAGATTTTGCCAGCGGCTTCGCCCGCGTGAAAATGACGATTTTTCATACAAACTTTCATCCCCTATTTAACTCCCTTAGGGGTTGAATTTCGAAAAATCCTTCCTTATTCCTTGTCTACATACAAAATTTCAGCTTTCTGGGTCCAAGGGTTTGGGCTGGGCGTTGATGAGTCAGTCAGTCAGGACTTCTCTTTTTATTTATATAGATAGATGTTTAGAGACTTTATGCAAAACGCTTTAGAAAACAAAATTGCAATCAATATTTTCAGTTTACTAGAATTATGAAAAAAACTCTACCTGTATTTATTAGCTTGTTCGACTGTACAACCAATGTTACAAGTCATAGTGACACGGCGAAAGTGACTTTATTCAGTTTATTGGTCGTTATAAGCATTGTCACTTTAATTTATTATAGCCCTGTTGTCTGTTGTGATTTAGTTTTTGTTGCGAACAGTGGCGTGAATGGCGTAATCAATTTGTTGCTAAGTTATTTGTCCTGATAATAGGTTTTATTTTTTTCTATGACAGGTGTCGGTTTTTGCGTATGTTAGTGGACTGGAGTAAATAAATGGACAATGAGATGAATTTGATGTCCTATTTTGTGATTGTTTTGGATACGACAAATTGATTTAAAATACAAGTTAGTCTACTTTATTAGTTTATTTATGTACACACAAAATACTCACGAGATTACATTAAGATAGAAGCTTTAATAAAAAATCTTTCAACGGCCCTGCTAAAGAAAAGTTGGATTACAAATACATACACATTTTGTCTACAATTTAGAATTTTTGAGAAATTAGAATAAAATTATACCCCACATTACTAACTCGAAAAGACTGTTCGTGAAGTAAATAATATCAATTTATATTCAAGGAGATCGTTCGAGAATCGAAAGTGTATACTCGTAGTAGGGCTGCATAATCATTCATCTTGCTGTCTTGTAGTGATGCGAAATGAAGATTTATGACTTCACGCGGCTCTATCGGAACATCCCTAGCGAAATTGCAAATGGAGACTTTCAATAAATGAATAAATATATAGAATATGGATCGAGTAAACATTTTCACTTTCGATAGGTAGAAGACATTACATAACAAACCATCACGCCTGTAATTAATCTTGGTAGGATTAGGCAGTTGCCTAATAGTAGGTACACCTACACAGTTCGCCACTTATGTTAAATTCCCATGGAATAGGGGGCGAGCCTATTGCCATGAACCGGGCACAAATCCAGACTCCGTGGCGGCTACTAAGAAATTCCTGAAAATCTAATAACATTTTGCGAAGGGATTCGAACCCAGGACCAATTATCATGATCAATTATAATCTACCATATTTTTAGTGTACATACATATTTTAGGAACAATTATAAACTTTCCTCAATTTTTGCAAGAGAACTCTTGTAAAAATTTTTCATTCATTTATACTTTTAAAAGTAAGAACTTATCAATGACCGCTCCTCCACGCAAAAATAGGTCGAAAGACCGAAGCTTCTACCAACTATAAAATGAAACTTTTATAGGACGGGACGTCAAGTTACACAAAATCACAATGTGATACCATCTCTGCCTGGCTCACTTAACAGCCTATCTACAAAACAAAACAACCCATTTCTCCAGCAAGCCTCAGCACACCTAGCACACGCAACTTTTCATTCACACCTAGATTCGCTATAGAAACACAGTCATGACGAAACGCTCCCACAATTACTACGACGTACCTACATCCACTACAACACGCCATCAGTTGTCATCTTCGTGCCTTATTCTACTGGTTTCATCACCCTCTCACACGAGCACAAAAGCGAAAGCTTACACCTAATTAATAGCTCAAATATAATTCGGAGTTAAGCGATGTCGTAACACTTTCATCCGCTTACGTTTGACAATTACGACTGAATAATCTCCGTACACACAAACGTCTATTGTAATATTCTGGGAACATTTTAAATCGACTTTTGTTCCAGTAAGAAGTAGCGCTTTCATCTTTTTCACTTTTGTTTTTCCCACAAGTGTTCGGAATTTACGTTTCAACGTTTGTCTTGGTGAGTGTACTTACCTAGTGTTGGATAAAAATGGTGTTATGTAACTAATATGTGTGTTGTCATTTAATCAACCATCTGTAACTAAACAAGCAACTAGAACCAAATATATTTCAGTGTTCGAAGTTCAAAGTCGCGGTTCAAAACCTTCTAATGGACCTTATTGAAATGATTTGGTTGACGCGTTATTTAGCCTAAGTTGATTTTTGATTGCCTATTTGCCCGTCAAACAGGGTTACAATGAAAATTGAATTCTATCATCTAAGGCTGTGATTTTGAATTCCTAAAGCTAGTTATCCAATATTCCGAATTCATATCGTGTTAATTTTGACGCGAAGTTCAGATGCATTGGCAATTTTGACGTGTCCTTGTTTTCTGATTTGGTGTTCAAAGTCACGTCAACCTAGCCAAATACCTATTTGAGTATTGCACTGCTGCATGGCATTAGGTATAATGTGCCAGTCTTCTCCGTTGCTAGTTAAGTCAGCAGTGAAATTACTATTAGTGGTCCTGGGTCGGTTGTTATTGGGTTTTTCCATATGAAATTTCTGCGACCACTGGGTTTGGATTTGTGCCCGGTTGATGGCAATAGGCCCCATTTTACACGCGGCTTAAACATACGTGGCGATATGTGGTTATACAAGTAAGTACAACTCTGAGTCTCTGACTAACCCTTCGGAATTAAAAGGCGTCATATTATCTACAGTTCTTTGTGAAACCGTTAGTATTAATACAGGAATGTGAGGGTTCGTTTACAAAACTGTAGTTATGTATAATATACTGCAATGTAAACCTCATTAATATCGCAGTTTAAAGTTTTTGCCGTGTCTATGGCTTGTCGGTGTCGCGAGACTAACTGACAAGCTATGTCCTCATACCAGAGAGTAGGGTTAATATGATGTAGATGTTTCCCGGGACATTGAGCGTTTGATTGAACATGTCGAAATCTCATGGATAGTAACCAATTGTAGCGGCATTATACAATGTTAGTTATTTGTAGAGATAATAGAGAAAATCGTGCAAAATTAATGGAATACGTTTTATGTTTTTAGTTGGCATATACTGCCCCACTGCTGGAAAAAGGCCCAATTCTTTACAGGAGCTCTTTTGTAGAGTATGTAAAAAAATATTTTACCGAAAAGAAAAAATGTAAGCTTATATAACCAAACCACCAACAACAACAACATACCAACATAGATAATATTGCTGTTGTAATTGACACAAATTCCATAGCATCTTCATAACATCCAAAAAAGCATCAAAGATTAACATTAAACGTTCACATTATAGCAAAATAAGCATAAATACTTCACGAACAGAACGGAGATCTGCAATCTGCGTGACGCAATAATAACCAGAGAGAAACTGCAAGTTACGTTGCACGTTAATGGAAAAACAATTTTTTGTGTGTTTAAAAATTGCATTGAGCCACTGACAGACAATTGTGACATGCACGCAACTTTGACTGGCGTTACACGATACGTTTATTTTGTTTGTTTTCGAACTAACTAGGTTACCGAGTTATTTTTGTTTGGATTCGAAATCTAGTTCTTTAAATGCCAGTTTCTAGACTATACGTTTAGCTACTTCCCTTTTGACTCAATGAAGCAAAGTGATTAAGTTTTCTCAGAAAGTTTGTTTATACATATCATACAAGGTCTATATTTTGTTATTATTCATCTCAATGGATTTAAATAGTTTATGTTTACCATGTAACTGTTAAGAAAAAGAATAGATTCGACAGGTAAAATTGTCCTTTCCAGTTTCCTAAATCGTATAAATCATGGTAACCCTACATCGCACGTATAAAATTCTATAATCGCGATTGCGGGGCTAATTGCATCGGAATCTGGCCACTGTGTCAGTGTCACCGGCGAAAGTCTCTCCTTAATTATCATTACTTCGGCTAATAGGAAACCTGACAGATATGGGCTAAGTTGGCTTGCCGTTGACATCATCTCGCTACCACAAGAAGGGTACTGCTGATTCTGTGAAATAGACACGACTTTTAGTCATGATGGATGTCCTAGAATCAAAATTTTGAAGACTTGTGATATCGACTATTTTATTTTAGTAGGCTTTTTATTTTTAGCAAAATATTTTAGAAATTTTTAAATGTGTTTGTTTATTTTTTCTCGTGGGCAGCAGCTGAAAATCAGCGTCAGGTGGCTTTGTGCTGCCACCTGGCATTATGCTGAGCTGAGGCCCTTTTGGCATTAGTAGCTTTAACTGTTTTAAATTGTTTTTGTTTTTTTTTTTATGGTACCTATTTTTGCCAAATAAACACAATTTTCTTTCTTTTCTTTCTTTCTTTCTTTCTTTCGACTAACCCATGTTAGACCTCTGTGGTGGAATACTACCTCAGACATAGAAGATACGACTCTTCTCTATCCCGACGTTCCCAACAGAGGAAACAGCATAATATGTAGATTTTAATTGCCTTACCCAACCCATTTGTGCCACTTGCCGAAAATCTTCCACCTGGAAACGAGTTGCCATGGCTGGCCTGGAAGTCTCTAAACAGACTCCGGACACAGGTAGGCCGAAGCAAGGAAAACATGTTCAGGTGGAGACTCATAGACGACTCTGCCCTGGAGTGTAAATGTGGTCTTACCCCACAGACTATGGAGCACTTGATATCGTGCCCAGCCTGTCCTGCTACTTGCACATCACAGGAGTTGATGGAGGCTACTGAAAGTGCCGAACTCGTCGCCAAATTTTGGGCCGACTCAATTTAAATTGTCATCGACACGCTAAGAAGAAGAAGATCGCATTTTATTTAATGTCGCGGGTCGGCGCAGCCTGTCTTCTTGTTCCATACTACTCTAATATTCTTCATCTCAGCAGCCACCTCCTAAAAAATAAAATAAAACATACTGACACGAATACAAAACAGTACAGCATTGGACATAAAAATGAGAAGCAGCAAAAAACAAAAGACTGAGATGTCGTGACTTACTGACAACATATTACTCATCATAAATGTAAAATTGATGTCGTTAATAAAGTCATCCTTTTTTGTCAATCTCCTAAATAGGTAATTTGGCTGCACAAAAACCTCAAAACCCACCATTAGCTCAAAAAAAAGACACTAAGCGTAATTGATTGCATAAATTATAGGAATAAATTCACAGAGCTGTTATTTCAATCGTGTATCGTATGAATACATTTGTATATGAAATCATTAGTAATGTAGAACCTACAGCCATAATTGGTGTAGCGTTGTGTCTGAGAAAAATTAACAATGACCCGGAGGTGAAGACAGGATGGCCTTACAAGAGTAGAAAGAATTGTACATATTACAATATTGTTTTATAACGTGTAGTAGAACAATAAAGATGAACGGATAAGAGTGCAAGATAAAAACCAACCATGTGCCAGTGAGATGGACAGGTTTCAATCAAGTGTTGAAATTGAAAAAAGTGATGGAAGTTTGACAAGAGGATCATAAAATTATGTAGCCGTCAATGCATATTGAAGAAAATAATCATCATCTCTGCCTAGCCTTTTCGTAACTAAGTAGGTTGGCTTCCAGTCTTGGCAATATTGAGGCCAACACCAAATAAAAAAAAAACATGATGCAGCTGAATACCAGTATTTTACATGGAGCGACCGCCTATCTAACCTCCACAACCCTGCTAGTACCTACTAGGTAACACAGTACCCCTTGTAAGACTGGTTGTCAGGTTTCGGAACACTGTCTACCTGTAACAACTGTCAAATATCTACAAATGACAACCGGGACCAAGGGCGAGAGAACCTTTTTTATAGGTAAACTAGCTTTTGCCCGCGACTTCGTTCGCGTGGAATAGTGACTTCCGGCAGATTTTTGGTTTATCTCGCGAAAAAAAAAAAAAAACTATCCTATGTCCTTTCTCAAGTTCCAAACTATGTCTGTACCAAATTTCACACAAATCGGTTCAGTAGTTTAGGCGTGAAGCAAAGTCAGACAGACAGAAAGACAGACAGACAGAGTCTTACACAACTTCTTGTCTTGTCAGACAGAGACTTAGTCACAACTGTCGACAACAGCATCAATAAAATTTCTATGTCGTCACTGACATTCTTGGACTCAGTTGCTGGCGTCCTTTCGGACTGTTGCTCACAACTGTTAAAAACTGTTAAACTGTGTAAAATGTTTCGGAAACCTAGTTTGCTGCATGTCCCTCACTCCAAGTCCGCGTACAGGCAGAATTCTTTTCTCATCCGTGCGAGCAGAGGCTTTAATAAACTAGCTGGAGAGCATGATTTGGACATTTTTAACACCAGTGTCTCTATATAGGCTTAAGAATGGGTTAGTGAAGAGATTTTTTACGGATAAGTAGGTAGGTAGTTGTATCTGTATCAGTGTTTTGTATCTGTATGGTTTTTACTTCTTTTTTGTTTTTTTTTTGGTTTTATCAATCCTATTTCCTAATCTATAAAGCTAGCTAGTTAAGCTTAGCTATTTAGTAATTACTTCCTTCTTTTTGTTGTCTTTTTTTTTTCTTTTTTGTTCCATGTATTTATTTGTGGAAACTTGTAAATGGCCTTCGAATTCCTAGTTTTTAAGTATAATGTTTGTACTAGCTGTAAGTTTCCCGAAGAGAATAAAATAAAATAAACTATTGAGCGTCGATTCGATAGAATGTAACTCCTCAATATCATCATCATTATCATCACAATCATCATCATTGTTATCACAACAAATCAACAATAACCCTGTATAGAATAGATAATACATATAGTTGAATCCGCCGTCTTCTGGATCTCAAAATAAATGTCATATTCGTAATCTGCACTCCTGATATTCTCGGAATCGACACCCATATTGATTTTTAGACATTTCAACCCCATCGCACCTCAACTTACAGGGGATGATGGTATTTCAGGTCCGCCACATTAAATCTTAAAATCGTTGTTTTTGTGATACACCCGATACACCATATAAACAATAACCATGTTGGTTTTCAGACTTTGTCACTGCATTTCCCCCTTTAGGGGTTGAATTCTGAAAAAACCTGAAACACAAATGTTAATTAATTTATCGAAAGGAGTTCCTCTATGAAGTTTCAAATAAATTAGTCTAACTAATCTTATTTCCCCATGTAAACTTTGGTCCCCCGTTTCACCCCCTTAGGGGATGAATTTTGAAAAAAAAAATTCTTAGTGCACCCTTAGACCTCATAAGGAACCTACTTGCCAAATTTGAAGTCTGTAAACCCAGCGGTTTGGGCTGTGCGTTGATGGTCAGTGAGTGAGTCAGTCAGTCACTTTCTTCTTTAATATATTTAGTTCACAAGATAGCCGAGAAAGCCAACAGATTTGGGTCTACTGAGTTTGAAAACTTCAAAGACATAATGCGTAAGTGAAGACTTAGTTTTATCTTTCTAAATCTGCAATTAATTAAAGCAGTCAATATCTCTAATTAATTAGCCATACAATTAGCAGTTTTACAGTTATTAGGACGATAAGCAATTTATTATGACATTTTTTTTGTCTAGAGATCTAGTGGAAATACCCGACTGCACATACAAGTATGGATAGGTTTTAGATAAGCATCGCGATTCTTGATCAAACAAGCTTATTTTATTAATGCCTAGCTGTTTCTCGCGACTTTTAATAAAAAAATCTTAGTAGTTTATACAAAACTAGCTTTTGCCCGCGACTTCGTTCGCGTGGAATAGTGACTTCCGGCAGATTTTTGGTTATCTCGCGAAAAAAAAAAAAAAAAACTATCCTATGTCCTTTCTCAAGTTCCAAACTATGTCTGTACCAAATTTCACACAAATCGGTTCAGTAGTTTAGGCGTGAAGGAAGGCAGACCGACAGACAGAGTTACTTTCAAAAAAATGATCATCCATATTCGTGGCTGACAACTGAAATCAATGGTTTGCCGATTGAACAACCACGCAACATTTCGGTAGCACCGACTTTGGAGGAGCTCGTGGTAAATAAAAGCAGCTGCTCGTGTTGATCTTCAAGTTAAGCCGCGCTTGCCTAGGTTAACCCGTGGATGGTTGACCACCCATTACATGCCGGTTGCCCTCGCTTCGGAATCGTTGGTGTCAAACAAACAGACAGAGTTACCTTCGGATCTATATGAATAAGGATCGAGTATGGATTTTATATGATATTACAAAACAAGCGAATTAAACAAGATTGTGGTTTCCTATGTACGGTTAAGTTTGAATAAGAAATTACTGGTCAATAAAAGTCAGAGGTAATGTTAGTATTGACTGTATATTAGTATCTACTATATAAGTATAGTGTCTGGTTCAGGAAATGTTAAAGATCTTGTTGTGCACGCATCTTTGTAGTTTTATGTTTTGTTGGTACGCTAAGACAGCTATTCGATAGACAAAGTATGACTTTATTATTATTATTATACAGTTTGGGAGTAACTATACTATGTATTTACTCCGTTAATAACAAAAGCAGGTGCTTATTTTGTTGTTCTAATTTTTTTGAGAGACATGCCTGGTGCTATGAGGAATCTCTATAAAGTTTCTTGAGTTTTCCTGTAAAAGACTAAGCAAATCATGACGCCAAGTTTTCAATCTTTGGTGATCAATTTTATCTATAATTAAGTGTAGTATCTATGGATATACCTTCCGAGTTTACTGACGGTCGACCACTTTTCAACCTTAAAACCTGGGGCATAAGAGTGAAAAGTGGCAGACCGAAACAAAACATAACTTTGTTTACAAATGCAATGAATGGACCCGTCAAGCTTAATTATTTTCCTAATGACTTGTTGAATACAATGATCGTTACGCAGCAACCTTGAATTGAATAACATTACCGAATTTGATGCGGACGCTAGCTTTAATACTTCACTCAAAACTATTAATTATGGAATAATTATAAGTTAAAAACCTCATTACTGGTGTTATTTAATAACACTTCCTCATTTAGGGTCGTTTGGTTAATGAAAAACTACTATTGTGTATTAAAGTGGTTAATAACTGCATGTATGTAGGGAGGGAGTACCTACCTGTTGTTAGCTATGTGTTTTGTTTCCTGTGTTGAATGATAGGATGTCATTACATTGCCGTGTGCTAAAAGTAGGACAGCATTTCAATTGTTAATTATTATGTGACATGATCTGTGACTACATTCGTAAGTACGGATATGGGCTTATGTTATAAGAGAGGATAAGAACCACCTGTAAATGGCAAAAAGACACAATTTTTTTTTTTTAAAGTTTCATTTGCTTTAACAGTGCTTGCTGTTTCAAAAGCTTACAATTTATTTTTGTGTAAAGCGTTTGTTGTTAAAAACATCAAAAGATTGCACTTAGTCTAAGCCAAAAACAAGTTCTCAAACTCAGTCCTAATTAATATTCAGTTCACCCCATTCGTGCATAGCGCTCTTCAAATTATAATAGACAATATACAGACCGATAAAATTATATGACAGAGCTATTAAATGACCTAACCATAATCTCTAGACCCTGACTGCAATTCAGATCATAGACCTAAACCCCTATTGTGGGTATTGCGGTTACTCTAATCCAAATATAAACATGAGACAATGTTATACCATTATGCACTTTGTTGACGAACAAATAAGGACACACGATTACGTGACACATACGCTCTTTATGGTATGGACTTAATAACTTTTTAGTTATAACGAAAATTCAACTTGGAAATTATGTTCTTCTAAATTTGGTAGTTACGTTAATAGGTGGTTTCACCCCATCAGCTCTGTAATTGTTTGTTGGTACTCCGTATTTGGAATGGCGATGAAAAGTTATTTGAAAATTTAATTCTTTGTAAGAACTGCTTTTGGAATTATTGTCGTATAACTGTTTCAGAAATGGTCTGCCATCTTATTTCGTTGGCAAAGAAGCAATCAATGACTGGTAGATCGATGCATTTTCGACTCTATATTTGCTAAGTAATATCTGTTTAGTGCCTTGGTCATTACTATGAGGAATTTAGAGATCTATCTTCAGAAGAACTTGAAACACTTCCATTGACTAAACCATGTACCGTTTTTACGGTTTGAAATCATAATCATCATCCACTGCTGGATAAAGGCCTCTCTTTTCTTGTGCCAACCTCCATGGTCCTGTGCCAGCTTCATCCAGATTTTCCCCCGACGGCAGCTAGGTTGTCTGGCCATCCATCCAGACGACCAATATTAAAGAATTACTTTTATTAATTATATTCATATACTCACACCTGTTTGCCTTTTATTCTTTCAATCCTTCGATAAAGCTCAACCGATGCAAGTTGTTCCACCTACCTCACGATAATAACTGCAATTCACAATAGGAAGTGAATCTAAAAAGCTGCACACACCAAGGTGGTCGGGTCCAGTCTCTTTCTATCTCGAGGTGTGCAGGCGCACCCAATGCTGGTATTTCTTAGAAAATCATCTTTATTTATAACCTAGCTTTTTATGCTATTAAATGTGGTGTGATATTATGTAAGGTCGATTGGAGCTGATGTATTCAGAGTGATTGAATTAGTCGAGGATAAAGGAAAATTATTGTATTTTGTTAGTTACTATGGAATTAATTCACGTAATTTCAATTTCATGACAGATTGGCAATAGGCTCGCCCCCATGGAATTTAAAAATATCTGACGAAACGTAGGTGTACTGATGAGTAGACGTCTACTTAAGCCTTTGGGGCTTACAGGACTGATGTTCTGTCATTGCCTACCTACACTTTCAAGTCAAGGTAAAAGGAAAAATGATTTGCAGATAAATAAGGAGTCTAGGACACATCAACACGTACTTCGATTATATAATTTTTATATTCAGTGATAGCTTAAAAGTAAATTTCGTAGCATAACTAGTATTGAATAAATGCTAATACAACAATACTTACAGTTACAAAGAGAAAACCTATAAATGAGCTTCCAGTAAGTGAATAGAATAGCGTTTATCAATATAGGAATGCTTTTCTATTCATTTACGACAAATGCGATAAAAGCTCATTTTCGTTTTATTACTGTGACTGTACGAGTATTGTGTCTTTGAATCGATTTATGAGATTTGTAACTAACCCGGATATCTGTGAAGTTTATTGATTTATGTGTGTTCAAAATGAGGGGACAGAACAGTTTCGTTTGTAAAATGTTTATTATTACTGTTATCAAGAATACTTATTGGACAAAGATGTCTTCATGCCATCACCTCTTATTTATCAACTGTCATCATTTTCTTTACTACTTACCAACTGATGCCCGCGGTTTCGCCCGCGTGGATGTCGAGTTTTTGAGTTTATGGCGAACAGACAGCCGCGGCGGAGAACTTTGTTTTATAATATGTAGTGATTTATTCTTATCCTCTTTAGCAAATCTATTTATCATTTCTTTACCCTTTCCTGCGACTCTTATAGCCACACTCGGTCTCATAATTCAAATGTAGTTACAGTGATAATTCTTCATTACAATTCTTGAGAGGCGGTAAACATTACTACGTCCGTTTGTTCTGATTTTCATGAACCAATTCTCATTTGATCGACATGTTTAACACGCAAAACTTCGCAAGTGACTTGCGTTCCGCAAGAAACTTCATACGTCTTCATTAGTAAAATGTGTTAACAAAACAATTGAACATTGGCACTAATAGACAGTCACATTAGATAGAGACATACACGATTATAGACAAAGTCTTAAGAGGGTACAGGGCCTGCAAGATAGATATTTGAAGAAACTATTGCCGTCGTAATGTGTCAAGCCTGCCAACCTTAAAACGACACACAATATCTCATAATTTTTCAGCCACTGAAATAAATGACTCTCATTTCACTACCATTTCACTCCATAACTCAATAATCTCACACAAAACCGTCCCCGAGTCTAGACACGTCAACCTGCCAAATTGTCTCTCTTTAGTCACCAGAAGATCCGTAAGTCCATTGACATGTAAAGCGACCAGAACTAGGTCGTTCCGACCTACTGCATTTAGTCCAAGTAACGGTTCTTCAGACGTAGTTGTAGGTACATCGACTATCTGTGCTGTATGGAACGACTTTGAAGGGTCCAATGAAGTGATTTACGCTTTCGATGTGTAGGTTTAATGATGATTCGTGAAGGCGTGAAGGGATTGGTATCGGATGGTCGTTTTGCATTCGGTGAGGTTATAAATATATTTTTAGCAACGGATGAGGTTACTGAGAAGTAGAAATTAGTAGTGACAGTTGTAGTGAAACTAGGTGAAAACGTGACGAGAAGACAAAAGTCACAAGGGATAAAATTAGTATCAAATGTCGATTAATTTAAATAAAATTTTAAATGTAACCTAATAGAGTGATGTATTGAAATTAAAATCAAACATACTAACTTAACAACCACCAAAATCGCAACTGACGAAGTTCTACCAAACAAGCCAAGAAAACTACGATATTATATCAAACTAAATCCATCAATTATACCAGTAAACCAGCACGTATTTCCCAGTACATCTTCTTATCTCTCATGGAAGTGTTAATTGGATGAACTAGATCTGGCGCTCGAAAGTTTTTTGCCTGAAAAACTTGCACTGTCACAGCTTTCCTGATCCGATGCGTGTGTGTACGGTTTTAGATCCTGATCCGTTGGATACTGTGTTAATAACCGTATTATGGTCGCTTTTGTTGCAGCTATTATGGATTCATCAGTTTTGGAATTAACTGCCTTATTGCAATTTTTTGTATCACTATATTTATGCTAAGTTCATTGATTTTGGCAGCTGAGTGTTAATTAGCTTTATGTTCTTCTTTCTCCGTTGCAACAGTATAATCACTAACTATAGCTTTTAGCATCATTTTATTTTAGTATTCTATATTTATTGGTGCACCTGTTCTTTCAAACAACCCAATGAAATCACCATTGACCTTTAACAAAGCCGTTCCAAGACTAAACAACTCGGTCAGTGCATTGTAAACAAAAATATTTGGTGAAACTTTAAACAAAGATCCGTTTGGAACTGAACCAGCTCAGTTTATTGAGCCGAGACAATATTGAACTGTAGGCGTTGCCACTTCCTTGCTTTCTATAGCTGACTTATTGCCTTAGGAGATGGCCCTGGTCTTTGTGAAGCGTGGTGCAAGAATGGAGTTGACGCGGCACGGAGTTGCGGTGAAATAGGAATTTTAGTAATGACGTTTCTGTAATTGTGAATGCTGATGGCTTCTAACTGTGTTACTGGGTTGGGATGAATACCATGTTCTTCTTTGCTTGAGGGTTTTGAATTGATGAACTTGTTGTAGGTTCCATAATGAAGATGTTTTAGGATTGTTTTTATAATAACACCCCCGAAAAAAACAGAATCAACTAAACCTATGATGAATACAGACATGTCTTGACGTAAAATCAAACAAAAGCAGAAGCCATCGATGAACGTTGCATTGTCAAGGAGGATGATTTTAATTTTGTTTTTCTTTAACGAGAAGCTCAAGTACTAATATTCTATTACTAATATTTTTGGTCTAGCAGACATTATAGCGGAAGACGTTTCTGAACGCACCCATTTCCCTGGCCGTAAGAGGGCCAATAGAGGACAGCCGCCTCAAAGATACTCACCAACGCGTTAGCATGTTTGCTCCCGCGCCTCGCGCCGACCAATCACAGAACTGTCGCATGTCGTCGCGCCGCTACTCGGCCGCTGATTGGCCTTCGTAGATAGTTTTAAGTTCTTATGATTATGTTGCTTTGAATGATATAATGTTGGTAGTTAGTAAGAGAGAGACTTTTTTGAGATGGCAGAGTTTTAATTTAACATAAACGTGTAATGTGTAATTTCCTGAGTTTAATTATAAAAGTTTAAGCCGTGAACAAGACTTTATTTTAAGAACTGACCCACCCCGACTATATCTTGGCGCCCAACGTGTGTTTATGTAAAGAAAAACAAGGGGTCGGAGTTTTTGTTGTGCGGATCAAACTTTTTTTCGTTCGTTGCATATTCGTTCAAGTCGAAAAACTTTGGTGTTACGGTGAAAAACGACCGACAAGTGCATAAAACTGTGTATAGAACTATAGACAGTGACTTTGCCTGTGTTTTGTGTCTACGTGTGGATTATTGCTGGTTGGTACAACCACGAGCCGTGTATTGTCGCTTTTTCCGAAAAGTAGGTATTTATCGGTTTGCAAAATGCCGCGAAGACGCAAGTCGCCCGCCGACGCCGATGACTCGATTCATGAGGAATCAGAACTAGAACAGTCAAGCAACATAACGATGCCACAAGACGTCCTTGCCAAGCTGATAACATCGATTCAACAATCGCAAGCAGAATTTTGTCAACAACTTTTACGCGAAGTACGTTCGTCGACGCCATTAATCGCGTCGGTAGATGCAAGTACATCCGCCGCCACCGCCAACGCCACCGCGGCTATCGTGAGGTCCACAGCCAACTTCTCGAAATGTTCATCTAAGTTTAGCGGCAATCCAGAAGAATCCGTAGATAACTTTATAGATGCCATAGAGGTTTACAAGTCATGCCTAAACATAAGTGACGAGAATGCTCTTTTAGGTATGTCCATGCTGCTCACTTCATCGGCAGGTACATGGTGGCAGGGTATCAAGGGCTCAACGAAGACATGGGATGAAGCTATAACTAGATTACGGAGTGCGTATGGCGAGCGCCGCCCGCCGTTTCGTATTTACGTCGAGTTATTCTCCCTCGTACAAGGTACCGAAAACACGGATTTGTTTATAGCAAAAGTTCGTGCCTTGTTTGCAAAACTCCCACAAGAAGACTTGTGTGAACGCGTCGAGTTGGATATGACATATGGATTGTTAGATCGTCGCATCAGGAAGCGAATCGACAGAGCTACGGTTTCGACATTCGACGAGTTGCTGATGAAGGCACGCGCCGTAGAAGACTCATTAAAAGAGTCGCAAAACGATCGTCAAGGTCATAAGCCGTCGTCTCATATCGAAGATGGATCACGCGCCGCCGCCGAGCCTGCGCACATTCGTACCGATACGTCGAGTCGCGCTTCCCGGTCATCCGCTGCCGTCGTCGCCGTTAGTCGCACAGGCGACTCAACGACAGGAAAGGCAGGGAATACAAAGTCGTTCTGTGTTTACTGCAAACGTAGCGGTCACGTAAAGGAAACGTGTGAGAAATTAGTGAAAAGAAGTGACGAAAATAACCCAAAAAGTGAGCATAAAAAAGACATTAAGTGTTACGGTTGTGGTGCCGCGAATATCACAAAGTCTAAGTGCCCGAAGTGTAATCCCAGTGATGGTAAGAACAGTGGACATTCAGCGTTCTGTTCTGTTGCTTCTGCACGTGAGTCTCGTGCACCAACCGATTGCTCCCTGTCGCATCGTGCGCCTAGCGTACATGGCGACATATGCCCCAAGGTCAACGCGCCGCCACCGCTACAAGCGCCTACCCCGCCGCCGCGAGGTAGCGCGATGGTTGCCGGTGCCGCGCGCGCGCCCGCGCCTTCTAGCATCGAGCAACACGTGTCATCGCTCCAAGTTCGAGGTAACCCCGCGGCCGTAAAAGTCGCAGGGGGTTCTGTTGTCACTAAGTTTGGTTCTCACAATAATGTTCCAAATCGTAATGTAAATGTTTTAGCTATGGATACAGACTCTATTGTTCCTTATAGTCACGGTAAATGTTTACATAAACTTTGTTTAGAGTGTAATAGTTACAGCCTCAACCATAATTTTTGTTTATATAAGTCGTCGTCGTCTTGTGCTGATAGCAATGTTAGCGTTAAGTCTGAGACTTGTAATAATAATTTTATGAATCGCTTTTGTGTTGACAATCCTTATTGTTCTATAAATAGAGAAAATTGTATTTGTTTTTGTACTAAAACGGTATGTGTTTGTACTTCTTGCGACCAGGGGGTGTTCGCATCAAACGGTAATTGTAACGTTAGATCCTTTTTACGGCCCGTGCTAAAAATTAGTATTTTAGGTGAGAATGGTACCGCGTTACTAGATTCGGCAGCTAAAAGCTGTGTGGCTGGTCATACGCTATACGCTCTCCTAAAGGCTAAAGGTCATCCTATGTTCTCTGGCGTGGAAAATGTAAAACTTGCAGATGGTGTACTTAGGTTAATGAATGTACTTACTACCGAAGTGAATGTGACTCTTGAAGGTAGAACCAGGCTCGTTAGATTTTTAATTTTTCCGGATGCGGACAACAACGAATCACTTTTAGGTATAGATTTTTTGATAAATTTTGGTATCAGTGTTGATTTTAGTAGTTCTAAGTGGCACTTTGCTGACAGTGCTGATGAGTTCGATCTCCCACTTGAAAAAGCCGCACACCAGGTAAGTGTGCCTATTAGTAGTTTGCTGAGGGACGAGGAAGCTTCAAAGCTTAGCAACGAGCAGCGTGAGGTTCTGGCCCAGTTCCTTTCTGAAAATAAGGACGTGTTTGAGTTACGGGGCGAACCAACTGCTTTTGCGGAGCACGTCATTGATACTGGTGACCACGCTCCAGTTGCAGTCCCTCCATATCGGCTTACTCCTTCAAAAAAAGAGATCATGCGGTCAGAAATCGAGAAGATGTTGGCTGATGGTATTATAGAGGAGTGCGAATCGGCATGGGGATCGCCTGCATTGTTAGTGCCTAAAAAGAACGGTCAAGTTCGGTTTTGCGTAGATTATAGAAAGGTTAACGCCATAACTAAAACCGATGTGTACCCGATGCCGCTTATAGACGAGCTGGTGCAGTCTACCAAGCGAAATTGCATCATGAGTACGTTAGATATGCGTAGTGGGTTTTGGAATGTTTCGGTCAGGGAATGCGATCGAGATAAAACGGCCTTTTTGACGCCTTTTGGGACGTATCGTTTTAAAAGGATGCCGTTTGGACTCAAGAACGCGCCGTCAACATTCCAACGACTCATCGACAGGTTGCGCTCTGGCGCCTCACTTCAAAATGTGACCCTGTTGTGCTATCAGGATGATCTGCTCGTAATATCGGAAGGATTTGATCAGCACGTCGCTGATCTACGTGCAGTGTTTGAAAGGTTGCGTATGTTCAATCTTCGCGCCAATCGCGAAAAGTGTGTTTTCGCGCGTGAAGAAGTGAAATACTTGGGTCATGTCATTACTCAGGATGGAGTTTCACCTGATCATGACAAGGTTCGCGCAGTGGCGGACATGAAGGCACCAAGTACTGTACGCCATCTCAGAACGTTTCTTCAGACGTGTTCGTGGTTCAGAAAGTTCATTTTGAACTTTTCAGAAGTCGCTGAACCCTTAACTCGTCTTTTGAAGAAAAATCAGGCTTGGGTATGGGGCGCTGAGCAAAATCAGGCGTTTCAGGAGCTAAAAAAGCGTTTAACGTCTGCGCCCATACTCGTCCAAGCTGATTACAGTAAACCGTTTATCTTGCGTACGGACGCAAGTAGTTACGCTCTTGGTGCAGTGTTGCTGCAAGGTGAGGGGAAAGACGAAAGGCCGATTGAATACGCGAGCCGTCTTTTAAACCCCGCCGAGCGTAATTATTCTACTACAGAGAGGGAAGCTCTCGCAGTTGTTTGGTCCGTTGAGCGGTTCAGAGGTTATTTGGAAGGTCAACAAATTATTGTAGGTAGTGACCACCAACCTCTCAAATGGTTGTTGAGCTTGAAGTCGCCATCAGGTAGACTAGTTCGGTGGGCACTTAAGTTACAAGAGTTCAATATTCAATATGAATACACTCCAGGTAAAATCAATGTTGTGGCCGACACGCTGAGTCGTCCTACTTGCGAAGAAAGTAGCCAAGATCAGTGTGGTATTTGTTCGGTAGTGGTTGACTTACCCACGAGAAGTCCTGCCGATTTGCGACCTGCTCAGTTAGACGACCCGGAACTAGAAAAGATAATGACTGGTCTTGAAAGTAATGACGCAGTTGAAGAAAAACGCTGGTCTGAGCGCGGTTACTTTATGCAGCAAGGAGTCCTATATCGTTATAACCCTGACGTCGACGTTGAGGAGGCTCAACTTGTTCTTCCGGAGAGCTTACGTCTGGACGTTTTGAGGGACTGTCACGATACTCCTATTGCTGGGCATCAAGGTATTGATAGGACCTTACATAAGCTTTCACAGCGATTTTTCTTCCCTGGAATGAGACGGTTTGTCACAGACTTTGTTAAGTCTTGTGCGACATGCCAGCGGTACAAGTCGTCAAACTTGAAGCCTTCAGGCCTTTTACAGACCCCAGTATTAAATCAAAGGGGAGAGGTCTTGGCAATTGACTTGTTTGGCCCGCTCCCTCCCGGAGAGAAGGGGGAGAAGTACATTTTATTGGTTGAGGACACAGCTACTCGGTGGGTCGAGCTTTTTGCTCTGGTCGACGCCACCTCGGAGGTCTGTGCTCGGACACTAATCGAGGAATATTTCCTTAGGTACGGCCTTCCGCGTCGTGTTATATCGGATAATGGGGTACAGTTTGTCTCTGCTGTAATGCAACAATGTATGTACATTTTAGGAATTGAACAGGATTTGTTACCTTTATATCATCCGGAGGCAAACCCGGCCGAACGGAAAAACCGAGACCTAAAGGTGCAGCTGGCTCAGTTGGTCGACACCGAGCATTCTTCATGGCCTGACCACTTACCGTCAGTTCGTTTCGCCATGAACTCTGCCTTGTGTCAGACAACAGGTGTTTCACCAGCTTTTCTCACCTTAGCTAGAAATCTTCGGTCACCAGTTGAGGTTCGTTATGATATTAGGGCCGTCCTGAAAAAGGATAACTTTGTTCCCCAAATAACGCCCTACCTAAAGAAGTTTTTAGACTCTTTAGTTTTGATTAGGGATAGGGTAGAAAAAGAACAGGATAGACGTAAAGATTACGCCGATAAGAGTCGAAAACCCTTAGATTTTGATGTCGGTGATCAAGTCTTGGTGAAGTCGCACGTATTGAGTAACGCTGCAAAAGGATTGTCGGCTAAGTTTGTTCCAAAAAGGGATGGGCCCTATGAGATCGTTAAGATAGCCAGTCCCACGACTTACTTGGTTTCCAAAATTAACTCTCCTGACGAGGTTTTAGGCAGGTTCCATGCGTCCCAACTTACGCCGTTTGTCAATAGGGATGATACGCCGCCGTGTCCTATTATGCCAAAGCGTAATCGAGGCCGGCCTCGTCATGTCAAGCCTGTTTCTGCCGATCTTGAGCGGGTTCCTGAGCGAGGACGCCTTCACGAACCCGAGGGGGAGTGTATAGCGGAAGACGTTTCTGAACGCACCCATTTCCCTGGCCGTAAGAGGGCCAATAGAGGACAGCCGCCTCAAAGATACTCACCAACGCGTTAGCATGTTTGCTCCCGCGCCTCGCGCCGACCAATCACAGAACTGTCGCATGTCGTCGCGCCGCTACTCGGCCGCTGATTGGCCTTCGTAGATAGTTTTAAGTTCTTATGATTATGTTGCTTTGAATGATATAATGTTGGTAGTTAGTAAGAGAGAGACTTTTTTGAGATGGCAGAGTTTTAATTTAACATAAACGTGTAATGTGTAATTTCCTGAGTTTAATTATAAAAGTTTAAGCCGTGAACAAGACTTTATTTTAAGAACTGACCCACCCCGACTATAACATCTATTTTGAATTTTACTTATATTCCAGTTCTATATAGGTACAACCAATAGTTTAATTTAAAAAACTTAAACCTAAGATCATTACTTCAATATTAACAGAATTAAGATCAAATACAGTTCCTAACCCCAACCCTTTCACTGCTTGTACCATTTCAACCCGAAGTGGGTAATGCCCGTTATTGTGGTAGATATAAACATTTAGCTGTGAGCGTTTAGAAACCCGGTCGGATTGAATCTCGCGCCATGATTGCGAATAATAGCGAACATTCGCTGATATCAGATGCGAAATTTAGATTACTGCGAACTTTATTGATATTAATGTTTGCTTCGAGCTCAATGAAATTATGAATGGACAGTTTGAATGGAATCTGGGTAATTCAGACGTTTCTCCGATGGTGGTCCCGATCTAAATGAAAGAGATGGGTGCTTTATTTTGGATACTTTTTGCGATTTGGCGTACTTTTCAATGATCTTTCTGTTAAAATTTCTGCAGCAGTAGTAAGTTAGTTTTCTCAATTGAAGTTATAAGCAGCAGCCATTAGTAGTGTTATATTATGGACTTTAGTGGAATTATGTATTAGCCTTTGTCATTACTTATAACATGCCGTCGATGTGTTTTCGATTTTCGTACACGCATAATCATAACTTTTACGAACTTTCCAAACACATTGTTCCAATCAGCATTGTACTAGGCAAGCATAAAAACAAAAGAAAGCTTTGAGTTGAAATATTCGAGTTAATTGACTCAATTACTTTTACTATTAAAAAGTTTGTAGTCTAAGAAATAAAACACGTTGTTAGCTTTGTTTTCATTGTAACGTTAGGTAACAAACATTTTCATCATTCTTTTTAATATTTCTAGTGAAAGTGATTGTTGATTTCTGTTTCAATTTCCGCCGGTCCCTTTCGTAATTATTGATGTAATTAAATAAACTGAGTTTAATGGAAACTTGAAAGAGAATGATAACTTAGTAGTTGTTTTAACTTGTTTAGTAATGTGCAATTAAATAGTGATTTCCTTGAGAATTATGTCATGAGAATGCGTTTGCTGTGGGCCAATAATATTAATACCTTTTACTTTCATAGTTAAAAATCAGCCTGTTATGTTATGCTGTTGTGTCGCGTTGTCGGTCACGTGTCTTAATTTTTTTGGGTTTCAAACGTTCGCAACACCTGCTTTATCATAAAATTTTATTTACCCTTTTTAAGAACTCGATCCATTCCGTAAATTCAAATCAAAATCCTACTCCTACATTTAACACCATTTACATAAACCGTTTCCTATTATAAATGATTATAATATAAAGTGCTATGATTAATAACATTAAAATTATCTGTTGACGCCGCAAGATCCAGTCCAATGTAGAACCATTTAAACGTCGCGTGATCGCGTCTCTTACGCAAGATAATCAGCCTTAAGAACGCAGGAAGCGTGAATCTCTCGGTCGTTTATAACTGCCCTTATCTAATGCACTGCGTTTAATCGTATTCATATCGTTTTTGCATTCTGAGTTATTAGACATTAAATGAGAGATGAGAAGGATATGCTGTCCATAAATCTTTTTTGTAGACTATAGAAACTATAGATTGGCTGAAGGCTAAAAAAACTATAGATTGACTGCGTAAAGGATGACATGGTGAGAAAGGATGTCTGAAGAGATGTCGAGTAATAATAGGGAAATATGGAAGAAAACATGACAAGACTAGGAATTGGAATAAGGACAAGAGAATGATGATAATAATCTTGTTTGTAATGCGTCATATAAACCAGAGCGTGAATTAAGAGGACACAACAGGTGGTTCACAAGAAGTGTCTTCCATGATGATTTTACAATCTGACAAGTCATGAGTGGATGCGAAGGCCAAAGACAGCCCAAAAAGGTATTCTCTAACCGATGAGCACACAAATCCCAAAATAGACCACCGAACTCCACCAACCAGCAAATTAGACCACTCTTCCCAATTAGACCTAATAAACAAAAACACTTAACGAACCTACGCTAATTCAATCAGTCCAAAACAGAACTCGTTCCATACAATAACATCCTACACAAAGATCAGGAAACGAGAACGATGGTCGAAGAACAGACAATAGAATTCTTACTTTCGTCAATTTGTAACCTGTCTTGTGAATGCCTTTTTAATGCTCCAATGAATGGACGAAATACTTTCCTTTTGGATACGTGTATGCTTTGCTTTTCATACATTCATGTTAACTGCAAGAAAAATGTTCGGTGATTTTGGAAATGGTTTAGTAAGATAGATTTGTGGTTGTGTCCGTATTGTTTTTTAGATTTGAAATTGTTGATTTATCTGCAATTGGTTACGCATTGGTAGCGTTACCATGTTGTTTTAAATTATTATCACTGTTTGTAAATCTTTTAGCATCGTTGGAAAATATTTACTAACTGCAGCATTTGTTGTGGTATTATTTCTTACTGTCCCGTCCCGTCATTACCTAACTTTTATGACTCGATATTTGATTGTCGTCTATACCTGTGTAAATATTTCATATTCTTAAACTTGTATTCATAATGTGCACTTCTATCCAAGTTACTGGTTTACTAATACAGAGATCAATATGGATTTCTATTTTCATCGTTAAAAATACAAGTAATCATTATTCATTACGTATTACTTGTAAATAAGACGATAACTAATCATACCTTCAGATTGTGTGTAACATTCATTAGATCGTATTATGCAATTTTTGTTGTTAATACTTCACTATTACGTTGCTACGCCTACTTATTTTATTTTCTCTTCTGATTAATTTTGTTGCAGTTTAATGTTTCCTGATTCCAGATGTCATTTGGTGTTTTATGTGAAATGAGTCAGAAGTAATGAATTACAAACGTTTCCTTAAAAGGTACTTTATCTAGGTTTTGTATTTTGTTCATTGTAGTATTAATTACCATAATAGTAGAAACTAGTTGGTAAATCATACTCTTGTCCACATCATGTACGTTTAAAAAAAAACGTTATCTATTAATTAGGAGTCGTCGCAGCATTTCTTCTTTTTTTTCCATATTTCTCATTTCTCGTTGTGTCATGATATCTCATTTCTTGCCATCCTTTTCACCGTCCATCCATCATTACAAAATTACTACTACAAATCCAAACAGATCTTACATATTGACGCCATACACATGCAAATCATCTTTTAAAGGAACCATTGTTTTATTCCCGGCCTGACTTAAATACATACACTCTACACTACCTCTCATGAAGCAATAAAAAAACAATCACCATATTGGTATAACATCTCTATATTGGTATATCTCATTGAAAAGGTACCATAATACAATCTGTACCTACTCCTTTTTTCACCAGTCTTCTTAGCATTCTGATGAGAACAATGGACGTAGGTGCAAATGGCAAATAAACTTTGTAAGTGTTTGGTGAAAGCTTTGAGAACTTAGAAATCGTTTGGTTGATATCTGTTTTGTTCAGGGCTGACTGAAGTTAAGATATTAATTGAAAGTTGTTTGTAATTAACTGATGTTGTGAATGAAAGTTTAATTGTTTGTTTGTTTGTGGGAGAGATTTTGTTCTGTTGTTGTCATGTTACGCGTAGCTTGGAGTTGGTAGCTTTCTTCGCTTTGTACAATTTCGTTGAGAGGTTTATGAAGGCTAGAACAATTAACAAACGCATTCAAAGTGTCCATAATGATAGAACGTCCATCAATAAATCCATGTCAGTCTCAATCAGTTGTCTTTTCCATCATTGTTCATTTATCATTCAGCCATAGAATACCACTATCCCTCACAGGACAGGACAGGACTTTAAGAATATGTTTAATAAGCTGACATTGAACAAAACTTTTCACAAAAAGAAACGTGTGCCAAGTCAATTTTGTTTCCTCAAGACAATGCTATATTCATAATAAGCATAAAACTAAAACAGTTTGATGAAGATAACATACCAAATGCTGAAATAAATGCAAACGGTACTAAAACTCCTTTCGTTCTAACAGACAAAGGCAATAAAAGCTAGAAAACCTTAGTAGGATAGGAAAGATCTCTAGATAAAAAGTTGCCGGTAAATGTAAGTAAACGCCGAGAGCTGGTTTAGGTTAAGCAAACGGAGACCCGCGGCGAAATGTGGCAATTGCTTGATCACGTTTTGAATATAACTGTTATCAGTGAGCCAGTTAAATGTATCAGAGTTGAATGTCCTTTCGAATTTACGGCAGTGGATCCTAGATAAACAAATGTTTCCAGCTCTTTTTTTCTTAAAGGAAATTAAAACATATCGTACCTACTAATCATTAGTTGATATTTAGATCATTATCACATTCGATATTATTTATTTTTTCTGTTATATCCATATAATTTTAATCTTTTGGTGGCGTTTTAGCCTGCTTTCAATGATCCAATAGCATTGTCGTATCAAATAATTTGATGAATTTGTTGCATCTGTTTTGAAGATGATTGTAATCATCTTTCATATATTTTGATGGTTCTTTGTCATTGCTGTCTTCGACAACCCTACGTTCCAATTTTGCTTCTCAAGTCCGAAATTTGTAAATTTGAAACTTATCAAGTTCAGTAGGGCGTGAAATTTCGTTAGTAGCTATTAGTGCGAAGTGCTTGTTCGATTTAATATAGTCGATGATTCGACACAGCCCGCTTAGCGTTCTCAGGCAATTATTTCAATTTGTAAATGAACGGTTTGTTTCATGGGTAGACTGTTGCAATTCTATTCTATTACTTATTTGTATTGAAAGTAAGGTTGCACTGGTTACACTGACCTTAGTCGTGAGGGTCTTCAAAAAGGACATGTTCGTCTAACTCGCAACCGGCGTGCTTATATGACCAGATGTATGAATGTGGTTAGTCAGTAGAAGTCTGACTCTCCCTACCGCTCTGGCCAGAGCGGGAGGAGCCATTTGATGATTCCCCACCGTAAAAAAATACAAAGGTTGTGTAGTGACTTTTTTACTTGAAACTCTATCTGGCGGGGTTGTGTTTCAAGTATTCATTTAAATATTTATCTTTTTCATGGTACGAATTCGTATAAGTCCTGGTTGGTATAATCTATTAAATAAGCGAAATAGTTCACTGGCCTACAACAACCATCAAGTCTCGATGTACATGTTGCGCACTACTATCTCATTATGTAAAACCTAGTTTAGACTGCCTGTGAAAGTAAATGCTGTTATATCATGTTAAGGTTTTAAGACCTATGGAAATGTAGCGGTTATTAACACTGATAGCAACGTTGTGGAAGCAACGGTTCCTACTATTATAGCACAACGGGAATAATAATGTACATATATCTACGTTGACGTAAGAGAATTTTCTAAATCGGTTCCTATGAATTTAGCAAATTAATGATTATAATCATATTTACCCATGTTATTAATGGCTTCGTCGTATCTAATTTAAATGATTTTATCGTCTAGTTTATAATTCCTGTGATAAGAATTTGACAAGGTATTATTAAGAATTAATCATACATTATGTTTAGGGTAGGTTTTCCTTTCCTCATCTTTGCCTTTCCTAGATAGGACAAAGGAAGTAATAAGGCCTGTTGATCACAACTGTTAAGCATGTGGTCTTGGGTCCGGATCGGGCAAAGTGCAGTTGTGATTTTCTTCGGGGTCTAATTTTCCATCCCTTAACATATCCATCAATTCACTCTTTCTTCCTAAACCCTGTGTTACATCATCGATAAGTGACAATCGTGTACAAATTACTTTCAATTTTACCGAGTACAACCATAAAAAGGCAGTCTAGTCGAAGTCTCAAACGACTTTCTCCTTACTATTATGATAAGGCTTATCTTTCGCCGCCATTTAATTGCCATCAACTGTCTTAAATCAGAATATATTAGGAAACTTGACTTATAATTAGAATTAAGGATTAATCTCTTTTCCTTGTTGTTAATGTCTATCAAATGTTATAACTTCATTTTGTTTGATATTTCTGTCTGTTGAGTATTTAATTTGTCTATGTGGGTGGTTCAATCTGATTAAGACATGTTTTCGTTTATGTCTACTTTAATAAGTGGTTTTATGATTTTGATATTGGAAAGTACTCATTGTAAGAGTTGTTTTACTACAATCCTTGTATTCACATTCAATCATCTTAATTCTTCCGCCCTCATCCCAATTGATTTAGGGTCGGCGCAGCATTTTCATTCATTCATATTTCTTTATTACTCGTTTTCTCGGCAGTTTCCTCCTTTGTAGCCATATAATCCTTCAGATAGTCCATTCATTGTGTCTTTGGTGTTCACAATTGCATGTTGCTGGTAAAGGTGTTATGTTAGGTGCTAAAGTCGGAATTTAGTGACAACGATGTCATAAATATGAAAAAATGCTGAGAAATGAAGGTCAAAAAGTCAAGGTGAAAAGTCAAAAGCTACGTAAGAGGTACTAGGAGCGAATGACGTCAATCGAGATAAAAAAATTGCACGAACCAAAATAGATCTTAAATGTATTCAACTACGGTTTGACTAACATGAAGAGTGCGTGCAAAAACGAAACGAACCCCAAAAATATCATGGCAATATTATATGGAATATTATTATGTTGATATTACACATGTAACACTCAACCTTGGCGAAGGGGATTTATATGGAGTTCCAATAAGTTATAGGTCGTCAAACATGAATATAATTTAATATTTTATATTTATTTTTTATTATGAACATAATATTGGTAGCTTATAGCATCTTGAAACAAAAGGTTTTGGCATCATAAATGTTAAACTATGATTTTATGTGGTACGCATAAAAAAGGTTTGAATAGTGACTACAACTAAAATTGCAAGACTTTTAAAAGAACAAAACCTTTTTTAATTGTGACTTTGTTTGATAACTATAATTTTTCATTGATCAAACCTAACAATCATCTCACAAAGGGCTGTAATCTTAATTCAAGGAGATCTTCACACAAATTATAAACGAAAAAGCTTAAGATGTACATAAAATACAGTTATTTACAGTTTGTATACCACAATTACTTTGTAAGATCGCGATAAAGTTGCTCCGGCGTCTGCGGCCGACCTACATACGGCTTGCATAAGACCGGCAAGAGCGCAGCGCACGCGCCGACTTCGATATTCAAATTTTCGGAACAATTGTTCCGAATAATTCGATGGAAAGTTGATGAAGGGTTTTATGAGAGTTTAAACGGTGAAAGTTGATGTCGAACGGAATTTCAGTTATCTGGAAAACGTGTACAAAGGTTTGTTTAGACAATTGTCGGTATTTGTTGAAGTGTTCGAGGAAATTGCTTTATGTGGAGCTTGAGTAGTGAAGAACTGCATTCGAGAAAATTGTTCGAAGCACTCACGATCGTCACGATTGGATACAGTTCTGTTTCTAAAAGTAATTTCATCTTTTTTTTTTTGGTGGGTGAAAAGTCATCAACAAAATGACCCCCCCCCCGCGCTCTTGGGCAGAGCGAAGGGGAGTGTCAGACTTCTACTGACTAAAAACCGAACCCGTGTTCCTTCTTTGCCCTTGTGCCGAGGCCACGTCAGCCTAGCCTTTTCTCAAGTATATTGGGGTTGACTTCCTGGCTTACCGGATTCAGCTGAATACCAGTATTTTACATAGAGTGACTGCCTATCTGACTGCCATAACACATTTAGTACTGGTTAGTAAGATATCCCTTGATAAGACTGATTGTCAGACTTTCAGGCCACTAAGTACCTGTAACGACTGTTAAAGATCTGCTAATAAATCTCTAAGTTCTAGGTTTATACTTCTAAAAATTCAGTCGTATTTAATGCAAAATGTAAGATAAATAAAAGCAATAATCAACGTCTTTCTATTCGCAGCCGCTTGAAGCATTTAACGTCACTGTCAAGCATTTTTTAACCGACTTCGTAATTCCAACAAAATTCCGTAAATAGAAATGCAATCACAGAACACGCATGATTGATTTACATCCATAGTACAGTTTATACACATAAAAGACATATTCATCATCATTAAAATAAGTGTTAAAGAGAGGTTTCCATAGTTTTTCGGTTCATCTTCATAGGAAACGATGCTCCTGAATTGTGAACGTAATTTTTGGGAGTCAAGTGCCCATGAAGGTTTATCACTAATATAATAAACGTGAAAGTTTGTATCTGTGTATGTTTGCGGCTCCTTCACGCTTTGGATGAAATGTTGCATCAAGACAGCTTATGTTCTGGATTAAAACATAAGCTAAATGATGTCATTCCTTTTTATTGCAATTTTTTTCACTTCGGGTAACAACGCGGGCGCAATTACTGTGAAATAATATCATTTGAATTTGCCAATAGAAGAAATGTCTTAAAATACAATTGATCCTATGTTTCAGGGAGGCCATATAGCGAAATGCCGAAATGACAAAGTTCAATAAATTAAAGTTTTACGGAAAACAACCAGTTGGTCAAGTTGGATTGTCATTGGTGTTCATTAATAGCTCTGTAGGCGTAAACACGATAAAATACTGTGCACACAGCCTACACAACAAAGAACAACCATCTCCAACAAGTATGTCATATCTACATAAAAGGAACTGTCAACGAAATAATACATAGCCTCTTGTAATTTTATACCTCTCATTGCGTGGATTCACTCAGTTACACCAAGAGCTACTATTTTTACATCGACGTCGCGTGAGGCATAGTGTGTCGTGTAACGTTGTACGTTACCTTTTTAACTAATTAAAACATACAAACTTAAATTCAACAATTAAAACAGTAATATCACTATTTGTTTACATTCAACTGTCAATGACAGAACCGCAGACGTCACAATACCACAGATAACATCTTGTAGTGCTGTGGTTTAGTAAGGTTACTAAATTACATATGTTGCACTCGCGCATGTCTATGATCTGCGAGTGTGCGAGAATATCTTCCGTTTCATACGCAATATGTCATCACGCGCCTCACTACTTGTGAGTGAACTACCAATAGTAGTTCGTTCCCCACAGTGTCATTAAATACGAGGTGCGTTGGTGGCACGAGCCCTTTTCGTAATTCGGTGTTCGGCGCGGGCGCTTCGCCCCTAGCGGGCAGGCGCTCGCGTCCGTAACACGTGGCTACCACTCGCCACCATTCGAGCGTGATATTTTCTCCGCCAGTGTAAAATCAGTGGCTACATAACCCCATACTGGGTAAGTTTGAACAGCATAAACATGTGTGTATTTTATTATAGGTTATTTTAGCATGTAAGCCTATTTTCCCTGACTCCTTGCTACGCTAATTTATGTTTATTTTCAAATCTAATTGCCTTCAGCTAAATACATTTTGGTCTCTTCGTGCTTCACACCCAAAATGTGCTGTCATGCCTTTTCACTCTCTCCATCATGTAAACTCCGTCTGATTGTGACAATCCACCAACACTTTCATTAGCGCACTTGTTCTGCTCGCTTGGCTTGGCTTGGTGTCGCAATCAGCGGAGATGGCTTTACCATCTCTTGACACGCTGGACGTCACGTTCCAGGGTCCCAGGTTCCTGCTGGAGGAACAAACACCTAAGAGAGATAAGATCTCCAAAGTTGCGGTTGGAGCAACGCCCCCAACTCTCTGCGCGCCTGCACAGCACGAGCCCATCTTGGCTCAGACGTGCGCGCCTTTAAGTTCGGCAAGGACTTCCCACGTCGGCCATTCTTGCCACGTGGGCCTCGCCGTGATCTCTCCGGGTCGACGCGACCACCTGTCGGCCTACACCCCTGGCATCCAGCGTGGCACCTCGCTGCCGTCATCGCCACGCCAGCTATCAGGGCAGTAACGTGCACCTCACAAGTGAAACGCAATAGGGTGCGCCATGAACCTACCCACACCCATAGTCGGTGACTTTATTTATTCTATTTATGAATTATATTTTTATGTTGACAATTTGCGTGGTTTTATTTTATATAACCTGCGCCACGCAAACCTTTTCTGTCTCATTGGCGCCCAAAACGTGGTTTTATGGTCGTACTCGTTGAGTTTCACTTGTGGGTATTTTTTTTTTATGTTGGTGTATTTTTGGTGGTTGTCTTGTTTTTGTAAAACGTTTTGGTTGGCAGCAACTAAGGTGTACATAGCGGTAACTTATTTTTTTTATTGGTTGGAACGGATTGTCCCATTATTATAAAATTGTTAATTTTAATGTTTAGAACAACATCATTGTTCTTATATAGTGGTAGGGCTAATAGTAACGGCTCGCCCCGGGGAGGTACCACACTCATTCCTATTTCTTCCAGTAAGCAGCTCTGCTGTGAGCTGGTTGAAGGGATTGGGTTGCCGGGTTTTCTATTACTGGCTAATTTTTAGACATAACACCCTTGTCTACTTGTGACACAGTGATTATATTAATATCACTCGTGTGTCAATGTTTTTTAAAATAACTTAGATTCAATTTTAACTTTTAAAATTTCAACATTGTAACTTTCTCAACAATTTTAATAATTGTATTTCAATAATCTAAAACATTTTATAACACAAGTTTAAAGACTTGTATTTTAAACTTTTTACCCGAGTAACAATATTTGTACTTTAAAACATTTCACCGGGTTAACTAATGATGTGCAACGGACAATCCTTTTCTTACCAACCTATTATTTGTAATTGTTTAGTTTTCAACTTAAAGTAACTTAGTACTTCTTTTGTTTTTTTTGGTTGGTCATGTACTTCTCATACTTGAGTTAGTACAGTCAGCTGCAAAAATAAGTTACCACTTATATTTTTTTTTGTAATTTTCAACTTTTGTTTTTTTTAATGGCTGGTACTTCTCACATAGTCTGAGTAAGTACAGTCAGCAACAAAATTAGTTGCTATAAATTAATTGTAAACTTTTTTTTTTTTGGCAGTTTATAAACTCAGTACTTCTTACTTTTAGTTTTCTTTTGTTGTTATTGTGCCATAGTTGAGTACAGTCAACAAGAAAATTTTAATTGTTATTGAACTTTATTTGAGCATTTCATTTTAAACTGTCAATATAAACTCAATACTTCTTTCTATTGTTTTTGTTATATTGTCCTGTCTCCATATATGAGTACAGTCAGAAACATTAGTAATTGAACATATTTGAGATTTAATTTTTTATTGTTTTACCGAATTTATATATCGGTACTTCTTACAATTTTTGTCGTTAATTTACATATGGACTTAGTACAGTCAACAACAAAAATTTGTTAATGAAAAAAAATTTTTTTTTGAGAATTTTTTTTCTCACTTTGAATTTAAAAACCGAATGCGTACACATTAGTTGCACCTAGCCTTACTTGTTACTTGTTTGTTAACTTTTATTTTATTTGTCTCTAATATTTTTTTTTTTTAGGACAACAACCAAAACGTTACTTTAGTTTATTTTTTGTAACATTCGGAGTATTAGGGACTCCTTGTTTATTGCTGTTCAACACTTCCCAGTATTCCTGCGGTTATTTTTTTTTTTTTAATCTTTCAATATTTTTTTTAATAGGGTTTAATTTTAAACTCTTTTCACATTTTGTCACTGCATAGTACAGTGTATTTTTTTAATTAGATTTTCAATTATTTAAATTTAATTTATATTTTTGTCACTGCATAGTACAGTGTATTTTTTTAATTAGATTTTCAATTTTTTAAATTTAAATTAATATTTTTGTCACTGCATAGTACAGTGTATAATTTTAGCCTCCCGCGGAGACACGCACGCTTGATGATTTCATCAGTGTCTTCACACGTGTCCTTATCCGCCACTTTATCGCCTCCTATTTCAGCCCCGATGGAGAACCACGCTCACTTGATTTTATCTTGTGCCTTACCCGTGGTCTCTCCGCCTTTAATCGGAACCTCTGAATGGGAGTAGTCGGTTCACCTATTTCAGCCCCGATGGAGAACCACGCTCACCTGATTTTATCTTGTGCCTTACCCGTGGTCTCTCCGCCTTTAATCGGAACCTCTGAATTGGTAGTCGTCTAACTCGGTACGTTATTACCATATAATATTGAGCGGTTTGCAACTCATTAAATAAGCCTTTGCAGGAGCGGGTGGATACTCCTTAAATAAGCCTACATCCAATTTTTTTTCCCTTTTTTTTTATAAATTTCATCTGAGCAGTTTGCAACTCATTAAATAAGCCTATGCAGGAGCGGGTGGATACTCCTTAAATAAGCCTACATCCAGTTTTTTATTCCTTTCTTTAACTTAATATTATAAACCCAGTAGACTTCTCTTACTTTCTTTTTGCCTTCTGTTTTGCGCGAGTACCAAGTCGAATACAGACATGGAACTCTCACATACTTGTTAGGTTGCGGACTCACCTCATGTTAAGGTGGTCTGCTAGTTTTGTTTGGATATGAGATATGATGGATGAATGATGAAGAATAAAAGGGTCGTAACTCAGATAGAGGTATAATAGAGGTAAAGGATTTTTACTGAGGTAAAAACCCTCACCAAGTGGCGGGGTACTGTAACGTTGTACGTTACCTTTTTAACTAATTAAAACATACAAACTTAAATTCAACAATTAAAACAGTAATATCACTATTTGTTTACATTCAACTGTCAATGACAGAACCGCAGACGTCACAATACCACAGATAACATCTTGTAGTGCTGTGGTTTAGTAAGGTTACTAAATTACATATGTTGCACTCGCGCATGTCTATGATCTGCGAGTGTGCGAGAATATCTTCCGTTTCATACGCAATATGTCATCACGCGCCTCACTACTTGTGAGTGAACTACCAATAGTAGTTCGTTCCCCACAGTGTCATTAAATACGAGGTGCGTTGGTGGCACGAGCCCTTTTCGTAATTCGGTGTTCGGCGCGGGCGCTTCGCCCCTAGCGGGCAGGCGCTCGCGTCCGTAACACGTGGCTACCACTCGCCACCATTCGAGCGTGATATTTTCTCCGCCAGTGTAAAATCAGTGGCTACATAACCCCATACTGGGTAAGTTTGAACAGCATAAACATGTGTGTATTTTATTATAGGTTATTTTAGCATGTAAGCCTATTTTCCCTGACTCCTTGCTACGCTAATTTATGTTTATTTTCAAATCTAATTGCCTTCAGCTAAATACATTTTGGTCTCTTCGTGCTTCACACCCAAAATGTGCTGTCATGCCTTTTCACTCTCTCCATCATGTAAACTCCGTCTGATTGTGACAATCCACCAACACTTTCATTAGCGCACTTGTTCTGCTCGCTTGGCTTGGCTTGGTGTCGCAATCAGCGGAGATGGCTTTACCATCTCTTGACACGCTGGACGTCACGTTCCAGGGTCCCAGGTTCCTGCTGGAGGAACAAACACCTAAGAGAGATAAGATCTCCAAAGTTGCGGTTGGAGCAACGCCCCCAACTCTCTGCGCGCCTGCACAGCACGAGCCCATCTTGGCTCAGACGTGCGCGCCTTTAAGTTCGGCAAGGACTTCCCACGTCGGCCATTCTTGCCACGTGGGCCTCGCCGTGATCTCTCCGGGTCGACGCGACCACCTGTCGGCCTACACCCCTGGCATCCAGCGTGGCACCTCGCTGCCGTCATCGCCACGCCAGCTATCAGGGCAGTAACGTGCACCTCACAAGTGAAACGCAATAGGGTGCGCCATGAACCTACCCACACCCATAGTCGGTGACTTTATTTATTCTATTTATGAATTATATTTTTATGTTGACAATTTGCGTGGTTTTATTTTATATAACCTGCGCCACGCAAACCTTTTCTGTCTCAGTCGTTAGCATATTATTATCTCGAATTTTCTTTTTAAACAAAGTCTTCGAAAAACAGACCCTAAACCGTATTACTGGTCACTAAGCGCCATAACAGCTTGGCATTGGATTTTTTAAAGCAAAATCTCAGTTTTTTATCTACTTGTCAACGGCAATAAGTTCTTCGTGTTTTTTCCTTTTAAAATAATGTAAGTATTCGATAAATTGACAAAGAAAACTGTTGGGACATTAAAATGAAGTAGGTACTCCATGTTTTCACAAATGCTTTGTTTTTATCAATTTGTTCACCGATATACGAGTCATTGTACTAACGGAAGTCATTGAACTTATGTTTTTGAGTTTGGAGATAACGGCTGTGGAATAAATTTCCATGTTTACGGAGTAAGGAGAAAAAAACAAGAGTGAGTACCTAAGTGGCCCACATTTTAATGTTGGCAATGTATCAAAGTGTAACGGATCCTTATCGTGCGCGTAGGCAATGAGTTGGTTATGTGTTTCTACTAATTGGTCATGCAGTTTCGTTGTGTTTATTTAAAACATCCTACATAGTGTACACACGGCTACACATCAAGCTATACAAAACCAGTATAATCTGATCGTTCATTGTGCGAAAAGATCTAGTAAAGTGAGGCCAAGATTAACTGGTTTTGTGTAGCTTGATGTGTAGCCGTGTGTACAAACTTTTAGAAAATTACTTGGCCCAATTGAACCAAATAGGTACTTCTTTTCGTGTCAATTGAGTAGATACTTGCTTGCTTTATTGTATCACTAGCTTTTGCCAGCGGTTTCGCCCGCGTGAAAATAACGATTTTCCATACAAACTTTCATCCCCTATTTAAATCCCTTAGGGGTTGAATTTCGAAAAATACTTCTTTATTCCTTGTCTACATTATAAAGGGAACATCTGTGCAAAATTTCAGCTTTCTAGGTCCAAGGGTTTGGACTGGGCGTTGATGAGTCAGTCAGTCAGTCAGTCAGGACTTCTCTTTTTATTTATATATATATAGATTATTACTCTTCAGTGAAGGAAGACATCGTGAGGAAAACAAAGTGAAGCACATGTCTGAGTGATATTTGTTGATGGCATGTAAAGCCAAAGACTCAGGGCTTGGCATAAATACTCTAGACACCAGGGCCCCGAGTCTGCTATTCAATAGTGTCAGAATGGTCGATCATTGATCTCATAATTGTTGATTGACGACAAGCCAAAAAGTACCTTAAGTCGACAGGCTTTTATTGAATAGCAGACTCGGGGCCCTGGTTATGCACTAACCCCACGAAAACAAAACCCAAAAAGGAAATCGACAACACACAATTCACATCCTAAACGACAAACACAAAGATTAACTACAATCAAGATAACACCTATCGCATTACACAAAAACCACAAATTTACATAATACCGGACAATCATAATATTGTAAAACCATTTCTGTCTGTGAAAGAAAAAGTTGCAGTATATAACGTTACTAGCTGACCCGCGCAACTTCGTCTGCGTCACATAAATATAGCTATAACCTTTCTCGATATATCGACTAAATCGTAACAAACAAAAAATCTTATCTTTCCTCTTTATTACAATAGTTTAGATGGTTTAGATTAGCTTAGATTATATTAAAGTGTGAATTACTATAAAATCTATCTCTTACTGTTAAATATACTATAACACTCTGTACTTGTAAACATTATGATGCAGTTAATATTTTGAATTTGAATTTCCCGGAGGCCAGCCAGAATCCCCCGTACCTACATTGCGACGCAACCCGCGTAATTATTTTTCCGCGCGGGTATTTTCACATTGCGATATCTTCTAAGATATTTGTTTAAACTGTATAGAGTAAAGAGCACAAATATTCTATATTAAATTTCCGTTCTAACGAACACATTTATTTAGATATAGATTAATACCATATGGGTTAAATAAGCTTCGCAAAAAATAATTCTTTTTAACCTAACATTTTAATAGTAAAAAATGGTTACAGTGAGTCAATCTTAAAAGATAGACAGATGCTGTCGCGGACTTTTTTTTAGAACTTTTAAAGACGAATAATTACTTCATACATGATATTCTCGTAACTTAAACCGTTTTCGCAGCGCACGCAACGGAAGCTCTCAGAAAGGAATTTTCTTTTCCCGTTTTTGCAACATTTCTCATTTATGCTCCGCTCCTATTGGTAGTAGCGTGATGTTATATAGCCTATAACCTTCCTCGATAAATGAACTATCCAACACAAAAAGAATTTTTCAAATCCAACCAGTAGTTCCAGAGTTTATCGCGTTCAAACAAACAAACAAACAAACAAACAAACAAACAAACTCTTCAGCTTTATAATATTAGTATAGATGTAAGAGGCGTAATTGCCGCCATTGTGATATATAAATGTGTAATTATGTATTTGTTTAGTTAGGTGACGCCTGTGGCTCCGTCTGCGAATTTGACTGATTATTATCGTTTTGCATAATGTTTTAAATGACTGTTGAAGTGTGTCAAAGCTCTTAGGAAGTTTTATGTTTTTTGTAGCTTTTTTAGTGTTTGTTTTATGTGTATACTAGCTTTTGCCAGCGGCTTCGCCCGCGTGAAAATGTCGATTTTCCATACAAACTTTCATCCCCTATTAACTCCCTTAGGGGTTGAATTTCGAAAAATCCTTCCTTATTCCTTGTCTACATTATAAAGAGAACCTCTGTGCTAAATTTCAGCTTTCTAGGTCCAAGGGTTTGGGCTGGGCGTTGATGAGTCAGTCAGTCAATCAGTCAGTCAGTCAGTCAGGACTTCTCTCTCTATTTATATAGATTTGTATATTATTTAATATTTTGGGGTCAAAATAAAAGTTAGGATCCCATCACATACCAGCATAGTCAGCCGGTGGGTAGAGCAAAGCATGCCAATGATCATGATGAAGACTTTAAAATACAGGGAAAAGATTCATCATTGTTATTCGATTTGTAGGATTTTCAATTGCTCTTTACGTAGCGTTAATGCCACATTTATAATACTTAAATGTTTCTTGCTACGATGTTGTGGTAGCTTTTAGTACAGGCATCTAAGGCAACGTTTCCTGGGTCTCATCATCATCATCATCATTTCAGCCAAAAGACGTCCACTGCTGGACATAGGCCTCCCCCAGGCGTCGCCACATTGACCGGTCCCGTGCGTCTCTCATCCAGTGGGTTCCTGCAACCTTGACCAGGTCATCGGTCCACCTAGTGGGAGGCCTTCCAACGCAACGTCTTCCGGTTCGCGGTCGCCATTCGAGAACTTTTCGGCCCCACCGGCCATCCGTTCTGCGAGCAATGTGCCCTGCCCATTGCCACTTAAGTCTGGAGATTCTTCGGGCTACGTCGGTAACCTTGGTTCTCATGCGGATGTCCTCATTTCTGATTCGATCACGCAAGGAAACTCCGAGCATAGCCCTCTCCATTGCCCTTTGGGTGACTTTGAGCTTTCTGATAAGGCCTATTGGGTCTAGTGTACATTATTTTTTGCCGTTCGCTCAGTGAGAACTTGACATTATACCGCTGGAATATCACGGAAGAGAACCTAGCAATTAAATAATTACAGATAGATGACCTTTCAAATATTACAACTAAAATTAAGATACAATCATACTTCAATTGGTGTCAGAACATATCTACTGAAATCACTCGATTTGATTTGTCATGGTCGCATCTTTATGTCATTAGAAAATTGGGTCGGCCACATTACTACATAATATAAAACAAAGTCTTCTGCCATGTCTGTGTTCGCGATTAACCTAAAAACTACTGCAACGGCTTTTATATTATTTTCACCAATGGATAGAGTTGTTCTCGAGGAAGGAATTAGCATATAATTTGACCGACATCCACGCACTGAAGCCGCGGGCATCAGCTAGTTTTGACTATCATAATATCAGCTGGACATGACTCAAGCGTTGCTATGACAACCGTGTTTCAAGAAAGATTCGGAACTTGACATCTAATTGTCATGTAGCAACATTCGTAAACAATTATCAAATCAATCAGCAGAACTGTGAAAGTCTACCAATCACTATCTTGTAACACATTTATGATTACAAGAGAGTCAGCATTCATTTAAAATTATGGCGGCGTCTGACGAAACGCCTTTGTAAAATGCTTTAGTAATAATGTAATTTTGTTGGTTGTTTCAGGTAAATGTTAAATGCTGTTGTCGAGATTGGAGAGGGTTATGTTCATTTGTTAATTGTTGGTAAGTAATTTTGGTGTTATATGTTTGGACATGTTTTTCTAAATTGTATTTTGGTCAGTTACCTAATGTGTGACGTTATATTTCGACTGGTATTATGTTAAAAGATTGTTATAGTCATCAAGTGGCAGGTATCGAAAGAAATTGAAGTAAGATTAAATTGTTTTGGAACTATTGATAAATCCAAATCCTATCTTTATAAAAAGTCAAATTGTAATCAGCCAGTAGAATTCCACAGACCATGTGGAGAGAGCTCCATATTTCAACTTATTTATAACTCATACACCATAGTATGTAAATATATTACTAAAACGATTATAGATTAGGATGTAGATTACCTACTTCATAGAAGATCTAGAATTTAGATTAGGTAATCCTAATTCTCAATCTGCTCTCCTTATTTAATTCTAACTGCTACAACATCGCTATAAATCATAAAAAAGTTTCAACTTCTGAGACCTTTTGATACCCACATTGCCGTGTTATTCCGGTGTCATGAAAAGATTTGTCACCACCAGCACTTCAAGGCTACTTCAGTGCGACTGAGTAATATATACAAATGTAAATACGAGACGAGTAACTACGCTCCAATTGGCAAGTAGGGTGAGCACGGGAACAATGCTCAATTATACCACGAGCATACCGCGTTACTTATTGTACAACTATGCGATAAATTACAAAAGTGTTAAACTAAATACTAATTAAGTCGTTTTTAAAGACTGGAAATGTAGTTTTTTTGTTTGTTGACTGGTGAAGAAATGGGAGGTAAGCGATATGGGTGTGATTTGTAGGTGTTTTACATGCAATGTATAGAGATCTGCAACTAAAATATAAGTTTTAAAATAAATAGTATTATTATCACAGTTTATGAATGGCTAATCAATACATTTATCGTTAGAATACTCAAACTCACGCATCGTGAAGAAAGTTCTGAGTATGAATGTGGATGACTATAAGAGGCGCACAGCCAAGGAGTGGAATTTCCTGCCTGCGTCGGTTTTTCCGAGTTCATATAGCCCTAATCTGTTTAAGTCGCGAGTAAACAGGCTTCTTCTGGGTAAACTCGTTCCATCGTCGACATCATCTCTGCCCTTAGGGCCAGATTGAAGTCAAGAGCAAGCCCATTTATAATAAAAAAAAAAACGTGTGGCACTCGGAGACTGCCGCGGTAAAGCTATTGCATAGCATTTTTTATCAATTATTTAATTTGACAACCTCAGTTGGCAACCTTGTTATTTTCCGTAACCATAGCAACCTGGTTGATCACAATATTTTCGTTACGGAATTTCTGGATGCGCTCCCCACGCTCAAGGCCCGCGATAGAAGCTATGCAATAGCGTACAAAAAAAGAGAAACCAACACCAAGAAGACCAGAAGACCAGAGAAACTATAGGTGGACTGTGTGAAGGATGATATGGCTGGAAAGGAGGTGACTGCTGAGGTAACGAGTAATAGACAAGTATGAAAGAAGATATGCTGCGATGACTTCAAATAAATAAAGAAATGAGCAGGATAATGATGAGTCTGTTAAACTCACGGCAACAACAACCAACGGCAATCCAGTGGGCTTAAAATGAGTTCGACCCTCGGGTGAATTCGACTTATTTTTCAAAAAAATGAGTAAAGAGGGTGCCACAAAATAAAGAAGCTGTAGTAACATAATGAAACTGAATTCTATTTAACCGACTTCTAAAAAAAGAAGGAGGTTCTCAATTCGGATGTTTGTATTTTTTTTTTATGTTTGTTCGGGCATAACTCCGTCACTTGCTAACCGATTTGAAAAATTATTTTTTTGTTGGAAAGGGTATACTTACCAAATGGTCCCATATTTGCTTATCGAAATCGGACAAGCGGTTTTTGAAAAATCAACAAAACTAAAAAAAAAAACTACATTGTCCACATTATGACCCACGAACATGTGAACCACTAAAAAAGTGAAAAATAAAAACTTTTTAACAAAAAATAAAACAAACTTCAAAAAAAAAACAAAAAAGTAAAAAATAAACTTTAGAAGAAAAATCAGTTTCTGAAATCGGTGGCAAAAAAATGAAATCAAACAAACAAAAGTCACTGACTTCAGAAACTGATTTTTCTTCTAAAGTTTTTTTTTTTTGAAGTCGGTTTTATTTTTTGTTAAAAAGTTTTTATGTAAGGTAGGTAGGTCTTGCAAAAAATTCTACATTTTGCGTTTTCCATAAATAAAACAACTTCATAACAAAAGTTTTTTTTGAAGACAGACCATAATAAAGGCTTCTTGTTTTTGTTTTTTAATTGCACGTGAACCGTTTCACTTCTTAGTTACCACAAAAACTGCAGTTCCTACTACCTACTTAGGTATATTTTTAGCCAACCTTCACAGACTAAGAACTTTTTGCTGAACGCACTGAAACAGCGCATTACTGGTATTAATTCTACTGTGACGTCAAAAATTATGTTTTAATTAGTTTCCGAGATTTATTCTGCTTTGTTTTTTCAGTGCCAGGAAGCTGGTTGACCTTATCATGTTTTGATGATAAAAAATGAAGTAACTTGTTAGTAGATTTATTAGTTTTGACAAGATGATTTTCTGTATTTTATTAAGACTGTGGAATTACAAAGTTTTGGCACACCTACTTTTCGACTCAGAGCAATAGATTTATCCTGTGCTTGAAAAACTGAATCTACCTTGCAATATGCCTATCTGAATTACATGACTCTCATGCAATAGATAAAACGTCTTATTCTATTCGCTCAAGAAGGCTTGCGAAATGGATTCTTTGCGATTTAGTTACGTATCCAGCAAGATAGTTTTTGGCCAATCCGATCTTTGCGCTGTCTACTTGTAAAACATGCGACCAAAAATCGATAAACAACCTAAATAAACCGGTAAAACAACTCTTGAAGACAAATTAACCATAATGTAAAACAGTATTTTTTCCTCGATGAAACACCCATACTCAGACTACTTACTGCCTGATTACGTTCTAATGTTAATTTAAATGACTTTACGAATAGTGCTGAAGTAATTAAGTAAAACGAACCTTATCAAGTATGGCACGTAACGTCTGGTGTCACTTGACAGTTGTTAATTAGAAACGGTGCCGAAGTATCGAGTCCTGCTTTTTAGGAAGGGTTTAAGTCATGAGGGATGTGCGTGTTTTGTTTTAATGGGCCTTTATATAGCAGCATCATTCCTCTTTCTTCTGCCTGTATCACTTTTTAAGTAGTAATTTTTGTAGGTTTGCATTCCCTTACTTGCCATAATGTAATTTTTGTAATAATTATGTCTTCTTTACCTTCTGGTTTATTTACTATTCATGTCTTGAAAATCAAACATGGCCAATTTGTTTAACTCAAAAGCTGCTTGTGGTCCGTCAATTGCACAATACAATGGGAGATATTTTATTATGTTAAACTTGTATGATTGTGTCAAAATGAAAAGGATTTCCGATTTGCTTAAGTTACGGCTTACAGTTTTCAGTTTCCCGCCTTTGTTATCACATAAAAATAATGTCGCTATTTGACCGTTACTTACCATACATACTTACTCGTATATATCTTAAAACCAACTAGGTACCTACTCAACTCCACCATACCCAGCAAGAAACTCATTACCCTCATCATTTGTTTTTCTCCCAGTCCCCAATACTCCCACCTCTTATACATTATACCACCACATCTTATAGTTTTTGCAGACGACTACCGGTCTCGTACAGTTATCCACCGCTAATGGCTCCGCTTTGCGTCTATGGATTACGAACAGTGACCCATTGCCGCTTCGGGGAAAAGACCAGCTGATTTACTGTTCGGTGTAAGAAAATCGCTCGCAGTTTGATGTATCTTGTTCTTGTTGTAGGTTTCTTTGCCTTTCCATAGTGTAACTGGTTGACTTTTTCTGTTGTTTCTTGCGTTAATTCAGAAACCCTTTATAAGTTTTAAGTTATAAAGGGTATAAGTTTTAATTTTTTTATAAGGGAATAAGTTTTAGGTTTTTTACACACACAGCTAGCTTAGTTGTTTAGCAGTCTGAGACTCTTGTCTCTCAACTCTGTCTTCCAACAATACGTTTATTCGTTTTCTTGCTTATGTTTGGAGCAGTATTTCTAATAAATGTTCAAATGGATTTTGATAGTGTATAAATGATTTGATTTTGAGGAAGATTTGCTGATCCCTTTTAAAACCTGATCCCTTTTAAAACATTGTCTCCTCATAAACTTTTAGTAACTATGTACTGGTATTTTATATAGGTTGATGCTAAATCCAGCGATTGCACGGAAAACCCATTATAGGATTCGCATGTTTATTGAGCCTATCAAGTTATTTTCGTTTTTCGTCCAAGGAGCTTGTTTTTCGGGTTCTTTACGATCAACTGTTCCTGATACGATTCCTTTCGCATGATCTTTTATTACAAAAGAATGAACACAAGCCATATTTTAATTTTTATTTCAGAACATTATTTATAGGTTCGTAAAAATTTTGCATTTTCTTTATAAAATTACGAGCGTATTACTGTCGGTATAAATTAATAATTATGTAGTGGTGTTTCGTTTTTTAATAACAGAGAATCGGGTTCAGGTTAAAGCGTTAACCGTTAGTCGACCGATTAATTTTCTGATTGATCGGTTTTCGTTTAATAATCGGTTTATAAGACAATGATCACTTCTTGTAGTGTGTTATCGATTTGCTATTGTTCTTCGAATTTGGGCATCATTATCTCGGTTTGATTTATTGAACGATTGTATCGGGAGCGAACTTTTTAATTGTCCTACTTTTGAGACGATCGATTATTTTTTAAGGAGATCGGAAAGTAACAAGTTTTTTGTCAGTGTAACAACATAATATTTTTTTTAAACTACTTTCTACGGAATATATTATCAATGCTTTGCCATTATTTTTGTCTTGAATTACTTATGCTCCAACTCAAGTATTGGTTAGTCTGTCTGCATACATTTATTAGTTATATAAATAAATTGATGTTTTATTATTTTAAATCGATTTTATGTGTTTAGCCGTTAATACGTAAAAATTAACACGCGCGTATGCACTCAGAGTTACTGCCGCATTTATAAATTACTTTGTTTTATTTAACAAAATTAATTAATTAGCATGAATTAGTGTAAGTAGGTATACATTTTGGTTTCGTATAAGTGCATTGAACTGTAAAAGCTTTATGTGTTTAAACTACCTCACTTAGTTAAGTGATTAAAACTAACATAATTACATACGTTAATCGTAAAGTAAAGGCATCGTGTGTGAACGTTTCACTCTACTTATTTCGACAATTACTTAGTTTATTGTGTAACTTATTGTGTCAGCGCGTACGCATCCGATTTGAATGTTAACGTATATTATCGCGTAATTTATAAATATATAAACTTTTGCTTGCGGCTTCACTTGAGTGGATGTTGGGAATCCCACGGGGTAGGCCCCCTTTAAGGATAAAAAAATGTGCATGTCAGTATTGTCAGTTCTGACGCCTGACAGGAGTTTTCTCCCAAATACTTAAAATTTTGAATCATTACACAAATTCTTCATCCCAATCCCAACCAACCTTTATTTCTCCCTCTTTTTTTTTCTTCCTTTTCCCAACTATGTTGTGGTCGGCTTCCAGTTTAACCGGATGCATTTGACTACCAGTGTTTCACATGGAACGACTGCCTCCTGTATTTATTTTTCATCCGTGCGCCTTATGAAATGATTCTTTAGGTCTAAACCCTAAAAAACTTAATATTCTTACCCACGAGCAATGGTCCACCTGGTAACGGCCCTGACTTACATCACGTAGGTCGAGGGTTCGAACATAGACGAGAATAGTCCTTTGTGTGTTTGATTTCATCATCCCTGCTCACTAAAACGTAAAAGAAAAACATTATTTTTAGACCCCTGTATTTCCTAAAACAACGTCCAGCCAATGGTCAGTCAAACAAACAGACAGACAGAGTTACTACATTCGCATTTACAATATTAAGTACGTATATATTGTAATATGTGTTAAAGTGTTGTAAGTTTTGACTTCTTGCATCGTTAATGTCAGTTCCGGTGTTTTTAGTTTGTATGCAATGCAGCGCTCTGTTACTTGGTTTGGTTTCGTTGTGTGATTTTATTATGATTGGTTTGCAGATTATGATATATTTTTGTAAGTAGAATTTGTTTGTTTGTTTAAATGTTTTGGGGCCTAATTTTTAAACTCGAAGTGTTATGTAGAGATGTATCTTTAAAAGTAAAATAAATTGAATTTAAAAATTAAAAACATGGTAGGTAACACTTAGGCGAGCCTATTGTCTCGTCTGCAAGTTCAGGATTCAGGTGCTTCTGTTTTTTTTTTTTTTGGAAGTGCCTTATAGTACACTTTCCCATTGATAGATTAAACTATTTTAGTGGAGACGAGCGGAGCGGAGAGGAGACATACGGTAAATTGACCAATCACTTAAGTTAAACTTTACAATAGGGGATTGGACATATAAAACTAATTAGTCCGTCAGATAGATTTCCAAAAATTATTGAACACGTATTTTTTATTTTTTCACGTAAACAAAAAATGAAGACGATACAGTGCTTCGAAAAGTCGTGTGACGTCTTATAATAATAATCATTTATTAAACAGATCATACAATCCAATTTGTTAGTAATACGTACACATCTTAAACTAGTGTTTAAGATACGTATTAGTAGGCACACACATTTGGAAAATTTTGATAATAATTAATGTCAAAACAATCAGCAATAATAATGTCAAAATCAGAAAATGTCAAAATTAAATAATGTCAAAATCAAACAATGTCAAAATTAAATAATGTCAAAATCAAAAAATGTCAGAATCAAATAATGTCAAAATCAAACAATGTCAAAATTACCACTAATCATGTCAAAACCATTAGCAATATTACTTTACATTATACAGGACCCCTCCAGATCCGTGAACAGTATTCCAGTGCCTCACAACCGGACAGTCAACCCTTTCCAATATGGTATTCAGAAGGCTGTTGGTGCTGCCCCGCACGCGGCGCATCAGGGAGGCCACTCTTTTCCGTACTATAGCCCTAAAGCAGTCAGTGCTGGCCTTAGCAAACATACCTGATGCACTGCAAAAGCGAGGCAACCCCAACAGCATCCTAAAACCATTATTGTACAGGACCCGTAGGGCATTGAAAGATCTTTGCGTATAGCGGACCCACAGGCTACAGGTATAAAATGTCTGGCAGTAAGCTTTAAAAAGAGAAATTTTAACTTCTTTTGTGCACCTTGCAAACCTGCGTGCCAGCATATTGCATCTCACTGCCAACGCCCTACGTTCCCGCTCAATATCTAAATCGTCCGAGAGGTCCTCGGTGACCCAGTGCCCCAGGTACTTGAATTTGGTGACCCTACTTAACGGCATACCTCCAAGCCTAACTGGTGGAACGGTTTTCGGACTTTTATTAGCCGCCTTGAAAATAAGTTTAGTAGTTCACTCTTCTTACAGTTGTACCTGAGGCCATGTGACTCCGCGTACCTCTCACAGATCCCTATAAGGTGGTTAAGGGCTGCATGGGCTGCTGGATGATAGTACATTTTGTGACGTTTCAAGTCCCACTCCATGATCTTTGACGCGTTTTATCTTCGTATTTTTTTATTGATTTATTATAACAAAAAACACGTATTCAATATTTTTCGATATTCGAACTTACGGACTAAACGCAGAATCATATTATTTTGACCCAGTCCGATCCCCTAGCTCTTCCCGTGAATGTTCGAAATTGGCACATGTCCTCTCTGCTCTGCTCGTCTCCGCTTTGGTGGAAACCGAGCTTTAAGTTAGTGTGAATCACTTTTACAGTTACACAATAACTTTGGGCAGTTGTAAGCACGATTCTCTTTACAACTACACTTCAACTACGCACGATATAGCAGTCTACTAGCGTGGGAAACATAGTGTAGTGTCGTCTATGAAACGTGATTCAAATGTACCATGGTGCTTACTGTGGGTACATTTTCACCTCTTTGTAGGCACAAAGAGTGTTTATGACAGCGGTACATAACATGTCAGCGTAGTGGTTACTGTAACGGACAGCCTAAGTGGTCCCACTGCTGGGCATTGGCTCCACCCCTTGACTTCCAGCTCTTTCAATTCAGGGCTTGTGTGGACTATGTACCTAAAATTGGTTTTAGGAGGTACCTGCATAGAATTTTCTTATGGAAGGCTTCGCTCATAGTATTTATAATATTACTCAAAACAGTATGACTAATACTATCGAAATAACGATGAAGCAGTTACCAAATTACCCATGTTCTGTCTTGTGCATTTTATTAGGGAATTTGGCAAGTATAGTTTTAACTTCTAAACCATAAAGTACCTTTTTTTTTTTTTTTTTTTTTTGGTGGGTGGAAAATCATCGAATAACCCCCCCCCGCTCTTGGGCAGAGCGAAGGGGAGTGTCAGACTTCTACTGACTAAAAACCAACCCATGTTCCCTCTTCCTCGCCCTTGTGTCGGAGCCGCGGTAACTTTTCGATATCCGCAGCCCCGACGGGCGTCGGCCCTTGCGGGCCCCTCCTTGCTGACATCTCTTTGAGGCGCGCGTGGAACACGTACGCGCCGCCGACACGGTCTGTTGCCGTCATGACGACGGCCGGACGGCGAGCTAGCCCGTTACTCACCGTCCACAGGCCCGCGTCTACGGTGGCCGGAGGTCATCGCGTGACCCCCGACGCCCGGAGCGCCTTCCGCGGCGGCTGGGACGTTGAGAGGTTCTCTCCCTCTCTCGTTCCGCCACCTCCTTCGCTAGCATCACTGCTTCGCAGAAGGAGGCGACGGCGTCCCATTCCTCCTCGCTCCGGACCATGGCTTGCACCAGGGCCGGACGCGAGAGGTCACCGCCGCCGATCGCCGCTACGAGAACACGGCGGGGCTCCGCCCAAGCAGGGCACACCTCCACAGTGTGCTCCACCGTGTCCTCCGGTCGATCCTCGCAGTGGAAGCAGCCGGGCGTTTCCTCCCGCCTGATTCGGTGCAGGTACCTCCCGAAACACCCGTGTCCGGTGAGGACCTGCGTCAGACGGTAGGTGAGGGCGCCGTGGCGCCTCTCCAGCCACTCCTCAAAGAGGGGACTTACCGCCACTATCGTGGCGTGCCCTACCATAAAGTACCTTAATTATGCTTGCGAGGTGATATTGAGGGAATCTGCAAATAACTATTTCCTTTTTATAACCAAGACTCCCATTTTTTATCTCACACCCTATTAAAAGTGGGGAAAAATACGGTTTCGGTGCGAAAAAAGGTTGACCGTCTCCGTGTTTATACCAAACGTGACACACTAGTGCGAAACGGGAACATGCCACTATTAACACGTTTTATTTTGACATGATTTCTTACAAAATGTTATAATCTTTCACATCTTTCGTCAGATATCGTACAGATGTGTGTTAAGTAGTTTTAAAGCGGAAATTACTATGTAATAAGTAGTTCACATGTGTTAGTCTTGCTGTAATGTGCATTTAGTAACTTAGTATCTTTAGTAATGTCTAGATCTTCGTCGGTTATGTTTTACAAAGTTCCGGGTTTGCACTTATTTAATGTTTGTTTATCAATGTTTGTAATTAGGTTTTTAATCCCCCCAAACGGTATTTACTCGGAAGAAATTGGTATAAGTAAAAACATGAAATTTTTTGGTGAAGAAGATAAAACAGTTACCTCTTGCTTTTCGGTCTTCGAATGGCAGGCGTTAATTTCAAATTCTTACGGTTTTAAGCAATTTCGAGAGACATACCTACCAGGCGTTAAATTGATTTAACTGATATTAATGATACGTGTGTTGGTTCCTACGTGTATGTATACATTTTAAAGAATATCAACAAATGATTATGTTGTTTGCTTTCGTTCAAACTGAAAAATATTTTCACGAAAACATGGCTAAAATTGCATGTTTATCTTAAAAGTTTAATAAATAAATTTAAACATATTATTTATTTATAATACTACAAAGATTTTAATACTACTGGTGAGGCGTGTAAATAGCCTACACCTTTGTGAAGAATGTAAGAAAATTTGAAATTAGAATCTATGGCGGATGTTTAATGGCGGACCTCAAAATAAATTAATTTCCCTTCTGATGAATCCTCGACAAACCAATACAAGAGAATTATTCGCAGCAAACATGCCCACGTACCTTGACAATCCAGAGATCCCACTCAGACCCAGGGAGATGGGAAGATACTTCGTCCATGCGCACTTGCAAGTATGGGCTGCCGGCCGGCGAGCTAAATCTTCGTGGATCCGCCGGTGGAATGGTGAAAACTCCAAAAATCAACACTGCACTATAAGTTCTCAGTGAAGCACAGATGCAGGTCCATTTATTTTACGAGTATCGTCCAGATTTCAACAAAAAGGGATTTTTTGTCGCGGGGCGCTTAGGAGCACACACCGTCTTCTTCAAACGGTCAAGGGGGAGCTGTCAGCTCGCTAGTGCCATCTATATGTGTGCCCTTGCGGAAAAAACTCAAGAAAGTCTCAGTATATGGGCGCTGCATTACAGATGGCGTGAGGATTCATCAATTGAGAAGTTAAAATATTTAATTTGAAATACTAACATATTTTATGATATGGAGAAATCCTAAATTATTATTATTTTATTTTTTATATTAAAAAAGGCATTGACGCTTCACCATGCTCGGGGGCTTTGGAAGGACGCAAGTGCTTTCAGAAAGGAAGTGAAAAAATTATAAGTATTTACTAACCTAGATTATGATCAGAAAAACTTTAAGCTTTACGACTGAATGCGAGAAACAAACGATATAAGTTATTTAAATATAATATTTCCTAAACCTTAAGACTATGAATTTCGTATAAGAGTTAAACTTTATTGCGTTGGAATAGGATATAATTTAACGACGGCACGTTTAAAGTTACCGAACTTCGTTTTTACCATTGCAACACGAATGACATTATCCGTGCCTTTATAAACCTCAGTTATAACTCCTAATGGCCAACTTAGAGGAGCTGAATTATCCTGTCCCACGAGTACGACAGTCCCAACTTCTACGGGTTTGTCCGGAGTTGCCCATTTCTGCCTGACTTGCAGCGTATGCAGATACTCTAGGTGCCATTTCTTCCAGAAGGATTGGACCATACTATCTAACAACTGTTTGCGCTGTGATAAATTAATGCGCTGACCAGACAAATCGGCTGCCGGCAAGTACTGCAGTGGAGTCGACATCAAAAAGTGAGCGGGAGTAATAACTTCGGGATGGGGATCGGAAGACAAAACGCTCAGAGGGCGCGAGTACATAATGCACTCTATTTGAATGAGTACAGTTTGTAACTCCTCATAAGTGAGAAGCTGACTTCCGATCACGCGATAAAGATGCGTTTTTAATGTTTTAATATTCGCTTCCCACATGGAACCAAAATGTGGGGAGCGAGGTGGAATCATTTTCCACATTATGCGGCGGGTTGATAACTCATGTAAAAGAGACGAATTGAAACTTGAATTTAATAAGAATCTATAAAGCTCATCTAGTTGGGCCTTAGCACCAACGAAATTAGTGGCGTTGTCCGAATAAAGACAAGATACTGGCCCTCGACGCGAGATAAAGCGTTTAAACGCGGCTAAAAAGGCATCAGAGGTTAAGTCAGAGACTAACTCTACATGGACGGCCTTGGTTACTAAGCACACGAATAAACAGATGTACGCCTTCTGGGCGTGCTGGCCTCTGCGCCGAGTGAGGGTTATGCGTATGGGACCAGCATAATCCACTCCAGTGTGGACAAACGCCTTCGCTTCCGATACTCGGTACTCAGGCAGGTCTGCCATCACTGGAATGGGATGCGTCGGATTTACCCGAAAACATGTGTTGCATTGTCGCAACTTGGACCTAATGACAGTCCTGGCATCTAGTATCCAAAATCGCTGTCTTAGAATAGACATGAGTAGTCCCGGTCCAGTGTGACAATTCATCACATGGTAATGACGGATTATTAGATCCACGATATGATCATGTTTGGGAAGTAAAAAAGGATGCTTAGCGTCAAATGGAAGGTGCGACTTCGAAAGCCTTCCTCCAATGCGTAGTATTCCCTCTTCATCCAAAAAAACAGCTAAACTTTGGAGTCTCTTTGAAAGCAATTTCCCAGATTTAATGAGCTTAATGTCATTTGCAAAGTACACAGATTGCACAGCACATACTATCGCTCGTTCCGCAGCTGACAAGCCCTGAATAGAACGAGGTTCACAATGAACCTTTGGTCTAGCAAATTTCAATATATAGGAAACAATGCGCAACAATTTATCCCATGATGAGGTACGTTGAGCAAGTTGATATAGAAGGGGTTGTTCTACTTGCGTGGTCACTGTTAAGACATTTACCTTGTGCTCGGGAAGTTCCCCACAATTAATAGGAGAAAACGGTTTAACGGGCCAATCCTCAGGAGCACAACGAAGCCAAGAGGGGCCGTCCCACCAAAGTTCATGTGACATTAACTGGGAAGGAAGGATGCCACGAGATAGACAGTCGCTTGGATTCTCAACACCTGCCACATGGTAAAAATGTTGAGAACCCAAGTTCTCCTGACATTGAGCGACTCTATTGCTGACAAAGACTGACCAGCGGTGCGGAGAAGAGTGTATCCAAGATAAGGCTATCATGGAATCCGAAAAGGCGTAAATTCCTGCAATAGGAACACGTAAAGCGTAAGTATCGCGAACAGTTTTTACCAATTTTGACATGAGCACGGCGGCACACAGCTCCAGGCGTGCAAGAGTTGTGACTTTGGTAGGTGAAACCTTTGATTTCGCACAAATTAAGCGGACTATGACACCAGATGGACTAGTAGAGTGTATATAAATCACACACCCGTACCCACCCATACTAGCATCAGCAAACGCGACTATACGAACAGAACAATCATCGGTAACACCCACATGGCGTGGTATGCGTAATGTATCTAGCAATGGAAACTCTTGCATGAGAATCGAGAAACGTTTAAAAATGTCGTCAGGAGCGGGATCATCCCAGCCAATATTGCTCAGCCATAACTCTTTGATGAGCAACTTGGCATAGAAGATCACTGGGGCAACCAAACCGAGAACATCAAATAAGCGTGCGACTATCGAGAGTATATTTCTCTTAGTACATTTCTCAGCCACTCGAGCGGAAGTGAAGAAGAAATTATCCTGAGAAGGTTCCCACGAAAGGCCTAGAACCTTAGAAACATCACTCCCAGCGTGAAAATCGAGTGACTTGCGATGCGAGTCAGGAAGACTGTTTAAAAGAACGGGTGAATTGCTACACCATTTAATAAGGTCAAAATCGCCCGATTTAAACATCTTTATAAGATCATGCGATAGCTGCATGGCGGTATCTTCATTATTCACAGAATACACCAGATCGTCCATATAGAGACTGGTCTCTGCTACTTTAGCAGCTTTGGGATAATGCGGACTGTCAGAGGCCAGCTGTCGCACAGTGCGCATAGCTATGTATGGACTCGACTTAAGTCCGAAAGGTAAGCGATTAAAAGCAAAGGTTAGCACAGGTTCGTTCTCATTGAATCGAAACAAAATGCGTAGGTATTTACGCTGGTCAACGGGTACACCAACGCGTAAATACATTTGTTTAATATCCGCATTTATAGCGATGGGAAATAATCTAAAATTTATTAAAAGAATAAACAAATCTGTTTGTAAATTGGGACCAATATGGAGTACATCATTTAAAGATAATCCTGTATGAGTCCTAGCGCTAGCATCCAATACAATGCGCGGCATCGGTTTGTCTGGCCGAACGACAGCGTGATGAGGGATATAATACCCGTCATCGGAAATGGCAGATTCGTCGACTTGACTTAAGTACCCACTGTCAATATAATCTTTGAGCACTGCATTATAATTTTCCCGCAATATCGGCAATTGGCGTAGTTTCCTTTCAAGCGCAATAAGTCGACGGTACGCGGCGGTGCGGGAGTTACCCAACTCGGCGGGATCCTTACTAAAAGGTAACGCGACGGTATAACGTCCCACATCGTCCCGTGACACGGTCGAGGAAAAAATATTCTCACATTCGGTTTCCTCAGGAGATAAAAAACGTTTATTCTCAACTTCTTCCAATTCCCAGAACTTTTGTAATAAATCATTGAGAGCCAATGCCGTGAAAGGAGAGGAGTTAAGTAAATTTAAATTATCACTATTATGCGGAAAATCACCCATAAAGACATACCCGAATGTGGTCAATAATGCAGGTGGGGCGCGTGAACCAAAATCGACCCTATTCCCCAAGTAAATGTACGGAAACAGTTGAGCGCCCAACACTAGGTCAATATCCCCTGGAATATTCCAGCTTAAATCAGCGAGCGGAAGCGCGTGGAAGTCTACATGGCTATCCCAATTAACATGGTGCGATGGTAGCTGGTCCGTAATGCACTCAACTACTAACGCGTGAATAGTATATTTTTGATCCGGATATACACGAGACTCGATATCTAAATGTACGTAACCTATTATCGGTCGCGATACAGAACCAACTCCTTTAACAAAAGAATTACTCAAAGGAATTATCAGTAAATTAAGTTTTCTACAACAAGCTGTAGTTATTAAATTATTCTGCGAGCCATTATCAATTAAGCGCCTCACTATTGTTTTGTGACCCGCACTGTCACTTTTAGCTCGCGCATAAACCTGAGCTGTCGATAACAGCACTATCGCCTTAGCCCTCGCTGCATCAGCTGCCAATAACACGGCCGAGTTGTGAGCCGAAGACGCTGGCGTCACATCACACGAATCAGACGCAATCACCCGTTCGGGAATATCGACCTTATTATTATGAACATAAGAGCGCGGCACCGCGACGGAAACCGGGGCAGGCAAAGACGCACCGGGGGACGAGAGGGGCGAGGGAGGCGCGACGGACAGCGGCGCAGGAGGCGACGCGACGACTACATTGCAATTCGTAGCTAAAACGTCAGCTGTTTGCGGTTTATTTTCTTTATCAAAATGCAATAGTGTATGATGGCGTTTTTTACATAAATCACAGACTGACGTTGACTTGCAGTTACTCAATCCGTGCAATGTGCTCAGACAATTCGCACACCCACGTTTGGATTTAATAAACTCGAACCTTGCTCTAGGAGTCAACGCGGATTTAAACTTAGCGCAGTTGTACAAATGAACATGAGCGTTATCATTACAATACGCGCAGCACGGAACCGCCATCGCAGGTAAACAAGCGGACGAGTCAGCTGACTCGCTCACAACAAACGCTTTTGTCTGTGTGCGTGATTCGCGTGGCGCGGAAGCGGGGTTTCTACTAAAGTTTCTCGCGTTCGATTGAGACAAATTCGAACGTGCCAATATCTTTGCCTGATCTTGAACGAAGCTTATCAATAATTTCGTTGTGGGAATTTCAATATCTCGAATGGAAAGTTCAAACGATTGAATAGTCTGTGAATCGATTTTTCTCATTGCGCAGTGCAAAAGAATAAAATCAGCAAGATCCGTAATCCCAAGTTGTTTCAAGGCAGAAATAGATGCACTAAATGTTTCTATGAAAGAATCGAGACTGTTAGCGTTAAATGAACAACTTTTTAAATCCAATATATTATTTAAATAATGCGTACCTAGTGAGCGCTTCTCTTGATATTTTTTAACTAAACTGTCCCATAAGAACTTGTAAGTATCACCCGTAGGCACAATTCCAGCAGTAATCTTCAATGCGTTGTGCGTAAGTCTACCTACCAAGTACTGCACACGCTGTGAGTCAGTCAGCTGATCATTCTCATGAATATTCGACTTGAACGACTCGTAGAAAACAGGCCAATTCTCGGTTTTCCCGTCGAAAGACGGCAGCGCGATAGGAGGCAACTTTATTTTTAGCGGTTCAAAAAGAGTCTTATAGTTACTACTGGGTGTTGATGGTGATTGATTACTGTTTATTTTGTTCCTAACACGTTTAATATGAATGTACAAATCTTCAAAGGACTCTAAACAAGCATAATCGACACTTGTACCAGGTTTTATACTAATGTTTATTTGATTAATTTGATCAACAAAAGATTCAAATTTATCTCGAATGTCATCAATTGTCTCTGACTCAGTCATAAAACTTTCATTTTTTCTCGAATCGAACGACGATATATTTTTTGTTAAATCATACAACCGATTAATGCGTTTAAATAACAATCCTTTCTTTTCATGGAGAATAGTTAGTAAATCTTCCGGCTTCAGTTGTTTATCCGTCATTTCGTTAGATAACAAACGACAACAATAACAGAAAAATACCTTACAGGCGGTTTGCAATATTATCGCACCTACCAACTATGAGTGGGTATCTATCTAATTACAATTATTGTATTATAACGCTCAAAGCCGAGATGCGTTGGTAACTACCTACTTATTTTCATAATATCAAAGCGAATTTTTAAATACGGATACCTACATAGAATGAACTTTACCAATAAATACGTAATGTCGTTCCATGTAAATTATGTACTAAAATAATTGAACAGATTTACCAACAACTACGTAAATTCTATTGTCAATTATGATGCGTTTTCTAAGCAATGATTTACCAAAAGTTTACGTAAACTAAATACCTATTGTGCGTTATTGAACCTATATGATTTTTACCAAACAATTACGCAAAAATCTAGGTAACGGTTTTTAACCCGGTTAGAAGGACCAAATAATATGGTGAGGCGTGTAAATAGCCTACACCTTTGTGAAGAATGTAAGAAAATTTGAAATTAGAATCTATGGCGGATGTTTAATGGCGGACCTCAAAATAAATTAATTTCCCTTCTGATGAATCCTCGACAAACCAATACAAGAGAATTATTCGCAGCAAACATGCCCACGTACCTTGACAATCCAGAGATCCCACTCAGACCCAGGGAGATGGGAAGATACTTCGTCCATGCGCACTTGCAAGTATGGGCTGCCGGCCGGCGAGCTAAATCTTCGTGGATCCGCCGGTGGAATGGTGAAAACTCCAAAAATCAACACTGCACTATAAGTTCTCAGTGAAGCACAGATGCAGGTCCATTTATTTTACGAGTATCGTCCAGATTTCAACAAAAAGGGATTTTTTGTCGCGGGGCGCTTAGGAGCACACACCGTCTTCTTCAAACGGTCAAGGGGGAGCTGTCAGCTCGCTAGTGCCATCTATATGTGTGCCCTTGCGGAAAAAACTCAAGAAAGTCTCGGTATATGGGCGCTGCATTACAGATGGCGTGAGGATTCATCAATTGAGAAGTTAAAATATTTAATTTGAAATACTAACATATTTTATGATATGGAGAAATCCTAAATTATTATTATTTTATTTTTTATATTAAAAAAGGCATTGACGCTTCACCAACTACTAAGGTAGATATTCAAATGTTCCGACCTTAATAATTAAGTTAAAAATAAATAAGAAGCTTTAAAATCTTAATTTTAAATGGAACTTTATTTTTATAATAACCATTAAAATATTTTTGTTTACTACGAATTTTCGACGCCTGAATCGTTACGTTAAAAACCCACGACTGTTAAAAATTAATTGAAAAAAGGATAAAATAACATAAAACACCCACCTTAAAAAAACCAAAGAATGTCCGTCGGGGGCTGCCATTAAATGAACTAGTTTTGCAATGTTCAGCTCCCGACGTTTTAACAGTCGTGGGTTTTTTTCAAAATTTTTAATTTTGCTTTTTATTTTAAACTTTTTTTAAACTTTTACTTTATTTTTTTATCTTAGAACATGCACCAATCAAACCTTAACCCATAACTGAAAACTGTATCAAAATCGGACTTGTAGTTTTGGAGAAAAATGGCAACTTTGATTTGCACAAAAAATGTTTGCTGCAGCGCCCCCTGGTGAGTTGTCATCGTAACACCTATCTAAGAACATGCACCAATCAAACCCGAACCCATAACTGAAAACTGCATCAAAATCGGACTAGTAGTTTTGGAGAAAAATGGCAACATGTATTTGCACAAACACACAAACAAACAACCTCTCACCCCAAACGCATATACCGTCTCCGTTCCATCGTGGGTAAAAATTAAGTACTTTATTGAAACATTAAATTAAAAGTTGCTTTAAATTGAAATCACCTAACTGAGGTAAACAACAAAGTAATTTTTATGATACCTGTTCAATGTCCAAAAACGAACGACCGAGAAAGAAACCCGTTGGTTATATTTAACAGGGGTTTTACCAGGACATTAAACTTAATGTCATACAGTGGTTGTCCCTTCATGTTTTATTTCTTAGTCTTTTGAATTATTATTGCTGTCCTTTGGACAAAGGTTTTTCAAATTGATATGACATTGGAGTGTGGTACACACGGCTACACATCAAGCTATACATTTCCAGTATAAGCTGGTCTCGCATTGTATAGGATTTCCGTACAGTGCGAGATCAGCGTAAACTGGAAATGTATAGCTTGATGTGTAGCCGTGTGTACTTTATGAGATATTGTTGGTAAAACAACAACTTTTAAAAAACGTCATCATTCTTTCGGGCACGTTTAATACGGTTGATCGATTGCATAGAGTTGACGTGATCCCCTTTCATAGTAAAACTTTATATTATAGACTTAAAATTCAGAACGACCTATCTTTACAGGCTTACTCCAAATAATGAAATAATGTAAGACTTGTAGAGAATAGAATTAATGACGTACACAAAAAACAAAAACTAGAAGTTTTTGTTTTAAGTAACTATCTTATATCTATATCTGCTGCATTCAGAGACGTTTAATGATTACTTAAGCCGCCACTTAGTAAAAATTTGACATACAAAACCTTTAGTGGCTTAAGTAATGAGTGCGGCAGTAAAGCAGTTAACGTGGAATGAGTAGTCATTCAGTGTTAAGAACTTCCCATTCACTATTATAATCCCACAAACGAGAAAGAAACGAAATCATCACAAACGTGTCATGTGCGTTTTTCCCCAGATTATCGCGGAAGTGACATCTAATCTTGATCAACTCACCTTCCCACATATCAAGATTATCAAGATGATCACGTAGGCTGTTCACGAGTAGGAGTGGCCGTGGTACTTCCGGAATTGAATCGGAATTGATTCTGGATTAACTTTCTCAGCACACGTCTGTGAGACGTATCGTAAGCTAACTTACGCCTGTCAGACGTAGTTTAAACGTAAACTTACGTCTGTCAGACGTATTTTGTCTATCGAGTGTAAGTGGTAAAGTTTTTTGTCTTGAGTTATTTTTGTACGTATCGGTATGCAACATTACCATATATTGTAACACTTTTTTGACAAAGTCTGTTGATTGCTTCGTTACCTATAGTTATAGTTCTTGTTTTACGGTCATTTTACACCACGTATTTAAAACATGGCATATGCAACACGATATTATTTTGATAAAAAACTGAATAGGGAAGCAAACGACATTTTTTTGCGCATTTACATTATGCCAGTAACTTGCTCCAGTTGATTGCTTCCAATATAGCGATCACGAGTCTGTCACGTTGTTTAATTTCATATTGTTTCCAATAAAAAACACTTTAAAATCTATATAATTTTTCAATCTATGTCATACTGTAAAATGCAATTTAATAAAAAATAAGTAGAAAATTATATTGCAACTTTTCACTTCGCCAATAAGACTTGACACTACAAAATATCAATTTTATTACTATCTTATTATGGCAATCTAGTGATAGTTGAAATAAATAAATCTTCTTTGGTATAAAATGATATAGCAGCCGACTTAGTTCCGCGATGTATTTTATGTATTGATCAAATTGAATCTCAGTACTTATCGCTGATAGCATCTTAGAGTGAATTAATAAAATGAAAGGATTGGTATGATGTAATAATATGGCGAAGTTATGCTGTAGCGGGATGGTTTCGTTCTGTTTATGACACCAGCTTCGCCTGCGGGTGGGAACGTGGGAATTGTTTAGTTGGATGAAAGTACCGTTCGTGTTAATGTTATTCTAGTAGGTACTATATTGTGCGTAACAACTATTTACATTCTATTAATGTTATGAATGCGAAAGTTTATGAGGATGTCTGGATGTTTGTTACTCCTTCACGCAAAAACTACAAAACAGATTTAGCTGAAATTAAGCACACAGATAGTTTATAATCTGGATTAACACATAGGATACTTTTATCCCGGTTGTATGACCCCTAGGCACTTTTAAGTTAAAACTACAAAAACTGAAGTCGGTGACATTTTTGTTTGTTTGATTTGGCTTTTTTTGCCACCGACTTCAGAAGCTGATTTTTCTTCAGAAGTTTATTTTTCACTTTTTGGTGTTTTTGAAGTCGGTTGTTTTTTTTTTTTGCAAAAAAGTTTTTTTTATTTTTAATTGTGTATCTTAGAGAAATATTTACTATGAAACCTATACTTGTATAGTGTCAGAAAAAGCACGAAACACGTAATACGTGCCTATGTTTGAGGGTTGCCCTCGATTTCTCTGGGATTCCATCAGCAGGATCTGGTTTCCATATCATGGTACAACCCTTGAAATATCTCCGTTCCAATAAAAAATCGGTTGTCTGTAAAGTCGGTTTACTGGCGATACTTGAACGTGACAACGTCATAAGAAAATACAGCACTTACATTGCTATAAACAAACAATTAACACGCCGTTGCTATGGAACGACAATTAACACGCCGTTGCTATGGAACGCCTCAGAGCGAGGTAACGCTTCAGAGCGAGGTAACGCCTCAGAGCGAGGTAACGACTCATGACGTCATCTTTTTTCGTTCGTGCAGCCGGCGTATAAGACGTTATCACGTCAAAAAAGAATTATCAAAATTGGTTCATAAACGACGAAGTTATAACACACATAAAAAAAACAAACGAAAAATGTTCATAAATTATAAAAAAATGATCATAAAATGAAAAGTACTGGGCCAAACCATGCTAAATTTTTATGGGACCAAATGGCAACTATTCCGCATCAAACTAAAAAAGAATCACGTAAATCGGATCATAAATCGCAACGTAATCGGTGTACAATCATAGAAAAAAAAAAATCGGTTGTCTGTAAAGTCGGTTTACTGGCGATACTTGAACGTGACAACGTCTTAAGAAAATACAGCACTTACATTGCTGTAAACACACAATTAACACGCCGTTGCTATGGAACGACAATTAACACGCCGTTGCTATGGAACGCCTCAGAGCGAGGTAACGTCTCAGAGCGAGGTAACGCCTCAGAGCGAGGTAACGACTCATGACGTCATCTTTTTTCGTTCGTGCAGCCGGCCATCGAATTATAAGACGTTATCACGTCAAAAAAAGACATACCCATCGAATTGAGAACCTCCTCCTTTTTGGGAAGTCGGTTAAAAAAACATAGCTTAGAACGTTAGACGTTTTTTGACAGACTAAAACAAGTTTATTTTATAGTAGGTAAACGTTGCCGATATGTTCCTAGGAAAACATAAATACTACCAGTTTCTTGATGCGTTCACAATAAAATAATCCTAGTTTCCATATCAAGAGAAAAAGGTTAGACAGCTACGGAAACTGATTTCAATCTGATATCGCAAAGTAAGTAGAAATACGAATAAAAAATATTATGAATCTCTGCTGTCTTTTTGCTACAGTTAGTAGCTGTCTCTCCATGGGACAAATGTCTTGTCTCGATAAAAACTTAAACACGATTGAGAGTATTTGTATTGTAGGTACCTTAGTTGGATTTCTTAGCCGCGCGTTTAGATCGCTTGATTGATAAGTCGAGTTGATGATAAATAGTGCTTGGCTGATATTTTCGATATTATTTGAATTAAAATATGTGAATACAATTATGTTCTATCTGATTCTAGTAAAGGTAGCACTATAAGCAGTATAAAAATAGGACTAGGTATTGTTTGTTAGAAACTATCTTTTAAAAGCTGTTTATGCATTTGGAACTGACATTAATTTTCAACCTTTTACGATTCATTTTTTCTTCGTTGTTCGTTGTGTTGTGTTGTTGTGTTTTATCTTACTACTATTTTGGATCTGAAAGTTTGTAAGGATGTACGAATGGATGTTTGTTACTCTTTCAAGCAAGAACTATGTTCTTGCATGGAATAGTTGTAAATAATTCATTCAAATTATTTATATCCCGCTTCAACACAATCGTGGGATCGTATCGTAGTACGAACCTGTGGGACTTTTACCAAACTCTACCGTGGGCATAATTACAATTTTCCACTTATTTCAAATGGAAAACTTCATTTATTTGTGTAGTTATAATCCATATTTCTGTCAACATAATTTAAATGCCAGTAAAACATATTTGCAAACTTAATTAAAACGCCAGTAAACAGACCTGTCAAGTTCAAGTAACCAAAAGTGGACTAGCTCATAGTGAACGAAGCACCAACCATGTCCAATATTGCCTAATAGGCATTTACGTCAACACGTCAAGGCATTAACATGGCTCTTCACGTTTTCTATAGAAAGTAGCACTTGTTGTACATAGGTAGACTATTAATGCAGTTTTTAGAAAATTGTTTCTTGCTGTTACTAGTCTGTTCCGGTGTTTAGACCCTTTGATGACCCAGTTTAAGTTTGGAATATTGATTGTGGATTATGACGTGTTTTGTATGAGGTTAAGTGGTTGGTGTTACGGATGCGAATTTGATGGGTGATTTATTTATTTGGGAAGTCACTTCATAGTCGGTTAGATATGCAGGCGTTCCAAGTAAAATACTGGTATTCAGAAAAATTCAGTTGCATCAGTTGGTTAGACTGGAAGCCGTCCCCGACATGATGGGAAATGGATAAGCAGATGATGATTTTGTGACATTTTGTAAGTCATTTGAAGGATATGTTTCTGTGTTAAGGTATTTATCTGCTCTATGTATTTATCGAACTATTCACTTTCTAAGTTAAAGATAATTTCGATTTCTAAATACACGGGGTTCTTTAAATATTTTGCTCAAATAATGTAAGTAAATATTTGTACTGTATATGCTTACCATTGTTTGCTTAAAGTTCGTTAAGCTTGTTTGAATATTCATAATTATTATCTTAGTTGGTTTGGCCTACTTTTTCGGGATTTGTGTTCATTACTCTAAAAGTCAGAAGTTCTGGAGTGGCGACCGCGAACTGGACGACTTTGCGTTGGAAGGCCTGCCACTAGGTGGACCGATGACCTGGTGAAGGTTTTGGGGACCCGCTGGATGAGAGACGCACAGGACCGGTCAATATGGCGACACCTGGGGGTGGTCTATGTCCAGCAGTGGACGTCTTTCGTTTGAAATGATGATGATGATGACATTCATAATTTATGTTTTGTCATCACATACAGGCCTCTTATTTCTTGTGCCAATCTTCACGTTCTTATATCGGCTGCTTCCAGGTTTTTGCCCCAATAGCAACAATGTCGTCTGCCTATTTCCAGGATCCCCAACACTTCTTTGCCCAGTCCTTGATCACCTTTTGGTCACAGCTTTATTTGGTAGAGTAAAACTATGTAAATCATCCAAGCGGCCTGCTAGAGTACTACTCTCTACTCGGTGTTCTTAAGTATCTCAGTACTTTCATGTAAGGTCGTGACCACATAAAACTGGGGTGTGCACTATTAAATATAAGAGTTAATTACCGAAGATACTTTGTCCGTAACGTAAAGGAGAAAACGTGGAATTATGTGCGAGTGATCTTCTCGCCGTAAACAAGTGATACCTAGGGTTTTTATGACATAGTCTCGAGTGTGAGAAAATGATTATGTTAAAGAGTGGAAAAAGATACTCGTATAATACTAACTTGGTTTTGCAACTAATAGGTAGGTACCCATTTTAATCATAAGTTATGTCACCAGCAAAGTGGTGACTCTCTTGTCGGTCTAGTGGTTTTACAATTGGGGAAAATTCCTTACCGTTAATTACCCTTTTAACTATACGTTTAGGTACATCTAGCTGACTGGGACACAGAAGCGGTATTTAGGTAAGTATCTAGGTAATTACACCTTCCGTTTCTGACTTAACAATCGAATCACGTGTGCAAACATCTCTATACACGCAAAACATCTGTCGTTTAGGTCACACAAATATTTGTTCCAATGTTTGACACAAAAAGGCGGGGGTCTTCAAACAGTGAATTAACATACCTACTCAAACATCGGACCTTATAGAACTAATAGGTAGGTATAGACACTTGCCGCCTTATTACAAAATGTAGTTAAATCTGGTTTAACTTAGACTTGGTTTATCTCGCATGACGTCTCACTTCAATAATATTCAAAGAAAAGTGACAGCATGCGAGATAAACCAAGTCTAAGTTAAACTAGGTTTAACGACCTTTTATAATAAGGCGGTTTTAGACAAAATGTAGGTAGGTGGATGGGTGACCAGACCACCCATTCACAGTCACAGTCATTTCAAGATCTTTGGCAGTCGTAACAGGTAGTCAGACATAACAAGGACTATCGTATTACCCAGTACTAACTGATTTGTAGAGGTCAGATAGGCAGTCGCTCCATTTAAAATGTTGGTAGGTATTTAGCTGCATCCGGTTAGACTGGAAGTGAAGTCTTCTTCGACATAGTTGGGAAAATGTTAAGCAGATGATGCCAAAATACTAGGTTAGACTTGCTCCCTATTACATGGCACTATACATAACTGGCGAAATGTAGGTGTTCAATTTTTAGGTAGGTACAACTTTGCCTAACCCTTTGGGGATTACCAATCCAAATGGTAAAATCAACCAAAGCGACACACGAAATCTCCATATTAAACTCACTAGAAAGACAATTAGTGACTTAAGTGTCAAAATCGCTCGCTCATGCTCTATATACGTAGCGCAACACAACATGTAAAGCGCAGTCTTTTGTGCATTTCGCCGGTGGGCGCGCCCCCCTGATTGGCCGACATTGGTCACCGCTGCGTGTAGTCACCATTTATATACGGTCAACTGTAGCATCGAACATGCTTGTCATCGGGACAAGGATAACTTCTTTTTCTTAAGAGGAAATGCGAGTGCTGTCTCTTTCTACTATCGCTGTCTCTCTCCGTCCTCCTGCCCTCAAATTCGTGCGATAAGGACAACTATAGAAAAAAGTTAGAATTCGAGGTTTGGCTCTCGCCTATTTCCTCCTCCAATATTGAACCAATTTAAAAGATATTTTAGACAATGAATAAGGAGGTTATATACTACGCCGCTATTTTTTTCTTTTTTCGTTAATAGTTGTCAAATTTGTACACTAGGACTCTGTTAACAGCGATCTAAACAAGCAATTTTGAGCATTTTTTGAGGGTTCTAGTGCTTATAAAAATAATTAATCACCAAAAAGGAAAACATAGGGGCATAGAAATAGTTAATATTTATTATTCTGTAAAAAACCATTGCTCTAGGGTCATTAACCAAAAAGAAAACAGGCGAGAGCGTTTGTATGGAGAAAAGACCACTCGCGTTTCCTCTTAATCATGGAGTTAGTGTCTATCCTGGTGTCAGAGTTATTATGCCGTCCATGAACCTCTGATTTGGCTTTACATCAACATGTCGTCGAGAAATATGATCTATCAAACATACTGGTTGTGGTTTTCTCACGCTGTTTTCAAGGAATAGTAAAATTTCAATTGCGAAGTTGTATTTGCAAGTCAATTAAGCCAATCGACCTTTTATACAGTGCAGACATTTTAGGCTTCTCGTATATAGGCTTCGCCACAAAACCCTATCCTAAGCCTTTCCCGTCTAGTGTGGCCTAGAGTTCTAGGTACCCTTTAAACTTGTTGAGACCTTTAATTTGCAAATATTTTGGTCACAGTTAAAGTTTAGTTTCACAAAATTCTTAAAAAAAATAATTATTATCATGGATTGACCGGTTACAGGATCACCTATAATAAATAATATCACACTATTGGTAAAAATATGCAACACATTTATGTGTAATAATATTTTGCATCACAAACTACGTTGCCGTATGTTACAATTTAAATTGTCATGTACTGTGCGCGTGCGTCGATAGTTCGATACTGCACGAGATAAAACAATGTAGGCTGCAAGAAAGTGCGACCGTTTACTTTATATGAAAGTGCAGAAGGATCAGTTGGGCTCTGCTTTCTCAGTATAGAACAGATAATTTCGTAGCAGTTGCTACAGAAATGTAGGTATGAGGAATTATGTCAGATATATTTTAGTTCATCATTCTCCTGCCCTTATCCCAATTTATTTGGGGTTGGCGCAGCATGTCTGCTTCTTCCATACTTCCCTATTACTCGTTATCTCAGCAGTCACCTCCTATCTAGCCAATCTGACCATTAATAACCCTCCTTTTGGGCTTCGCCGCAGTCAGGTAAAAAAAAGGTTATGTGCAATTTTCCTCAGTTCTGGTACAATGTGTTCTGTACAGTAACGTTAATGATTGACTGGTCCCTAAAAACTGCAAGTGCAAATCACACAATGTTTCTTTGTTATTTTTCTATAGTGAGAAGAACTTTGTCCTTAAACTTTTAGACCAAGTCGTATTGTCGTTACCCTTCTGTTCTTGATTTTTTGTGAATTTATTTACTTAAGACCTACGCCTGTATCACTTTCTGGGTTTTTATGAAACAGCTATATATTGAGTCACTCTTAATAAATGTCATTTGGAACTTCTGTTGCACCCACTTGTGCCAAATAAGGGCTCACTTTTATGTCTCAATTCGGAGTTTCTTTTGTCATTGAAGGGAGATTTCACAACAATTTGGATAAACAATAAACAATCAATCGTATTCCATATTGGTTACGCAAAAATCAAATGGGGCCAAAAACCCATACAAAACCACTTATGGGTTTTTGGCTGCTATAAAATTGCTCAAAGATGTTAACCGCCCATTAACGATTTCACTCACATAATTTTTTGTAACTTGCTACAATTTCTTTTCGTACAATTTGGGAAGCTTAAACTGGGACAATGTCGTTATTTGACGATAGTATGTCAATAGCCAACGGTCATTAGACCGCGGTAGAAAATGAGGTGCATTGAAAACTAACAATGAATTTGACGTGACGGTATGACGTCATAATGATACCTGGAGGCACGACCAGAAGAGAGTCTAAAAGACTGTTCTTGTGATGGGCTTGAATTTGATTTCTTAGTCTAATGGGTTAACTTGTTAACTTTAATATAGAAGGTTTATGTTCGAAAACAGAAGCTTCGTAAAAGATGGTGTGGGTAGAAAGTGGGTTGCAGTAAGCGCTATCGGTAGCTGAATAAAAGTACTATAGGTATTTGAAGTAATCTGTTATTGGAAAATCAACCTTTTTGCAACATTTTAACCGCTGATTTCCCTTTCATAGAGGGGAGGCCTATGTCCCAGTAATGAAAATATTACAGGCTAATTATGCTATGCTAATGTGAACACTGATTTAAAACTACCGATCGCAGCTGTTTGTAAGACTCCATAAAAATGCCAATATACAAAAGAAAAATTTCGTCACCTTTCTCAAAATGATGAAAGGTGGTGTAATCCGATACTGTAAATGCAAACAGATAAATGATTCACATCAATGTCACGTTTCATGTGCTCATATATCGTGGTGTAGTAGTTAGAGCCACGTTCGAAAGAAATACCTTGATAAAACTGCACAAGGTTGACAAGCTTTGTCCATCTTGGTGTATAAAGAAACTTCCAGATGTGTATTAGGAGCATGTGGTGTTGTTATTTTCGATATGGCGGTGGTCCTACTGTGTCTACTGTTTGGTGACACCCACTTCAAATTTCTCTGATCCGGCTCGAAGGACCAGTATTGTGACAACATCACAGTTGGTTACATATGTGTGATTCGCACTTAATAACTGAACCAGAAATACTGTGTAGCTGATATGTACAAACACATTTTTGACTAAATATTTCTGTCAACAATGTACAGCAGGATCTTAAAGACCTCTCGGTCTTAAATCATATTCCGGGTATAACACGAACAACAATTTCGTCACTGCCTCAGCTGCCTCCAGTTACACTGAAACCCGAATCAAACTGAGTTAGAAAATATTCCGACGAATTGAGAACCTCCTCCTTTCTGAAGTCGGTTAAAAAGACGTAGCTTAGAGTTTTATGTCTACGATGGTGTAGGTCACAACTCACACTACGTCAGTTTGCAATTACGTGAAGTGGCCATATCTCCCGCTCGTCACGTCGATTCGATAAGGTCATGTTCTAGAAAACACACCATTTGGCAACATTGTTGCAAGACAATATAGTTCTACCGCCAGATATACATAGAAAAGTAAATTATTTTTGTGTCGCAAACGTTCTTGTGTGCGTAATCTCTACAGCAAATTACTTCACCTTGTATCTCTATGGTTTTAAGTGCGATAAGTATGAAGGTTTTAGGAGCTTGCCTTTAGCTAAATAAAAGGTTTGTGTACATTTTCATCAATACTTCATGAAACTTAAATAAAAATCTAAACAAAAGCTTGATTTTGGACACATTGTTTTAGGAATTTATACAATTTTGAATTTGGCTTTCCTCTGAACTTTAATAGTAACTTGTGTTAGGTTACCCAGAATGTTTATTCAGTCTCATTTTCATTACAAAAATAAATATTAGAAGCTTGTAAGTGAAAATAAGAACAAACTATGTAGTTCAAAATAGATGTGACACTTTCCTCAAAACTAAGTAAATACACAATACCAAACACTCTTAAATTCGTTAAAAGTCGGGTAAATAGAGCGAAAAATCAAACAAAGGAGTTAAACTTGACAGTCATGGTTTACTGTTCTACTTAAGAAACAGTGAAACTTAAACAATTTTAGAATACAAAATGGAAAAACGATGTACAAATTGACAGAAAATTATTTTCCTATCTATTTGATGGTGGTACTCTTAGACCGTGAAGCAAACAATGAAAAGTGACGGTCAAACATTAATATTTTTTGCTGCAAACTTCCCATCATTTACAACGACAATCATACATCATTCAACATTACTAGGCAAGCTGGGGTCTCTCTAGAGATTTAAAGAAATATGAAGTTTTTGTTGAGTTCATAAGCGGTCAATCACTGCAAAACGATTTTCTTGTTTTGCGTCAAGAAGAAGAAGATTTTTTGTATTTCATTTTACAGTATACTCAAATTTTAACACGATTGTGAATAAGATTTATATTTTCTACCAATTTAAGCTGTGCTAAACACATTTTTAGGCTGATATGGCACGATAAAGAAAGTCATTTGGTAAATGATAAGTACAGGGACGCCAGCAAATTAAGCTACTTAAAACTGTTAAATTTTTCCAAGCAACCTTGATCCTAATATTTCAGCAATAAAGTTGAAAATCTATAAAAGAATTGTGACAGATTGAAGTAGCTTGATGTGTTTTGTCAAGACAAATCACACCTACGAGTATGTCTTCATAATAGACACGCCATTTTTATGTTTTTATTTGTCTTGACCTCAAGTAGCTTTAATACTAGACATGCCATTAAATTCGCGACCAAATAGTGTTGTGATTGTGCCAAAATTGTCCACTCTTGTTTTCAACGATAATGACGCATAAGTGCGACTTTCGCTAGTCATCTTGATGTCATTGGGGCATTTCTTTTGAGGTCACAATTATGTCATTACCCCCAAATGTGACTGTGTGTTGTTATTTTTTTCATGGCCATAGTTTAACAATTGTGGTTTTTGTCAACCATTTTGTTATGTTCTTATTCTCATATGAATTTAGGTTACGGGCTGCTTTGATCGAAATGTACTGCCTTAATAATATTGTGTTAATGTCTGGCTTCGTGATCTTTTTTGGAATATCGCTTTTTGTAACTTCATTATCTACAAAAAAACTATTGAGGTACCTAAAGAACTATAACGACTTAATATAACTACTGTAAACAATAAAATATTTTCCACTATACGGTAATGATATATCATTATTAATAATATCCTTTAGCAGTCATAATAATAGTACAGGAAAGAAATTACAACATTGTCGAGGTGAATATTATTATAAAGAAATCTAGCCAAGCACGAACCACAGTCATACTGCACACAATATTATCTTGTGAAACAAACTCATAATTATGTTCAAGCTAAGCGCCATATAATTAATGATTAAACGAACTTACCTGCATATGTGAAGTTCTATCATAATTATGCGAAGGCTTCGTCCGAAGGGATTGCCACAACTGCTTGGTTATAGCAGTAAGGTGAGGAAACTGAATGCCTCCCATTCGGTTAATATAAGAGATGGCCGTCGTGTTGTCAACACGAAGTAAGATCTGACAATTTCTTAAGTTTTTCGCAAAAATCTTTAAACCAAAAAAGGCAGCTTGAATTTCGAGGTAGTTAATGTGTTGCGTTCGCTCCTGAACAGTCCACAACCCGCTGGCCTTCTCTTCCCCGCATGCAGCCCCCCACCCCGTAGTTGAGGCGTCAGTGAAAATCTCCAGGTCATGTAAATCCTCTTTGATTTTACTGAAAGGTTTCTCAATTGTGGTATACCACCATTTTAAATCAGGTTGTAACGATTGTGGCAAGTTCATCATTTTATCGTAGTCATTATCAGATTTTAGATTTAAGTATTTTATACGTTCAAAAAGCTTCGTATACAACCAGCCGTATTCTACGGCTGGACAAATTGAAACTAATAATCCAATAAATTGAGCAAATTCGCGAATTTTACATCTACTAACAGTCAAATACTTTTGAATTTCCATTTTAACACGATAAATCTTTTCAGTTGGTAACGTAACCTGGAAGTTTTCTGAATTTAGTACAAACCCTAAAAATGTACATATTTTGTTTGGTATCATGGAACTTTTTTCCTCGTTTATTAGGAAACCAAGAGAGGTAATTAACTTTTTAGTCTGTATTGTGTTATACAAACATTCATTATAAGACCGTCCCATTAACCAATAATCATCTAAGTAATTAGTTGATATTAGTCCGGCAGAGCGTAGCAAACGGACTATAGGTTTCATCACCTTAGTGAATATATATGGTGCTGTACTCAAGCCAAATGGTAGTACGTTAAATTCATATTATTATAAGTTTTGTTCAAACTGGAACCTTAAATATTTTCTTGAGTTATCATGAATTTGTATTAAATAATATGCATCTTTTAAGTCAATTTTTGTCATAAAACAATCTTTAGTTATTAACTTTAATACTGTACGTAAATCTTCCATTTTAAAATGTTCAGTTTTGATGAATTTGTTTAAATTCTTTAAGTTCAAAATAAGACGATATTTACCATTTGGCTTTTGTACCAAAAATACACTTGATAAAAACTGGCCTTCTGTAGGTAGACATTTCGATATAGCACCAATAGATAATAAATTATCTATAGCTTCATAATATAAAAATCTTTCTGTACTAGAATATGACTTTATAATAGGCGGGGTTAATTGAATAACTGGACTAATGAATGGTATTTCGTAACCTCTGATACAAGATAGTACTAAAAAGTTATTAGTGATTAGTAACCATTGTTCATAAAATAAAGGCAATCTGCCTGTGTATTTTACCCCATCTAGCGGCGGCCGCGCGTCGTTGGCTGATAGCGCGATTGCTTCGATGAGCTCGACGGCCGATTGTTCGCAGAGGGCCCCTTCGCCTTGGGATGAATCGGTGGTTTCCGAGCAGCGTTGGGGCCTTTCCAGTTTAAATTCTTGAACGTGTTAGTCGCCGCAGATGGTTTCTTATTACTAAGCTGTGGCTTAGTTACGGGTGTTTTTAAATCGGCACCAGATTTGCTAATTGCTTTTGCTGTTTTTATTGTCTCCGATAAGTTTTGACCGAACAACAAGTTATCTGGCTTAGTGTTTTGGAGTTGATCTCTCATATCTTTCTTTAAAGAAGACAGAATGAAATTCCTTCTAATAACTGAATCATTGTACTGTAAGTCACATAAAATTCGTTCTGAATCCATTAACATCTTTGTTAGTTCCGGGTCTGCATTACTAGCGGAAATAATTTTATTAATTCCTTGACTAATACACGAAATGGCTGTGGACATCTGCTTTTGTCTTAGTTCGATATTTTTATCACGTCTAATGGTCATATCGGTCATAGCCGCTTTTATTTCTGCGTTTAACGCAGGGGCACTGATAAGTTTGCAGTTATCTGGTACCAAGTACTTCTCAAGTAACTCCTTACGAAGTTCCTTAGCCAGACCATTCGTTGTACACTGTTCTAATCTCACTGCCAAGTCCTTGTGTATTTCAGCTCCATATGTATTGGAAATAGTAGGATCTTCACCTAATATTTCAATAATCATGCTGTCCGGAATCGCCTCAACGCATTCCGGCTCCACACAAGGTATATCCTCAATAGCTGCGGCGCTGGTTGATGGTTCCACAATTATTGTGGCTACGTCAGCGGTGGGCACGGTGACGCACTCGACGGTGACCTCCGCGTTGTCGAGCTCTGCGCATGTACCTACATCCAGCTCGGTGCCAGCATCAAGCAGTTCGGCAACGTTATTGTCAGCTACTTCGTGCTGTTCGCTATAAGCCGCATGTTCTCGTTCTGAAATCGACCGATTTCAGGTTATAATTAAAGAAACAGACCAGAGTAGGTAGGTACTGTTCGCGAAACAATAATTTACTGGGTGCTACAGCTCCGCAAGGAAGTACCTACGCAAACCCAGTTAGGTGAAACGAAAAAACATTGCATTCTTTATGTACGTCAAATATATAAGCACATCATTAAAGGTTGGCAGGTTTTCTCTGCTTATTAGTTAGGAAACAGTCCTAGTATACTGTTCGCAAAACTAATTAATGGGTAGTAACATCTCCGATGAGAAGCACGCAAACCCAGCAGAAAAAAAAAAACAATATAAAATAAAATTATGTAAGCCAGTATATCTACTCATTAGTTAGGAAACAGTCCTAGCATACTGTTCGCAAAGCCAATGAAATGGGTAGTAACATCTCCGATGAGAAGCACGCAAACCCAGCAGAAACGAGCGTTATAAAATTTCAATGATGTGAGCCAACATATCTACTCATAGTTAAGAAACAGTCCTTTATACTGTTCGCAAAACTAATATGTGGGTAGTACATCTCCGATGAGAAGCACGCAAACCCAGCAGATGCAATTCTTTATGAAAATGCATGAGAAGGTAGACACACAATGAACATTATGTAATCAATTAAACTCAATATCTAGAATCCTTGAACTAACACGGATTGGTAAAAAAAAAAAAAAAATTCTTGTTTGTTGCACCGGTGTGCAACTAAAAAACTGTTATGATACAACAAACAGATATGTCTATTACGTAATTAGTTGTTTACTAACCTTGCGAACGATCACCAGATGATCTCGAAGAACCACTTAAAGATCGACTTCGATGTCGTCGCCGTAACCGTTTTTCTAATCTTTTGATTTTTTTAAATAATTTCTCATAATGATCATCACTTTTACGTTTAGGCATCTTATATTTATGCACTTACGAAATAAAAATAAATAGGTATAGAATTTTAGATACACTTAAACGGTGGGAAGACACGACGTGCGTTCGTGGCGAGCACTAAAAGGCGAAATGACACTGCAAATAAGTATACCTCCTACCGTGTGATATCCGAGATACTTTTAATATTTCTATGTTTTCATATAAATATTTTTTCTTTTTTTTTATAACTCTAAAATAAAGTGCGTGAATGGCGACCACTACGCGGTACTACAAGTGTTATTTGCTAATCCCGAGGACGAAGCCTGAGTATAATTATATTTTGTATAGCACAAAAGTAAACAGAGAAGTAATGTAAAAAAGGCTAAAACACATAAGTTAAAGAAAAGCTCAAAGATTTGATAAAAACGGTTATGGAACCGGTTAGTCTAAACCAAAAAGATGAAGATACATTCCGTGCAAATAATGCTAAAGACACCAATAATAACCTATAGCTGAACCTTCTGGCATTAGTTAAACGGAACCCTAAAAACATATTAATAAACAAGAAAGGCATTCGCAAGGTGATTCTAACACTCAGACTACTTATTACTGACCTTTGTCTAATTATACCACAAGTGTGTGAAGTGCATGCATTTTTGCACGCTTCACTGAAGCCATCGACATAATCATAGGTAAGGTAGGAGTAGCCGTTTAAATTTAAACTAGCGTGTCAGATTATGTATTAATAATTAGTGGTGGAATAATTATGATAAACTTAACCTAGGTAAATGTGAAACGAATTTATGTTATAAGCTATAACTCAGTAATTATAAGGTTTGTGTGCGATGAATATTAATACAGCAAGAATTTAAACCTAATTTAAGATGATGCTACTGTAGAGGATAATATATTTTTATCTATAAACATTTTTTAACCGACTTCCCAAAAAGGAGGAGGTTCTCAATTCGATCGGTTTTTTTTTTATGTATGTACACCGATTACGCTGCGATTTATGATCCGATTTACGTGATTCTTTTTTAGTTTGATGCGGAATGGTTGCCATTTGGTCGCATAAAAATTAAGTATAGTTTGGCCTAGTACTTTTCATTTTATGAAGATTTTTCTTAATTTCTGAACATTTTTCGTTTATGTGTGTTCGTGAATAACTTCGTCGTTTATGAACCAATTTTGATGATTCTTTTTTATTGTGAAGGAGATATTTCAAGGGTGGTAGGTACCATGATATGGAAACCAGGACCTAGTGATGAAATCCTAGAGAAATCGAGGGCAACCCTTAAATTTCATAGGCACATATTACGTGTCGTGTTTCCACTTCATGTTGATAAGCTGATGATGGAAGCCTAGGTACTACTCCTTTTTTTTTTTTTAATCATTTATTTAACGACATTATAGTACATAGGTTTTACTTAGAATCTAAACTCGCCAAACTTAACGTTTGATGGCCTCCTAAAAGGTTAGGAGTTAAAAGCAATAATAAGGGTATCTTGAAGGTCCGTCGGGGCCGCAGATTTTTGTACTAGATGACGTGGCCTCGGCTCGGCGCAAGGGCAAAGAAGGAACATGGGTTCGGTTTTTAGTCAGTAGAAGTCTGACACTCCCCTTCGCTCTGCCCAAGAGCGGGGGTGGGGGGGGGGGGGGTCATTCGATGATTTTCCACCCACCAAAAAAAAAAAAAGGGTATCTTGAAGGATTAGGGGTAGGTTTCTTAGTCGAATGATACATGTATAGTAAATATTTCTATGATTTACAACTAAAAATGAAAAAATAAAAAAAAATTTTTACAAAAAAAACAACCGACTTCAAAAACACCAAAAAGTTAAAAATAAACTTCAGAAGAAAAATCAGCTTCTGAAGTCGGTGGCAAAAAAACGAAATGAAACAAACAAAATGTCACAGACTTCAGAAGCTGATTTTTCTTCTGAAGTTTATTTTTAACTTTTTGGTGTTTTTGAAGTCGGTTGTTTTTTTTGTAAAAAAGTTTTTTTTTGTAATAGAAACTACTTACTTATGAAAAGTATTAAAATGAAAATAATTGTTTGAAGCTCCAAAAATATAAAGTGAACTTTGATAACAACACGATGACAAACAAAATATGAAAGACTGAATGAGATTTGTGATATCTGGGCCGGATAGAAAACTTACCACCTTCCATTAAACAAATTGCTATACTAATTTCAATAATATTAATCGATGTGAACAAAATGCTAAACTCAAACAAAACTGCTTCAATTTCCTTCTACATTTCCGCAAAGATCTATCGCTACACTCGGATACATTGGTAATAGAAATCAGTGTTAACTAGTAATTTTATTGCTACGATAAAGTTCAGAATATTGTGTTCTCGAAGACTTTCTAAGAGAATTTCTAGTCAATAAATAACTGCCTACGATAAACAAACGCAGTTTAAATGTCTCTATTGTAGGTTATGAGTAGTTTCATTATTGTTGTTTGGTTCTAACAGAGGTAGTAAGTGAATTAGCTTCATTGACTGTTATTGAATTTATCCTAGATATTATGCATTTTTTCTAATTTTCTAAAAATTGTGTTATTTCTCACGTCGCTGTTCTCATATCGCTGTAATCGGTGGTCTTTATTACCACCGATGTGATAATTTACACCGAAATGATGAGAAAAAATCAATCGGTGTCTTGTAACTAATATCGGTGTTTTGATTCATGATCAACGCACAGTTTTGTCACATCGGTGGATTGCTTTATCATATCGGTAGATATTTTATCATTTCGTTAAGTATACAAAGAAACAATGGAACATACAAACATACATCCAAACACATACATTATATACATACATATACACCGTTAAATTTCGGTCGTTTTAATCCCATGGCTGGTCGATCTGGTACATGGAACACTATCGATTTGTAGCGATAAAATCAAAAAATAAAGTACCTTTTTTTAAACTCGTATTAGGATAGATTATCATATCGCTGGATATGTACATCATTTCGGTGGATAAACTTATCATATCGGTTTACAGAAAAATAATCGGTGCCGGTTTATCTTATCGGTGGAAACCAGAATTCAAACTGAATTTTCTCTTTAGTCTTAAATGTTACGTTGATGATATTAAATTTGGGGATATTTGATATCCTAAAGATTACATAAAACCTGAAAAATATAAAAAAATAACATAAATGAAAAAGTTCACCGATATGATAAAAAAAATGGCATTTGTTGAAATTCACCCTTATACTAATTCCTTTGTGTATCATGTACCATTGTGCCTTGGTTTAGTGTTGTTTAGAGCCTCTGAGTTTCCGGTAACTTGGTTTATGTGACCTTATCTGAGTTACTTTGATCAGACTAGGCTGGCTTCTGGGTCTAAGCCAGCTCTGTCTGGTCAAAGTAACTCTTGAGAAAATATGTCAAACGAGCGGTAGTTTTGGCGAAAAGAAGGTCGGCCAAATCGTACCTGACGATGAAACGATGGCGTCCCAATATGGCATATATATGAAAAATACCCTTATTTTTTAAGGTCTTAAAAAACGCAAGAAATAACTCTCTAAGTAGCCACAAAAAAAAGTTATCCATTTATTTGTGTTCTTGTAACTGTTTCGAAATAATTAAAATAATAGTTTCAGAACGCACTGGAACGCACCTAATTACGATTCATTTCGCGGATGAAAGGACTTGGTATTAAAAGACTAATTATTCACGTTTTTCTGAATAGTTGTTCATCCTAATTCAATTCAATTAGTACGCAGGCATCAATTTCAACTACTATGCTTATTTATTATGTACTGGATTCTTGTCATAAAAATAATTATGTAGGTTCATAGTAAGCTTAGCGACTTCACGTACAACGGAACGTCATTTGTGATCGACAAGTTACATAATCTGTGGTCATCGATCCGCTTAGGCTTTTTTGAAGTCGTTCCTATTAAAAGACTTCACGTGTGATGATAATTATTATTATCGAAATAAATGGGAACGAGATCGCTAATAAGCCTCTTCGCTTATCGCTAACTACACTTTTAGGCTACTTCGCAGTCGGGTTATAGGTAGTTGTTGATTGATTCTAACCTCAAACCTCAAAAGTATTGTTGACGTTATTATAAAAAATCGTGGCTATTTAGATACGATTTTTCAACAGGATGGTGTTTACAACATAAAAACAAACCAATTAAACTATAGCTTGTTTTGGGACATGAAAAATAAAAGTCGGGTCCAGCTCCTATAGAAATTTGGCCATTGTTCTTTGATAGTATAATTCAAACGATCAAGGAGTAATGTAAGCATTGAAAAACTAAATGCTCTTACGAGTTATAAAAGAGGTTCTTCTGGACAAGAAAGATGAAATCACTTGACTTGTGAATGGACCAATAAGAATAGTCCCGGAAAACCCAAGAATAAGGAAGCAGATTGGTTTACAGATTTTCTGTATTTAGGTGTAATAGAATCTGAACTCATGAACTCTTAACTAGGTACTAGAAATTCCACAGACAACTATTTCAACTTCCGTGTTTTCCATTGCAATTATCTAATATTGATCCAAAGTTGTATGTAAATGATACGATATTCCTTTCTCTTAATTGTTTGTGTTAATTAAATCTACATATATTTTATTTTCGATTTAGATAACAACATCGTACCATCAGCTGCCTATAATCCCCGAACGGTTAGGCAGAGGTGTATCTAATGGTACATCCACAGTTCGCCAGTTATGTATAAGTCCTATGTTACATAACATAACCTACCGACTTGCGACCTTGCGATCTACGAGGCAGTCCCATTTCCACTCTCCTTCTACTCCTCTCAGTTGTCCCGGCCTTTTTTAAGGCGTCTCTATCTTTTCATCGTCGTCGCATGTCTTCCACGTTTCCTCACTTTTTGTTCTTTGGCAACCGAACTTAAAACAGCAGATGGATTTTTGGTCCTAAAAAATCTCGATCCCGCATTTAAACACAATTTCACTCCCGTTCTAGTTGGTACATCACTACTAAGTACTGACACACTCATTACCGCGACCTGTGTGGGAATTGTCTCTGCTAGGAAGCAGGGTCATTGACCCCGAGTGCACTGACGCGGCGCGTCATACGGATGCGCTTGCGCTGCACAATCGTAGCTTGTGAAGTTGTGACTTTTTTGTACTAAGGTTCGTTTATTGAACTTTGAGTGCGGATTGATTTTGTAGGGAACTTTTTTATGGATCGAAAATTGATTAAATTGCGTTTGTTGATTAATTCATTGACAATACGAAGGCGATAAGTGAAGAAGTGCACTGACATTCAATAGTACCTGACTACTTTCATTCATCCTCATGATGCTTTAAAAGCAAAATTTAAAGATATTCATTGCGCATACAGAAGGCAGATTTAGGAGGTATCTCATAACATGACGAGCTAAAGAGAAGTATGGAAGAAGAAGACTTGTTGCGAATCTTACTACCTTAAATGAATTGGGAGAAAGACAAAATAATGATAATGATGACGGGATCACAGGGGGCAGATTTAAGTAAAAGAACAGTTGCTCACACTCAATTAATAGTACAGTCGAATGACTGTACTATTGAATACAGAACATTCTAGCACAATTCGCCAAAACCCGATAACAATATTTCTCAAGCCCTTAAAGGTCATTGGCTCCATTTCCGATCAGTCGGACCATGGTCTGTGAGTCATAGACGTACCTACTTCCCGTTGTACGCTATACCGGTGCAAGGAACAACTGTCCATAAGAGCCAAACGGGTTGCACTTAATCGGTGCGATATTTGCTTGAAACAATGTGGTAATATTTATATTATGTTGTGTTGCAATTTGGTTGAAGTAGTTGTTTGGGTGTTGAGGTTCTTGTTTGTAGAATTATGTTGTTGTCTTGACTAGTTGAAAATAGGTTATCCTAGGATTATGATTTACATCCGTTACTGTTTCTAGTGTAAGTATGTGTGAAGGGTTGCTAAAGTCTCACTCTCATATAGGTCCTCCCGTGAGACTGCGTTGTAAGAAGATTACGTCGTTTCGGGTTTGAACTCATTCTATATTTTTAGTAATGACTGTCCAGACTGTTATTTTTTTTTGTTGTTCCGTCCTGTTACATTTTAAAATATCTTTTTTAGACACTTTCGTGGTATCTCCGACAAAAATATGTTTTTTTTTTTGTTTCTTTCTTCCTTATAATTGTAGGTAGTTGTATACCTACCTATTGCAGACCTTACTTATCTACTGGAACAACATATTAAGCTAACTATCTATATAAATAAAGAGAGAAGTCCTGACTGACTGACTGACTGATTGACTGACTGACTCATCAACGCCCAGCCCAAACCTTTGGACCGAGAAAGCTGAAATTTAGCACAGAGGTTCCCTTTATAATGTAGACAAGGAATAAGGAAGGATTTTTCGAAATTCAACCCCTAAGGGAGTTAAATAGGGGATGAAAGTTTGTATGGAAAATCGTCATTTTCACGCGGGCGAAGCCGCTGGCAAAAGCTAGTTTATAATATAGGGAACTAAATAACAAACCATAAAGTTAGCAACTAGCACTAACTGACTCAGGCTGTATTAAAATTTAAGTTTTCTCCAACTACAGAAGAACAAACTACTTCCTCTCCTAACACATACAGGTGGCATCTATTACTTAAGCTAATAACAACTCCAACACTTGCTCCATACTAAAAGAAGGTTCTATTGTTACAGAGCGATGTCGCGGTGGAAGGGTATACTAAGGTAGCCGGCAGATGGCAGCAGTCAGCGCGGCGATGTTCCGACCCGGGGGCGGTCTCGACCCCTCCTGCTATGCCACGCAACGGGTAAGTTCCGCTATTTAATCATAGATGGCGCTGCTTTAAAAATAGAGTTGCAGGAGATTTGTAATTACGAATTTACGTATTTGTGGTTTAAGTTCTGTTTCAGAAAAAAATAAACTTACGGAACTAGAGTAGTTCTTTTCTACGGGTTTTGAACTTTAAACCTTAAGTGACTTTTAACCCCAATGTGCTCTTTGCCGGCTATTGAAGGTCAAAAAATGCCGTTGGCTGTTTTTTGCGGTAGATCAAGTGGACGGTAATTTACTTGTTCAAAGGGTTATTAGGTAAATCATTTCCATTGTTAGATGAAATAATGCACCTAGAATGCGGGCCGCGTTATGAATAGGTCCACGGAGCAGTCATTATCATCTTGTTATGATGAGATTTCCGGTTTCCGGATACCTTGAAGCCATTAAAATTACATATTTGTCTATATTAGGATTAATAACCAAGTCATAAATAGCTGAAAAATTCATAAACCAGGTAGATTTGCAGTAGTTATTGACAAGGAAATTAAATCGTATTTCATTGAGCGTAGAGCAAATAATTGTTCAGCGTTGCAATAGTACCTACCTACGGGCTGGGTCCCTAGTTAATAGAACTCTTCTTCAAAACAATTTTCAAAAACAAATTTTCATATTTATGTCTAAAACATTTCCTGAATTCCCAAAGCTTCCAACATTTTTCTCGTTGCACCAAAAGTGCTTAAATATGAATACGGCTATTTGTTTAAGTACGTTCTTTTACAAACAAAACGCGGTACTTTCCCCTCCCACTCCATATTTTTGCAAATACAACATTTGTTTTTTCAACCAACTCTTCAGCATTAGCTGACATAACCGTTCTGCATAAGTCAACAAGGATGGCTAATATGACGCTCTGTCGCTTTTTATTGCGCAAATATCCTTTGTTTTAGAAAGTGATTATACTTTTCCGTGTTGTTGTGATTAAAATTTTGCCTATTTATTATTTAAAAAAAATAGTTCACTATAATGTAAAAATATTAGCAAAAATACATTGTGCAATTCACAATTTCTTGAAGCCAGATCAGGTCTTACGATCAACTTTTAAACAATCAAAAATACCTACAATGTAAATAATAATATTTCTCTAACTCGAATTAATCCTTGACCTAAACTTAAGTGTTAGCACATGATATGGAAAACCCCAAGTCGTACTCTTAGCTATTATCGTATGATAACCACAAAATGACAACCGCAAATTTTTTCAAGGATTGTTCACAAAACCTTGTTCGATTGTGCTTATTCGTAGCGAATCACAATGGCGATAAATCTGTGAAGTTATAATACCTACAGCAATTTCGTATTTTGGTAACCAGAACTTTTTTAAGGTTTTTCTTGCGTTGAGGTCAAGAATTCAACCACGGAAACTAACTACTCCGATAAAGAATAATCCAAATCTAACCTAACCTAAGTGCTACACTTGTTCTATGATTAGTATGGAAAACTGGATATTTTGTGACCAACCATAAAATGAAACCTTTTTAGAAAGGACTGCATCACTGCAGCATTTTAGGACTCCGCTTCTTGTTCCCTGTGACGTTTCAAACATCCAATATGGCGGATGTTGGTCCCGCCATAATACACGTGTAATTGCCGTTACTCGGGTCAAGACTTGAACCTACGGCCAGGAAGCGCCCGGCGTCACGTGTACTGGTGGTCGCAAGAGCTGTCGCACCTGCGGCAGCAGTGTGTGGCGGCGCGGCGCCGGTACGCCAGGCATCGCAGGCGCCGCATTCGTCCTCCGAATGCGGAAGCCATCGAGGCGGAGCTTTATGAAGGGTACAGAGCGGCGAAGAAAGTCCTCTCCGAGGCTCGTCTGCGGGCCAAGGATCAGGCCCGCGAGGAGATGCTGGAGACTCTCAACAGAGATCCGTGGGGGCGCCCTTATAACATGGTGCGGAATCAACTCCGCACCCGGGGCCCCCCGCTGACGCAGAGTCTCCGGCCCGAGCTCGTGGAGGACGTAGTGAGCGCTCTGTTCCCTTCGCGAGGGGAGCATCGTCCCCCGCCAATGGCTCCGCCACCAGCGGTGCCGGAAGCGGACGGTTCAGGAACCGATGACGACATTCCGGAGGTGACTGGGGTAGACCTGAGAGTGGCGGTACGGAGGCTTAAAGCCAAAAATACCGCCCCGGGGCCCGATGGCTTGCCTGGCAAAGCCTGGGCCCTGGCCTTAGACCCAGAGGCTCTTGGGCCCCGACTGGAGAGGCTCTTTAGCGCGTGCATGGAAAGAGGCCAGTTCCCGCGTCGTTGAAAGACGGGGAAGCTGGTCCTCATCCAGAAGCCGGGGCGCCCTGCGGACTCGCCGTCTGCATACCGGCCCATTGTGCTGCTCGACGAGGTGGGCAAGCTCTTTGAAAGAGTAATTGCAAACCGCCTCGCCGAGCACCTTGAGGGAATGGGTCCGGATCTTGCGGATCAGCAGTTCGGCTTCCGCAAGAGGCGCTCGACGGTGGACGCCATCATGCGCGTGAGAGCCCTCACGACGGGGGATGCGGTCTCTCGGGGCGGTGTGGTCTTGGCGGTGTCTCTCGACATCGCCAACGCCTTCAACACCATGCCCTGGAGCTGCATCAGGGAGGCACTCCGGTATCACCGGGTGCCAGCCTACCTTCGTCGTGTAGTCGGGGACTACCTGTCCGACAGGACGGTTATCTACCCTGGTCAAAACGGAGAATGGAACCGGCGAGAGATGTCGTGCGGTGTTCCACAGGGTTCGGTTCTGGGGCCGCCCCTGTGGAACATCGGTTACGACTGGGTGCTGCGTGCCGACCTCCCTGACGGCGTCAGCGTCGTCTGCTACGCGGACGATACGTTGGTGCTGGCACGGGGGGAATCGCACGAGGCGGCGGCCGCGAATATGACACGCGGGGTTGAAATAGTCGTGGAGAGGATCCGGCAGCTGGGTCTCGAGGTGGCACTTCACAAGTCCGAGGCCATGTGCTTCCATGGGCGTGGGAATGTGCCACCGTCGGGATCCCAGCTATCGGTGGGAGGGGTTTCCATCAGTGTCGAGTGTACTTTAAAGTACCTCGGACTCGTCCTCGACAGCCGGTGGAATTTCGTGGAGCACTTCCGACGTTTGGCTCCCAGACTGGAGCGGGCCGCGGCTGCCTTTAGGTGGCTCCTGCCCAATCTGGGGGGGCCAAACGCCTCCTGCCGTAGGCTGTATGCGGGGATCGTGCGGTCCATGGCCCTTTACGGGGCCCCGGTGTGGGCGCGTGCCGTGAAGAAGCGGGCCGTCCACTACCTGAACGCGCCCCAAAAGGTCATGGCCATGGCGATCGGCGGCGGTGACCTCTCGCGTCCGGCCCTGGTGCAAGTCATGGTCCGGGGCGAGGAGGAATGGGTCGCCGTCGCCGTTCCTTCTGCGAAGCAGTGATGCTAGCGAAGGAGGTGGCGGAACGAGAGAGGGAGCGATCCTCTCAACGTCCCAGCCGCCGCGGAAGGCGCGGAAGGCGCTCCGGGCGTCGGGGGCCACGTGATGGCTTCCGGCCACCGTAGACGCGGGCCTGTGGACGGTGAGTAATGGGCTAGCTCGCCGTCCGGCCGTCGTCATGACGGCAACAGACCGTGTCGGCGGCGCGTTCGTGTTCCACGCGCGCCTCAAAGAGATGTCAGCAAGGAGGGGCCCGCAAGGGCCGACGCCCGTCGGGGCCGCGGTATTTTGTACTAGATTACGTGGCCTCGGCGCAAGGGCAAAGAAGGAACATGGGTTCGGTTTTTAGTCAGTAGAAGTCTGACACTCCCCTTCGCTCTGCCCAAGAGCGGGGGGGGGGTCATTCGATGATTTTCCAACCACAAAAAAAAAAAAAGGACTTGAACCTAACAACGTTAAACACCTTCCGAGTATTGACGATTTTCATATCCATTTGCTTTTCGAATTGGTCCTTAGGTCTAAAGGTAATGTTTCCGCAGATAGATTGGTTTTAGAAATCACTTGTGCGTACTAAACTGGGCATGTTTTTTTTTGAGTGTTTGAAAATGAAATAAGTTGTACTAATTTTAACGTCTTCGGATAGTGTTATTGGCTCAAACACAATAATGTGAATCTCCCAAATTATTAATCACAATGCTAATACTAAGTCAAATGCTATTCCAACCCTCATTCAGTCACTTTACGCTTTCACGTGGATTAAAAAAATAAAAAATAAACATGGATTCTTTGAAAATCGATTTCAAATAACAATAAAGAACCATACAATGTTACAAAAGTACATTCAATCAGAGAACATTCGAAAGTTACTAGAACAGTTATAAATAAAATCACACACCACGCAAAGAAACGTGTCTTAAACGCATCTTATGACGGCTCCATTGTGACTACAATTATCTTGTTAAAGACTAAGATAGATCTCAGATAACTATAATATCGTGCGAACATCTGTAACGAATGCAAAACATTTTCTATTGGAAGAAAAGTGAAAATTTTCTAATCGTAAGTAAAATGGGCACAGAAAAAGCTGTGGAGTATGTGTTGTGTTGTTACTTGTTATCGCACTTTCACCCGTTGTTAGTGTGTAAGTGATTTCGCGATGGGAAACGGCAAATTGATTTTGTTTTTTTCATAGTGGGTGACTATAATATATGGTGACTATAATGTGTTCATTGGTGCCAAGGGGCTTGAAAATTATGCGTCTGTTACCAAAAAATTTCCTTACCTTTAGAACAAAGCATACAAAATTCTCTATTCAGCTCATCGTGCCAGGTATCTTGGCTACAGCTACAGGGCCCAGAAAAGTAACAGTATAGTACTGCCAGCACACACAATGAGTACATGAAGGATCAGTAATTCTCCCAAGGGTTCGTACTACCCGGTATCTTATGTCCTATTCCAGACTATAGACTATCTTGGTACCAAAACTCATCCAGATCCATTCAGTCGTTCTGGCGTGATTTAGTATCAAACATTCATCCATCAAACTTTCATTTTTGCAATTACCTATTAGGTACAGTAAGATAATGTGGGCACTCGCCTTTTCAGACTCCATTAAATCATCCTATACTACGGTAGTTTAGATTCGCCACTGCGGTCAAATGCGGCATCATGAATGCCTAGACTTAGTGCGTTGTATCCTTTAATTTACTGCACTATTTTACGCCAAACTAGCTTCCCAGAAATAGGACGCGTAACGTAGTGTACATAGAGGTACTTTTGGTAGAGCACGTAGGCCGCAAAAGGTAAGAATGACATTAGTCTGCGAATGTTAATTTCTGTAGGCAGAATGAATAATTAAAAAATATTTTCGTTGATGTTCTGTCAAGCAAATACTTGATGTCGCCCAATAAACGACAAACATTTTTTCATGATTCTCATCTAATTTTGCTCAGTAGAGTTAGGTATGCACGACGACCAATCAACCTATTCAAAATCAGTTTATTTGGATTGTACGGGAAATCTGGCGGATTCCTCAAGATTTCTTCATTATTTTGAGAGTAGTCGTAATGCAATTATTAAAAAAAAGTAAATTGCCTATTTACGATCTTACATTTCTAAAGTTCCGAGCCTTTCCACTGGACCAAAACTCCTCTATAAAAAGTACATAATACAAAATATTACACTGAATTAAAATAAGAATTTAAAGCAAATCTCTTGTGCTACATCACATATCTGTTGACGGTTTCACGCATTAAAGTCACGACAATATATAAAAAAATTTAAACGTTTCAAACGTTTAAATTTTAATAATGGCGGTCGAATATTTAATTTGCAACGTTTAAACTTTATGACGTCACGTTTTGAGGATAAATATTTTACGCATGTTATTTTTCGTGAGCTTCACTGGAGCTGAGTTCATTTTGAAATGGAAATGATATCTCTGTCATGTTTTGAATTATTTAGGCATTTAATTCTATGGGAAATAAATGTGATCCCTCTTTGGATTGTGTAGTTTTTGCTTCGATTTGATCAACTTAGGTATATAAAAAAACTAACTGTGGGTTTAAGAGACATAGACAGTGTGTGTTCAATACAGAACATAAAAATGTAACTGAATAATCAACATGAAAGAATATCAGCGTTGCATTATGTATTTTTGGTATGACAACACTAGTTGTCTATGAGTTGTCTATGCTTTTTTCAATGGAACAAGCTTCCGTTACCTTTTTTAGAGTTTCTATTGTGACTCGCTATAATTATGTTTTTTAATTGATGTTAACATTGTTATTTTGATTAAATAAATTATTATTATTATAATTTCATGTTGTGGAAAAATAAATGGTAAAATCCATAGTTTAATTTCTATTTGTTTCATTTCCACAACAGTGTGAAAGATTATAATGGTCCCCATTCTTGCGATGAAGACCGTGTCTGATGAGATGACGTCTAATAGAGATGTATGGAAGAAGAAGATATAATGCTGCGCCGACCCCACCTAAATTGGGATAAGGTTAGGGGAATCATAACTTTCCCACCATCGATAGAATCTCTAAAAGAGTTTTAATGCTTTGTTGAGGTCATCTGCACTTTTATTACTTTCTTCTACTCTAGTATACTACTTTCATTAATCTATACTAATATTATAAAGCTGAAGAGTTTGTTTGTTTGTTTGTTTGTTTGTTTGAACGCGATAAACTCTGGAACTACTGGTTGGATTTGAAAAATTCTTTTTGTGTTGGATAGTTCATTTATCGAGGAAGGTTATAGGCTATATAACATCACGCTACTACCAATAGGAGCGGAGCATAAATGAGAAATGTTGCAAAAACGGGAAAAGAAAATTCCTTTCTGAGAGCTTCCGTTGTGTGCGCTGCGAAAACGGTTTAAGTTACGAGAATATCATGTATGAAGTAATTATTCGTCTTTAAAAGTTCTAAAAAAAAGTCCGCGACAGCATCTGTCTATCTTTTAAGATTGACTCACTGTAACCATTTTATATTATTAAAATATTAGGTTAAAAAGAATATTTTTTTGCGAAGCTTATTTAACCCATATGGTATTAATCTATATCTAAATAAATGTATTCGTTAGAACGGAAATTTAATATAGAATATTTGTGCTCTTTACTCTATACAGTTTAAACAAATATCTTAGAAGATATCGCAATGTAAAAATACCCGCGCGGAAAAATAATTACGCGGGTTGCGTCGCAATGTAGGTACGGGGGATTCTGGCTGGCCTCCGGGAAATTCAAATTCAAAATATTTACTGCATCATAATGTTTACAAGTACAGAGTGTTATAGTATATTTAACAGTAAGAGATAGATTTTATAATAATTCACACTTTAATATAATCTAAGCTAATCTAAACCATCTAAACTATTGTAATAAAGAGGAAAGATAAGATTTTTTGTTTGTTACGATTTAGCTTAATTATTATTAATGTCGGATAGTCGATATATCGAGAAAGGTTATAGCTATATTTATGTGACGCAGACGAAGTTGCGCGGGTCAGCTAGTAGGTTAATATTAGTAAGCTGAATCATTACGAGTCTTAACAGTAACTATTATGACATGATTGTAGATATTATTTTCCAAGTCATTGGAACAACTCAATTAAATCTAAACGTTTTCGAACTGATCAACTTTATCGATTAGCCCGACTCGATCATCCAATTGGCTCGAATCTCATAAATCGATTGGCCGCTGAACTAATGCAAATCACCAGAAGGTATGCATAACATCGATACATTATTACAACGAATACGATTAGGTACCTCGTGGCCTTACTTTCGATTAGATCTCAATAGCGTTTGTGTTGAGCCGTTTATTTTAACATCACGACTCTTCTAGTTTAAAATGAGGTCAGCGTTACAAAGGATTCTCGATCGGAAATCGCTCTTGAGAACATTTTGGAGCGGTGAGAACAAGGTTGTTTCAAGTTGTATCAATTCAATAATCATGCCTATTTAAAGGTGTTTAGGTTACATAATTATTTTGCAATTGCTAGTATTTAATTACTGTTGTAATTAACAGTATACTAAGTAATATTTTAGATGGATTATTGAACTCTTGCAATGCGCAAAGGTCTCATCCAAAAGTCATCTGTGTGTGTCACATGTTATATTGAGAGTTTATTCTTAACATATTATATGAAAATAATTCAATATTTGGATACCAATATATTAAATGTTAGTAAGTCTGCATCCCAATTGCGACAAAATCCATGTCAAAATTAAAGTGCGTAACGCAAAGTCCCCACCATTTACTCATAAAGCTCCACGTAGTACTACATCAAAGTACTCCATGATCCTTCTTTACCTCAGTTTTATAATATCACTAACACGATCACATAATTCTACCAACTAACCACTAGTAGTGCCTAGGGTCACTTGGCAAATTAACTGCATACTTGCATAACAAACTGGCATGCCATACAGAATTCACTTTCCTCTCGGAATGCCGTTTATGGCATGTACTAAGACTGGGCTGAAATTTGAGTTGAGAAGTTAATTAGACAGAAGCGGGTTTTGATAGAAAATAGAACAGGCAATACTTAAAGAAGGTGTATGTCCTGAAACTGCAGGTTGTTCGAAAGAGATACCGCGGCCTCGGACACAAAGGTCTAAGAAGGAACGTGGCGTGATGATATGTTATAGCTTTCATGTCAAATAGGCCAAAAGAAACTGCCTTGTCGGCTGTTTGTTTGTTGTTTCAAACAACAAACAAACAGCCGACAAGGCAAACAACTTGTTTGACCCATGCTTTCTTACATGATACGTCCAATTGGACGTATCTCAGTCAAGGGCGGATCCAGCTTTGGTGCCAGGGGGGGGTCACAAAGAGTCGTGGTCAAGTCACAAGAAGTTATAATTTAATTTTTATAATCATGGAAGTAAAGATAGATGTTTTATTATTATTTATGTACTTAAAAATACCTATATTCAAATGTCAAATGTCTACGAGTACTTATAAATGTAAAACGTCTTCTCCCGAAACGCGTTACCACTTCGTCTACCTGCTACAATTTATGGGTACGTTTTTTTAGTGTGCAGAAGTGCCAGTCTGGTTAGACGTTCTTCAACCATTGAAGCTCTTAGCCACGACTTGATTCTTCGAACTACTTCGAAGTGATCCAGGGGGATAAAGCGTTGAACAATTTTTGGTTGATGGACGTCTTAGAATCAGAAATGAGAATTGAAGTAGATGAGCGTCTCAAGCGAGACAGAACGGTGGAAGAGCAGGAGGTAGGCGCGAGCGAAGCGAGCGCGAAATTTTTCAAGACTTTGGGGGGTGTCAAAGATATTGTCGTTGGGAGGAAAGAGAAAAAAAACTGGGAAATACTGTTTTACTTGATTCGAGAGAAGAGAAGAAAGAAGAGATCCGCTTACGCTTGAGATCTTGGTAGACATCAATCCTCCACTTCCTGAACCAAGCGCCTAAGACAGAGGTTCGGAAGACGTGACTGACTCGACAATGATAAACGATTATTCTTACGAAAAAATGTATTGGTGTGTACTTTGTTTTTATTGGCTACTGAGTTTTTGTGGTCTATTAAAAGTGTACCATTCTGACCCAACCTTGTAAGGGATAAATCGATTAACACTACGATACGTAAAGATTTACATATCTATAAAACGTAAAATATGTTAAGTAGTACATATGTACTCAGTTTTTTCATTGCCTCGGAAACAGCCAAAGCCCGAAAGTCTGACAACCAGTCATACTGGGTTGTGCAGTGTGCACTGTGTGCAGGCCAAGAAAGCAGTCGTTCCATGTAAAATTCCGGTTTTTACCTGCATCCAGTTAGACTGAAAGCCGACTACAACATACTCGTAGTTGGGATAACGTGGATCTTTTAACGTGGATTTCTCACCAGCCTATAACACTAGGGATAATGCAAACAATCTAAGGATAGTACCTATCAAAATCGGTTCAGGCGTTTAGAAGTTATGGTGGATTATAGAAACTCACAAATAAACATACCTTCATGAACCCTAAAAACACTATTTTTTGGGCTGTTTAAATGTAAAATATATAATAAAAACAATAGGTACGTTTAAAATTTTTAATTAGTCGTCCATCTAGGTCCTGGACCCAGCCCAGGGGGGGGTCATGACCCCCCTGACCCCCCCCCCCTGGATCCGCGCTTGATCTCAGTAGATTTCACCCGCAGCTCGCAGTAAGCAATGTCGGACGGATCCAACGTTTGCCAATACGCAAAGAAATTAGGTCATTTGTGTTGCAATTGTTGTCTTACTATCCACATCCTTTACTTTCATCATTGTTGTCCTTAATTGGCTGTCAGGTAAAAATGCTCTACCATCGCTAATCTTCACGAGGCCCAGTAGGCTCGCTGAGCAGAAGATAGTAGGTATTTTTTTTTTCTTTTTTTTTTAAAAACGTTTCCCCACACTAGGAATTTCTCCTGTATCGTGGGTGCGTCCACAAACATTAAACTCATATGCACAAATACCCAGACCCGAAACAACTATCTGTAGGCCATACAAATATTTGTTCCGTGCGGGAATCGAACCTGCGGCACGCAGCGCAGCAGTCCATGGCTTGAGCAACTGCGCCAACCGTGCCGTCTAAATTTGATTCCTAGGTCAAGCAAAGTGTTATTCCGTATTTTCATCAGGATTTTCTCCGTGTTCGGTTAATGGCAATTGGCTCGCTCCATATTATGTGATTACCTACTCCAACATGAAGCGTATCTAAAATTACTGACAAGGTCAAATGTAGGTAATATTAAGTACGCCTCTGTTTAAGCCTTGAATATGACAGGCTTGATGTTATGTTAAATGAGTAAACTAGTAGTAGCAGTCGAGTAGCTAGGGTGTGGTGAGAAATCGAACGACCTAACCTCGACTGCCCTAACCTTACTGTGTGTAATGAAATCGTTCTACCTACAAGACCTAATACTTGCTATGCTAGACAAAGTGTTATGTTATAAACAAAATTTATCCCATTCAAAATTAAATGATATTACAACCAGAATACCCCACAATTGAATTACATTACTGGTAAATATAAATCATAACGATATAATTATGTTGACAAGTTGGTACACCTTGTTAGGTCATATGCCACGTTGAATAATTAATTTATAATTATTTCGGTATAATTGAAGCGGGTCAATTACTACCACAGACTATAGCTTAAAAGCAGGACGCCGACGTACTCATAAATCATAAAACAGCCTGTAATGTTCACACTGTTGGGTGATAGGCCTCCTTCTAAAATTGGAAGTGAGCTGTCCATATCCACCACGAAACTCAGTGCACGACAAAATTGGTATTGAAAAATTCGATGGATTTTTACATACTTACTTTTAAAAAGAAGATGATTGTTGTCAATTCGACTGTATATTTTTTTTGTATGTATAAGTTATAACTCCGATATTTATAAACCGATTTGACGAAATCTATGTTTTCCGATTGGTCCCTTATAAATTACTTCAAAATCGGTATCGATATCGGTTATGTTTAGATGAATACTAGTATCGATTTTAATGCTGAAACATTAAAATCAATCGAAATTACGTTTACTCTTCGCGCGTGTTAGATCCACAGAACTATAGTTCTATTCGATTCCAGTTAAACGCGTGTGAATAAATTCAGGTTTTACATGGGTCGTTGTGGTTTTATTCAGTTATTTTTTTACTGGAAATGGGTTTAGTGAATCAAGTGGAGTGTACGGTTTAGATTTTTAATTGGTGTTAACGTTGTAGTGTTTCTGTTTTTTTATTGCAGTGTTCATACAACATATTATCTGATATGTTTTTTTTCAGTGTTTTTGATTATTTTTTGTGGGAATTTAGATATTATATTCTTCACAAGTTATTTTAAACATGGTCTGCTTCTTTAGTCTAGTGATATGAAGCGCGACTGCTGTGGAGGTCCTGGGTTCGATTCCTAGGTCGGGCAAATTGTTATTGAGTATTTCCATTTGGAATTTCTCAGTAGCAGCCACGAAGTCTGGATTCAGTGATGATAATAGGCTCGCCCCCTATTATACGGGATTTAAACATAACTGCCAGTATGTACGTTTGCCACCTCTGCTTAACCCGGCAGGGATTACAAGCGTTATGTTATGAGGTATTGTCGTCTTACTACCTTAAAGTTAAGGTAAATAAACCCTACCTACTTCATCACCTATCCATATCATCATTCATTATCATCATTTCAGCCAAAAGACGTCCACTGCTGGACATAGGCCTCCCCCAGGCGTCGCCACATTGACCGGTCCCGTGCGTCTCTCATCCAGCGGGTTCCTGCAACCTTGACCAGGTCATCGGTCCACCTAGTGAGAGGCCTTCCAACGCAACGTCTTCCGGTTCGCGGTCGCCATTCCAGAACTTTTCGCCCCCATCGGCCATCCGTTCTGCGAGCAATGTGCCCTGCCCATTGCCACTTATGTCTGGCGATTCTTCGGGCTACGTCGGTAACCTTGGTTCTCATGCGGATGTCCTCATTTCTGATTCGATCACGCAAGGAAACTCCGAGCATAGCCCTCTCCATTGCCCTTTGGGTGACTTTGAGCTTTCTGATGAGGCCCATTGTGAGCGACCACGTTTCGGTCCCGTATGTAATCACTGGCAACACACACTGGTCATAGACTTTCGTCTTGAGACACTGGGGTAAGTTGGACGAGAAGATACCGCGCAACTTATGATGAGATCATCCACGGAATTTAAACGCCCTAGTACATATTTATATCTCTATCGATCACTAGTTAGGTCTCAATTAGAATATGCAGTCCCTGTGTGGAACCCCTTCTACAATAAATATGTTGAGTGTATAGAAAGCATACAACGTAAATTTTTGAAGACTATGCATTATCGCTGTTTCAAAAGTTGTTATCTCTCTTATAGTGAATTACTTAAAAAGTATAACCTGCTTTCCTTGAATTCAAGGCGTACTTTTCTTGAAGCTACATTTTTATACGACTTATGTAATAACTCATATGATTGTTTGAGTATTAGTAACAAGTTGTGTTATATAGTTCCCAGAACATGCCAGGGACGTGAGGTGCGCGCACGACCTGTATTTGCCACTACTTCCAGTCGTACAAATGCCGGCTTGCGTGCGCCTCTTCGTCGCATTGCTGTCAATTTTAATAAGAACTTCTCTAGTTTGGATATGTTTGCTTTACCACATAGAAAGTTTCGACTAAGTTTACTTAACATTTTGAAAAATTAACGTGACACAGTATTGACACTTCTGCGGCACTGTTGCAGCTTTATGCTTTCTTGATAATATGATATGTGGTTTATTTTTATGTTATGTTCCTCTTTTTATTGTTTACAACGCTAGTGTTAAATTTACCAAATTGTCTCATTACGTATCTGTGGAAAACGTGGTTGATTTCACATTTGTATTATTTCTGTATCCTATGTTTCTATGTAAGTCTTAATGTGTAATTGTTTGTTTTCCCTAATAAATAAAATAAAAAATAAAAAACTTCCCGAACGCTATCCATATCCGCAAACTATAATCCAAAAACAAAATGGCCGCCACTCCAATCCTCAAACCGCAACAATGACTTCACAAACGAACGTAAGACTTACAAACAGCGGATAATCAATCGTATGACATAACACGCAATAACAGAAGACGCATGTATAACCCACCCAGTATTATGAATATCAATAAACGGTTAGCACAAAAGCGCGCATACCATGCTTACGCAATAGAATATGGCGTGAAAGGCGCAGGTGCGCGCGCGACGCTTTATCGCCCAATCGCTTTCCAATTTTATTTGTGAAACAGATGAGAGCAGAAGGTTTATCCTATAAATGGTTTATCTTCTCTAATAAAATAAAAATCTGGTCAACAATTCATGGCGTTATCAGAATGTTTGACTATTATTAAATAAGTGACCGCATAATTTTGTTCGTATGTAAAGGGATTGCGGTTCTGTCCAACTGCTGGGCAAAAGCCTCCCCATTCCCAATCGGCCAGGAACTAGTCCAAGTCCTCGCACCTCAAGTAGGTACTCTAGGTACCCACTGTGTAACGATTTTGGCCCATCTGTCCAGGGCCTGCAGTCTCTACACTAACAACGACGCTACGAATGTCGATAGGTCGAAAAATCGAAAACTTTCTTTAATAGGTTTTCAATCTTATGCTGTTGAAATAAGGTTGAAAATCTATTAAAGAAATTTGACATCGATACGACGAAGAGACATTCGTAGCGCTGTTATTAGTGTAGAGACTGCAGGCCCTGAGTTCCTGACCCATCCTGGAAATGTGTCCCACCCAGTCCCATTTTAAACTCATTTCTTAGCCAGATTATTTCTAAAGTTTCTTAGTTGAAATTTTGTAAACAAGTGAGCTTTCTGCCATGTTTCTCTTGATTCAAGTGTTGATCACTGTCAGACGATATTGTCGTTGAAACTGGTTTTTAGGGCTTGTCAGTTAAGATTCAGCAAATGCACCTGTTTATAAAAAAAAATAGGTCGAACACGTGTCACTTTGTAACTGTCAATGTGGCGGTTATTTTGGAGAAATTTACTTTTAATTCGGTTTTTGGAAGACCAGAAGCCGGAAAAAGGATTGCAAGCTGCTTTGGGACATACGGGTTGCGTTTGTATTTTTACTACAGAAGGTCATAAATAAACGTTTTGAAAAATGACAATAATGTTTACTAAAAAGCTTTGATATTAAGTATTTTATTTGCTTATACTACAGGCTACTTAGGCAATATCGTCGATTACTATATTGCCTAGAAATACCGATTTGCCAATGCGCAAGTTGCATGCCACTGGCCAGTTAGAGGCAGTTTAAAAGTTGCAGACACACACAGTGTTGTGAGACGTCAACGACCTTTTGACAGATTATGTATGATGACAGTTGATTGTCAACGTGTCACGTGATGCGGAAATTGTGACACGTAGAAAATAGTGAAAGAAGAAAAAGCATTTGGAAATGTCGATGATCGATTCAAGAAGTAATTTTGACAAAGAAAACATGCTGTAAAGTTTCTATGACAAAGCAAGCCTTATTTCGATTATTTAATACTAGGCTTAAATATGGCATATTAAAAATGCGTAAGATTTTTTTTGAACTAAGTGATTTGACAGCACATGAACCAAACCAATAGATGCCATAACTCAGTAATGTGAAAACTGGTTTATAACTATAATAAGATTATCTCTTTCAGAAATAGGTAACAATTAATGCCATATCAGAAAAAAAAACCTTCCACAAAGAATAATCCTCGCAAGATTTCACTTAGACAAACCTCTAATTACATTCGCCCACTTTTTCTCACTAGCAACACGAATCAATTTAGCGCAAGATTAATTACACTGTATAGAAATTGGAACAGCCGACTCATTCCGTTGTCACGGAAGAGGAAAGAGGGAAATATAAGGAGGGAATGATAAGTGTATTCCCATATCAGAAAGATAAGGGATAGGTTTCGCTGGTATGTAATTAGTGAGATGTGATTAGGAGACAGTTTTCTTTCTGCGTCTGTTTTTTGGCACATTGTGTTTTTTGTTCTTGTGTGAGTATTATGTCGGACTTTTTTTTTGCGACTATACATTATGTTTTGGCAAGACCTTCTTAGTTAAATGCTATAGTAAAATGAATACGGAAAAAATGCGTAAAAGTACAGTTTCTACAAAAAGTGCTTCTGTATTTTTATTTTACCACAAACTTTGCCAATATTGTACCAACAATATTTAATTTAGTTTACGTAATAAACACTTTGACATTTTGTGTGGAAAGCCAATTTTCTTAAAGGCTTTGTGTGTAAATAGTTTCTTCGCTAAAGTTACTTAACAATGACCAGAGACAAAAGGTTGAGTCATTAGGCGTTCGCTTTCTTACTTTTTTTATTTTAAAATAAAGTCTTTACTTGTTTTGTAAATACCGAGTGTTGTTACAACAACACTCGGTAAAAAACAACAAATACAATATTTTTTGTTGTTTTTTACGTTGGTACTTTTAGTGTAGACTCGTGTAGATTATCAAAACATTACGGTAAATGAAATTTTTAAATACCCTTTTACTTTCGCGAACTTTTCGTTATACTGTCAGAATTAAAAAGCGGTCTGTCTTCAATTACATAATTCTCAAAAGCAAGAAAACAGCAAAAAATAATTGTCAAAACCTGCCAGCATAATATTTTTGCGAGTTTTCTAACAAAATTATTCATACAAACATGCGTTACCTAATTCTACATAACATCGATTATATAACATGTAAACGTATAACCGCAGAATGCCTGAGGCTTCTTTAATTATTTTACAAATTGCAGCGATGTATTAAACGCCGCCATTTGCAATCAGGTGGGTTTTGCTAATGCCGCCGTTAAAATAATGTGATCGCGTTCCAATACGCCTCGAGCGTTTCGTGTGGTATTGATTCTATTTTTGATTAGAAAAAAAATACGAGGATACAAGTGTGCTTTATGGACGTGATTGTACAATGTTAGGAAGAGCATTCCTAAAAGCAGTATTTTTTTAGAACTTCTATTATTGTTTCGAAGTCAAAGGAGTATGTAGGGATCGTAGGCGTTCAGTAGTTTCCGTCTGCCCAGGGGAAAAGCTTGAGCTTTTGTACCTTTGTATGTTTGTTTATCCAAGGTTAGTAATAAATACCTTATTTCGGTTTAAAGAAACTTTTTTCCCAATAAAGACCTAAGTCACTTACTTGAAAACAATACTAAAAATATAGATTACAATGAGTTCGTCATCAGTGAATATTACAACTTAATAGTTACCCATCCAATGCATTCATTTCGCCAAAAGTGATCGATCCGCAATAATTGCGGATCGATCACTTTTGGCGAAATGAATGCATTATTATGTGTTGTCTAAGTTGAGTTTTAAATGCATTGAAAGAGTGTACATTTCTTATACAGGACGGTTATTTATTATATAGCTGTGCTCCTTCAAAAGTTAGCATTTTTTTGCAAAACAGGTTTTTTCCTACATAAAAAAAAGGTATTTATTACTGTTTTGTAAACTGTTACAGTATAATTCATTTGTTACTCACGATCGGTTTTTTGACAACTTGACCTTAATTTTTGACTTTAATTCTGATTCATAATTTTCCACTATGCGTGTATAATAAACGCACGACCATGTATGAAATTATTACTATAATCTGAAAGCAGCTTAAGTTCACATAACAAGGCTAACTGGCCTTCCAATTAGACTTGACCCAGTCAAAATTATAAGGGCCGATATCAATAAAAATAACCGTAGAAATTCTTAGAATGTTAATTGTAATAGTTAATAACAGCAATCATCAGTTTAGCAAATCGACGCGTGCACAATGATACCTATTACACTTACCCAGACCATAAACTTTTAACACTTTACTTTCTGTAGGTACTTCCTACTGCAGTCAGAATTTGACTTTATATTTGGAGTGTCAAGGTTCAATTTGGTTCAGCTGTTAATTCGAAATCTTTGAAATCAAATGGTATTTGTATGTTACGCGAATGAGAATTGGTGTAATTGCTTCCGAAACGCCAATTAGGTGTTAAATATGCCTATGTAAATTGTTTACCAACATTATTTGTTTTGGAGTTATACTGATACCTAGTGGTCGATTCGAATGGAAAAAACTATGTAGGTACTTGGCTAATGTATTTTGGGGAAATTACTTAATTCCTAGAACATCTAAGTGGTGGTTCAGTGGAAACGGGTTCATCCACTTTCGAGTTGTAGATCAAAGGTTTAATCCTAAAAGGCCCATTTATGTACTTTATTTTTATTCCTGCTCTCAAAACGGTAACAGAGAACATGGTGAGGGAACTGTCATGTTCTAGAACCGAAAAAATTGAAGAAACGAGACAATTATTACAACCAATGCCCATTATGTGTTGCAGAATGGATACTATACCCCAGCACTGGGAATATTACTAGCTGGTTATACTTTAATTCTACTACCACTACTGAGCAAGAGGTAATGGTTCGATTCCCGGGTCGGGAAACGTGTTATTGGGTTTTCCATCGGGAATAACTAAGTACCTGCCACGAAGCCTGAATCTGTTTTGTCTGGCACTAGCTGAATTAAGCTTAGCTAATAATACATCCGACTGAAGTTATATTCGTAATTCCATTTAGTTTCATTCATACTCCTATGTTAGCCTTTTGACATGCGTGATTGACTTTGGCCGCTTCAGCTTCAATTAACATTGACACAAAATCACTCGAGTTTGGAATCTTTACTATTTTAAATTTTAAAAATAGGATTGTTAGAAGTTGCTCGGAGTCAGGATTTGTTCCCCCCTCCAATAGGCTCGCCCGCCATTATATGGGAATTTAACTTAACTGGAGATTTGCGTGTATTATTGGATATTAGTGGTGGCCCAATGGGAGAGCAGCGGTGGCCCAATGGTGGCGGCCCCGACTTACGAACAGTAGGTCGTGGGTTCAAACCCAGGCATGCACATTACTTTGTGTAATTTATTTCATCACCGCTGCTCTCAAAACGGTGAAGGAAAACATCGTGAGGAAACCGGCATGTCTTAGGAACCAAAAATTCGAAGACATGTGACATCTACCAATCCGCACTGGGCACGCGTGGTAGATTATAGCCCATTCCCTTTTAAAGAGAGGAGGCCTGTGTCCCAGCAGTGGGAACATTAATAGGCTGTTGATTATGATGATGATTAGATACACAACTATCTAAGCCTTCTGGGATTACAGGTGTGATGATGTTATGCCACTTATTTCCTTCTTTCTAAGTAGGTATACTGATCTGGTGCGACACAATCACGATTTAATGAATTCACGCTTCGATCAAAATCGAATTCTAATTTTACGTTCATCAATAAGTAAAACAAATTATATTAAACTGCTTTCCCATATTTACTTATTTAATTGACAACATCGTAAGCGACAAAACAAAAGCTATAGCTTTTATGGGCTTTAGATATTTGCAATAAAGTCTAAATTTCTTTGAAAACCAATCAGGTTATGAAACCGCAATAAACGGGTTTCGTGATGGATTTAAATATGAAATTGACGATTATGGCATCCGTCATGAGTGAACGACGAAAGTATAATAATTTCCGGAGGTGTACGGTGAAAATAATGAAGTTTGGTTTGGGTACAAAATTACCCTGGTAGTATTATGGCAATGTATGGCACGCCATGGAGTTCGGTAACCACATTGAGTTCAGATGAAATTAGAAAGGTTGAAGCCCTTATGGAGCCTACAATCTTCTGTTTCGTATTGTCTGTTCGTCTTGAACTGGTTTTGATAGAATTGCTCTACCTATCTATCACCTGCGGTTTCTGAATTGGGAACACGGCAAGCTCATATTTATAGGTGGTTCCTTCAATAAAGCAAAAATGAAAAAAAAATACAACTTATCAAAAACTCACTTTACGAATGTTGCGGTCCCTATTTGTAAGTAAGTTTGTCAATTTTTAACCACAGATAAAAGCTATACTTAACTTTAAATGTTGAGTCCAGAATTTTATTTTTTTCTTAAGACTAATCAGGCTGTGCCGCCATAAACCATCAGCATGCAGGACTATATTATAGGTGATAATTTTGTAGTTTAGTACCGATGATATCGATAAAGATATACAGAGCACCTTCACTTCCTGCAGGCGTCTAAGCTTGTTCATAGATTTTATCTGTAGTCAATTTACCAACAAACACACTGTGTATCATTCTTCACACAGTCCATATTATGGTTAGAAATGGGGGACTCTATAAAGCTTTGTGGTCAAGAGCTCTACTTAGTTAAAGTAGCGTACTATAGTTATTTCTTATTAGAACAGTATGGTTAAGGATCATTATTTACTAACAAACTAAAACTGAAGTTACTCTATGCTGGATCTGGCTAGATTGCTTACAAGATGAAGTTTTGACACCGATGAAAATAATATTTCTCAATGAACTCTTTTGAAAGTCAATTCAAGGTAGGTAATTTATACAAGTAACTAGTAACTTCGTTAAATATCTTTTTATGATTTATTGACTAACTAATGAAATTATTGAATACACAAAATAATTAATCTTCGAACCTGTCGTTGGATGATTGATGGATGTAATTGCATGAATCGCGAAAAAAACTTAAACATGTTTGACTTTTTTGTGTATGAGTATGTTTATTTTTGATGTATGTTTTTGTTAAAATTGAATAAACACAGGTAACATTAAAATATAATTTCAAACGTTTGACATCTATAGTAATATTCTAACGTTTAACATCTATACTAATATTCTAAGAGGTAAAAGTTTGTAAGTTGTTTGTAGGGGTAATCTCAGACACATCTTATTTTGTTTAAGAAAAACCTCTTCCATTGAGACCGGAAGCCGAGCCCTACATGATTAGAAAAAAACTAAGCAACAGATGATGAATGTGTAATTATGTCGTTTAGGAATGTAAAATTTTCAGACGAATAAAGATGGAAATAGGTTTTTTCTATGTACGTGTACCTATTTATTATGATTGGCTGTCACTTATTTTAAATCTGGTTCCAGCAAACGGTGACAACCGGCCCTTAAGTGGCCCTAAGTACAGACACACATTTGCTCCTCATTATGATAATACACTGCTATGAAAATTCACAAGCCCACAATTTATTTTACGATTATAGTGGATAATGACAAGGTTGTTTCTTAAACAGTTTATCTTTTTAGGGTTCCGTGACCAAAAGACGCTAACGAGGCTCTGTTGTCTGTTCGTCCGTCTCTCACAAAGCTACCTTTAAACCGTAGAGGTCTTGACACTGAATAATTTAAAAAAGTGTGCATTTCTATTGCTTTGGCCGCTATTTCGACTCAAAATATTTAGAAATGAAAAAACGTTTAAAATAATAATGAGTTCGGAACCCTTCGTGTGAGAGTCCAATTCGCACTTGGACTTTTTTTTAGTTTTAGCTTTGACTGGTCAACGCTAATTAGTGGCTACGGACAATTTAAACTTTAGATACACACACTACCTCATTACCGTAAAATGTATAAACTTAATTCAAGGTGTGACCTACTTTTAATTACAGACAAAGCAAAAGTTTAAGTACCTACGCATTTAATTTTGACATTTACAAGCTTTTAGTAAAAAATAAATGTCGTTTGTACTTTGTAAGTGATTAAATGGAGGTTTTGAACTCATGTTTAAGAAGTTAAAATCAAAGGTATTGTGGCTTTTTGAGTTTATACAAGATGAAAAAGAAACTATATAACTTTGCCAAGGAGCTGATTAATTATTTTTATGGAACATAATACGATTCTCCAAATAATGTTATACCTAACAATTATCATTTAAGTATACTTAGTTTCTCATAAAAATAACCTAAAAAATCTTTTTAATTTGAATTTATCATTATATGTAATTACAACCCTACAAATCATGAACTTTACAAACATTAAAAGTAAACAAATACCCATCTAATCAACACACATCGGTAAAACGAAACGTTATTCCATAAACACATGTAATGATTGTGGGTCACCGATAGATGTCGCTGTTACAAGAAACCCGCCAACTTGCGGTAAAGGCGCGAATGCATTGCGGTATCGCAACGGGACGAAGTTAATGACTACTCTTTAGCACGTCATTGGAATGAGACCAGCGGATATGTTAACGACTTGTAAGTTGTTTCTTATAATAAATATCATGTTTATGATGGAACGGTAATATTGACTTAAGCGCTTTACTGAAAATACCCGTCTTTATTGGTTATAAATATTAAGATCCGGTATGATTTCTTTAGCAAAAGTTTACACGACTTAACTTGCATAAATGTATAATTTGAAATTCTAAGTGCTACTTAAATTATCTTTTAAATTAGTATTTAACCGCTTGATTGTTATTAAGTGAAAACCACAAATTAAATATGCTTTTAAATATGCACAAATGTAGGTATAATACCAGTTATCAGTTCAATTGCTTAATTATTCATCAATATTAATTCGACAAACTAGCTATGTGGCACACAAAACCAACTAACTCTGCTTACTCGTGTTATATATAGCAGAGCTTTAGCTCTACTTCATGACACGAGTAAGCAAAGTTCAACATTTATATTTGAACTAGTATTTGCGTGGCTGCGCTCGCTGCGCGCAGCTCGCGGGTCTGCCTACCTACACCTACCCACTACCTACCTACACCTACCTACTACCTACCTACACCTACCTACTACCTACCTACACCTACCTACTACCTACCTACTACCTACCTACACCTACCTACACCTACCTACACCTACCTACACCTACCTACACCTACCTACACCTACCTACACCTACCTACACCTACCTACAGCTACCTACACATACCTACTACCTACCACCTACCTACCTACTTCCTCCTACTACCACTAAAAGAACATTACCCTAAAGTTTGCTTGTCGTCGCCCCTGAGTTACGCTTCACCCACTCAACCTTCGTTTACGCTAAGGAGGTCGCCGGCTCGCTTCGCTCGCCACCTCCCCCCTTCGCTCCACTCGGTCTCGCAGGTTCGCTCCACTCAGGACCTACCTACCACCGGAAAGCTATCATGACATCATCCCTACGCTACGGGGGTCGCCGGCTCGCTTCGCTCGCCCGCTCCCCCCTTCGCTTTGCCGCTGTACCACCACCGGACAGGTTTCGACGCCTACTATAATATTTCTTCAAACACCTAATGGCTATCTCTAACCGTTATGAAGTTACAGCCCTTTTAATTTTAGGGGAGGTTGGGGAGGGGAGGGGAGGGTATACAAATTTCAACGCCCCTCAATAGTTTTATGTAAGAAAAAAAAAAAAAGTGAAAAGGGGGGGGGGGGGTTGAAGGGGGGGTGAGGGGGGGAGTCTCGAAAAATGATTTCGATTAACGCAAAGGCCCCTCTAAATGAATCTGAAAAAAAAATCGTTCCAAGTCTCTTAACTTTCGAGATTCGCCTAAAGGGGGGGGAGAAGGGGGGCAAGGGGGGCCACTTTGAAAAATGATTTTTACTTTACCGAGCCTCCTCTATACGAATTCGTAAAAAAAAACACTTCAAGTCTCTTTGTTTCCGAGATACGATAGGGAGGGGGGAGAAGGGGGGGGGGGAAATGGGGGGTTTGGGACTTTTCCCATACTCACGAGAGTGACTTGTTTACGAATCTGTCAAAATATACCCACCTCCCCATCCACCATCTGGGAGAACAATTCTGTCAATAAGTCAGTCAGTCAGTGGTAATTAAGCTTTATATAGTATAACTAGTATTTGCGTGGGTGCGCGAGCTGCGCGCAGCTCGCGAGGCGTGAAGGGGGGGAGAGGGGGAGCTTTGAAAAGTGATTTCGACTAACGCATTGCACCTCTCAATGAATCTGAAAAAAAAAATGTTCCAATACTACCTACCTACAACTACCTACTACCTACCTACACCTACCTACACCTACCTACACCTACCTACACCTACCTACACCTACCTACTACCTACCTACTACCTACCTACACCTACCTACTACTACCTACCTACTACCTCCTACTACCACTAAAAGAACATTACCCTAAAGTTTGCTTGTCGTCGCCCCTGAGTTACGCTTCACCCACTCAACCTTCGTTACGCTAAGGAGGTCGCCGGCTCGCTTCGCTCGCCACCTCCCCCCTTCGCTCCACTCGGTCTCGCAGGTTCGCTCCACTCAGGACCTACCTACCACCGGAAAGCTATCATGACATTATCCCTACGCTACGGGGGTCGCCGGCTCGCTTCGCTCGCCCGCTCCCCCCTTCGCTTTGCCGCTGTACCACCACCGGACAGGTTTCGACGCCTACTATAATATTTCTTCAAACACCTAATGGCTATCTCTAACCGTTATGAAGTTACAGCCCTTTTAATTTTAGGGGAGGTTGGGGAGGGGAGGGGAGGGTATACAAATTTCAACGCCCCTCAATAGTTTTATGTAAGAAAAAAAAAAAAAAAAAAAGGGGGGGGGTGAAGGGGGGGGGGTGAGGGGGGGAGTCTCGAAAAATGATTTCGATTAACGAAAAGGCCCCTCTAAATGAATCTGAAAAAAAAAATCGTTCCATGTCTCTTAACTTTCGAGATTCGCCTAAAGGGGGGGAGAAGGGGGGCAAGGGGGGCCACTTTGAAAAATGATTTTTACTTTACCGAGCCTCCTCTATACGAATCCGTAAAAAAAAAAAAAAACGGGTCTTTTAGTTTCCGAGATACGATAGGGAGGGGGAGAAGGGGGGGGAAAAGGGGGGGTTTCGGACTTTTCCCATACTCACCAGAGTTACTTGCTTACGAATCTGTCAAAATATACCCACCTCCCCATCCACCATCTGGGAGAACAATTCTGTCAGTCAGTCAGTCAGTGAGTGAGTCAGTGGTAGTTTAGCTTTATATAATAGAACTAGTATTTGCGTGGCTGCGCTCGCTGCGCGCAGCTCGCGGGTTTGCCTACCTACACCTACCCACTACCTACCTACACCTAACTACACCTACCTACACCTACCTACACCTACCTACACCTACCTACACCTACCTACACCTACCTACACCTACCTACTCCTACCTACTCCTACCTACACCTACCTACTACCTACCTACACCTACCTAAGACCTACCTAACCTACACCTACCTACTACCTACCTACACCTACCTACACCTACCTACACCTACCTACACCTACCTACACCTACCTACACCTACCTACACCTACCTACACCTACCTACACATACCTACTACCTACCACCTACCTACCTACTACCTCCTACTACCACTAAAAGAACATTACCCTAAAGTTTGCTTGTCGTCGCCCCTGAGTTACGCTTCACCCACTCAACCTTCGTTACGCTAAGGAGGTCGCCGGCTCGCTTCGCTCGCCACCTCCCCCCTTCGCTCCACTCGGTCTCGCAGGTTCGCTCCACTCAGGACCTACCTACCAACGGAAAGCTATCATGACATTATCCCTACGCTACGGGGGTCGCCGGCTCGCTTCGCTCGCCCGCTCCCCCCTTCGCTTTGCCGCTGTACCACCACCGGACAGGTTTCGACGCCTACTATAATATTTGTTCAAACACCTAATGGCTATCTCTAACCGTTACGAAGTTACAGCCTTTTTAATTTTAGGGGAGGTTGGGGAGGGGAGGGTATACAAATTTCAACGCCCCTCAATAGTTTTATGTAAGAAAAAAAAAAAAAAAAAGTGAAAAAGGGGGGGGGGGTTGAAGGGGGGGTGAGGGGGGGAGTCTCGAAAAATGATTTCGATTTACGCAAAGGCCCCTCTAAATGAATCTGAAAAAAAAATCGTTCCAAGTCTCTTAACTTTCGAGATTCGCCTAAAGGGGGGGAGAAGGGGGGCAAGGGGGGCCACTTTGAAAAATGATTTTTACTTTACCGAGCCTCCTCTATACGAATCCGTAAAAAAAAAAAAATACGGGTCTCTTAGTTTCCGAGATATGATAGGGAGGGGGGGGAAGGGGGGGGAAAAGGGGGGGTTTCGGACTTTTCCCATACTCACCAGAGTTACTTGTTTACGAATCTGTCAAAATATACCCACCTCCCCATCCAACATCTGGGAGAACAATGATGTCAGTGAGTCAGTCAGTGAGTGAGTGGTAGTTTAGCTTTATATAGTATAACTAGTATTTGCGTGGGTGCGCGAGCTGCGCGCAGCTCGCGAGGCGTGAAGAGGGGGAGAGGGGCAGCTTTGAAAAATGATTTCGACTGACGCATTGCACCTCTCAATGAATCTGAAAAAAAAAATGTTCCAAGTCTCATAACTTCCGAGATCCGCCTAAAGGGGGAGAAAAGGGGGGTAAATGGGTCAATTAAAAAAAATGGATTTTACTTTCCTGAGCCTCCTCTATATGAATCTCACATGTGCCACCACCTACCTACACCTACCTACTACCTACCTACCTACACCTACCTACTACCTACCTACCTACACCTACCTACTAACCTACCTACATACTACCTACCTACTACCTCCTACTACCAAAAAACATTACCCTAAAGTTTGCTTGTCGTCGCCCCTGAGTTACGCTTCACCCACTCAACCTTCGTTACGCTAAGGAGGTCGCCGGCTCGCTTCGCTCGCCACCTCCCCCCTTCGCTCCACTCGGTCTCGCAGGTTCGCTCCACTCAGGACCTACCTACCACCGGAAAGCTATCATGACATTATCCCTACGCTACGGGGGTCGCCGGCTCGCTTCGCTCGCCCGCTCCCCCCTTCGCTTTGCCGCTGTACCACCACCGGACAGGTTTCGACGTCTACTATAATATTTCTTCAAACACCTAATGGCTATCTTTAACCGTTAGGAAGTTACAGCCCTTTTAATTTTAGGGGAGGTTGGGGAGGGGAGGGTATACAAATTTCAACGCCCCTCAATAGTTTTATGTAAGAAAAAAAAAAAAAAAAAAGTGAAAAAGGGGGGGGGGGGTTGAAGGGGGAGTGAGGGGGGGAGTCCCGAAAAATGATTTCGATTAACGCAAAGGCCCCTCTAAATGAATCTGAAAAAAAAAAACCGTTCCAAGTCTCTTAACTTTCGAGATCTACCTAAAGGGGGGGGAGAAGGAGGGCAAGGGGGGCCACTTTGAAAAATGATTTTTACTTTACCGAGCCTCCTCTATACGAATATCTAAAAAAAAACACGTAAATTCTCTTTATTTCCGAGATCCGAAAGGGGGGGGTAAAGGGGGGGCAAGGGGGTCAAATTTTAAAAATGGTTTTTACTTCCCCAAGCCTCCTCTATACGAATCCCTAAAAAAAAACTCGTAAATTCTCTTTATTTCCGAGATCCGCCTAAAGGGGGGGAGAAGGGGGGCAAGGGGGGCCACTTTGAAAAATGATTTTTACTTTACCGAGCCTCCTCTATACGAATCCCTAAAAAAAACACTTCAAGTCTCTTTGTTTCCGAGATACGATAGGGAGGGGGGAGAAGGGGGGGGAAAAGGGGGGGTTTGGGACTTTTCCCATAGGTTTGAGAGTTAGTTGTTTACGAATCTGTAAAAATATACCCACCTCCCCATCCACCATCTAGGAGAACAATTCTGTCAGTCAGTCAGTCAGTCAGTGGTAGTTTAGCTTTATATAGTATAATAATAATAACTAGTATTTGCGGGGCTGCGCTCGCTGCGCGCAGCTCGCGGGTCTGCCTACCTACACCTACCCACTACCTACCTACACCTACCTACTACCTACCTACACCTACCTACTACCTACCTACACCTACACCTACCTACCTACACCTACCTACACCTAACTACACCTACCTACACCTACCTACACCTACCTACACCTACCTACACCTACCTACACCTACCTACACCTACCTACACCTACCTACACCTACCTACACCTACCTACACCTACCTACAGCTACCTACACCTACCTACACCTACCTACAACTACCTACACATACCTACTACCTCCTACTACCACTAAAAGAACATTACCCTAAAGTTTGCTTGTCGTCGCCCCTGAGTTACGCTTCACCCACTCAACCTTCGTTACGCTAAGGAGGTCGCCGGCTCGCTTCGCTCGCCACCTCCCCCCTTCGCTCCACTCGGTCTCGCAGGTTCGCTCCACTCAGGACCTACCTACCACCGGAAAGCTATCATGACATTATCCCTACGCTACGGGGGTCGCCGGCTCGCTTCGCTCGCCCGCTCCCCCCTTCGCTTTGCCGCTGTACCACCACCGGACAGGTTTCAACGCCCCTCAATAGTTTTAAGTACTTAAGAAAAAAAAAAAAAAAAAAAGTGAAAAAGGGGGGGGGGGGGTTGAAGGGAGGGTGAGGGGGGGAGTTTTGAAAAATGATTTCGATTAACGCAAAGGCCCCTCTAAGTGAATCTGAAAAAAAAATCGTTCCAAGTCTCTTAACTTTCGAGATTCGCCTAAAGGGGGGGAGAAGGGGGGCAAGGGGGGCCACTTTGAAAAATGATTTTTACTTTACCGAGCCTCCTCTATACGAATCCGTAAAAAAAACCACTTCAAGTCTCTTTGTTTCCGAGATACGATAGGGAGGGGGGGGAAAAGGGGGGGTTTCGGACTTTTCCCATAGTCATGAGAGTTGATTGTTTACGAATCTGTCAAAATATACCCACCTCCCCATCCACCATCTGGGAGAACAATTCTGTCAGTCAGTGAGTGGTAGTTTAGCTTTATATAGTATAACTAGTATTTGCGTGGCTGCGCTCGCTGCGCGCAGCTCGCGGGTCTGCCTACCTACACCTACCTACTACCTACCTACACCTACCTACACCTACCTACCTACACCTACCTACCTACACCTACCTACACCTACCTACACCTACCCACACCTACCCACACCTACCTACACCTACCTACACCTACCTACACCTACCTACACCTACCTACCACCTACCTACATACTACCTACCTACTACCTCCTACTACCAAAAAACATTACCCTAAAGTTTGCTTGTCGTCGCCCCTGAGTTACGCTTCACCCACTCACCCTTCGTTGCGCTAAGGAGGTCGCCGGCTCGCTTCGCTCGCCACCTCCCCCCTTCGCTTCACTCGGTCTCGCAGGTTCGCTCCACTCAGGACCTACCTACCACCGGAAAGCTATCGTGACATTATCCCTACGCTATGGGGGTCGCCGGCTCGCTTTGCTCGCCACCTCCCCTATGTTGCCAGCTAGTCAAAGTCTTCATTCTAAAAGTCTTTACTTCTACTTTCATGTTTTTGGGCAAAATCTGGGAAAATAACTTAAAAATGGGGTTTTTTTTTGCAACAGGCAACATTACTTAACGAAATACACAACCGGGACAACACAATCCGGTCAGAAGGTGCCGGCTGTCCCATTTATCGTGTCGAAAATTAATTTTTTTTATCATTTTTCCAAGATGGCCACCACACTGTCCGCCATCTTGTTTTTCTGAAAAGTCTTAATTTTTCTGAAATATCGAGAATACAAGCTACCGACTGGTGTACTTGGTGTTGCCAAGTTTTAAGTTTGGTAAAACAAAAGAATTCGCCAAAGTCGGTTCTGATCCGAAAATTCAAGCCCCTATGACTCTCGGGGTTGCCAGCTGAAAAGAATGAAAATAGTCAAATGTCATTTGAAGCACCCCATTCTTGGTGTTTATGTAAAATTTCCATTCAAAATGTCGTTATTTCCACTATTCATGTTTTTGAGAAAAATCTTGGAAAATACCCTAAAAATGGGGAAACATTTTGCGTAAGGTAACACTCCACAACAAAGTACACAATCGCTTCATACAACACAATCCGGTCGGCGGATGCCGGCTGTCCCATTTATCGTGTCGAAAATTAATTTTTTTTATCATTTTTCCAAGATGGCCACCACACTGTCCGCCATCTTGTTTTTCTGAAAAGTCTTAATTTTTCTGAAATATCGAGAATACAAGCTACCGACTGGTGTACTTGGTGTTGCCAAGTTTTAAGTTTGGTAAAACAAAAGAATTCGCCAAAGTCGGTTCTGATCCGAAAATTCAAGCCCCTATGACTCTCGGGGTTGCCAGCTGAAAAGAATGAAAATAGTCAAATGTCATTTGAAGCACCCCATTCTTGGTGTTTATGTAAAATTTCCATTCAAAATGTCGTTATTTCCACTATTCATGTTTTTGAGAAAAATCTTGGAAAATACCCTAAAAATGGGGAAACATTTTGCGTAAGGTAACACTCCACAACAAAGTACACAATCGCTTCATACAACACAATCCGGTCGGCGGATGCCGGCTGTCCCATTTATCGTGTCGAAAATTAGGATTGTTCATCATTTTTACAAGATGGCCGCCACACTGTCCGCCATCTTTTTTTTCAAATCATAATTTTGCTGAAATCTCAAGGATATAGGCTACCAACTGGTGTACTTGGTGTTGCCAACTTTTGACGTTAGTAGAACAAGCTAATTCGCCAAAGTCGGGTCTTACCCAAAAATTCAAGCGCCAATGGCTCTCGGGGTTGCCAGCTGAAGGTGATGAAAATGGTCAAATGTCATTCGGGGGACCCCATTCTTGGTGTTTATGTAAAATTTCCATTCAAAATGTCGTTATTTCTACTTTTCATGTTTTCGGGGAAAATCTGGAAAATTTCCCTAAAAATGGGGAAAAATTTTGCACCATGCAACACTCCTCGACAAATCACATAACCGGTCCATACAACACAATCCGGTCGGGGGATGCCGGCTGTCCCATTTATCGTGTCGAAAATTCGGATTTTTCGTCATTTTTACAAAATGGCCACCACACTGTCCGCCATCTTGTTTTTCTGAAAAGTCATAATTTTTCTGAAATTTCAGGGATATAGGCCACCAATTGGTGTACTTGGTGTTGCCAACTTTTGAGTTTGGTAGAACAAACTAATTCGCCAAAGTCAAAAAGTCCCAAAAATGAAAAAGTTCAATATTTTTTGGGGTTGCCAATTAAAACGAACCAAAATGGTCAAATGTCATTTGGGGGACCCCAATGTTGCCGGCTAGCCAAAGTCTCTATTTAAAATGACATTATTTCTACTTTTCATGTTTTCGGGGAAAATCTGGGAAAATACCCTAAAAATGGGGAAAATTTTTGCACCGGGCATCACTCCTCAACAAAACACACAACCGCTCGGTACAACTCGAACCCGTCCGATGTTGCCAACTACCCGAAAAATGGCTTTGAAAAAAATCGAAAAATCCAACTTTTTTCAAAATGGCCGCCGCAGCGTCCTCCATCTTGGATTTTCACAATGTCATAATTTTTCCCCATTGCCATTGAAATTACCAACAAATTGGCAAACTCTTTGTTGGCAGTTCTAGAATTTGGTAGAAGAAAACAATTCGTCAAAGTCGAGTGAAAAAAGTCGACAATTTCAAAACGTCCTGGCGCGGCCGCCATCTTGTTTTTTTTTTTTTTTTTTACTTTTTTTTTAAATGGTTTTAGATTTTGTATAGGACCTCTGAGTCGAAATCCATCCAAGTCTTTCCCCCACCGAAACCGGAAATGGACTCGCCCTCCATCTTGGATTTGAACTTTCCCTATAATTTTCCTCTACTCATTTCGTCAGATGTCACATTTTTGCAAAACATACCCCTAACCCATCTCTCACCCATTTCGAGAAACGACATGTCAATCAGTCAGTCAGTGAGTCAGTGGCTTTGTAGTTTTATATAATTTTGTAAATTGTATAAAATCTTTTAAATATTTTTCGCTTCGCTCGCCACCTCCCCTCTTCGCTCCACTCAAGACCTGTCTACCACCGAGGAAAAGCTATCGTGACCATATCCCTACGCTACGGTACCACTTCGCTTTACCGGTACCACAACAGGATAGGTTTCGACGCCTACTATAATACGCTACGGAGGTCGCCGGTTCGCTACGCTCGCCACCTCCCCTCTTCACTCCACTCAAGACCTGCCTACCACCGAGCCGAGGAAAAGCTATCGTGACCTTAACCCTACGCTACGGTACCACTTCGCTTTACCGGTACCACCACAGGAAAGGTTTCGACGCGTACTATAATATGCTACGGAGGTCGCCGGCTCGCTTTGCTCGCCACCTCCCCTATTTTGCCAGCTAGTCAAAGTCGTCATTCCAAAAATCTTTATTTCTACTTTCATGTTTTTGGGCAAAATTTGGGAAAACACCCTAAAAATGTTTTTTTTTCCAACAGGCAACATTACTTAACGAAATACACAACCGGGACAACACAATCCGGTCAGAAGGTGCCGGCTGTCCCATTTATCGTGTCGAAAATTGGGATTTTTCATCGTTTTTCCAAGATGGCCACCACACTGTCCGCCATCTTGTATTTCTGAAAAGTCATAATTTTTCTGAAATATCGAAGATACAAGCTACCGACTGGTGTACTTGGTGTTGCCAAGTTTTAAGTTTGGTAGAACAAAATTCGCCAAAGTCGGCTCTGATCCGAAAATTCCATCCCCAATGACTCTCGGGGTTGCCAGCTGAAAAGAATGAAAATGGTCAAATGTCATTCCGGGGACCCCATTCTTGGTGTTTATGTAAAATTTCCATTCAAAATGTCGTTATTTCTACTTTTCATGTTTTCGGGGATAATCTGGGAAATTTCCCTAAAAATGGGGAATTTTTTTAAACCAGTCTACACTCCTTGACGAATCACAGAACCGGTCCATACAACACAATCCGGTCGAGGGATGCCGGCTGTCCCATTTATCGTGTCGAAAATTAGGGTTTTTCATCATTCTTACAAGATGGCCGCCACACTGTCCGCCATCTATTTTTTTCTGAAAAGTTATAATTTTCCTGAAATCTCAGGGTTATAGGCCACCAACTGGTGTACTTGGTGTTGCCAACTTTTGAGTTCAGTAGAACAAACTAATTCGCCAAAGTCGGGTCTGACCCGAAAATTCAAGCCCCAATGACTCTCGGGGTTGCCAGCTGAAAAAAATGAAAATGGTCAAATGTCATTTGAGGCACCCCATTCTTGGTGTTTATGTAAAAAAACTCCATTCAAAATGTCGTTATTTCCACTATTCATGTTATTGGGAAAAATCTGGGAAAATACCCTAAAAATGGGGAAAAAATTTGGGTAAGGTAACACTCCACAACAAAGTACACAATCGTTTCATACAACACAATCCGGTCTGGGGATGCCGGCTGTCCCATTTATCGTGTCGAAAATTACGCTTTTTCATCATTCTTACAAGATGGCCGCCACACTGTCCGCCATCTTGTTTTTCTGAAAAGTCATAATTTTTCTTAAATCTCAGGGACATAGGCCACCAACTGGTGTACTTGGTGTTGCCAACTTTTGAGTTTAGTAGAACAAACTAATTCGCCAAAGTCGGGTCTGACCCAAAAATTCAAGCGCCAATGGCTCTCGGGGTTGCCAGTTGAAAGTGATGAAAATGGTCAAATGTCATTTGGGGGACCCCATTCTTAGTGTTTATGTAAAATTTCTTTTCAAAATGTCGTTATTTCTACTTTTCATGTTTTCGGGGAAAATCTGGGAAATTTCCCTAAAAATGGTGATTTTTTTTTAACCAGGCCACACTCCTTGACGAATCACATAACCGGTCCATACAACACAATCCGGTCGGGGGATGCCAGCTCTCCCGTTTATCGTGTCAAAAATTGGGATTTTTCGGCCTTTTTACAAGATTGCCGCCACACTGCCCGCCATCTTGTTTTTCTGAAAAGTCATAATTTTTCTGAAATGTCAAGAATATAGGGCACCGACCGGTGTACTTGGTGTTGCCAACTTTTGAGTTGTGTAGAACAAACTAATTCGCCAAAGTCAAAAAGTCCCAAAAATGAAAAAGTTCAATATTTTTTGGGGTTGCCAATTAAAACGAACCAAAATGGCCAAATGTCATTTGGGGGACCCCATTCTTAGTGTTTATGTAAAATTTCCATTCAATATGTCGTTATTTCCACTATTCATGTTTTCGGGGTAAATCTGGGAAATTTCCCTGGAAATGGGGAAAAATTTTGCGTAAGGTAACACTCCACAACAAAGTACACAATCGCTTCATACAACACAATCCGGTCGGGGGATGCCGGCTGTCCCATTTATCGTGTCGAAAATTAGGATTTTTCATCATTCTTACAAGATGGCCGCCCCACTGTCCGCCATCTTTTTTTTTTGAAAAGTCATAATTTTCCTAAAATCTCAGGGATATAGGCCACCAAGTGGTTTACTTGGTGTTGCCAACTTTTGACTTTAGTAGAACAAACTAATTCGCCAAAGTCGGGTCTGACCCAAAAATTCAAGCGCCAATGGCTCTCGGGGTTGCCAGCTGAAAGTGATGAAAATGGTCAAATGTCATTTGAGGGACCCCATTCTTGGTGTTTATGTGAAATTTCCATTCAAAATGTCGTTATTTCTACTATTCATGTTTTCGACGAAAATCTGGGAAATTTCCCTAAAAATGGGGATTTTTTTTGAACCAGGCAACACTCCTCAACAAAACACACAACCGCTCGCTACAACACAATCCAGTCGGGAGATGCCAGCTGTCCCAATTATCGTGTCGAAAATTGGGATTTTTCGGCCTTTTTACAAGATGGCCGCCATAGCATCCGCCATCTTGTTTTTCTGAAAAGTCATAATTTTCCTTAAATGTCAAGAATATAGGCCATCGACCGGTGTACTTGGTGTTGCCAACTTTTGAGTTTGGTAGAACAAAGTAATTCGCCAAAGTCAAAAAGTCCCAAAAATGAAAAAGTTCAATATTTTTCGGGGTTGCCAATTAAAACGAACCAAAATGGTCAAATGTCATTTGGGGGACCCCAATGTTGCCGGCTAGTCAAAGTCTCTATTTAAAATGTCATTATTTCTACTTTTCATGTTTTTGGGGAAAATCTGGGAAAATACCCTAAAAATGGGGAATTTTTTTGCACCAGGCAACACTCGTCAACAAAACACACAACCGCTCGGTACAACTCGAACCCGTCCGATGTTGCCAACTACCCGAAAAATGCATTTGAAAAAAATCTAAAAATCCAACTTTTTTCAAAATGGCCGCCGCAGCGTCCTCCATCTTGGATTTTCAAAATATCATAATTTTTCCTAATCGCCATTGAAATTACCAACAAATTGGCAAACTCTATATTGGCGGTTCTAGAATTTGGTAAAAGAAAACAATTCGTCAAAGTCGATTGAAAAAAGTCGACAATTTCAAAACGTCCTGGCGCGGCCGCCATCTTGTTTTTTTTTTTTTTTTTACTTTTTTTTTAAATGCTTTTACATTTCGTACAGGACCTCTGAGTCGAAATCCATCCAAGTCTTTCCCCCACCGAAACCGGAAATGGACTCGCCCTCCATCTTGGATTTGAACTTTCCCTATAATTTTCCTCTACTCGATTGGTCAGATTACACATTTTCGCAAAACATACCCTTAACCCATCTCTCACCCATTCCGAGAAACGACATGTCAATCAGTGAGTCAGTGGCTTTGTAGTTATAGTTATATAAAACTACAAAGCCACTGACTCACTGATTGACATGTCGTTTCTCGGAATGGGTGAGAGATGGGTTAAGGGTATGTTTTGCGAAAATGTGTAATCTGACCAATCGAGTAGAGGAAAATTATAGGGAAAGTTCAAATCCAAGATGGAGGGCGAGTCCATTTCCGGTTTCGGTGGGGGAAAGACTTGGATGGATTTCGACTCAGAGGTCCTGTACGAAATGTAAAAGCATTTAAAAAAAAAGTAAAAAAAAAAAAAAAACAAGATGGCGGCCGCGCCAGGACGTTTTGAAATTGTCGACTTTTTTCAATCGACTTTGACGAATTGTTTTCTTTTACCAAATTCTAGAACCGCCAATATAGAGTTTGCCAATTTGTTGGTAATTTCAATGGCGATTAGGAAAAATTATGATATTTTGAAAATCCAAGATGGAGGACGCTGCGGCGGCCATTTTGTAAAAAGTTGGATTTTTAGATTTTTTTCAAATGCATTTTTCGGGTAGTTGGCAACATCGGACGGGTTCGAGTTGTACCGAGCGGTTGTGTGTTTTGTTGACGAGTGTTGCCTGGTGCCAAAAATTTCCCCATTTTTAGGGTATTTTCTCAGATTTTCCTCAAAAACATGAAAAGTAGAAATAATGACATTTTAAATAGAGACTTTGACTAGCCGGCAACATTGTGGTCCCCCAAATGACATTTGACCATTTTGGTTCGTTTTAATTGGCAACCCCAAAAAATATTCAACTTTATCATTTTTGGGACTTTTTGACTTTGGCGAATTAGTTTGTTCTACCAAACTCAAAAGTTGACCACACCAAGTATACCAGTTGGTGGCCTATATCCCTGAGATTTCAGGAAAATTATGACTTTTCAGAAAAACAAGATGGCGGATGCTATGGCGGCCATCTTGTAAAAAGGCCGAAAGATACCAATTTTCGACACGATAATTGGGACAGCTGGCATCCCCCGACCGGATTGTGTTGTATGGACCGGTTATGTGATTCGTCAATGAGTGTGGCCTGGTTTAAAAAAAATCCCCATTTTTAGAGAAATTTCCCAGATTTTCCCCGAAAACATGAAAAGTAGAAATAACGACATTTTGAATGGAAATTTTACGTAAACACCAAGAATGAGGTCCCCTGAATGACATTTGACCATTTTCATCACTTTCAGCTGGCAACCCCGAGAGCCATTGGCGCTTGAATTTTTGGGTCAGACCCGAATTTGGCGAATTAGTTTGTTCTACTAAACTCAAAAGTTGGCAACACCAAGTACACCAGTTGGTGGCCTATATCCCCGAGATTTCAGAAAAATTATGACTTTTCAGAAAAAAAAGATGGCGGACAGTGTGGCGGCCATCTTGTAAAAATGATGAAAAATTCTACTTTTCGACACGATAAATGGGACAGCCGGCATCCCCCGACCGGATTGTGTTGTATGAAGCGATTGTGTACTTTGTTGTGAAGTGTTACCTTACGCAAAATTTTCTCCCATTTTTGGGGTATTTTCCCAGATTTTTCCCAAAAACATGAATAGTGGAAATAACGACATTTTGTATAGAAATTTTACATTAACACCAAGAATGAGGGGCCTGAAATAACATTTGACCATTTTCATTACTTTCAGCTGGCAACCCCGAGAGCCATTGGCGCTTATATTTTTGGGTCAGACCCGACTTTGGCGAATTAGTTTGTTCTACCAAACTTAAAACTTGGCAGCACCAAGTACACCAGTCGGTAGCTTGTATCTTCGATATTTCGGAAAAATTATGACTTTTCAGAAATACAAGATGGCGGACAGTGTTTTGGCCATCTTGGAAAAATGATGAAAAATCCCAATTTTCGACACGATAAATGGGACAGCCGGCACCTTCTGACCGGATTGTGTTGTCCCGGTTGTGTATTTCGTTAAGTAATGTTGCCTGTTGCAAAAAAAAAAACATTTTTAGGGTGTTTTCCCAAATTTTGCCCAAAAACATGAAAGTAGAAGTAAAGACTTTTGGAATGACGACTTTGACTAGCTGGCAACATAGGGGAGGTGGCGAGCAAAGCGAGCCGGCGACCTCCGTAGCATATTATAGTACGCGTCGAAACCTATCCTGTGGTGGTACCGGTAAAGCGAAGTGGTACTGTAGCGTAGGGATAAGGTCACGATAGCTTTTCCTCGGTGGTAGGCAGGTCTTGAGCGGAGCGAAGAGGGGAGGTGGCGAGCGTAGCGAGCCGGCGACCTCCGTAGCGTATTATAGTAGGCGTCGAAACCTATCCTGTTGTGGTACCGGTAAAGCGAAGTGGTACCGTAGCGTAGGGATAAGGTCACGATAGCTTTTCCTCGGTGGTAGACAGGTCTTGAGTGGAGCGAAGAGGGGAGGTGGCGAGCGAAGCGAAAAATATTTAAAAGATTTTATACAATTTACAAAATCTTGGACTCTAATGGATTTTCCAATTCATTTAAGGATCCTTATGGATTCTCAAAATTTTACAAGGGTAACTAAAACTCCTCAAAAGCACGACAGAACCGCGAGCTGCGCGCAGCTCGCGCAGCCACGCAAATACTAGTTATAGTTATATAAAACTACAAAGCCACTGACTCACTGATTGACATGTCGTTTCTCGGAATGGGTGAGAGATGGGTTAAGGGTATGTTTTGCGAAAATGTGTAATCTGACCAATCGAGTAGAGGAAAATTATAGGGAAAGTTCAAATCCAAGATGGAGGGCGAGTCCATTTCCGGTTTCGGTGGGGGAAAGACTTGGATGGATTTCGACTCAGAGGTCCTGTACGAAATGTAAAAGCATTTAAAAAAAAAGTAAAAAAAAAAAAAAAAACAAGATGGCGGCCGCGCCAGGACGTTTTGAAATTGTCGACTTTTTTCAATCGACTTTGACGAATTGTTTTCTTTTACCAAATTCTAGAACCGCCAATATAGAGTTTGCCAATTTGTTGGTAATTTCAATGGCGATTAGGAAAAATTATGATATTTTGAAAATCCAAGATGGAGGACGCTGCGGCGGCCATTTTGAAAAAAGTTGGATTTTTAGATTTTTTTCAAATGCATTTTTCGGGTAGTTGGCAACATCGGACGGGTTCGAGTTGTACCGAGCGGTTGTGTGTTTTGTTGACGAGTGTTGCCTGGTGCAAAAAAATTCCCCATTTTTAGGGTATTTTCCCAGATTTTCCCCAAAAACATGAAAAGTAGAAATAATGACATTTTAAATAGAGACTTTGACTAGCCGGCAACATTGGGGTCCCCCAAATGACATTTGACCATTTTGGTTCGTTTTAATTGGCAACCCCGAAAAATATTGAACTTTTTCATTTTTGGGACTTTTTGACTTTGGCGAATTACTTTGTTCTACCAAACTCAAAAGTTGGCAACACCAAGTACACCGGTCGATGGCCTATATTCTTGACATTTAAGGAAAATTATGACTTTTCAGAAAAACAAGATGGCGGATGCTATGGCGGCCATCTTGTAAAAAGGCCGAAAAATCCCAATTTTCGACACGATAATTGGGACAGCTGGCATCTCCCGACTGGATTGTGTTGTAGCGAGCGGTTGTGTGTTTTGTTGAGGAGTGTTGCCTGGTTCAAAAAAAATCCCCATTTTTAGGGAAATTTCCCAGATTTTCGTCGAAAACATGAATAGTAGAAATAACGACATTTTGAATGGAAATTTCACATAAACACCAAGAATGGGGTCCCTCAAATGACATTTGACCATTTTCATCACTTTCAGCTGGCAACCCCGAGAGCCATTGGCGCTTGAATTTTTGGGTCAGACCCGACTTTGGCGAATTAGTTTGTTCTACTAAAGTCAAAAGTTGGCAACACCAAGTAAACCACTTGGTGGCCTATATCCCTGAGATTTTAGGAAAATTATGACTTTTCAAAAAAAAAAGATGGCGGACAGTGGGGCGGCCATCTTGTAAGAATGATGAAAAATCCTAATTTTCGACACGATAAATGGGACAGCCGGCATCCCCCGACCGGATTGTGTTGTATGAAGCGATTGTGTACTTTGTTGTGGAGTGTTACCTTACGCAAAATTTTTCCCCATTTCCAGGGAAATTTCCCAGATTTACCCCGAAAACATGAATAGTGGAAATAACGACATATTGAATGGAAATTTTACATAAACACTAAGAATGGGGTCCCCCAAATGACATTTGGCCATTTTGGTTCGTTTTAATTGGCAACCCCAAAAAATATTGAACTTTTTCATTTTTGGGACTTTTTGACTTTGGCGAATTAGTTTGTTCTACACAACTCAAAAGTTGGCAACACCAAGTACACCGGTCGGTGCCCTATATTCTTGACATTTCAGAAAAATTATGACTTTTCAGAAAAACAAGATGGCGGGCAGTGTGGCGGCAATCTTGTAAAAAGGCCGAAAAATCCCAATTTTTGACACGATAAACGGGAGAGCTGGCATCCCCCGACCGGATTGTGTTGTATGGACCGGTTATGTGATTCGTCAAGGAGTGTGGCCTGGTTAAAAAAAAATCACCATTTTTAGGGAAATTTCCCAGATTTTCCCCGAAAACATGAAAAGTAGAAATAACGACATTTTGAAAAGAAATTTTACATAAACACTAAGAATGGGGTCCCCCAAATGACATTTGACCATTTTCATCACTTTCAACTGGCAACCCCGAGAGCCATTGGCGCTTGAATTTTTGGGTCAGACCCGACTTTGGCGAATTAGTTTGTTCTACTAAACTCAAAAGTTGGCAACACCAAGTACACCAGTTGGTGGCCTATGTCCCTGAGATTTAAGAAAAATTATGACTTTTCAGAAAAACAAGATGGCGGACAGTGTGGCGGCCATCTTGTAAGAATGATGAAAAAGCGTAATTTTCGACACGATAAATGGGACAGCCGGCATCCCCAGACCGGATTGTGTTGTATGAAACGATTGTGTACTTTGTTGTGGAGTGTTACCTTACCCAAATTTTTTCCCCATTTTTAGGGTATTTTCCCAGATTTTTCCCAATAACATGAATAGTGGAAATAACGACATTTTGAATGGAGTTTTTTTACATAAACACCAAGAATGGGGTGCCTCAAATGACATTTGACCATTTTCATTTTTTTCAGCTGGCAACCCCGAGAGTCATTGGGGCTTGAATTTTCGGGTCAGACCCGACTTTGGCGAATTAGTTTGTTCTACTGAACTCAAAAGTTGGCAACACCAAGTACACCAGTTGGTGGCCTATAACCCTGAGATTTCAGGAAAATTATAACTTTTCAGAAAAAAATAGATGGCGGACAGTGTGGCGGCCATCTTGTAAGAATGATGAAAAACCCTAATTTTCGACACGATAAATGGGACAGCCGGCATCCCTCGACCGGATTGTGTTGTATGGACCGGTTCTGTGATTCGTCAAGGAGTGTAGACTGGTTTAAAAAAATTCCCCATTTTTAGGGAAATTTCCCAGATTATCCCCGAAAACATGAAAAGTAGAAATAACGACATTTTGAATGGAAATTTTACATAAACACCAAGAATGGGGTCCCCGGAATGACATTTGACCATTTTCATTCTTTTCAGCTGGCAACCCCGAGAGTCATTGGGGATGGAATTTTCGGATCAGAGCCGACTTTGGCGAATTTTGTTCTACCAAACTTAAAACTTGGCAACACCAAGTACACCAGTCGGTAGCTTGTATCTTCGATATTTCAGAAAAATTATGACTTTTCAGAAATACAAGATGGCGGACAGTGTGGTGGCCATCTTGGAAAAACGATGAAAAATCCCAATTTTCGACACGATAAATGGGACAGCCGGCACCTTCTGACCGGATTGTGTTGTCCCGGTTGTGTATTTCGTTAAGTAATGTTGCCTGTTGGAAAAAAAAACATTTTTAGGGTGTTTTCCCAAATTTTGCCCAAAAACATGAAAGTAGAAATAAAGATTTTTGGAATGACGACTTTGACTAGCTGGCAAAATAGGGGAGGTGGCGAGCAAAGCGAGCCGGCGACCTCCGTAGCATATTATAGTACGCGTCGAAACCTTTCCTGTGGTGGTACCGGTAAAGCGAAGTGGTACCGTAGCGTAGGGTTAAGGTCACGATAGCTTTTCCTCGGCTCGGTGGTAGGCAGGTCTTGAGTGGAGTGAAGAGGGGAGGTGGCGAGCGTAGCGAACCGGCGACCTCCGTAGCGTATTATAGTAGGCGTCGAAACCTATCCTGTTGTGGTACCGGTAAAGCGAAGTGGTACCGTAGCGTAGGGATATGGTCACGATAGCTTTTCCTCGGTGGTAGACAGGTCTTGAGTGGAGCGAAGAGGGGAGGTGGCGAGCGAAGCGAAAAATATTTAAAAGATTTTATACAATTTACAAAATTATATAAAACTACAAAGCCACTGACTCACTGACTGACTGATTGACATGTCGTTTCTCGAAATGGGTGAGAGATGGGTTAGGGGTATGTTTTGCAAAAATGTGACATCTGACGAAATGAGTAGAGGAAAATTATAGGGAAAGTTCAAATCCAAGATGGAGGGCGAGTCCATTTCCGGTTTCGGTGGGGGAAAGACTTGGATGGATTTCGACTCAGAGGTCCTATACAAAATCTAAAACCATTTAAAAAAAAAGTAAAAAAAAAAAAAAAAAACAAGATGGCGGCCGCGCCAGGACGTTTTGAAATTGTCGACTTTTTTCACTCGACTTTGACGAATTGTTTTCTTCTACCAAATTCTAGAACTGCCAACAAAGAGTTTGCCAATTTGTTGGTAATTTCAATGGCAATGGGGAAAAATTATGACATTGTGAAAATCCAAGATGGAGGACGCTGCGGCGGCCATTTTGAAAAAAGTTGGATTTTTCGATTTTTTTCAAAGCCATTTTTCGGGTAGTTGGCAACATCGGACGGGTTCGAGTTGTACCGAGCGGTTGTGTGTTTTGTTGAGGAGTGATGCCCGGTGCAAAAATTTTCCCCATTTTTAGGGTATTTTCCCAGATTTTCCCCGAAAACATGAAAAGTAGAAATAATGTCATTTTAAATAGAGACTTTGGCTAGCCGGCAACATTGGGGTCCCCCAAATGACATTTGACCATTTTGGTTCGTTTTAATTGGCAACCCCAAAAAATATTGAACTTTTTCATTTTTGGGACTTTTTGACTTTGGCGAATTAGTTTGTTCTACCAAACTCAAAAGTTGGCAACACCAAGTACACCAATTGGTGGCCTATATCCCTGAAATTTCAGAAAAATTATGACTTTTCAGAAAAACAAGATGGCGGACAGTGTGGTGGCCATTTTGTAAAAATGACGAAAAATCCGAATTTTCGACACGATAAATGGGACAGCCGGCATCCCCCGACCGGATTGTGTTGTATGGACCGGTTATGTGATTTGTCGAGGAGTGTTGCATGGTGCAAAATTTTTCCCCATTTTTAGGGAAATTTTCCAGATTTTCCCCGAAAACATGAAAAGTAGAAATAACGACATTTTGAATGGAAATTTTACATAAACACCAAGAATGGGGTCCCCCGAATGACATTTGACCATTTTCATCACCTTCAGCTGGCAACCCCGAGAGCCATTGGCGCTTGAATTTTTGGGTAAGACCCGACTTTGGCGAATTAGCTTGTTCTACTAACGTCAAAAGTTGGCAACACCAAGTACACCAGTTGGTAGCCTATATCCTTGAGATTTCAGCAAAATTATGATTTGAAAAAAAAGATGGCGGACAGTGTGGCGGCCATCTTGTAAAAATGATGAACAATCCTAATTTTCGACACGATAAATGGGACAGCCGGCATCCGCCGACCGGATTGTGTTGTATGAAGCGATTGTGTACTTTGTTGTGGAGTGTTACCTTACGCAAAATGTTTCCCCATTTTTAGGGTATTTTCCAAGATTTTTCTCAAAAACATGAATAGTGGAAATAACGACATTTTGAATGGAAATTTTACATAAACACCAAGAATGGGGTGCTTCAAATGACATTTGACTATTTTCATTCTTTTCAGCTGGCAACCCCGAGAGTCATAGGGGCTTGAATTTTCGGATCAGAACCGACTTTGGCGAATTCTTTTGTTTTACCAAACTTAAAACTTGGCAACACCAAGTACACCAGTCGGTAGCTTGTATTCTCGATATTTCAGAAAAATTAAGACTTTTCAGAAAAACAAGATGGCGGACAGTGTGGTGGCCATCTTGGAAAAATGATAAAAAAAATTAATTTTCGACACGATAAATGGGACAGCCGGCATCCGCCGACCGGATTGTGTTGTATGAAGCGATTGTGTACTTTGTTGTGGAGTGTTACCTTACGCAAAATGTTTCCCCATTTTTAGGGTATTTTCCAAGATTTTTCTCAAAAACATGAATAGTGGAAATAACGACATTTTGAATGGAAATTTTACATAAACACCAAGAATGGGGTGCTTCAAATGACATTTGACTATTTTCATTCTTTTCAGCTGGCAACCCCGAGAGTCATAGGGGCTTGAATTTTCGGATCAGAACCGACTTTGGCGAATTCTTTTGTTTTACCAAACTTAAAACTTGGCAACACCAAGTACACCAGTCGGTAGCTTGTATTCTCGATATTTCAGAAAAATTAAGACTTTTCAGAAAAACAAGATGGCGGACAGTGTGGTGGCCATCTTGGAAAAATGATAAAAAAAATTAATTTTCGACACGATAAATGGGACAGCCGGCACCTTCTGACCGGATTGTGTTGTCCCGGTTGTGTATTTCGTTAAGTAATGTTGCCTGTTGCAAAAAAAAACCCCATTTTTAAGTTATTTTCCCAGATTTTGCCCAAAAACATGAAAGTAGAAGTAAAGACTTTTAGAATGAAGACTTTGACTAGCTGGCAACATAGGGGAGGTGGCGAGCAAAGCGAGCCGGCGACCCCCATAGCGTAGGGATAATGTCACGATAGCTTTCCGGTGGTAGGTAGGTCCTGAGTGGAGCGAACCTGCGAGACCGAGTGAAGCGAAGGGGGGAGGTGGCGAGCGAAGCGAGCCGGCGACCTCCTTAGCGCAACGAAGGGTGAGTGGGTGAAGCGTAACTCAGGGGCGACGACAAGCAAACTTTAGGGTAATGTTTTTTGGTAGTAGGAGGTAGTAGGTAGGTAGTATGTAGGTAGGTGGTAGGTAGGTGTAGGTAGGTGTAGGTAGGTGTAGGTAGGTGTAGGTAGGTGTGGGTAGGTGTGGGTAGGTGTAGGTAGGTGTAGGTAGGTGTAGGTAGGTAGGTGTAGGTAGGTAGGTGTAGGTAGGTGTAGGTAGGTAGTAGGTAGGTGTAGGTAGGCAGACCCGCGAGCTGCGCGCAGCGAGCGCAGCCACGCAAATACTAGTTTTATATAACTATAACTAGTATTTGCGTGGCTGCGCGAGCTGCGCGCAGCTCGCGGTTCTGTCGTGCTTTTGAGGAGTTTTAGTTACCCTTGTAAAATTTTGAGAATCCATAAGGATCCTTAAATGAATTGGAAAATCCATTAGAGTCCAAGATTTTGTAAATTGTATAAAATCTTTTAAATATTTTTCGCTTCGCTCGCCACCTCCCCTCTTCGCTCCACTCAAGACCTGTCTACCACCGAGGAAAAGCTATCGTGACCTTATCCCTACGCTACGGTACCACTTCGCTTTACCGGTACCACAACAGGATAGGTTTCGACGCCTACTATAATACGCTACGGAGGTCGCCGGCTCGCTACGCTCGCCACCTCCCCTCTTCGCTCCGCTCAAGACCTGCCTACCACCGAGGAAAAGCTATCGTGACCTTATCCCTACGCTACAGTACCACTTCGCTTTACCGGTACCACCACAGGATAGGTTTCGACGCGTACTATAATATGCTACGGAGGTCGCCGGCTCGCTTTGCTCGCCACCTCCCCTATGTTGCCAGCTAGTCAAAGTCGTCATTCCAAAAGTCTTTACTTCTACTTTCATGTTTTTGGGCAAAATTTGGGAAAACACCCTAAAAATGTTTTTTTTTTTGCAACAGGCAACATTACTTAACGAAATACACAACCGGGACAACACAATCCGGTCAGAAGGTGCCGGCTGTCCCATTTATCGTGTCGAAAATTGGGATTTTTCATCATTTTTCCAAGATGGCCAAAACACTGTCCGCCATCTTGTATTTCTGAAAAGTCATAATTTTTCCGAAATATCGAAGATACAAGCTACCGACTGGTGTACTTGGTGCTGCCAAGTTTTAAGTTTGGTAGAACAAACTAATTCGCCAAAGTCGGGTCTGACCCAAAAATATAAGCGCCAATGGCTCTCGGGGTTGCCAGCTGAAAGTAATGAAAATGGTCAAATGTTATTTCAGGCCCCTCATTCTTGGTGTTAATGTAAAATTTCTATACAAAATGTCGTTATTTCCACTATTCATGTTTTTGGGAAAAATCTGGGAAAATACCCCAAAAATGGGAGAAAATTTTGCGTAAGGTAACACTTCACAACAAAGTACACAATCGCTTCATACAACACAATCCGGTCGGGGGATGCCGGCTGTCCCATTTATCGTGTCGAAAAGTAGAATTTTTCATCATTTTTACAAGATGGCCGCCACACTGTCCGCCATCTTTTTTTTCTGAAAAGTCATAATTTTTCTGAAATCTCGGGGATATAGGCCACCAACTGGTGTACTTGGTGTTGCCAACTTTTGAGTTTAGTAGAACAAACTAATTCGCCAAATTCGGGTCTGACCCAAAAATTCAAGCGCCAATGGCTCTCGGGGTTGCCAGCTGAAAGTGATGAAAATGGTCAAATGTCATTCAGGGGACCTCATTCTTGGTGTTTACGTAAAATTTCCATTCAAAATGTCGTTATTTCTACTTTTCATGTTTTCGGGGAAAATCTGGGAAATTTCTCTAAAAATGGGGATTTTTTTTAAACCAGGCCACACTCATTGACGAATCACATAACCGGTCCATACAACACAATCCGGTCGGGGGATGCCAGCTGTCCCAATTATCGTGTCGAAAATTGGTATCTTTCGGCCTTTTTACAAGATGGCCGCCATAGCATCCGCCATCTTGTTTTTCTGAAAAGTCATAATTTTCCTGAAATCTCAGGGATATAGGCCACCAACTGGTATACTTGGTGTGGTCAACTTTTGAGTTTGGTAGAACAAACTAATTCGCCAAAGTCAAAAAGTCCCAAAAATGATAAAGTTGAATATTTTTTGGGGTTGCCAATTAAAACGAACCAAAATGGTCAAATGTCATTTGGGGGACCACAATGTTGCCGGCTAGTCAAAGTCTCTATTTAAAATGTCATTATTTCTACTTTTCATGTTTTTGAGGAAAATCTGAGAAAATACCCTAAAAATGGGGAAATTTTTGGCACCAGGCAACACTCGTCAACAAAACACACAACCGCTCGGTACAACTCGAACCCGTCCGATGTTGCCAACTACCCGAAAAATGCATTTGAAAAAAATCTAAAAATCCAACTTTTTACAAAATGGCCGCCGCAGCGTCCTCCATCTTGGATTTTCAAAATATCATAATTTTTCCTAATCGCCATTGAAATTACCAACAAATTGGCAAACTCTATATTGGCGGTTCTAGAATTTGGTAAAAGAAAACAATTCGTCAAAGTCGATTGAAAAAAGTCGACAATTTCAAAACGTCCTGGCGCGGCCGCCATCTTGTTTTTTTTTTTTTTTTTACTTTTTTTTTAAATGCTTTTACATTTCGTACAGGACCTCTGAGTCGAAATCCATCCAAGTCTTTCCCCCACCGAAACCGGAAATGGACTCGCCCTCCATCTTGGATTTGAACTTTCCCTATAATTTTCCTCTACTCGATTGGTCAGATTACACATTTTCGCAAAACATACCCTTAACCCATCTCTCACCCATTCCGAGAAACGACATGTCAATCAGTGAGTCAGTGGCTTTGTAGTTTTATATAACTATAACTAGTATTTGCGTGGCTGCGCGAGCTGCGCGCAGCTCGCGGTTCTGTCGAGCTTTTGAGGAGTTTTAGTTACCCTTGTACAATTTTGAGAATCCCTAGGAATCCTTAAATGAATTGGAAAATCCATTAGAGTCCAAGATTTTGTAAATTGTATAAAATCTTTTAAATATTTTTCGCTTCGCTCGCCACCTCCCCTCTTCGCTCCACTCAAGACCTGTCTACCACCGAGGAAAAGCTATCGTGACCTTATCCCTACGCTACGGTACCACTTCGCTTTACCGGTACCACAACAGGATAGGTTTCGACGCGTACTATAATATGCTACGGAGGTCGCCGGCTCGCTTTGCTCGCCACCTCCCCTATGTTGCCAGCTAGTCAAAGTCGTCATTCCAAAAGTCTTTACTTCTACTTTCATGTTTTTGGGCAAAATTTGAGAAAACACCCTAAAAATGTTTTTTTTTGCAACAGGCAACATTACTTAACGAAATACACAACCGGGACAACACAATCCGGTCAGAAGGTGCCGCCGGCTGTCCCATTTATCGTGTCGAAAATTGGGATTTTTCATCATTTTTCCAAGATGGCCACCACACTGTCCGCCATCTTGTATTTCTGAAAAGTCATAATTTTTCTGAAATATCGAAGATACAAGCTACCGACTGGTGTACTTGGTGTTGCCAAGTTTTAAGTTTGGTAGAACAAAAGAATTCGCCAAAGTCGGCTCTGATCCGAAAATTCAAACCCCAATGACTCTCGGGGTTGCCAGCTGAAAAGAATGAAAATGGTCAAATGTCATTTGAGGAACCCCATTCTTGGTGTTTAAGTAAAATTTCCATTCGAAATGTCGTTATTTCCACTATTCATGTTTTTGGGTAAAATCTGGGAAAATATTCTAAAAGTGGGGAAAAATTTTGCGTAAGGTACCACTCCACAACAAAGTACACAATGGCTTCATACAACACAATCCGGTCGGGATATGCCGGTTGCCCCATTTATCGTATCGAAAATTAGGATTTTTCATCATTTTTACAAGATGGCCGCCACACTGTCCGCCATCTTTTTTTTATGAAATGTCATAATTTTCCTGAAATCTCAGGGATATAGGCCACCAATTGGTGTACTTGGTGTTGCCAACTTTTGAGTTTAGTAGAATAAACTAATTCGCCAAAGTCGGGACTGACCCAAAAATTAAAGCGCCAATGGCTCTCGGGGTTGCCAGCTGAAAGTAATGAAAATGGTCAAATGTCATTCGGGCACCCCATTCTTGGTGTTTATGTAAAATTTCCATTCAAAATGTCGTTATTTCTACTTTTCATGTTTTCGGGGAAAATCTGGGAAATTTCCGTAAAAATGGGGAACATTTTTAAACCAGGCCACACTCCTTGACAAATCACATAACCGGTCCATACAACACAATCCGGTCGGGGGATGCCAGCTCTCAAAATTATCGTGTCGAAAATTGGGATTTTTCGGCCTTTTTACAAGATGGCCGCCATAGCATCCGCCATCTTGTTTTTCTGAAAAGTCATAATTTTCCTTAAATGTCAAGAATATAGGCCACCGACCGGTGTACTTGGTGTTGCCAACTTTTGAGTTTGGTAGAACAAACTAATTCGCCAAAGTCAAAAAGTACCAAAAATGAAAAAGTTCAATATTTTTTGGGGTTGCCAATTAAAACGAACCAAAATGGTCAAATGTCATTTGGGGGACGCCAATGTTGCCGGCTAGTCAAAGTCTCTATTTAAAATGTCATTATTTCTACTTTTCATGTTTTCGGGGAAAATCTGGGAAAATACCCTAAAAATGGGGAAAAAATTTGCACCGGGCAACACTCGTCAACAAAACACACAACCGCTTGGTACAGTTCGAACCCGTCCGATGTTGCCAACTACCCGAAAAATGGATTTGAAAAAAATCGAAAAATCCAACTTTTTACAAAATGGCCGCCGCAGCGTCCTCCATCTTGGATTTTTACAATGTCATAATTTTTCGTATTTGCCATTGAAATTACCAACAAATTGGCAAACTCTTTGTTGGCGGTTCTAGAATTTGGTAGAAGAAAACAATTCGTCAAAGTCGAGTGAAAAAAGTCGACAATTTCAAAACGTCCTGGCGCGGCCGCCATCTTGTTTTTTTTTTTTTTTTAACTTTTTTTTTAAATGCTTTTACATTTCGTATAGGACCTCTGAGTCGAAATTCATCCAAGTCTTTCCCCCACCGAAACCGGAAATGGACTCGCCCACCATCTTGGATTTGAACTTTCCCTATAATTTTCCTCTACTCATTTCGTCAGATGTCACATTTTTGCAAAACATACCCCTAACCCATCTCTCACCCATTCCGAGAAACGACATGTCAATCAGTCAGTCAGTCAGTGGCTTTGTAGTTTTATATAACTATAATAATATATGTTAGGAACATTTAAGTGTATACTATTAAATATAATTTTACATATCAACTAGCAAAAAATTGACATCATAATATTGATATTAGGTATGGTTGCAATAAAGATAAAAACGTCGTGACCAAAGCATTATTGAAATTTTCTATGCTATTTCAAAAATGAGGAAGTGTTTGGGTTAGTTTTTTGGTCTATAAATTATTACTATTAGCTTAATATTATTTGCTTGTTCTATAAGACATTAAATTATCATGCAATTATCACAAAAAATACGCATAAAGCAATTTTTGCTTTTAAGTATGAATTATTGTTAAATTAAAAGTTTAACAATAATTATTCATACTTATAAAGCAAAAATTGCTTTATGCGTATTTTTTATATAATTTTATAATTTAATACATAATTTTCATTTAGAATGGTGATTACAGTTTTTTCGAACATAACAATTAATATATCACGGCAGTAATTTCCAAAGGGTTAGACAGAGTAGGTACATATAAGAACACCTGCATTTCAATAATAATGTGTATTTAAGCCCATACATTAGGGGCGAACCTATCGACCGGGCATAAATTCAGACTTTTTCAGATTTTCTGGAAAAATCATGATGAAAAACCCAATAACACTTTGCCCGACCTAGGAATCGAACCCAAGACTTCAAACCGAGCAGTAGCACTAACCACTCGACTAACAACACTATTCCAAACCCAATTAAACCAAAACCGACCCTATTCTGAACCAACAAGCCAACATTTACAATGACAATATATCACCATAATTCATAACATACAATTTCCGAGACATTCGGTGCTAATATTTTATCAATTCAAAGTAACTTCGGCCATTAATTTGTACACCAGCTGACTAGACAGGCGACTAGCCGAGGAGGTAGTACAGTCACGAGCAATAATCACTATCACTACTTAGTATAAAACAAAGTCCCTTCCCGCTGTCTTTCCCTATGTATTGTTAGATCTTTAAAACAACGCAACGGATTTTGATGCGGGTTTTTTTTATAGATACAGTGATTCAAGAGGAAGGTTTTAGTATCCTTTTTGCATCCGTGCGAAACCGGGGCGGGTCACTAGTATGTATACATTTGGCAAGGTTCAAACGCGAATTTTTAGTGAAAGAACGATTGAAACTCCATCCATCTAATCCAGGTAATATCTCAAGATATTACCTTGATTGTGATAAAATGGTTTCCAGAATATAAGTTTTGTTACGTAACATGAAAATGAAATCAATAGGTACAGTAGGCGAAAATGGCTTCTTAACGTTGTTAAGTGTATACATATTGGTGCTGCCGACTGTACTCGTAAATAGTGAAACTGATTTCGAAAGCGAGTGTTGGGTGAATAGCCCTCTCGAGCAGATACTACGAGTGTTACAATACTTAGAAATTACTTTATATGCCCGTTTTTATGGTTTAGCCTTGCTGTTTTATGCTTGGGCTGCGTTGTGGGGTAATTCATTTAGGATAGGGATTTTCTATAAATGTTTAGTTATCTATATAAATAAAAACTAAATGTGGCACTCGGAGACTGCCGCGGTAAAGCTATTGCATAGCATTTTTTATCAACAGCAAATAATTAATTATTTAATTTGACAACCTCAGTTGACAACCTTGTTATTTTCCGTAACCATAGCAACCTGGTTGAATACTGAATCTGAATATTTTCGTTAGGTAATTACTGGATTCGCTCTCCACGCTCAAGGCCCGCGATAGAAGCTATGCAATAGCTTAAAAGAGAAGTCCTGACTGACTGACTGACTAATCAACGCCCAGCCCAAACGCTTGGACCTAGAAAGCTGAAATTTTGCAAGCAGACAAGGAATAAGGAAGGAAATTTTCGAAATTCAACCCCTAGGGGATTTAAATAGGGGATGAAAGTTTGTATGGAAAATCGAAATTCTCACGCGGGCGAAGACGCTGGCAAAAGCTAGTTTTAAATAATGACAATAGTGAAATTAGCGCGTCTGTTGAGCATGCGGTCTTAAGTTTGAGTCACAAGTCGGGCAAAGTGTTATTGAGATTTTCCATTGTGAATTTCTCAATAGCAGCCACGGAGTCTGGATTTGTGCTCGATTGATGGCACGAGGTTCACCCCTTATTTTTAATATTAACTGGCCAAATGTGGGAGTACTTATCACGTAGGTACACCTCTGCCCCTACCCTTCAGGCCTACCCTACAAGGCGTGATGTCACGTTATGTTACAATAGCGAGATTGCTAACACTTAAGGCGCGTCCCCCAGCAAAACGTAGCTCTAGCCGTTTTTTATGCAGTTTTCTGGAGCTTATAACTCTTAAAAAAAAAGATATATCAACCAACAAAAAATACATTAAATTTCTACATACTCTTACCTTCAAAATGGTACGTTTTGTTTTTTTCTTTTTTAAGTAAAATATTTAATTAATCCCCTCACAACGAAACCACAGAAATGAGAAATAATTATTGAAAACATGCTACTTCTCCAAAACTAACAATTGTTTTTATTTTGTTTTTACACTAATGGATAAGCAATTTCATAATGAACATTATGGTTCGATTTTTTTTTTCAAAAACCCAAAATTTGATTTTATAAAGATTTTTATGCAAAATTCTGAGCGTATTCGCAACCGTATCTATTGACATTCAGTATGCCGCCAGGCCTCGAAGGGGGAACCCGTGTCGCTCGTCACCGCGCCGCGTCGGCTCATGCGCTCGCTCGCTTACGTCACATTATCAACAGATCTAAGAAGTAATTTCAAGTAATAGATATGGCATTCAATGAAATATTTTTTTATGAAATATTTATTGGTGCGTCCAAATACTTTTGGTCATTATGAATTCAGTTATTATACTCACGTCGATAAATAGGTAGGTACTTTCAACTTTTACTGTGATACAAAAATATAATATTGGCACGATTACGAAAATGAGCTCAAAATTAAAATCCAAGATGGCGGCTAGGGAAATTTTAGGTTTTTCCATCATGGGTGTCGTTTTCATGGTTTTTATGGTCGCTGATTACGAAAATGAGGTCAAAATGAAAATCCAAGATGGCGCCGACGAAGATTTTTGGTTTTTCCGTCATGGGTGTCGTTTCCATGGTTTTTGGGGTCGCTGATTACGAAAATGAGGTCAAAATGAAAATCCAAGATGGCGGTAAAGATTTTTTAGGTTTTGGTCATGGGTGTCGTTTTCATGGTTTTTGGGATCGCTGATTACGAAAATGAGATCAAAATGAAAATCCAAGATGGCGGTAAAGATTTTTTAGGTTTTTCCGTCATGGGTGTCGTTTTCATGGTTTTTGGGATCGCTGATTACGAAAATGAGATCAAAATGAAAATCCAAGATGGTGCCGACGAAAATTTTTGGATTGTCCGTCATGGGTGTCGTTTTCATGGTTTGTGGGGTCGCTGATTACGAAAATGAGGTCAAAATGAAAATCCAAGATGGCGCCGACGAAAATTTTTGGATTTTCCGTCATGGGTGTCGTTTTCATGGTTTTTAGGGTCGCTGATTACGAAAATGAGGTCAAAATGAAAATCAAAGATGGCGCCGACGAAGATTTTTGGTTTTTCCGTCATGGGTGTCGTTTTCATGGTTTTTGGGGACGCTGATTACGAAAAGAGGTCAAAATAAAAACCCTAGGTGGCGGTCAGGAAAATGTTTGGTTTTTCTTTCACGGGTGTCGTTTTCATGGTTTTTGAGGTCAAAATGAAAATCCATGATGGCGGCCAGATAAATTTTTGATTTTTCCGTTATGGCTGTCGTTTTATATATATATATAGTCGAAAAACCAAAATTTTCGTCGGCGCCATCTTGGATTTTGATTTTGAGTTTATTTTCGTAATCAGCGACCCCAAAAACTATGAAAACGACACCCATGACGGAAAAACCAAAAATTTTCGTCGGCGCCATCTTTGATTTTTATTTTGACCTCATTTTCGTAATCAGCGACCCCAAAAACCATGGAAACGACACCCATGACGGAAAAACCAAAAATTTTCGTTGGCGCCATCTTGGATTTTCATTTTGACCTCATTTTCGTAATCACCGACCCCAAAAACCATGAAAACGACACCCATGACGGAATATCCAAAAACCGTCGGCGCCATCTTGGATTTTCCTTTTAACCTCATTTTCGTAATCAGTGACCCCAAAAACCATGAAAACGACACCCATGACGGAAAACCTAAAATTTTCGTCGGCGCCATCTTGGATTTTCATTTTGATCTCATTTTCGTAATCAGCGACCCCAAAAACCATGAAAACGACACCCATGACGGAAAAACCAAAAATTTTCATGGCCGCCATCTTGGATTTTTATTTTGACCTCATTTTCGTATTCAGCGACCCCTAAAACCATGAAAACGACACCCATGACGGAAAAACCAAAAATTTTCATGGCCGCCATCTTGGATTTTTATTTTGACCTCATTTTCGTAATCAGCGACCCCTAAAACCATGAAAACGACACCCATGACGGAAAAACCAAAGATCTTCGTCAGCGCCATCTTGGATTTTCATTTTGACCTCATTTTCGTAATCAGCGACCCCGAAAACCATGAAAACGACACCCATGACGAAAAAACCAAAAATTTTCGTCGGCGCCATCTTGGATTTTAATTTTGAGCTCATTTTCGTAATTGTAATATTTGTATCACTGTAAAAGTTGCCCAAGTAGCACACGAGGCTGCTTATCAGCCGAATAACGGATTTCCATTATGCTTGAAGCTGAATAAAAAAACTGCATAAGGGCTGTATAGGGCCCTATTCAGTTCTTATAACTCTTAAATGGGCACAAATTATTCAGCCTTAAGTTCACGTAGCTGCTTAGGAGCTGTTTAGCAGCAATTTAACAGTGTTATAAAGGGTAATGACAGTACTATGCGCTGAATATCGACTGACTAAGAGGTCACAAGTTACTCTTTATTCAGTAAATATGTCACATCTCGGCTCTTAATAGTTGTTTTAAACCGAGAAAGGCTGCTTGCGGCCAGTGTAAAAGTGAACATATTTGATGCAGCAAACATGTAAAAGCAAATAACCCTAGCTGTCAATTGAACAGTGGAGTGAATTATACGTGGATAATATTTATATTCCCAGGTAAGTATATTGTTTTACATATTAATAAAAGAAAAATGATTGGGAATGTAATTTCACTGACATTATACATATATATTGTCTAAGAAAATTTTAATGCGCCACGAAAATATTCTGTTTTAATTAGTTTTGTGATAAAAATAAGCCGTGATCAAAACTTGAATAAACAATGTTTAGTGCTTTGAAAAGAATTATAAGATAAAAAGTTATTATTATGCTATCAGGAAGTAAAAATTTAATGCTATACATTCCTAATTCATACACAAATCATCATAAAAGTTGAAAAATTTATCAGTATATTTATAGGTTACAATAATAAACATACAATAAAATGTTAAACAGCGACGTGAATAGTTAAAACCCTTATATGCTGCAAAAAGCTGTCTAATGGTTCACTAGTGTACTGTTAATCAGCAAAAAACTGAATAAAATTACACATGTGAACCTTATGCAGCTATAAACTGTTTTATTTCTCTTTAATGGTCCTCAAGCTCTACCGTTAGCCATAATGTGAACAATTAAACAGTTGTTATACAGACTCTTTAGGGATCCGTAGTATTATATCTAAAACCACCGCATGGATAACTTCTAGTTCAAAATTTTTAACACACCGTTTTACGCGTGCGCGAACCTTCCAAATTGTGTAGAAAGATCAACATAACATAAACATAAATGCAATATTTCATCCTCATCATATTTTAATTTCCTAGTTTTTACATATATGTCGTTCGTTTTTAATTCAAACACTCACACAATGTCAATTTCATGAGTAGCGTCACTCGTTAGTTTAAAATGCAGCGTTCGTTGCGGTGGACCCGCCTCTCAGTAAATGATTAAAAAAGCAAGCGATGAGCCTTTTGCACGCGCCGCGCAACCCCCCGCGTCTCCGTAAACGAGCCCTAAATGCGGCCATCTCTCTCTGTCGTTCGCGCGCTTGTTGCGCCTGTTTTATTATTGCTCAGTCGGCTCTCGGTATGCACGGTCGCCACGTCGCCAGTCGCTTTTCGTCATTGTCTGCATGATCGGAAAGAACGTTGCGTACTCTTTTAATGTACCTATACCTAGTTCTGTTTTTATACCTCAATTCCCAATAACGTTTACGATTGACATAAACAAGCAGGTACCTACAAACTGTAAAAACCTTATGCAAACAATACTACCTATCTACCCAGATGATACCTTACCGTACAAGTTATGTATTTATTACTTATAGTGATTGTTTCATTTCTTTATTACAGAATAATGCCTTTTAAGATCGTTAGTACTTCAGAACCGGATGGTGTTCGATTGAGCATTGTACCGCCGCTTTGGGAGTTTAATGGAATATTAAGTTGGCTTCCAAAGAATAAAAATATTTTGAAGCTGATCAAGGAAGAACGTGAAGCCGAGTCCTGATTGGAAGAAAATGAATAATTGTGTTCTAAAAAGGCAAATTTCGTTTGTTTTTTTTTACCCATTGATGTGAGCTAAATGAATAAATAAATATATAAGTTCAATCATTTCTTTTGTTTTATTTAAAAAGTATGTAATATAGTCCGGTCAAATTAGACCAAAAAATAGGGGTAAGGTTACATTAACTCCCACCTGGCTGAAAATAGGTAGGATTGTTCAAAACTCCATTATAAATGAAATATAAAAAGTCTCCATCGATCAGACACCTGGAAAAAAACTTCTTCGAGGTCAAAGGTCAAAAGAACCGGTATTTTGCAATTTTCAACAAAACGGTAAGTTTTATCATTTGCTAAGACAAAATTATAGATCAAATAATAATCTATAAAAATGTCTTAACACATTTATTTCTAAAAAGTCACCGTTTTTGAGATATATCGAATATGTATAAGTACACCACGTATATAAACTACGTGCTTATATTACAACTCTTTCAACTTTTTGATATTTTGTTATATCTTAAAAACATCTTAAGAACTCGATATTTTTTCTGAGTTATAATTGCCGGTGGAACAATAATATTATCACCGAGGTTACTGGAAGAAGAACTTGGACACACATAATTTGTTGAATGTACAATATCTTCCGAGCTATTGCGACTAATATTTTGTACGGAACCATCCTGTTTCAAAATATTTGTCACGCTTTGCGCTACTTCCCGACTTGCAGGTTTTTTTTCTGTCTTCATAATTCTTTGGTATTCTTTCGACAATTTTTTTCTAATGCCCCCTGTTCTAGGTTTTATTTTCCACGAATTAATCGAATTCATATTTATAAAGCAATAAAATATATACGTTAGTATATAATCGCCATCTGCTTCAACTAGTTACACTGACTGATTACAGTACCACATGTTACTTTTATTCAGGTAAAGTCTGATTAAAAGTACTTATGTGAACCACTATAAAAAAGTAGCCGTTAATTTGATACACTAGTGAGTCTCTAAGCAGCTGCGAGGCATCTAGTGAATGTTTAAACTGCCGCTATGCAGTCACTATCAATGGCAGTATAAAGGCTGATTAGCGGTAGGCATATTCAGCAATAAGCTGTAATGTGGGCCACAAATCATCCATTAAACAGCTATTAACGTCATAATAGTTCACACGTGGCCCTTTAATAAATCAGTGTAATAGGAGTTCACAAATACCTTCTTATACAGCGTTTGGTGTAATTTCATCCACTAAACAGCCCTTACTACGGTTAAGGCAATAAAAAAGGTTAAAAGCTGAATATAGGCGTTGAAAATATACCTTTATAGCACTCTTAGCGTATAAATGGTAGTTTTGTCGGTCTTAATCAGCTTTAATGCAGTTCTTAATCAGCCTAAGCTGTTAAAATATCACTGACAGCTATTATGCAGCTGTAGGATCACAAGTGTACTCTTAAAAGAGTCTTAATACGCATAGAGTTTCAAATAGATCTAAAAGTGAGTAGATATACAGCTATCTGTGCTACTTGGGTGAAAGTACCTACCTATTTATCGACGTGAGTATAGTAACTGAATTCATAATAACATTTCATAAAAAAATATTTCTTTGAATGCCATATCTATTACTTCTTAGATCTGTGAATTTTACTTGTATTCGTATGAAGTTCGCCAGGTGGCGCAAGTAATAGTTTACGAAGTATTGTAGAGGTGGGGTGCGGCAAAGAGGGAGCAAATGCTCAAGGTTATTTGCTCAGGGTACCACCTTAAAAACGGTGTTAGTCTATGATTTTCTCCTAAGAAGTAAAACAAAATGTTTTCTTTCAAACAATCAACAAAATTGTCGTTCTGTTGAAAATGTAATCATCTAAACTTGTATTTCCAAACTTCGTGCAGCTTATTGTAATAGTATATTTCATTATAAGTGCGGAAAGCCTGTCATTGCAAAGAGTTCCGACAAATGTCTACCCGAGCCTAGGCACAGCCGACGGCGAGGGTTGGGTTGGGTTGGGTTGGTAGTTCGGGAATGGTAAAGAAAAAGCACGAGTACGTAATAAATAGCCCACATCTCGAACGCTATACGTCCCTGCAATACGCCACTTTTTGAGCAACTGTATTAAAAAAACCTTTAATGACAAAACTACATTTATGTTAATATTGCTATTGGTCATTCGAAAACTACGTAAGTAGGTACCTTTTAGCGTAAGATAAAGATCTATTTCGTCATGGAAAAATGCGAGAGCGCAAGCGTGTCTTACAATTTAAAACACAAAGTAATGCTCGAGGAACTGCCTTGAAACCAAGGATTTTTTTTATAATTTTAGAGCATAAATTATTATTGTGACTCTTATTTTATCTGTCAAATCGGTAAATAAGAGTCTTGAAAGTGTTTTAAAATGTAACTTTATTTAGTTTGGTGCTTGCGGTATTAAAAGTTGCAATTTGCACTTCCTTTATTCGCCAAAAAATATAAGACCTGCCATAAACCGACAGTATATTTTTAAATAAACCAACTCATCAAAGATATTACACCATTCTGAGCTGATGAAATCACGTACAAAGTTGCACCAATTTTGACAGAAGGAAACCCTAACGCGGGTAGCGTTTAATCTTGCCAACAAAGTTCAACACTACCGCATTGTGATAGAAGATATATTTGTGAAGAACTACGCGAATGGTGGCTCAAACAATTCCGGTACAGCTTTTAGCTGGAGCGAGGAAACATCCCACATTTTATTGTTGCTATAAATTTCCTGCTGAGATTGTCCGTGGATTTTTATTCTCCTTTAGCGAAGCAACCCGGGTGTGTCTGCATGGACGAATTATCATGACAGCTATCTGACTGGTGTCAATTTTCCTTCGTATATCTAGAAGCCAGCATAAAGTTTTACTACCCTCAATCTCGATGCAGAAACATGGTTCAGAGTAGCGAGCTCTATTAAATTCGGTCTTGCAGTTTTAGAGATAAGCACACATACAAGGACGGAGAGTTTTATTTTTAGTATTGGTAGAAGGGTGGGTGAATGTTTTGAATATTTTTCTTTATTATTCGAGAGCATAAGACGGTTGTATACAAAGTAATGAGGATTTGTAACGGCAATTTTAATGATTTAGTATTCCGTTTGACTGTCTGAGAATGTTCTTGAAATGTTAAAGTGCGTTTTTGGAGTCTTACGGCTGTTTTTTTTTCAATTGTTAATTCTTGTTTTTGTTTTGTTTTTGTTGTTGTTGATGTTCTAATTTAGGTGTTTATGTTTAAGTTTCCTTTTATTAAGCTATTGCATAGTTTCTATCGCGGGCCTTGAGCGTGGAGAGCGAATCCAGAAATTCCGTAACGAAAATTTTCAACCAGGTTGCTATGGTTACGGAAAATAACAAGGTTGTCAACTGAGGTTGTCAAATTAAATAATTGATAAAAAATGCTATGCAATAGCTTTACCGCGGCAGTCTCAGAGTGCCACATTCTCTTTTTAGGGTTCCGTACCTCAAAAGGAAAAAACGGAACCCTTATAGGATCACTTTGTTGTCCGTCTGTCTGTCTGTCTGTCTGTCTGTCTGTCTGTCAAGACCTTTTTTCTCAGGAACGCGTGGAGGTATCAAGCTGAAATTCATATCAAATACTCAAGTCTATGGTCTCTTGAAGCTGTGAAAAAATCAAACTTCTAAGTCAACGCGATCAAAAGATACTCCCGTTTATGCCGCAAATTTTCGACACTCGCAAGGGAATCAAAACCTACAGGGTACTTCCCGTGAACTCAGAATCTTGAAATTTGGTACGAAGCAACGTCTTATAGCATAGATAAAGGAATAATTACGAAAACCATAAATTTTTAGTTACATCACATAATATATTTTTTTTACGGAACCCTCGGTGCGCGAGTCCGACTCGCACTTGGCCGGTTTTTTTTACATAAAATAAGTTTGCAAACATATTTTTGTTTGATCAATATTATCTTTACTACTCTTTAAATGTAACATTATGCCTGTAGTCCCCGGAGGGTTAGGTAAAGGTGTATCTAAAAATATATACACCCATATTTCGCCATTTATGTTTCAAGTCTCATGTAGTAGGGAGCAAGCCTATTGCCATCAACCGGGCACAAATCCACCAGAGGAAAAACTAAATAACCCTTTGCCCGACCCATGAAATCGTATCCAAGACAAGTCAGCAGTCGCCCTTGTGAGTTGTGACCAAGACATACAATCTTGAACAATTACCGTCTATACAAAATATCAATTTATGGATAAGAAAATCTCCAATGAAATCATAAGCAAATTAAATTACACTCAGTAAGCAAATACTAAGATACCACCAGAAATTTGAATGACACGAATTAGAAAGCATTTCTCACGGATACCAGTTTTCATGCTTATCATCAGTGATATTTTACTATTGCAACACAGTTACGCTATCATAAAGTTTCTAGATAACAACCGTTTAAGAGGAAACGTGAGTGGTCTTTTCTCCATACAAACGCTCTCGCCTGTTTTCTTTTTGGTTAATGACCCTAGAGCAATGGTTTTTTACAGAATAATAAATATTAACTATTTCTATGCCCCTATGTTTTCCTTTTTGGTGATAAATTATTTTTATAAGCACTAGAACCCTCAAAAAATGCTCAAAATTGCTTGTTTAGATCGCTGTTAACAGAGTCCTAGTGTACAAATTTGACAACTATTAACGAAAAAAGAAAAAAATAGCGGCGTAGTATATAACCTCCTTATTCATTGTCTAAAATATCTTTTAAATTGGTTCAATATTGGAGGAGGAAATAGGCGAGAGCCAAACCTCGAATTCTAACTTTTTTCTATAGTTGTCCTTATCGCACGAATTTGAGGGCAGGAGGACGGAGAGAGACAGCGATAGTAGAAAGAGACAGCACTCGCATTTCCTCTTAATAACGCATTGATTGAGAAGTAAAGATTCTTGAATACTCGTACAAATACTTTATAATAGGTAGTGAAAGTATTTTCTTTTATAAGCATATACAGTCCCACTATTGAGACTCCCCCATTCCTTTACAACTCTCTTGGGGGTCTAAAATGTCCACTTTACCAGATCATACTTATTATGAATCTTAACGCAATTCATTTAATTTCCTATTATAATCCATTTTCCAAAATAGTCACAGACGCAGTTACTATTATGAAAGATCCATTTTACACTTTTTAACGCAGTTCATATTATGATCTGCTAAAGTAGCCATTTTAGACTCCCAGGGGCCCAATTCTGTAACTTAGAGATAAGCAACCGACACACTATCGACACACTATTGATAAATTAGCTATTTTACAGAATTGGGCCCCTGGTGTTTTACCTTCTCTGACCAATCAGTCAGGAACGAGTCAAAAACATCACACCAGTGTTTCTTGGGCCTGCCTCAGTTCACGACCATCTTCAGTCACTGTGAGATGGTTCTGGCCAAGTGAAAGTATGTATTAGGAAATTTTTCGTGTCGTTTTTTTTTCACAATTTATAGAAGATGATTTGACGTATGATTAAAAAGATGATTGATTAAGTTTCCACGCTGATAAAATGTTAGAATAATGAAATTGAACGTAGTTGCTTGTCATCGAGTTATAGGAAGACTTCATGATAGGGGAAAGGTTAATTGCGAGATGGCAGCCATGACAGTTTTTTATTGACTTCCCTATTCACTTTTCTTCACAGACAAATCTTTTCGAATTTTTTGACTTTGAGTTACTTGATGGTTGATCAACGGTAGAGGATTTTTGATACTATTTTTTTTTTTTTCTCTTTATTTCTTTTGGGGTTTTTGTCTTAACAGATATGCCAACCCCATCGTGCCTTTTACTATTATTAATTAAATCTACTACTTAGTTATACAAATATGGAATCTTATGGTAAAGACAGTAGTCACGTATGAAGGACAGTTATTAAACGACATAACTTTTTGGCACTTTCTGACGGTGGTTGGGATAAAATTGATTGCATTAATCCTACGTTAAGCCTATTAAGATCTAATTCCCTCATTAGTGACTCCCTCTCGCGCCTGTTGCGGACACAATCCATCAGCAAATGTTGCACGTCTTCAACCTGATTACATACTTTGCAATTCGGCGAATCAGTTTTTTTCATAAGGAAAGCAAACTTCGCTGATGGATAGTGTCCACAGCGAAGTCTTAAAATTAATTTAACATAACCTCTACTAATTTTTTTTTTTTTATTGAGCTTTTCTATTGAATTGTCTTTGCTATTCTTTTTTTCTATTGAGCTGAATTGTTTCCTAGTCGTTGTTTTTTATTCCTTAAAATACGTGAAGTGTTATCTTAAAACCTTGTAGTGTAAAATAAAATCCTGAAGTTAGAACTTAACAACCCAACCCGTAAGCTTGAATTCAGTATCTCTTTCAAGTCTGAGACTGTAAATACACCCTTGAATAAATTCTTTGTAAGCACTAACAAACTTTAGTTTATACTCAATACAATAGGAACCTTTCATTATTATTAACATTATTAAGTTACCTATAACTCCTGCGTCCAATGTTCCACTTTACAAGTTTCCCCCCAAAAACAACCAAGGCGAAGGATTCCAATTGTTTCAATTCAATTAAAAGGGTTTAATTGAATTGAAACGTTTGTATAGAATGGAATTTCATTAGTTTTGTGTACCTATGTACTAATCATTTTGTACCGGACAAGGTAAAAGGTTTCAATGTTAGCGTTTTTGGTAAATTACTTTTATAAAGGAAAAATTGGATGAAAATTAATACAATAATTCTGAGTCAATTTAGAAAGATTTCCGGAAGATTTGGTAAATTAAAATTTAAGAAGCTTTCAGTGATCTTTGTAATTGAACGCTGATCCAAAAATATATCCTTTCGGAGTGAGTCTAATTTAAAAGATTTGTGATTGGTTTAGTTACAGCGCTATAAAATCAAGAAATTGTAAATGAAAGAAAATTATATTTGCTTGTATTTTCTCTGTTTCAGTTATTTTAACAAAAACTGCCACTGATCATTAATTTCAGTTAAATACATTATTTGACATCTTATTCATATTATCCTTTAACATTTTAACTTTAAAGATAACATTAATTACACATGGTAACCTTTTAAAATATAAATTTAGTTAGGTACTTACCCTTTTGACCCCAACGTCTAATCTTGATGAATCTGCGACTTGCGAAATACTCAAGGTTGAAGTCGTTTACCTATGTTTTAGTCTTTTCGAGGATATATAGCTTGCCTAAGGCAAGCAAGCAGGTTGCATGCTACTCGTACAACAACTTGTGACAATCGCAGTTCACTGCTAGGCTGATAGGGCTCGTTTACGGAGACGCGGGGCGTCGCGCGGCGCGTGAAAAAGGCTCGTCTCGAGCTTTTTTATTAATTTACTGAGAGACGGGTCCACCGCAACAAACGCTGAAAATCGCTTCTCGTAAAATCGACGTTTGAAATCGTTAACTTTTTCATACATCGCCGTGTGTTTGAATTAAAAACGCAGAACGCGCCGCCTCGCCTGTACGGAAACATGCACATAGGTGTCTCCCAAGCTGTGTAAGGTTCTAATCTTATAGTAATCTGCCTTCTGCAACCAGTATGTCCCAGTCATCTTACCGATGTTGAGGCGTCTTACGTCTAGCTTACCGATGTTTCGATCTCCACTTCAGGATTCTTTTGCTCCAATAACCATCGGCCCTTTGACAAACATGGCATGCCCACTATCAATTCTGTAACACCGGTAGACACGGTGACACATCAAGTTATACATATCCAGTATAACCTGACCGTACTTTGTATGAGCCCCCGTACAATGAGAAATCAGCTTTATTTGGTTTGGCATAGCATGATTAGTCGTGGTGCGTACAATACAATGGTATATTTACTTGCATGTGACTTAGTACAAGTTACGGACATGTGTGTTCCTAGTTTATTTTTTGTATATAGAGAAAAAAATAATTATGTATCTGATCATTTTATGTAATGAATGTCGAAAATACATAATTACATACCAAACAAGATTCAAACAGACAGTTTTCCTTGAATGTAAAGTTGTGGTTTTAATTATAAATGCTAACTTTAAGTGTCAGGGTCTTTGGGTGGTCAACTGATCATTATGACTTCGTGAGGCGTTCTGTTACTTCTAATTATATGCTAGATTCTCTTGTATATAGTCAACCCATGAGGCCTGATCTCTTATAAACAAGTTTAAAAATCTAAAACCCGACTACGAATAAAATATTGGTTTTTGCTCTCCAAGACCTTTCATTTGATACCAAACATGTTATGATTATCTCAATTTAATATTTTTGAGGTAAGTTTTTGACATTTATATTCCGTCATAAAAAGAATTTATAAAATTTATATAGCCTATGTCACCCGGGCTATTCTTACGAATCTATTGACACCTCATTTATTAAAATCTGTTCAGTATTTTAGGCGCTACGGTGGAACATACATACATACATACATACATAGACTGCCAAAATCATTACCCTTCCTTTTGGCTTCGCCGTAGTCGGGTAAAAACTACTTGTTAAGAATGCAATGCCTGTACTGGTAGGTAATAAGTTAATCGGCCATGTGTAGTGGTTATCTTTTTTGGCTATATTTATGGCTAAATCCATCAAAACATAGACTTTGATAAGAAAGGAGGTGTCTAATGAGATGACGAGTACTATTTAAAAGTTTGGAAGAAGAAGATATATTACACCGAAGAGAATGATTATAATGACATAGACTTTGATATATATTTTTCTATAAAACACACCTCCAGATAGATTTTTTTCCTGTTCAATAGAGATTTTCCCGAGGGTAACGTGTAAGGGAGAGTTACATCTATTGTCGACGCACGTTTCGCAAAATCAACACTTCAGAGGATTTTTCGATTTCAGAGTAATAGCTGTTACTACAATATTATTGCTCCATCCTTATGTAGTTAAGGAGTAAATGATTTTATTTCTGTGTTTCTGTTTTCTGAAATTGTGTATGATATAATATCACGCCTGTAATCTCTGAAGGTTTGGTAGAGGTAAGACTATTATCTGTAGGAACCCAAATTTTAGATGGAGTGACTGCCTATCTGACCTCCAGAACCCTGTTAGTACTAATAAGGGGTAATACAATACCCCTTAGTGAGACTAGTTGTAAGACTTTCGAGTCACTGACTACCTACTTAACGGATGTCAAACATCCTAATCCTAACTAATATAATATTATAAATGCGAAAGTAACTCTGTCTGTCTGTCTTTGCTTCACGCCTAAACTACTGAACCGATTTGTGTGAAATTTGGTACAGACATAGTTTGGAATTTGAGAAAGGACATAGGATAGTTTTTTTTTTTTTTTTTTCGCGAGATAAACCAAAAATCTGCCGGAAGTCACTATTCCACGCGAACGAAGTCGCGGGCAAAAGCTAGTCTACTATAAACAGCCGAGTCCTTGTTTTCCGAAGCAAAGAGGAAACTCGGTGGTCACTGATCCAAGGACCTACGTAAAGATCGACCCGGGTTGTTATTATTTATCTAAGAGCTCAGCCTCTGCAAATGTACGTAGAGCTCTAATGCAAAAGAAAGAAACTACATTTTCTAAATTCACCTCTCTTACAATAAAGCTCACTTTCACAGAATAAAGTCTTACTCTAGAAAATATTATATCAAAAGTTTTTCAGTAATCATGTCTTTCTTTTCCGTATAAAAAATACATTACGACAGCTGCGATAAATGGGACAACACAGTTGAAATGCATGAAATTCAAGCTAAGTTTTTCTAGATAAAAAGTGTTTGTACAAACCGTTAACCTGTGTCCGTGTATACTCCCCTGTTCTTTATTTGCTTATTTGCGTGTCTGGATTTCTCGCCGTGCCTGAATTTCATCCTAGGAATTAAAGTAGAACTAAATTCATTTGTGGGAAAATTTTTCGTTGACAACTTACTTAAGTAGGTTTATGTCTGTTGTGATGAGAGAATTAAATCAAGAGTAAATATAGGTGAAGGTACTTTAATTTTGTAATGGGTTAAGGTACCTTTTTGTATAATAATGTTTTTTTTTTGACAGAATGAATTGACTGCCTAGACTTTTTCCTTTGGGGCTATGTATAATCCAAAGTGTATAATATGGATAAGCCGCTTACGATTGAGCAACTGGAAGCAAACATTATTCGCATTATTCCACTCGAAATGCTCGGACGCGTCATCGAAAATGGGATCTGCATGTTAACTGTAGTTACGGACAAAATTTTAAAAAACAAATTCCAGGAATGCTTCTTTTGTATGGTAATAAGGATAACCCAATAAATGTGTTATGTATAAGATTGAACAGTGATCCACCTTCAGTGAAAGTCCACCTTCGAAGATAACCTGATTATACAAATACTAGTAGCCCAGAAATCACCAACAACTATACTATCAGTATCAAAGTAGGCTGCAGAAATACCTAATCTCCCTGCGAAGTTCCACAAACTTCTAACTAAGAACGCCAATCAAACAAAAGAAGACCACAGCCTACCAACTGTTCAACTCTAACAACTTTACTCGAGCGGATTAAATCAAAGTATTAAACGTACTAATCTCAACTGAGCTAGATGATACGGTACGGTACGGTATTCAGCCTGTATAGGTACCTACTTGAGCGAAATTTAATAAGTGATGTAGCTTACGTACGAGTATCTTCGTAACTTTAACGAACTCACGTGAACTTTACTTGGGATGGTGGAAACAAGAATTAAGGTGTGCAGAAGTACCATTGCTAGGCCTGTGTCTTGAGTTCCTTTAGTATAAAATACAGGAAACGAAATAAAGGAGAAATACAGGAACTCTGAAAGCACATAAGATAAATAAATACCTACCTGTAATGACGGACTTCGTGAATCATGATATGGAGAGAAAGGGGGTGACCCTTGGGATGACGACTTTAAAAGAAAAAGAGGAAATGCTGGGCCGTCCTCAAATCATTTGGGATAAAGGTAGGAGAATGATGATTAGGGAAAAAATACCTTTATCAGTCAGAAACCTAGGTAGCAGTTTTGGTAAGGTACTTTACTATGGCTTACGAAAGTTATTGCTTGTGTAGCTGTAAATCTTGAGATGCCTTGATTGGTGTGCTTGGCCTACTATAAACTAAAATAGGCTGCGGAAATGACGCATAGTACTAAATTATATAATTTTTAACATCATCTTTCAAAATAGGCTTTCTCTAACACCTACATTGTGGTATTAAAGTCTTAATGTAACTAAACTCTCCTTTGTAGCCGTGTTAATAATGCTTCTCCTCGGAATTAAGTACAGGAATTGTTCGCACTTTGCTTTGTATATTTTTACCCTGTTTGGTTAGTTCGGTAACGAATGTCTGTTAGGCTGCGGTCAGATTTGTTGCTTAGCACTTGGTGTTTACTAGTGGGGGTTTTTTTGTTAGCATAAAACTCCTTCTTCGTAGATTTAGTTTCTGTTTTATGACGTTGATGTGATTTTATATCGTGATAGAATTTATTGTCCTTTTCTAAAACAATATCATTGCTTGTTACTGTGACTATTTTATTGAAGTCCTTATTTTTTTGCTATTACAACTCTTCACCGTCTTTCGAAGATGTGAATTCGACATAGATGGGCAGTTCATTTTTGTTTCTATCGAACAACTTTCATGGTCGATTTCATCAGAATCACGCCTTCAACTGTGTAAATTATAAAGCAATTGTACTTTTTCACTTCTTTCTTTCAATAAGATAATGTAATATTTTGTTTACAGTTAGTAGCTAACCACATACGTCTGTCTTTAGCTTTAGGGTCGCGGTTTTTTACGACCAAAGTGAAGGAAGGGGTATTTTATAGCGTGTGCACAATCGTACATGCAGATGTCTCGAATAACGGCCGCAGTTAATGTGCGGGTCAGTTTAGTGGCTTGTGACGAAATTGGAAAGAAGGATGTAATATTTATTGACACATATGGCGGTTGGACTTCACAAACGGTGAAGGAAAACATCGTGAGGAACCCTAGCATATCTTAGAACCAAAAATTCGAAGATATGTGCCATCTACCAATCCGCACTTGGCCCGCGTGGTGGATTATAGCCCATCCCTGTCCTAGAGAGGAGGCCTGAGTCCCTGCAGTGGGCACAATATAGGCTGATGATGATGATGGCGGTTGGGGCTGAATACTTCTGTAGTAGCAACCGCGAACCACAAGACGTTGCGTTGGAGGACTTCCCATTAGGTGGGCCGATGATCTGGAGAAGGTTACGGGGATCCGCTGGATGCGAGATGCCCGGGACCAGATAATGTGGTGACACCTAGTGGAAGCCTATGTCCAGCAGTGGACGTCTTTCGGCTGAAATGATTACGATGTTGACTGTACCGAATTGGTGACGATGATTTATTGACATTTCAGGCTACTGCATCATCAGAATGTATTTAGAGAGTCTCTAACAGCGAGTCATCCACGTTCGTCTGGACAGGGGGATATAGGTTAATTTCTGATGCTGCTTGGCAACTGTTTTAAACATGTCTTGAGCTATTCTCGTTTTTCCGATGAACGCAAGACCTCGTGCTTCAAGACCAATACGAAGTAATAATGATTCAAATATCATTTTCTTGATTTCAAGGATTTATAATTTTGTCAAATTCACCTTTTTATTACACTCTAGTTCGTGTCCGTAGATTGATGAAATATTTACAAAAAACCACTGCAAATTTCACTATTTTTACTCCAAAAACCACGTCTAATCTCTCACCATTACATTCCCGAGTACAAAGGATAGCTTGATAGCAGTTCATAACGTGTACAATCTTACTTTAGATGCCACGATAGCAGAAAGGGAATTAGTACAGGGATCACGTAGCACTGCTAGATACCAGCACTGCAAGTCTGACCCTATCTCTAATTAAAAATAAACTACCTTCTTTTATAATGCTATAGTTTTTTTTGCGTTTTGGGATTATGTAAGCAGATGGTGGACAAAAAGCTGAGTTGGAAAAGATAGCTTACTGTATGAAATTAGGTATATACCTACAATGAATGAACATCACTATCACTATCATTATCACTACAATAGTATAAAACAAAGTCGCTTTCCTCAGTTTGTCCCTATGTATGCTTAAATCTTTAAAACTACGCAACGGATTTTGATGCAGGTTTTAATAATAGATAGAGTGATTCAAGAAGAAGGTTTTAAACCTTTTTTGCACCCGTGCGAAGCCGGGGCGGGTCACTAGTATAAAATATAATTGGATTGTATGCCAAAGTTTAAGTAAATCTTTGTCTTTCATTGTCTTAATAAATTCCTAACATTGTCGCGTGAAGCTTGCTTTATACATCACGACCCCCTCTGTTTTGAGGTGAAAACTTATTTGAAACTCAAAGAGTGTCTGATAAGATGGATTTCGTTCGAGAGGTCTTACAAATTGACGTGCGAGGAGGAAAGTAAAGAGGGAAAATACAAAGTAGACACAAGAATGTTTTGCATAGATTGTATCAAAAGAGTTGTTGAATAATTGAATGAGCTTGTAAGGATTCGCGCATATTTCCTATATTTGTAATGAATATCGTATAACCATTTTCATAGTAAGTAGTTGATGTTAAATATTATGATGTTCATGTTGTATAATTATTCTAAATGTTTTTGGAAGTTGTTATGTTGAAGAAAATCTGCAATAAATATTGTAGAATAAATGTATAAACGCAATCAATAATATAACACTTCCTTACCCAGTTATGTTATGTTAAACCTCCTTTTTACGTAACTTTTATTCCTTTGTCCAGGCGCCCTACTATGACGTCTTAAAACAGTCCTAACTTAATGTTATTCCAGTGTGGAAACGTGACAGAACTATACAGGGTGTCTAGCGCCATCTCTCCTCCACACTGGATTAAGAATAAGTTAGGACTGTTTTAAGACGTCATAGTAGGGCCCCAGGATTAAACGTGATTAAGTTTCTGATAGCTTTATCAGGTAAATTATTCACGTGTTTTTTCATCTGTCAACAACTCAACATGTAACTAAAAATAAACATAATTCGTACTAAATAAGCTTAGAATAACTGTAATTCGTTCCATTATTGCCGGAAAATCGTATGTTCACAACAAACGCCATGTTTTCCCTTCATTTCAATTTCAAATTCAAGAATATTGATTTATATGTGTACGATGCATGTTTTGTGTTTAAACTTAGCACGAGTTATGGCTTGTTTTAATACGATAATTGTTACAAGTCACGGATTTAGTTAAATAAAAACTGTTTTATGAAATCGTGTCTTAGTGATGAAGACATGTCTATTGTTTTAGTAGATAATCGCTATTGAAAGGAACTGATTAATGACGAATAAATCAATGTACCTCAAGCACCAGGGCTAGTTTTTAAGCTATTGCATAGCTTCTATCGCGGGCCTTGAGCGTGGAGAGCGAATCTAGAAATTCCGTAACGAAAATATTGTGATCAATCAGGTTGCTATGGTTACGGAAAATAACAAGGTTGTCAACTGAGGTTGTCAAATTAAATAATTGATAAAAAATGCTATGCAATAGCTTTACCGCGGCAGTCTCCGAGTGCCACACGTTTTTTTTTTTAAATTTAATACAGTCCCTTACACCGTCTATTATATAGAAAAGTTATCTGCTCTGAAATGTCTACAAAATAGTTTGCAGTTTCAGAGTTGGTTTAAACGTTTGCACAATTCATGTAATATCACCCCCTGAAATACAACATAGTTTACTTATAGTACCTACCTACATTTTTAATGACCAGACAGGATTAATTTTTAAATAATTGCAATGGGTTAACAAGATCAATATTAATACCACATAACCTTCTTACCCCTCGGCAATTTTCCCTTCATTGACCAGTCGATCGTTACAACAGAGGAAAAGTGAGAAAAATATTGATACATTTCTCATTTTTTACTTAACATTCACGACTACACGCATGTCACTTACCTAGCCATTTCTACGATACACCTCAACATCCGCTAGGTACAGTCAACAAATCACATTGGTGTGCACGCCCTTAATGTCCTATAGAAAGCGGTAACTCTCGCTCTTGGCTCCACATATCACATGCAAGTATATGGGAAAGCGGGCCAGTAACGCTTGCTTTACCGGTTGCTAAGATTGAGTTATCGCAATGCTGTAACTTATCAGTGACGTCACATGTTATTAGCTGCGGGTATTTTTAAATAGGTTTATTTTCGCTTTCTGTCAGCATGTGTGTCCCTTGAAATCTCCGAATAGTTAGGCAGAGGCCATACCAAATAGCTGAGCAGTGGTGGCCCAATGGTGTCGGCCCCGAATTGATGAACAGGGAGTCGTGAGTTCGAACCCAATCAGGTGCATTACTTTGTTTAGGTGAAGGAAAAAAGTAACCAAAAAATTCGAAGACGTGTGACATCTGATCTACCAATCCGCACTGGGCCTGCGTGATGGATTATAGCCCATCCCTCTCCTAGAGAGGAGGCCTGAGTCCCTGCAGTGGGAACATTATAGGATGATGATTATTGCCAGAGTCTATGGCTGCTACTGAGAAATTCCTGATGTAAAAACCAAATCACACTTTGCCCAACCCGGGAATCATGCTCAGCAGTCTGCAGTATGCAGTTTTTTAGGTCAAGAAGATCTTAAATTTAATGAATTTTAAGGTCGTAGGTCCACTAAAACCTGTACAAACTCAGATTTCTTAGGTCCGTTTAATTAATTCTCGTTACAGTTTCATTCTTAGTTCTTTAATTAAATATTTACACTGCCAGGGCAGAGATGTCACATAAAATATGCTTTCTTATTGGACTGAGCAAATAATTAGTACAATAGTACGCTCGGCACTAGGTAAATGAGCACGGGAAATTGCTCCTTATTTTCTTAGTTAGTTCCATTTGAAATGATTATTTTGGGAAGGCATACCAAATGGTATGCCTTCCCAAAATAATCATTTGTTTTGTTCAGGCAAATGCCTGAACAAAACAAAGGGTAATGTCGTACCTATCTCAATGACTATTCCTTTACAAAGCTATTTATAGTTCTCAAGAAAACAGTTAACATCACGCTTGTTATCCCCGAAGGGTTAGGCTGAGGCGTACCTAATAGTGCACCCACATTTCGCCAGTTATGTTTAAGTCCTATGTAATTGGGGGTGAGCCTAATGTCATCAACGGGGCACAAATATAGACTCTATAGCTGCTTCTATGAAATTCTGGATGAAAACCCAATAACACTTGTCCGACCCGGGAATCGAACTTAGACCTTCATCGGCAGTCGCGCTTGTGACCACTAGACCACCGAGGCGAGGTGGTAAACAATTTCCTCATATTCAATCGCTTTTAAAATAACAACAATCTTTAGTACAATAAATAATTCGCATACGTATTAGACGAGACATCATCACGTCAGACTAGACTAAGATAGAAAGTATAGGAAGCTGTGATGAGCTGTGTACCGGAAGGCTTAGCTTACACGTAATTTATTACAGCTAACATAAATGCTGGATAGTCTATGTATGAGTTCCTAGTGATGACTGGAAAGAGTAATCGAGTAAGAGAGGGTAAAACAATAGGGTAGTTGACTGACTAAAAAAAATATAATTCTGTTAAGACCGTCAGTTAGATTATCGAAAAATATTGGATACGTGTTTTTTGTTTTATCAAATTAATAAAAGGTAAAATAAAGCTCGTCAAAGATCATGGAGTGGGGGCTTTTGATATCATAGTCTGGTAAAATGAACAAAACTGTGACGTCGCACGACTTTTCAAAGCACTGTTTAGGTCTTCATTTTTTCTTTACGTGAAAAAAGAAAAAATACGTGTTCAATATTTTTTGGAAATCTATCTGACGGACTAATTAGTTTTTTCTATGACAACTACCCTATTGACGGCTGTCATGTGTTGTTGTTATCTGTTGATTTTTGAGAAAAATCTAAGTGTTGTAAGGCTAAATTTCTATTTTTGAAAGCACGCGACTTCTGGCATGGTAATTATATGGTCGTCTTGATATATTTTAGGTGGCTTATAAACGAGATGTAATAGAGCGGCCCAAGATAGCTTAAAAAAAATTAATGATTGATCCATGATGTTGTCATTAGACTTAAACATAGCTTGCAAAATGAATGTGTTTAAGTAGGTACTCTTTTCATCTCTCGTCAACAGTCTTTAAAATATATTGGGCTTTCCATTAAGAGTAGGTAACTAGATTTATAAATAGTACCTAGGCAACCGAGCTCTGCTTGCGTGAAAATAGGGAAAACAAATTTCCCAGATATGGGATCTAGCTTGATCGATTTGTCGTCCCCGTAAAAACCTATATTATGTAACTTTCATCAGAATTAGGTTTGCTTTAAAAAAAACCCAATTTTGGGTTAAGTTCGCCATTGTACCATCGCGTACAATAATGCATGGGAAGTTCAGAAAAAATACCGTGTGAAGCAAGAAATGACGCCACCTGGCGTAAATAAGTACTCGATTAGCAACATTGATTATATTGTTGATGCTACACTAACTAGAGGGCGCTCACGCTGTATAAAATGTTCATGTAGTTTCTTTTTTCTGTTTAAACATTCAAATAATTTATAATCAATTATTTCTATTATATAAATTTATTCCTAACTACCTACTATGTTTGTTTAAATTGAATATTATTATCATTTTATAACTATCTGATTTTAATTATCTATGTTTTAGTTTTCAAACTTGAGGGTAGGTCGAATATGAATTCATAAATTTTGTAGGTAGTAGAAATAATTAGATTGAAGATTTAGATGAGTTATTACTTAGCTCAATTGATTGTTCGCTAAGTTTGTTTCGATTACCTCATTCGAGTGTGTTTAGCTCAGTTTTATTTTAATTTAGGTGAATTAACTTATTTCATCAAAATGAGTACGCGTTGTAATATTGTTTTCGTTACAAGAGCTCAAATAACTGATTTGCAAAATCAAGGCAAAAACTTATCGACACTCGAAACTTGTCGACTTATCTTATTGTTAACGTAAGTAGTTAAGGTTTCAACATTTTTATAAGAAAAAAAAATGTTTTAGTTACGATTATACTACTTAATAAATAATCATTATTGCGTATTATATATTTCTGTTATATTGTTGCAGAGAAAAACAGTTGTTCTATTGGTACGACGATTTGAAGACGAGGGTTCTTTGCAACACCATCAAAGAACTAGTAGACCACGGCTCATAAACACATTACAGCGTCAAATCGTGTTATGAGAGTATGAAGAAAATGGATTCCTGCCGATGACCGACTATGCTTCTTTATATGATTCAAGTGTTGACAATGCCCGTCGTGCTCTTAAAAGTGAAGAGCTGCATTATAGGAGGCATGTTGTGAAACCCTGGCCCACAGAAAACCATTATAGGACAAGATTACAGTTCGCTTTGGATCATGTTAACTTTGATTTGAGTAATGTTTTTTCATCTTCACAGATGAAAAAACTTTTAAGTCCAGTGAACACGGACGCTTATGTTTGTGGTGTAGAAATATTACGTGATAAACAAGTGGTTATGTGTGTCCAATATGCTGGTCATATTGCAGTGAACGTGTGGGGATAGATAAGTGTTGCCGATCCAGGATTTATATTTCATAATACTAAAAAAAAATATTATTTAACTTTAGTACTTATTATTTATATTAACTGGAGACCGGGTTATTATAACCTATTACATGACTTACGTATTTTTAATAACTAAAAAAAGTCAAACAAATTTTTTTTTTGTTTACATTACATAAGGACCTTTTCGTATGTTTTTGTGCAATTGTATAGCTGTTATCCTACCTATTTAATTCATTTAATTTAACTTTTCACTTTTGTGATAAAATAATCCGGTCTCCTGTTTGTCTTTGTTGAGGTTACAAAAGCTTCAATCCTCTTTCCGATTTTGGAAACGAATACTTAAGCTATGGCCTCAATAAGAAGTTTTATATAATATAATAATGTTGAACGATAATGTCTGTTTTTGAATAATAAACTGTAAGAAATAAACCTCTAAAATTTGTGTGTCTTTTTGTTTGTCTCCGTTCATCCCTGTTGCTAACTGACTACTAACTCGAATATTATATTTTTTAATGCTATAATATGCGCACTTATTAGCTTAATGAAAACATTCCTTATGGTTTCTTTCGTTTTTTTTTATCATTTAACTTCTAACTTAATCCAACCTAATACGTGTTTCCTAACTTCTTACTTACCTAACCTATTCCCAAGTCAAAGTTCATTTTTTTCTATATCTCAACAGAATAGTTTACATTTAGTTAAGACTAAGTTATAAAAATCTACCCCCTTTTATTTCACCTACAGGTGACACCGGGTAATCCGGATATTGTCATTGCGGAAAGTAAAAACTTTAAAGGTTTAATTTCTTATTATTATCTAAGTAGGAATTACAAATAAAATTGCTGTGAGGTAGAAACAGAAATAAAACTTATGCCACCTACAAGTGACACTGGGGATTGAAGAGTTTAATATCACAGTTGTGCAGAAACCAAACGCCATCTATTAATTATTTTCGAAAATTTGATTTCTACCTTCACAGAAAAATAGGCCCTAAGGTATCCATGCACTTTTGTGGGCGACTGTACATAGACTTTATAGAAGTTTTTGTGTGCAATAAAGAATAAGAAAATCGTTACAGCCGTTTTCGAGAACGTAATTATAAATAACTAGCTGTTCCCGGCATGCGTTGCAATGCTCTTTTTCCTACCCTACCTACCGTTTACCCTACCTACCTACTAACCTACCTACCTACCTACTACCCTACCTACCTACCTACTACCGTACCTACTTACTACCCTACCTACCTACTACCCTACCTGACCCGGCGAACTTCGTACCGCCTAACAGTCAATGAATGTAGTTTTGCCTTCTAACTGAGATAATTTAGGCTTTTTTTTTCTTTTCATTGTTTTTAAGATGTATTCTGCTATTCGGGGCGGAGACAAATCCAACGAATCAAAAACCATGAAAATTGGTCCAGCAGATCTCGAGTTATAAGTGTTGTAACAAACACGACTTTGTTTTATATATATAGATATTGTTCATGTAATAGTATAGTATAGAATACATAGCGGGAAATCATCATCATCAGCTTATAATGTTCTCACTGCAGGGACTAAGGCCTCCCCTCTAGGCGAGGGATGGGGTATAATCCACCACCAGTGCGGGTTGGTAACTAACAATAGTGATACACATAGTGGTAAATAACAAGAGTAAAACAATGTGTCTTGTATGCTGAACTGCTAAAACAAACACCGTTTTAACATTTCAACCCTGTAAATGCCACAGTACTCGTATTATCATTTCCCGACAATTAATCAAAACATTTCCTTTCTGAAATTTACGAGCTGCAAACTGCAAGATAATGCACACTGGCACACCTACTTTTGTCCTTTGTTAAATTATGGTAAGTACTTATTTAGTGTAGTGTTGGTTAAAATAAAGGACACACTTTTAACCCCGAAGCCAAGTTGAAATAAAACGTGACTTCGAGGTTAAAAGTTTGTCCTATATTGATTGTATTTTACAGGGGAGAAGGGACACCGACTCGAAAATGGTGACAACATTTCTGTAAGCCTTACGCCAAAATACTCAAAAGTCACTCAATTATAAGTAACCCTCAAAACTCGTGCTATCTCTGTCACTCTGCGTTAAAGTAACAAAGACAGCACGAGATTTAAGTGCAACTTAAAATTGAGTAGCGTTTGAGTATTAGGGCGTTAATTTCACTGATTTCAGTCATCTTTCGCACATTCCATCTATCGTTTCTTTGTTCTCCGTTTTCTGCCTTTTTTTAGAGGATGGGAAATCATCAAAAGACTCTTCCCGCTCCGGGCAGAGCGTTAGGGAGTGTCAGAATTCTACTGGCTATAAACCACCCATGTTTCTTCTTAGCCTTTTGTGCCGATATGGATACTGTGGATGTGGATAGCCATATCCATACCCAAATCTATTACAACGAATCAAAGTTCCTTTATTCTCCACGAGAAGAGGCCTTTACCCTCTAGTAGGAAATTATTAACAGTCCAGCAAACTATACAAACAAACAAGCATTTCTCTACGGTTTAAACCGGTGACGTCACAGTAACTAACGTGGTGTCGACGTGTTAGGATAACATGTGATTAATAATCCTAACGTTTGCGTGATAAGAGCTAACAATTCAAGCGGTAACCGTGCAGATTGTTCGGCTGTTTATTTTCACTGCTGACAAACGTGTTTGGCTTTTATGCTGCCCTGGTACTTTAGACTGAAGTTTGTTATTTTTATTAAAAGCATTTTGATTTGAAGGCCTTTGTCCAGCAGTGGACGTCTTATGGCTGATGATTGCTGATGATGAAGCATTTTGGTTTAAAGAATCTACCATAAACATAACATTACATTTCTTTATTATCAGGCCAGTTTAGTTGTTTTATTTCAGTGCAAAGAAGAATTAAAGCAGGAGTGAACAGGCTTTTTTTGGGCAAGCTAGTTCCATCATAGACCGCCTTCATTGGTTTTCATCAGGCGTGATCGAGGTCAAGAGCTGGCCCATTTAGCAATAAAAAATAAGCCGTACTTAAAACTTGCGCTTAAAAAAGATTACATTCCTATTCCAAAAATTCTTACCTATAGTTTAATCAATACGTAAATAAAAATATAATGACTATACAAAATACTAAACGATGATTAAATTAGAAAACTTCCTGAAAATCCATCGTGAAACTTAGTAGTGGGCAAATACTGCAATCGCTATAGTTCGCTAGTAAAAGCGAATCATTTACGAGTATTATTGTAGCTAGCTCATTTCGATACAAATAGTTACGCTTTATTAAGTTTTATGACCGTCAAGTAGTACAATAAACTAGTCATAGTTTACTTAAAAAACTGTTACAGGTTGTAGCTGAAATACCGATAAACTTATGGGTATGTAATATTATAGTTTTGAGCCGTTTAGGGTCGCAACGTAGGCGACGTGTCTATTGCTATCAACCGACCAAAAATCAACAATGCGAGGCTACTACTAAGAAATTCCTGATCGAAAAATCCAATAGCACTTTTCCCGACCTGGGAATTGAACTCAGGATTTCATACTCAGCAGTCGTGCTTTCGACCACTAGACCCAATGTGCCCTGCCTTCATATGATCGATTCTTGCCGGCTTCCTCACAATGTTTTCCGATATGAGAAAAAATGTGGTGTGTTTTCAAAAAGAGAAAAACATTAGGCTTGATTTCCAGTACTTTTTATTTAACAGAGAAAATATTTCAATGCGAAACCGTATCAGAACTTAAACGTATTGTTCCATATAATTATTTCGATGAATAATCCTTTTTCCATGAGCATGTTCGATAAAGAGTTGAATATTTTAATTCCTGTTTCAAAAGGCATTTTAAATCACAAAATAACGATGTACAAAGGGAAGTGAGCCTATAAAACGAAATCTGTATTGGATTCACTCAGAGAAATGCAGAAGGTCCAACTCATTAATTTAAGGCGCGGCTAAAGGGGCACCGTAAAAACGACCTGTTTTTCGTCGCAGAGTTAGCCGTATTGCTACTTATTACAATTCCAAAAAAAATACAGTGTATAGTCAAATGTATAGGTAAAAGACTTATGCAAAAATATTTTCTAAAAGTAATCAAGAACCTCGAAAAAAAAAATCACAAAATCACAAAAAAATCACACGAAAAAACTTTTTCGTCTCGAAATGCTCAATATTTTGAGTGACAACTGTTATTTTTTTTTTACTATCAGAAAGAAAATTTAACCAACTAAAGACATATGTAAAAATATTTTAACATTACAGCGTATTTTTTTTTTTAATAAATTAAATCTGCGAACTATCGTTGATTTTGGCAGTCACGAGCATCAAACGCATCGCCATTTTCAACCTTATTTGTTTAGGCGATGAGTTAAACGCGCGCTCAAGGTCGCGGGCAGCTAATGTCGCCTTAACCTGAGGAATTGTATGGTCGCAGAATGGGTGGCCGATGGAGCCGAAAAGTTCTCGAGTGCTTTGCGTTGGAAGGCCTCCCACTAGGTAGACCTATGACCTGGTGAAAGTCCGCTGAATGCGAGAAGCACGGGACCGGTCAATGTGGTGACACTTAGGAGAGGCCTATGTCCAGCAGTAGACGTCTTTCGGCTGAAATTATGATGATGGTGACTTCTAGTAAATCGTATGATTTACTGGTTAATCACCGTCCCATCATTAACCAACTATGTTTTGACTTGTGATAGACTTCCATTCTTGGTTAGTGCAAGCCCGTCACACTATTCTCAAAGCCCTGAAAGTCAGAATCAACAGTGGCCACCACCAGAAAAACGCCGAGACAATGAAGCTCGACGACGTCCCAGATAAACAACTGTCTTGGATCTTGGTTGTTGCAGTTGACGATTATTTTTATTAACTGTATTTTTAGTAATACTAGCTTATGTCCGCGGTTTCGTGTACGTGGAGTCTGAGAATTGCTCACGTTATACTAAATAATTGGACTTTTTTTTTAGATGGTAGTAAATCATCAATTGACTCCTCCCGCTCTGAGCGAAGTGGAACGGAGTGTCAGACTTCTACTGACTAAAAACCACCCATGTTCCTTCTTAGCCCTTTGTGTTCTGGACCGCGGTAACTCTTTCGAACAAACCGCAGCCCCGACAGGGAAATAGGACTTCTGTTACTCTTTTGTGGTAATCATCAGTCGATGTAATTAAGGGCGAGGGCGGGCCCCATGGGAGTACAGATAATTGTAAGCTCTGACAGCCTTTACGGCTCAATTCTTCGCAAGGAAAGAGGATTTTATCATTTATCCGTTTGAAATTTTGATTTATTACTATTCTATTACAGTAGATTATTTTTACCAACCCGCCCTGGGCCCGCGTCGTGGATTATGGCCCATGCCTCTCCTAGAGAGGAAGCCTGGGTCCCTGCAGTGGGAACATTATAGGCTGATTATGATGATATTAAAATAGATTATATTATTATTTATACCAGCTAATGTCAACAAAAAAAGTTCTAGTAAAGCACAATAAAAGTAAAAATAAAAACATATTGCGACTGTCACTAAAGATATGACAGTAATTCAACATGGCGACAACCACCCTTTCAAAAGATAGGAAGTTGACGAACTAGGATTAATGGGATATTAATAGGCCATTGAATAGGTATTTGAAAGTCATATTTAAGATTTATGCCGATTTAAAGATGATTTGAAGTTCTGGAATGGCGACCGCGAACCGCAAGACGTTGCGTTGGAAGGCCTCCCACTAGGTGGACCGGCGACCTGGTGAAGTTTATGGGGATCCGCTGGATGCGAGACGCACGGGACCGGTCAATGTGGCGACACTTAGGGGAGCTCTATGTTTAGCAGTGGACGTCTTTCGGCTGAAATGATGATGATGATGATCTTTTATTATCATCATCATTGATTATTTCTATATGACAAATCAAATGAATGGGGTAACATGAGATGAACATTCAGAAAATATGACAAGATATTCTTTTTATAGTAAAAACACAACAGTCATTGATTTTTTTTAAAATAAAAAACATAGTATCTAAATTTTTTTCTTAAGTGAATATCGTGATGGAACACTATTATATAGTTATTCATGCGTTTTGGTTATTTAAACAAGTTCTGTGGTAATTGAGATATCATGGCAATTAACCATCTTGTTATTTTGAATTTATATTATAGTTTATTAATTGGTCACAATGTATTTCCTGTAATCAAATAACAGTTTATTTGCAGGCATGCATATTAATTAATATTCCCTTTGTAAATAATTATTGTATCTACATATGTTTTTACTAGCACACACTTGAGTTATCTAATTTATTCAGAAATAATATTAAACTGTTTCTGAAAATATTATTTCCTATTCCTGATATTCTTATTTCTTTTACAAAATGACAAATATATTGAACCGAAAAACTTCCCCAACCGTATTTCATTAAAACGGGAACAATATTAAAGGAACATGCTTTAATAAACAACACTTTTAGCAACTAGTTTATGAAAAACAAAGAAACAGCGCAGATGCTATTGAGCACAAGTTCGATATTGTGAAGTGAAACTTATGAGTTTTCTGTAAGAAATTGTAAGTAAGAATGTAGGAAGTATATGTACCTCAGACTGTATCAAGATTTTCTTCGTCTATCTTTTAATATTAACATTTCTACTAATAAAGATAAATTTCTTTTAATAAAGTTCTAAAGTGCAATAAAATTTCTTTATAAAAAGAAAGCCAAAAATGCACTGTAATGAAAAAGAAATGCATTTGAAAATAGAGAGGGAACGGTTTTTTTTCTGACCGGCCAGCACTATAAAGCTGAAAGATTCTTCTGACGACTGAATGACATTCTGACACAGCTGGTAAAGATTTGTGGAATTGTCTATGGAAATGATACTAAAAAACAATATGGCGTCCCTTGTTCTCATTAAGCACACTTACCAAAAGAATCATGCAAAATGATATCAATTTCCGAAAACTCATCCAATTATGTTTTTCTTTTACTTCCAGTACCCTTTTCCGAGTACCAACGAAAATAATCCCTGAAGTGTTATTAAGATCCGTGATAACTAGACCTACATACTTAATATCGTATATATTTGATGTTAATTTTGCCAAGAGCACTCGGTGCCTGATGGATGGGCTAGCCTGACCTGTTTTTTTCTGAATATAGGCACGTAAAAGGTTCGAAGGAAAATATTTTTAGAATAACGAGTTATGTGTTAGTTTCTTTATATTTGTTTGCTTGTCTTGTTTTATATAGGTAGTAATACTAAAACATTTTCTTGATTTTTAAATGACGTATTGAAAACAACAATAAAATCATAAGAAATAAATAGTTCTTATTGACGTTGGTCTGGTGGCCGCAAGCACAAATGCTATGCATGTCTTGATTTCGAGTCTCGGGTTGTGTTTGGGGGTTTTCACCAGGATTGTTTTCAATTTAGAGTCTGAAATTGTAGCTAGTTTGTGGCAATACGCTCACCTCTCTAATAGGGTCATATGTAGTCATAGGACATAAACTTATCATTAATATTATAAATGCGAAAGTTTGTGTGGGTGTATGGATGTGTCATGTCTGGATGTTTATTACTCTTTCAGGCAAAATCTACCCACCAGATTGGGATGTAATTTAGCCCACAGATAGTTTATACTTTTTATACCGGTAGTTTGATCCCCTAGTACAAGGACCTAGTTCCACGAGGGCGAAACCGCGGGCACAAGCAAGTGTTACAACTCAGCCAACCCCTTCGGGAAATACTTGAGGGTTTGAAATAAATACTATTATTATTAAATCTACATAAAATAATAAAAGCCAACGTGTTTTCCTACAATAATAATGTTGCACATATGAATTTAATGCGCATACTTTGTGCCACCGCAGTAAAGTTTACAATTTATTTTTATGACTTTCTTATATGTATAGGTACGGGAAATGTTTATTGCAATTGTAGTTTACTGCAGAAGCACTTAAAACTATTATTGTGTATGATGATAGGTTAATGGATTTTAATGGAGGATGAATCGTTACAAAAAAGATTCACTTTGGTGTTAATAATTATTGTAAGTCAAGTTAAATGCTATTATTATTATATTAATACAGCTAGCCCTTATTGTCTTACTAGTGGGCAAAGGCCTCCATCCATTCCTTCCAACGGTTATTGCTACTTTATTCCAATTCTCAAAGAAGACAATAATTATCCAGTTCATCCAGTCATCTACTGTTTAGTCTCCTACCACCCCTTGTCATTGGTTTAAGGTACCAACCCTGATCTTTACGGGCCCACAGATCGTTCTCCAAACGACGGACACACTTATAAATAATTATTTTGCGTGTAAATAATTATTTCGTTTGTAAATAAAGACATATATATATAATTAGGAGCAAACGAGATGATAATTTCCAGAAGGGGTAGAAGTCCAGATCTTCAGGATCTGTGAAAGAAAATGATAGTTCAGCAATCATTATAACAGGCTTTAAACCAATTATACTTAAGCATTCTGTAACATTCTGTGCACGGTTGGCGCAGTGGCTAAGCGATAGACTGCTGCGCTGCGTTTCGCGGGTTCGATCCACGCACGGAACAAATATTTGTATGGCCTACTGATAGTTATTTTGGGAGTGGGTGTTTGTGTATGTGAGTTTAAATGTTTGTAAATGCACCCACGATACAGGAAAAATTCCTAGGGAAAAGCAACGTTTAAAAAAAATCTGTAATGATTTTGAATGCCAGGCATGTCTATAAGATAGGACAAGATGATCAGCACGGTTAACTACTGACTATATTGATGATTATGATGTTACATTATGGTTAATAAATAAACATGCAACTTGTAGTCGTAACTAGATAATAAAAATAATAATTATTCGACACGTGGAACTCAGTGATACCCAGAAACACAATTAAACAAGTTATTAAAGCATAATTTAGTCATACAATTACAGACACAGAAGAGATAAAAGAGGTTAGAAAGGAAATAGTTCCTGATTTGTATTAGAACGCGTGTCGCCGCTTGTCTCCCACTCTCTATATCCACTACATGCAAGACGCTAATAAGTACGCGAATTATGCACACAAATAAACCGCACTCACTTAGATCGCGAGCTTGCTACTGGTTGTCACACTAGCGCAAACATTGCGTTTGACGTACACTCACACTTGCGTATATTTCTCATACATGTTACGGTGACCAAAAGGTCGATAATGTATATCGATAAAATTACTTGAGTTTTGTTACTTTAAGTTTTGCAGTTTTTGCTTTAATTTCGGGACGGGACAGAAAGAAAGAAAATAAGAAAGCAAAAATATTTATTGGTCTCTCACACATAAAAAATTAAAGATAAAAAGTAAACAGAAAAGATTTTTTTCAAATATTGATCATTAAGTACTTGAAATTCAATTTCAATTCAGATTTTATTATTGTCTTGAAATAAAACGTATTTATTAAGTAGCAATAGCATGCGCTTGCTATCTTTCAAATTCGAATTTTTCAGAATAAAATGCAATCTCACACTAATATTTTTCTATAATAGCTTTAGTCAGGTCTGTAACATATATCTGGATCTGTTGGAAACCTAAAAATAAAATTTAAAATGTATGTTTCGATTTTTATATGGCTAACCTCAAAACAAATTTTAGATGAAAAACAATCAATAAACATTAATAAGGTATTGATAGTATGGGTTAAACAAAAGTTATTTTAATCATAACATAATAATCATTTGAATGCATTCACACATACTAAATATCGACATTATTGACAACTTGGTACAACACTATCGAAACGCAAAGAGTAGGCAGAATTTAAGCTTTGGCTCGTCGCACGCGACGTTCGCAGTGAACGAAATGCATTGCGCAATCGCCCACGTAGTACAAGATGGTACCCACGTATTGCAAGCAATGTACATAATTTCGTTTCTGCTTGCGATTGTATCATTTTTGTCTGCGAACTACATAATACTATTGTAATAATTACAAATATCACTTGTATTTTAAGGTTTTTAGACTTACCGATGAAGAGAAATCCCTTCTCGAGCCACACTGTACACCTGGCTTCTTTTCCGACACGTAATAATCGCGCAACACGGCATAATTCTTTTTTTTTCGCGGAGCTCCGTTCGCTGTCACAATATGAGCGCGATTGTTGGTCAGTAAATCAAATTTTGTCGACATATGATCGTCTGATCATATACGCGGCGCGCGTGCCCCGCCCACATGGCCTTTCTAACCTCTTTTATCTATTCTGTGATTACAGATGTCCTAAAGAAGATTACTGTAAAGATAAATTATTCAGGACAGTCGCGAACTTTACAAAAGGATTTATGTTTTACTCGTAATAAAATCTTGTTATATTTTGTAAATCTTGTTTAAGGAGAAAAGAGCCTTTAAATTATGATTTCCTGGTATGAAATTTTAATGACACGATTATGATATGAACGAATATTAATGTTATGTACCTAATTTTGCTGCCGACTTTATCAGATTTATGTTACTTTTAATCGTTTTGTAAATAAGGTGGTGTTTCTTAGAGAATTCAGAATTATAGAAGAATTAGTGAGAAGAGTGAGTTTCATAATAAATCTCCAACCAATCTAAGCTACGACAGGTGTAACTAAAAACATACCTGTTGGAATGAACGCATAAAGACCGTGTGTCAAGTTGTCAACGCTATGAATATATTATCTGTGACCAACATATCGGCAGCGATGCCAGACGTATGATAATTATCATACATGTATGATAATTTCGACAGTGGTAAGATGTATGATACAAAATGCATTATCATACGCCAAAGTATGATAATTTCCAACATTCTGAACCTTCCTATTTCTATACGCCCAGTTACTTTTTGATAGTGATTTATGAACGCATCTTAGCAGATCAAGTATTTTTTTGAACGCGTGCGTAGTGCGCGTGATTTTTCTGCTATGGGAAACTGAAAGGGGCTTTACTTTCAGCGCAATGCGTAAAAAACCAGTCAAAACATTGCTGTTATGGTTTCAAACCAACTGATAAAATGCTGTCTAGAATGACTTCAGCAGTCATTTATTCAAAAACTACCTACTGACGCTGCTGCAGAGGTTGAATGTAATAGCGATTCCGATGATCCCACTCTTTTATAATTATTTATTTTTTTATTATTGTCTAATTTTAACAACTTCCTAAAATTCCTATCCTATTCCTAAATTTGCGCAAAACAGCGCATTTCGCGCGGTTTTGGCAGTTGTATGATAATTTTGCATCTGGTATGATAATTTTCGAATGTTGGTATGATAATTCGACTCGATATATTTTGTGAAACTATATTTGCTTATTAATTATAATAAAACAGTTTATTTAAACTTCCAAGTGCTTTATTTATACACAACAGGTTATGGGCCGTCCCTGCCTGGTATATTTTTCGTAAATAAAGCTGAAACAACTTAAAATAAAAGTTAGTGAAAAGTACACGTTGTGCCGGTTAACCTCAAACGCCGCGAAAAAAATTTTTCTTTCAGCATATTTTGTGCCAAAAACGCAAAAAAATGGCTTTAAACACAATGGCAATACAGAAATTAACAGGAAGAGATAATTTTTCAACTTGGAAATTCGCTATGGAAGCATATTTGCAACACGAAGAACTATGGGATTGCATACAGTCAGAAACATGTGATACAAAAAAGGACGTCAAAGCCAGGACAAAGCTTATTTTATTAATAGATTCACAATTATATGTACATATACAAGATGCAAAAACAGCGAAACAGGTATGGGACAATTTAATTAAAGCATTTGAAGACAGTGGTCTGCTCCGCAAAGTAGGCCTCCTAAGAGACTTGATTACTACCAATCTAGAAACAAGCTCAAATATAGAAGAATATGTCAATAAATTAATGTCAACAGCACATAAATTGAGAGGGATAGGGTTTAATGTAGATGATGAGTGGCTCGGAACGCTTATGTTGGCCGGGTTATCAGATGAATATAAACCAATGATTATGGGTATTGAAAGCTCAGGCATAAAAATTAGTGCTGATATGATAAAAACAAAGTTATTACAAGAAGTTAAAACTAAAACAGAAAGTACTACCGCTTTTTATGTAAAGTCTAAGAAGAAACCCACAAACAATACTCAACAAAAAGACAGTCACTCAGAAAAATCTAAAGGCCCCCGTTGTTTCAACTGTAATAAACATGGACATTTGAGCAAGCAATGTTGGTTTAAAAATAAAAACAACAAACAGGAAGAGAAAGGTACTAAAAATGGATTTGTCGCAGCTTTTTCAGCCACAACTATGAATGATGCCAGTAGTTGGTATGTGGACTCCGGAGCTTCAGCCCACATGACCATGAACCGGGATTGGCTGGAAAACGAAACTGCACCGCCTGTACAAAGTATCAGGATCGCAGATAATAAAGTTCTTGCCGTAGAAAGCTGCGGCACTGTAAATATCAAGGTACCAAATAAAATTTCAGGAGAACCAGACTGTATACAGGTAAATAATGTGTTATTTATTCCTGCTCTTTCCACAAATTTACTTTCTGTAAGCAAGATAATAATGAATGGCAATAAAGTAGAATTTGACAGTACTGGTTGCTCAATAATGAACAAGAAAAATCAGATAGTGGCCAATGCAATGTTAGTAAATAATACTTACAAGTTACTTACCTACCAAAGTGGTCAGGCAATGGCAGCTACTGCTGAAGACAAGTATTTATGGCACCAAAGACTAGGTCACCTTAATTTTAATGATGTCAATAAGATTTCAGAATGCACTGTAGGTGTGAAGTTGCGTCAACAAGATGAGGACTACATATGTACATCTTGTCTGGAGGCAAAACAGACCAGGCAGCCATTTAAAAACGAAGGCTCCCGGGCAACAGGATTGCTAGAGCTTATCCACTCAGATCTATGTGGACCTATGGAAAACCAGTCCATCGGAGGTGCAAGGTATTTTTTAACCTTTACTGATGACTTCTCTCGAAAGGTATTTGTTTACTTTCTCAAACATAAATCAGAAGTACTAGAAAAGTTTTTGGAATTCAAAAATAAAGTAGAAAATGAGTTGGACAGTAAAATAAAAGTACTTCGGAGTGATAATGGAAAGGAATATGTAAACAGTCAGTTTGAAAAATGTCTGAAGAAATTTGGCATAAAACATCAAACAACTATTCCATACACACCTCAGCAAAATGGCGTAAGCGAGCGAATGAACCGTACTCTTGTAGAACGTGCTAAATCTATGTTATTTAATGCCTCTTTACAGAAAGAATACTGGGGAGAAGCAATAGCTACTGCTGCCTATATCATCAATCGCTCACCAACGCGCTCACTTAATGATATTACCCCTGAGGAACGATGGACTGGATCCAAACCTGACCTTAGTCACATGAAAGTATTTGGTTGCCAAGCAATGGTACATATACCAAAAGAAAAGCGTCGCAAATTAGATGCTAAGTCTCGTAAATTGATATTTATTGGTTATAGTGAATGTAGTAAAGGATACCGCTTTATAGACAAGAAAACCAAGCAAGTAACAATGAGTAGAGATGCAGTATTTTTAGAAAAAACTGTCAATCAAAATAAAATAATCAAAAATACCAATTGCATTGAAACCACAAATAAAAATTATAAAGAGAAGAATACAATAGAAGAGAAGAATTCAAACATATCCACAAGCGGATCTAATAACTGCAGTGAAGAAAATGATTGCATAGTACATTTTGAGACCAATACAACTCAAATACAGTCTCAAAATGAAGAAGTTAATTCTGAACCAGACTCTAATAGCTCCAGTTATTATGAGGATCCTAATGATGAGACATACATACCAACTGATTCACTCAGTGTTAGTACCAGCTCTCCTGAAATATGTCATGTAAATGTCAGACCCCCCCGGGACCAGAGACGAAGAGAAGTACACAACACAAGTTCAGATCTGTCTTTTTTATGTATTAATTCAGAATCTGCAATGAGTTTATTGGATGATGACCCACAAGATCACACTGAAGCACTAAACAGTGAAAATTCAGAATTATGGAAGCAAGCTATGGAAACTGAATATAAATCTTTAATTGAAAATAACACTTGGAGTGTCATAGATCCACCTGTTGGTAAAAAGATAATTCCCTGTAAATGGGTATTTAAATCTAAGAGAGATGATGCTGGAAACATAACACGATACAAAGCTCGTCTCGTAATAAAAGGATTCAAACAAACAAAAGGGATAGACTACCATGAAGTTTATGCTCCGGTCATACGTTATTCTTCTATCAGGTACTTAATTGGCCTAGCAGCTAAGTACAAATTAAAAATTCATCAAATGGATGCCGTCTCTGCATTTTTACAAGGAGATATAGAGGAAGAAATTTACATGTTATTTCCACCATGTTATGAAATTCAAGATAAAGTATGTCAGCTTAAGAAAGCATTGTATGGCCTGAAACAAGCCAGCCGGCAATGGAATAAGAAACTTAATGCTGTCCTTATTGACATTGGATTGAAGCGCTCAATAGTAGATCCATGTGTTTATTTCAGGATTGTAAATGAAAATGATATACTGTTGATAGCAGTATATGTCGATGATTTACTCTTTTTGTTCAACAATGACAAAACAGCATCATTTGTAAAGACAAAATTACAAGATAATTTCAAAATGAAGGATCTTGGTACAGCCAGACAATGTATTGGTTTTAAAGTAAACCAATCCACTAACTTGGAGGAAATATCGTTGGATCAAACATTGTACATAGAGAAAATCTTACATAAATTCAAGATGTATGATTGTAAGCCTGTACCAACTCCCTTTGAAGCGGGAACTCAATTAAAAAAGGCTGAAAATGAAACAGAAATATTGAAAAATGTTCCTTATCAAGAAGCTGTGGGATGTCTTTTGTATTTGTCGCAATGTACACGCCCTGACATAGCTTATGCTGTTAATACTGTTAGCAGATTTAATAACAATCCAACAATGCAACATTGGATTGCTGTCAAAAGAATATTTCGGTATTTGAAAGGAACTATTGACTTGAAACTTACATTTAAAAAGGATGATAAAAACATAGTTGGTTATTGCGATGCAGATTGGGCCAGTGACGCCATAGACCGAAGATCCTGCACTGGCTACTTATTTATATTTCAGGGTGCATGTATAAGTTGGAACTCAAGAAAACAAGTCACAGTAGCACTATCCAGCACTGAGGCTGAATACATGTCTCTGTCATCAGCTGTTCAAGAGGCAATCTGGCTGAGGCAACTTAATAATGACATCTTACATAATTTTTCAGGTACTCCATTAACTATATACTGCGATAATAGAAGCGCTATTAGTCTTTCAGGCTCAACCTCTTACCATGCTCGTAGCAAGCATATTGATGTTCGCTACAACTTCGTGAAAGAAAAAGTTGCTACCAAAGAAATACATGCCATGTGGAGTACATAAGCACCGAGTTCATGTTAGCGGATGCGTTGACAAAGGGACTGCCTCGACCGAAGCTCTGCCAGCTTACAGCTGGAATGGGTTTGCGTTCAGGAGAGGGTGTTGGAATGAACGCATAAAGACCGTGTGTCAAGTTGTCAACGCTATGAATATATTATCTGTGACCAACATATCGGACCTCTCTCTCACCGGCTCCGTGACTCGATATATTTTGTGAAACTATATTTGCTTATTAATTATAATAAAACAGTTTATTTAAACTTCCAAGTGCTTTATTTATACACAACAATACCGAAATTGCCTTAACAATAGTCAAGTGTAACTCAAACGAAATCTGAAAAATTGCTAGGAAAAGCTTTTAAGTGAAAGGCTGTGAAACCTCGGACCCAATCAATGACCTAAAAAAAGTATATTCCAAAACTATATCCATTTCATACGTCATATCCTATTAAAAGTCGGGTATTCAGATCAGTATGGAAAAAAACCCGATACTGTATATAAAAGCATTCTCTTGTTTGTTTGTAACCTTTAACCAATTACGTATAAGATGACCTCACTTTTGCTTAAATGACATTGCATACATTTTTCATACAATTGGTCGAATATAATGTTTAAAGATGCAATATCCTTACTTGGATGACGTAAGAAGAAGTAAAACACTTTGTCTGAAAAAAAGAACGATTGGTCTTTTCAAATCAGGAACTACCGACGAGATTTTTTGATGCGGTCGAATAAAATGCTAAAGTTCCCAATGTCTTTCATTGGGTAACGTCACGTTGGCCAGCAGTGGCTCCTGCGCCTGTCAACGGCATCTGAAATCTCACCAGAGATCTTTTCAGCCTTGTATTTTTGTCTGTAGTGAAGTAAAGGTAATTATTATTATTAAACGTTTAATTCAGATAAAAATCCATAGTACCATATATTTACAAATTTCATACACAATAATAAAAATAAAATAAATTAAAATCCTAACACATACATAATCAAATTCATGAGATCAAATTAATTTTCAAAAATAAATAGAAATAAGACATTCACAGACGAAAAAAATAAAATAAAGTATAATCTATCCACCGGCAATGCACATACCTTGGTTGCAATAGTTTTGTTCATTGTTGAATATGTTCAACAGTTCGGTGTTTCCGGTGTAACACTAAGAATTTTCTATAATATTTTTTTATTACGAAGTCCCATAGAAACAATTTAACTGTCTTCGGTTTCTGTAATATGTCAAGCAGTGGAAAAAAGCATGTGATATTTCTAACTACTTTATCTACTTTAACTTTGAATCTTTTAAATAAGTCACAGACGTAACGAGTTATCCGTCCTAAAATATCGGGCATTAACAAAAGTAAAAACATGTTTCTTTAATAACAACTTGTTATAATGTTTTTCTTGTTTTGTTACAGGTAAGTTGGTGAAAAGATCAATGTCATCTTGTTCAAACAGAGATCCAATTTACGAAAAGAACAAAAAAAGGTATTTTTTGCTGAGATTTCCTCGTTGTCCTCATTATAAAAAATCAGGACGACTCTATATGACAAGTTGATGTTTAAGCTCGTATTTTGTTAGCCAACATAAAGGTAAGGTATGATTAAGGGTATTACCGAAGCCGGGGCTGCGGGTTATTCGAAAGAGATACCGCGGTCCCGGATTCAAATGGCTAAGAAGAAACATGTGTGGTTTTTAGTCAGTAGAAGTCTGACACTCTCTTCCGCTCTTCCCAGAGCGGGAGGAGTCATCAAATTTCAAAAGAAAAATAGGTTTATCACAACCCAATCACACAGAACATATACTTAGAATCTTAGATACTTAGATCTTTGACATCTACTTATCACACACAAGTGTAATTAAAGAACGAATGCTCGACATATTTTTTTTTTTTGGTGGGGGTGGAAAATCATCGAATGACCCCCCCCCCCCCCCCCGCTCTTGGGCAGAGCGAAGGGGAGTGTCAGACTTCTACTGACTAAAAACCGAACCCATGTTCCTTCTTTGCCCTTGCGCCGAGGCCACGTCATCTGGTACAAAAATCCGCGGCCCCGACGGGCATGCTCGACATCTCAAAGCTAAAGAAAGCATTGCTAGAATCACAAAACGAGCTTAATTATATTCGTCAAGCCTTTGTCTTTAATAATATGAATGGAAAAGGTTTCATTAATAATGTAGGACCCTCCTCTTACTAATTATGGAGAAAACGGTTTTATTGTCATGTATTACAAGATTTAAATTATGACTGGCTTAGGTCCATTTGTTCATTTTTTTAAACAAAACTGGTAAAATGTGGGTGTACACACGGCTACACATCAAGCTATACAAAACCAGTATAATCTGATCGTTCATTGTGCGAAAAGATCTAGTAAAGTGAGGCCAAGATTAACTGGTTTTGTATAGCTTGATGTGTAGCCGTGTGTACTATCAGGTACACCTCTTACCTATCCCTTAGGGGATTACGAGTACAGGCACGAATGTTAAGTACATTTGAAAAGTTTACTTTAAAAGAGGAGGGGCTTGATACCTATTAGCGTAAAAGAGTTATGACAAGAACAAGACATGGTAGGAGTTAGTGACTGCGTTGTTGGTCGAGTGGTTGCAAGAGTTGCTGAGCTTGAGGACCTGGGTTTGTTTCCCGTTTACGTTACTGGGTTTTTCAATCCAAAATTTCTCAGTAGCAGCCCTTTTTTTTATTAAATTTTTTTTGGTGGGTGGAAAATCATCGAATACCCCCCCCCCCCCCGCTCTTGGGCAGAGCGAAGGGGAGTGTCCGACTTCTACTGACTAAAAACCAAACCCATGTTCCTTCTTCGCCCTTGTGCCGAGGCCACGTCATCTTTTTCTTTCGATAATCCGCAGCCTCGACGGGATCGGTAGCAAACCTTTTTTTTTTTTTTGGTGGGTGGAAAGTCATCGAATAACCCCCCCCCGCTCTTGGGCAGAGCGGAGGGGAGTGTCAGACTTCTACTGACTAAAAACCAAACCCATGTTCCTTCTTTGCCCTTGTGTCGGAGCCGCGTTATCCTTTCGATAATCCACAGCCCCGATGGGATCCACAGCCGACGGGGCGGTAGCAACCCTGGAGTCTGAATTAGTGCGCGATTGGCTTACCCTCTATTACATGGGTTTTAAAATTCATCCATCTTTGAAAAGGCTATTACAGTTTACGAACGTCATTATAAAGGCAAAGAATATTGTCTGTGGCTGTTCTAGTGTCCGTTGATGAACTGTCTAACCTGTCATCAATCATTACTTTAATAAATTAGATTAGCTTATCCAAACAGTATTAATTACTCTATGATTAATTAATTATAATTATCCAGTCATGTAGACTACTTGGTACATCTCACGAGATACATTATTGACGTTGATGTACCTACCTATATACGCTCAGTGCCCAGTATCACCTGACCCCTCTTCTCACACCACTTGCCCTCTTTTTTATTAAACGAGGGGTCAAGTACTGATGGGCACAGACTGTACGTCATCGCAAGGATTCGAAACGAGATCAATCGTCAGCTTTAGGTGGTCTAATCCGTATGATTAATTACGTAGGTATTTAATTATTTGTTTATGTGTAAACGAGGATAAACTTCCGAATCAATGGTTTTGTTAATATTTATAATGATACTTGGAAAAGATATAAATTGGTATCGGATAAAGTCAAAGCATATTTTATTTCAAGTAGGCCAGTTGCAGGCACTTTTGAATAGTCGAAGCAAATACAAAAGGTAAAAAAGCTTAGGTAAGGTAAAACTAAATTATAATATTTATAATACAGAGAAATCAAAGTTTAACATTTTGTTGCGGGAATTGCTTTTTTAGATACCTACTTACATTTCTTAAAATGGTTTCATTTAAGACCATTCCAACTCAACACTTAAAAGGCTTTTAATGCGGTCCCAACGTAAGCCAATAAATAAAAACGCGACTTTATGTACACCCTATAGAGAGGTATTCGGAACACACTTTATACCCCCATCAATGTCTAAATACGAAAGTTAAGAAGTAAACATAAAATAAAATTCGTTACTTACAAATAGCAACTCAATTTTTTTACGCGGAACGTAAAAAAATCGTCGAAAAGTAGGTTCTGCGTAACGTAACAGTTCGAAAAATGTCCTACGAATAAAAATCCACTCGCACGGTTACGACTTTTGGGGGCGTAAAAATAGACCGATTTTACACCTCGCGAGGTCCTATAGTCGATTTTATATGTTCGCATAAAAAGGGCATTCAATAAAAAATTTAAGAGCCCGTGACAAGAAATCGTTTGAATCATCTTAAACATGTGTGTATGTTACAGGCTGTCGCGTCTCTCCACAGCTTCATCAAAACTGGTTCAGTAAAGAAAGTTTCAGTCATCATCATGATTTCAACCAAACCAGCATCGACGTTTCAGTAAGCCAAACAATTGACTCTTCACTACATTTTATAAAACAAAGTCCTCCACCGCGTCTGTATGTCTGTCGCGATTAACTTAAAAACACCTGCACCGATTTTCATGCTGTTTACACCAATAGATTGGTTCTCGAGGAAGGTTTTAGTATATAATTAACCGATATCCACGCGGCCAAAGCCGTGGGCATCAGCTAGTTAGAAATGAAACGAGGTCTCGAAGGCTTTTCGAGATGAAACCGTTCCGAAGATAGATGAATTTCTGAAGTTCTACGCGTCTTCCTTACTTGACAATCACAGTCATTTACTCTCTTTCTGATCCATGCATAATGTCTTCCAGCAAGCATTATGCTATCACTAATAAGTCTGTAAATACGCTTAAGACTTTTTACTTGTGCCCTTAAAATAACGAGGGAAAACTTGCAAGTTCAGTTCACAGCATACGCGACAAAAGTTTTGGTTACTTATCCAATAACATCACTTTATGTGACCCTTTACAACTACTTTGCACACTTGTGACTCTCTTATAAGAGCGAAGGTTTGTTTTCAATTGAAAATAGGGGTCAGGTTTTATGGGGAATGGCTTTAACATTCAAGAATTTGTGTAAAAGTAAAGGTTGTAGTAGTAGGAAATAAAGTTCAGTTGAATTCTGACCTTCCATTTTGTGTAAGCAACATTTTTATACAGTTTTTGTTGGATTGTTAAGACGGAATAGAAAATTTACATAAGTGATAATATAGGATTTATTTAAGAAAGTTAAAAAGCACACAAGCAACAAAAAATACAATTAAGCGAATGTCATTAAAAATTTGAAAAAAAAAAAAAATTGCATAATATCTAGCATGGTTTTTTATATTCTACTTTGACAGTCATGTGATATAGTTGAAACACGGTCGATTGACGTAGTGTGTCAATTTGATAAATAATAATTATTATTTTCTTGCTTTAGGGACTAGCACGATATAGATGTTTATGAACGGACAAACTCAATACATAAAATAAAAACACTATGGTAATTGCTCGCATTACAGAAATATCAGCACTAATAAAAAAAGAAACACGATTCGCCAAGATTTAAGCCAGATTTTTCTCCCTCCGATCATCCCGCTCATCCATTTGTTGATGAGCCGTAACCAATGAGATTTTCTGATATTTTGTGGCTTTCAAATAATGGAAAACGGCGAACCATTTACCGGATCTTATTTCAAAGTGTTTTCAAACGAGGGCTAGGAAAGTAATTATATTAACGGCTTACTTATCTTCGATTTAATTCTAAACATGGACTGTTCAAGTTGAATGGAGATTAACTTAAGGGGAGAAAGTATGTATTTACCTTTAGAGTTTATTGAACACTGAACTAAAATTGAAATGAACTGAAATGAGTTTTTAATCATTGTTTTGCGGAAGTTTTAGAATCAGTCACTTTTGATATTATGCTTTTTGGTCTACATTCGATCCAACGTAGATTGCCGCATTGGTCTAGTGGTCGAAAGCGCGACTGCTGAGCATGATATCCCGGGTTCGATTCACGGGTCGGGAAAAGTGTTATTGGGTTCTTACATTAGGAATTTCTCAGTAGCGGCCACGAAGTCTGGGTTCGTTCAATGTTGATGGCTATAGACTCGACCGCTATTACATGGGAATTAAAATATGTAACGGGCGAAATGTAGGTGTATTATTAGTTACATCTCAGCCTAACTCTTTGGGAATTACAGGCGTGATGTTATGTCGATCCACTGTAACTTATTTATTTTGAGTTATAATAAATTGTCATCGTATAATGATCTTAGTATATAATTATACGATGACAATAATAACTTAACATAACCAAAATCTAATTTAATTATTCATCAGATCAAATACATTTATATAATATGTTTGGCAGCCCCACCCAAATATAAAAAAAACTCTTAGCAAAATCAACACAAAATATTTTCTATAAAGACTCCTTATCACAAAAAAAAAAAAAATATATATTATATTCTATGTAATCACAGAAAAGTATATCATAAAAAAATGATACCGATATTTTTCTCATCCCCCAATATCATTGACACGAAAAGATATCAAGCTTCACGTTTAATGGCAACAAATAAAATCGTTTACCGCAACTATATTCAGAGAAAAAAGTCTATTTCACCGGTCTATTATATGTTCTACGAGTATGTATACATAAGTTTAACAATATTTATATGATAAACAGGTAAAGTTTGTATGTTTGTAAGATTGAATCATCATTTAGCTGCTCTATTTAGCGAGTTCTAAGATTGAATATAGGGGTAATCTTCAAAACCTCCTAATCCAATTTTGAAAAGTCTTTTAGTAATGGGAAGCTTAATCATCATAATATTTTAACCATTCCCGTGGGATAACTTTCGACCAAAACGCATACAAAACCGTGGGCAAAAGCGAGTGCTCTAATGTAATAAATTGTAAGAAGGAATCGTCTGAAATGGAATATCGTGAACGTGACTTGAAAGTTTCGCATTTATACAACAACTTGGCGAGCCTTAGTCATATTGTTATTTAAATATAAAACCCAAGTTACACTGGCGGTGGAAAGGAGCTTACGTTTTGTATATAGGATGGACGTGCCTGAACTAGGCTTTATAGTCGGAGCTACTTGAATCTATTTACTCGTAAACGGTACTCAAGTATATTTTCAGACGTTGATAAAAAAACTATTTCGCGCCAATTGTGAGACGGGGCTTTTGAAATATGGAATCAGAACGTTTTCTTTGCTTAATATGAAGTTCTATGTCCCAGTAATGGGACTTATAATGGATTATAGGCTGATTCTTTCCTATAGTTTTCTCGATTTATTTAGTTCGTCTCTGTTTTTGTTTAATGATCTAAAATAAAAAAGAAATATAATTATCTCCGCTAGCACTGAAACCTAAGTTCCAGTTATTTCTTATGCTTTGGTTGAATACAATAACCGTATTTTTGTTAGGTCTAAATATAAATAAATTGCGGTGATATAAAAAGTATGTTTTGTGATATTTCTTCTACTCCTCAATTGACAATAGTTTGCTAGATATTTCATTTCACAACGAAAACCTATAATATCTCCTAGATCGAAACCGTTTTGTGATAATTTCGTCCCAGAAATATCCGCTTTATCAGCTTTTAAAATAAGTAGAATATTTTGTTTACAATATTTTACAAAACGGAAAACATTCCGAAAGCTAATGAAAACACTGGCTAGTTTGCTGTCGAGTATTTAACAAAGTACATTTTATCAGCATCCGTAACAAAGACCTCGAAACGCATGGAATTTTCAGCTTTGTTCCCTTTTGATAGTGGCGGAAATGTTGTGAGCATAAAAGTTTTGATATAACAAACTGTGTAGGTGATTGTACAAAAAGCGGGTAGTGCCCGTTCATGCGAGTCCGCTAGACTTTTTGCCGAACAAAACCGCGCTGGGCGAAATAGCACGAAAAATATATCAACAGCATTTTCAACGTCCAACAAAAGATAAAGGTTGAAAATAAAACTGTTTTCGTCTCTTTTTAATTTAAAAGGGCGATTTATTTAAATCGGACACCTACTTAATCGTGTTTTGTATTCGTGTGGAGTATTTATAGTCGGGGCCTTAATATTGGGACTGGTTTAATAATGTTTTAATTTGTTTTTTTTGGTAGTGTGTTGTTAAGTAGGTGGCACTAAAAATAATGTTATTTGCAATTCAACTGGTAGGTAAGCTACCAAATATGTCACATGTATCTATGTTACCTTGGTGACACATATCATCATCATCATCAACTTTATAATAATCATGAAACTGAAGAACTCTTGTTCTAAGACTTTTGGAAATTCATATTTTTTTTTATAGTTTTACCAAACATGCTGATCAGCTATCGCTTCAGTTCCTATGTCCTATTTTTTGTGACTTTTAGAACTCATAAAACAAAAGTTTATCGGTTTCATGATCCGGGAGACCACACTGAAGCACTTTGTGTTTATTGTAACACCTTATGTATTAAAATCGCACCTCCCTTAAATAATGTATTGCCTGAATTTAATATAATACTTCCTCTAGATTTGATTGTTATGTTGTCACGAATGGTAACATTACCAAAATTCTCAACTTTTTACTCAACAATACTATTTATTCGTGGTTTCATTGATACGGTGTGCGTGTTGATGTTGATAGAGCTCGATAGCTGTACCAACATTCAACACGCCGTGTTTATGTGCGTTTGTTGTAACAGGTTCTAGGTATAGGAGGAGTACGTTGAAATATAGTGTAAAAAAGTATACGCTTCGAATTGAAAACCTCCTCCTTTTTTTTGTAAGTTGAAAAATCATCAAAAAAAAAAATTCCAGTCTAACCGGTTGCAGTTGAATAATAGTACATTATGGTACAAGTGTGTATTGTTGGTGATTACCGCTGAGGCGCCATTGAGACCCGAGCCGTCAGGTGAGGGTCTTAAGAGAGCCGAGGACGGTAATCATCAATACACACGTACGTGTATCATACGATGTTTTTCAACACACTTGTGAAGAAAATAATACTAAAAAGTCATCTTCAACAGTTAAAACGAGTTCTGATTTTTTTTTCACAATAGCGGGAAAAATTAATCGGTTTTCCTATGCGCGCGCATCTACAGTTCGACCAATTATCTGTGCAGGCGGGAAAACACGGAACTAAAATAAATTGTCCTATTTATCTCAATCAGTTAGCCTAGTTAACCAGTGGTACTGGGTAATATGATACCCCTTGGTAAGACTGGTTGTCAAACTTTCTGGTCACTGACTACCTGACAGACTGTCAAAGATCTCCAATGATGGCTGGACAAACGGATTTACGTGCTTTTGCAGGCACGGAAGTATAAAGTGGTTACTCACCCATCCACAGATCAACCTAAGCAAGCGTGGCTTAACCGGAAGATTACCACGAGGTTCTTATGAGTTTCTAAAAATATAACTTACCAGTTCATTCACCCCTCCGTGAGAGGAAATACAGGGTTATATAAAAGGAAATTCGAAAAATGACTTCCTTCCCGTGGTCTTTGACACGGGTTTCATGATTGAGCCACTTTTGTTGGCCAAATGTTATTTTAGGATCATTCTACTTCCACTTCATAAAGGTAATCTATTGACTGTTAATAGAATAGGGTAAATATCTTGACCAAACAGGAGAACAGGAAAAACTACGAATATTCGAAATAATATCTCTTTATGAATGCAAAAGTATTTGTTGCTCAGTCTTTCTATCTGTTGCTATTTCATCACTAAAATAGTATAAAACAAAGTCACTTCCCGCTGTCTGTCCCTATGTATGCTTAGATCTTTAAAACTACGCAACGGATTTTGATGTGGGTTTTTTTAATACGTAGAGTAATTCAAGAGGAAGGTTTTAGTATTTTTTTTGCACCCGCGCGAAGACGGGGCGGGTCACTAGCGCTATAATAAATTACACACAGTTAATTTACCATTTTTTTTTTTGGTGGGTGGAAAATCATCAAATGACCCCCCCCCCCGCTCTTGAGCAGAGCGAAGGGGAGTGTCAGACTTCTATTGACTAAAAACCGAACCCATGTTCCTTCTTTGCCCTTGTGCCGAGGCCACGTCATCTAGTACTACAATCTGCGACACACAGTATACCATGACTTCGAACTAGCAACTTTATCATCATTCTCTAGCCCTTATCCCAATTCATTTGGGGTCGGCGCAGCATAATAATATGTCTTCTTCTTCCATACTTCTCTGTTTCTCCAGACACCTCCTGAGACACCTCCTTTCTTGCCATATCTTTCTTTAAACAGTCCATCCATTGTTTCTTTGGTTTTCCACTACTCTTATACCTTTTTTTTGGGGTGGGTGGAAAATCATCAAATAACCTCTCCCGCTTTTGGGCAGAGCCAAAGGGAGTGTCAGACTTCTACTGACTAAAACCACCCATGTTCCTTCTTAGCCCTTGTGTCGGAGCCGCGTTATCCTTTCGATAATCCACAGCCCCGACGGGTTCCTTCTTAGCCCTTGTGCTGAGTATATCTCTTTCGATATACCTTGGCGTTTCATTTCTTTATCATCGTTACTATACACTTTGACATTTATCACATTAATGTGGGTATAAAGACGAACTTAATACCACTGGTATTTTCTACCAGTCCACCAATAATGGATAAAATAACTAACTCGGGTACTTATTCAAAAGGTCATCTATTTAAGTCCCTTTGACAAAGTTCTAAGCAATCAAAAACAAGGAAAAACTTAAACAAAACCTTCTTAAATCAAATGATAAGTTCCTTTTAATAATAATAATACTCCTTAATAATAGTCCTTTATTTCTTTCTTTTGTGTATTTGTACTATTGATCAGCATAGCGACCATCATTAGAAGATCAAAAAGTTTTTTATACCTCATACAGTGACTCCGTCATTCTTTTGCACATAAACATAACATCACGCCTTGTAATCCTCGAAGGAGATGGCAGAGGTGTACCTAAAAAGCACACCCATAATATATCGTCAAATAAGTTAAGTCCTATGTAAAAAAGGGCGAGTCTATTGTCATAATTCGGGCTCAGAGCAAGACTCTGTGGCTGCTACTGAGAAATTTCAGATGGAAAAACCCAAAAACACTTTGCCCAACCCGGGAATCGAACCCAATCGCAGTAGCGCTTGCGACCACTAGACCAACGAAGCAGTCCAGAGGCAGTATCTTTTGGCACTTTAAAGAGCCAAAAGAAAATTGTATTGAAATAACAAAATGGCGGCGGTAAAAGGCCACGTTTGAAACAAATCCATGGAGGCCAATAAATAAATATCGGTGACACTCACCCTAGCCAGATGTGGACTTCAGTAAAAATACGTCAGTCCGCGAACACGATACCAGTGTGCAAACCGGCTCACCTAACGCTATCTACAGGGTTACAGTAACGCGACGCCGGGAAATCGCATTCGAAAGTAAAGGGAATGAGACTGGAAACTACGCTTTGTTTATTTATAGACTGGCTGGTTTGCGTTTCGATTGCAAGCCTATTGTCCGATTGTCTTTTGTTTTGCGGGTCAGTTTATAGAGCGTTTAAATGATGAAGGACTTTTTTGAAAGCCACGTGTTTTGTGTTTTGTTTGGCCTTACTGTGCCCTTTTTGTGTATGGAATTGAAAAATGAATTATAAATATACCTACCTATAATATAATTATACTTTTTTGGTTGTAGAAGTCCAAGATACTGTGGGTCAAAGTTCCAATTCTTGCTGAAGTTTTTTTTAATGTTTGTCTATGCCATAAGTGCCAATGACAACACTGAAAAACACAGACACGGGCGCAGATATATAATTATATGACAATGTCTGACATACAGACACATAATGGAAAAGATTCTAATAATTCAAATCATTACGAAAACGATAATAAAAATCACTACATGTTATAAATCAAAGTCCTCCGCCGCGTCTATTTGTTTGTTTGCGATAAACTCAAAAACTTCTGCACAGATTTTCATACTGCTTTCATCAATGCAATGGGTAGAATGGTTCTCGAGGAAGGTTGACCGACATCCATGCGGGCGAAGCCACGGGCATCAGCTAGTACATACATAACTATGTTTCCTCATGTCCTAGCATACGTTACATATTGAAAAAGCAATAAAATTCCGTCTTCCCAATAAAATTTTAAAATCGATTCCAACTCTCAGGATAAACTAGTGTAAGATCGAAACACGGGTTCAAACAGAGGCATCGGGTAACCTTTTAACAAACTTCTACCAAGTACCCTGTTGTCGAGTTTCAAACAAAAATACTGATACATTTTCTTCTTAGTAAAGATGAATAGAACTTCTCCGTGTACTTCGGCGTGTTGTGGCAAGTTTCCGAAGTACGTCATAATTGATATTTTGTTATACGCCCGCGAAAATGATATACTTTAGCTAACAGTAATGGGTTTTCTGTTTGTTTAAGTGTATTCGATGTTTCTAGGTAAACAAATAAGTAAACTGACGTGTATGTTTGTTATTACAAAATGACAGTCTTGTACTCATTGTTTTTTTTTTTTATATATAACGTTGCCCCACACTAGGAATTTCTCCTGTATCGTGGGTGCATTCACAAACATTTAAACTCGTATTTGTGATACCCAGACCCGAAAAAACTATTTGTAGGCCGTACAAATATTTGTTCCGTGCGGGGATCGAACCCGCGACACGCAGCGCAGCAGTCCAATCGCTTAGCCACTGCGCCAACCGTACCGTCAGAACCGTGCCGTTATGAGAATTATTTACGGATATTATACAGAAAACACATTTTTTTAATGTGTATTTGTTTGTCTGTTTGTTCCGGCTACTCTTCGAAACGGCTGGACTGATTTTGACGGGACCTTAAAATCTTTGAAATTTTTAACAAAATCCAATTTAATGAAGAAGTTATATTTTTATTATTATTTTACGCGGACGAAGGTCGCAGGGCACAACTAGTTTATAATAAAGGCTTTGTATATAATGAAAGTTTCAGCGTAGGCGTTGTTGATTTTATTTCGAGAGTGAGGTTTCCTTACTTCGCTATAGAATTGATAGTCTTGGTATCTCAATATTATAATATGAGTCTGAAATAAACACATTTTAATTTATTTTATTATTATTTTAATAAAGTTTTTTTTCTTTAAAACGTTGCCCCACACTAGGAATTTCTCCTGTATCGTGGGTGCGTTCACAAACATTTAAACTCACATACACAAATACCCAGACCCGAAACAACAAATATTTGGCCATACAAATATTTGTTCCGTGCGGGGATCGAACCCGCGACACGCAGCGCAGCAGTCCAATCGCTTAGCCACTGCGCCAACCGTGCCGTCGAGTTGTATACAGAAAACTATTTTAAACAAATTGTGTGCATCTTGTTATACATTTTAGATCGCCTGAAAAGACCATTGAGAATAATGATTGAGTTGAGTAGGTTTTTCCTCTAAAAATACTTGTCTATTTCCACCAACTTCTGGTTTTTTCCACAAACATTAGTTCATCTTTCTTTAGGTATACAACAACGATAAAAATTATTTTGATTTTTCCAGAAACCTGGTTTAGATATTATTGCTTAATTGGGTTATTTTTTGGTAGAGCAACCCCGTTAACAATTTGTTGCCATGTTATTGGATACTTATTAATTGGGGGTGATGATAGACAAAATTAAAAGTTTCATGGCCATAAATAAGTTTGATTATATTAATTTGGGAAAAACAGAAATGGGTTAGCAACTAATAACTACGCTGAGAATGGGTAAATAAAGTTTATCTAGAAATAACTTAAATCAATTTCTTTCTTTCTTGAAATAATCTTGTAAATCAATATGCCATCAATTGGGAACAAATTTCAGACTCCAAGGCTGCTCCTTAGAAATTCCTGATAGAAAAAATCATTATCACTTTGCCCAACCAGGGAATCGAACTCACGACTCCATGCTCAGCAGTCGCGCTTGTGACCAACGAGGCATACCAAAAACAAAAACGAAAAATGAAAAAATAGGAAATTAAAATAAACACAAGTTTTCGCGAAAGTGTATTTGCCCATATATTTTTATTGTGTTGATTCAGGATCTTGATTTTTATACGCCTAATAGGGACGGACTATTAATAGGTAGTATAGGTACCTCAGTATCTGGTGTAAACAACTTGCGGTCCACCCTTATCTGAGAAAATCGGTTGTGCCACACGGGCAGACAGACGGACGGACGGACAGTCGAACAACACACTGATCTTATAAGAGTTCCTTATTAACCTTTTGAGGTACGGAGCCCTAAATACAAAATCCTCCACTAATCCACGCAAAAATTCTTCAAATTACATTCACACAGATACTCCTCTATAATATGGTCACTAGGTAACCCCACACGACTCAGTGTTAGGTCTCTCCAGTACTAACTAGGTTACGTCGGAAGGCCGGGTGTTGAATGTCCGTGTGACCGTCATACGATCCCTTTAGGTTTGAGTTACAAACCACACTTGAGTAAGGATTTATGCGACTGAGTGTATATGTGTGTGGGCTTTTTTGGTTCTTATCTGTACTTGTTCAGGATATGTATAATTTGTAGGTATGGCCAAGTAAAACAGTCCCTCACCTAGAGAGGAGGCCTGAGTCCCTGCAGTGGGAACATTATAGGCTGATGATGATGATGATGACAAGTAAAACATAAACATAACACAACATCACGTCTGTAATCTCCAAAGGGTTAGGCAGGGGTGTACTTAATAGTATACCCACACTTCGCGTTATGTTTAAGTCCTACGTAATAGAATGTGAGACTTTTGCCGTCAGTCAGGCACAAATCCAGGCTGCTCGATCCCCTTAGTTTTGAGTTACAAACCACACTTGAGTAAGGATTTATGCGACTGAGTGTATGTGTGTGCGTTTGTGGGGGTACGTGAAGTTTGGTTGAATTTTTGGGTTCGTATAGATCTGTAGTTACAGTTGCGACTGCTGATAAGGAGGTCTTGGAGTCGATACTTGGGTCAGGCAAATTTTTATTACGTATTCTCATCAGGAATATTTAAGGGAAAGCCGCGAAGTCTGGATTTGTGCCTGGTTGATGGCAATATGCTCGCCCCCTATTACATGGGACTTAGACTTACTGGCAAAATGTGGGTGTACTAGTGGTACACGTTTGCTTAACCCTATTGCCATCAGCCGGACTCCGTTGCTGCGACTATAAGAAATTCCGGATGGAAAACCCTAATAACACTTTGCCTGACCCGGCAATCAAACCTACGACCTCATGTTCAGCAGTCGCGCTTGCTACTACTAGATCAACGAGACAGTCAAAATAACACAAAAAATTGCCACCAAAAATTATAATCTGCCCATGTCTTTACCACGAACCATATGGCATTCTGTAACTACATATTATTATCTAGTATAGAATAAAATCCCTCGAACATTTAGTAACATTTATAAACTTTGCTACTCTACCACTATTATAGAAAGCCGCCCAACAGTTGCACAGTGCTCTGTTACACGAACAATAAGTAATTGATCGTGACTGTAACTTGCGCAAACGCACCTAAATACTGCATAGGCTGTAAATGTCGTTAAACGTTTGCGAAAGTTGTTCCATTGATTGTTAACCGACTGCGGGGTTAGGCGGGGTAATGTTTTTTTGGTACTTTAATCTTAAGTGGTCTAGTTATTTTATTTTGTTTCTACCATTATACATATAAATGTAATAACCATTATATTCATATTCATGCGTTCACAGAACTTCACAAAACAATATCAGCTACAACAACTAAAAAATACGAGTAAGAATAAGAATAAGAAATTTTATTTGCATAAACATGTGTTTACATACAGAATTACGATAAAATAATAGATGCATGCAAGATATTAAATAATAGATAATAAGATATTAATAATATACTTACAGTGAAGTACCTAATTCATTTCGTGACGTTTTGGTTTAAATTCTGCTATTTCCTATATAATAAAAACTTATATATCAACCGATTTCGAAACCATAGCAGGCTTTCGAAGTAGAATGTTCATCATCAGGATGTACGGCACTTATTAAAATAAAACTACGAACATGTTTAATTAATTATTGAATTAAGAAATTCGTCATAGCGAACGCGTACTTTCAAACTTTAAGTATTCGGCACATCGATATTTAAACTTCGAAGTTCAGTGAGACAGTCATAATCATAACATTGATCTTCATTGAACACAACAATAATTTTAAAATGTCGACTGATTGCTAAGTCAATATTATATTCCTGAAACTTTTGTCTGTTTTAAATCCCTTTTCCACCCAATAGTTATCCACCCCGATCTCCGATAGTCCGAAAATACTAAAATTTTATCCTCTATCTCTGCCCAAACCGCGATCCCCGGATCGATTATTCAAATCAAGGTAGTATCCGTGTAGGCTATTGTTATAGTAAATTGAAAACCACGCAACGCCTCCTAACTGCACTATTTAGACTAACAATATAGCTTGTTTATGATAACCCGGCCTAACCCTTTCAAAGTTAGCGATGCGGGCGGCTATTACTATGTGACTGATAGCAGGGTTATTATAACAGGTAGCGTTGATTTTCAGGTGGCAGGAGACGGGTTAATTATCCTGGTGTGTTGTGAAAGTTTTTTGGAATAACCGTTTTGTTTTGTTTTTTTTTAGTTTTCTTGTATTTTTATCGTTGTTGTAAACCTCTTCGGATGGTATAGCCTCCATCGTAATATTATTCTTTCTTTCCTACAATAAAACAATTTAGTCGTGGAATACTAGTAAAAAGTTTGTAAAAAGTACGACAATCATTTGATGGATGATATACAGCAACAACTTGTGTCTGGTAGAACCTTTCTCAGAGGACCACTTTTCTTTGAAAATCATACCAATGATCCGAGAAGCGAGTTTTCCGTTATTTATATACCTAAAAATTATAAAATTAATTAAAGAGTTCCTAACAGAATCAAAAGCTTCCCTGTTAGGCTTGATTGAACTGTCATTAATCAAAATATGCTTCATCCAGGACTCAATCGAGGCATTATATTAAAAGCTACCTCCCGTCTAAACTGTCGATACCGGGGATTGACAAATCAAAAGCCAAAGGTATGCGTAATCAAACTGTCCAGGACAGCGGTCCCGTGTGGTCGCCTCACAAAGCACGCGTCGGCTTAGGCCGGGACTCGTAATTAGGAGTAGGACAATCAGATTTGCGAGCCTACAGCGTGGACACCCTAATTCGGTGCGCTAGTCGGCTTAATCTTGTCTAGTGTTCGAAATTATTCGTGATTTTCTAGTTTAACTTTGATTTCTGTAATCCATTTAAAAAGTTAGTACTTTTTAAGTGATTTACAGAAAAGCCTCTCTCTAAGGCCTCGGTAAATGACGTTGGCTCTTTTTTTTCTTACCAAACCTAACCTACACAAACTAAACTACTACTAAACTACATTCTAAAACAAATATCAAATGCCCCATGGTTTATCAGAACAACAGAGATCCATGAGAACCTAAACATGCCGATGGTCAAAGACGAGATAAGTATACCTACGGTGGCAAATACAAAAAGCGACTTCAAACGCATCCCAATAAACTTGCAGGACAGCTCACAGTCCCTGAAAGCATTCGTCGCCTAAAGAAGCAGCGAGACATCTTTGACCAATAGAGTCAGCAAGACGACTGGCTTTTGTCTATCTATATAATCTATTATTATACTATATAAAGCTAAACTACCACTCACTGACTCACTGACTCACTGACATAATTGTTCTCCTAGATGGTGGATGGGGAGGTGGGTATATTTTGACAGATTCGTAAACAAGTAACTCTGGTGAGTATGGGAAAAGTCCGAAACCCCCCCTTTTTGCCCCCCCTCCCCCCCCTCCCTATCGTATCTCGGAAACTAAGAGACCGGTATTTTTTTTTTATTACGGATTCGTATAGAGGAGGCTCGGTAAAGTAAAAATCATTTTTCAAAGTGCCCCCCCTTGCCCCCCTTCTCCCCCCCTTTAGGCGGATCTCGGAAATAAAGAGAATTACGTGTTTTTTTTTTAGGGATTCGTATAGAGGAAGCTTGAGGAAGTAAAAACCATTTTGAAAATTTGACCCCCTTGCCCCCCTCCATCCCCCCCCTTTCGGATCTCGGAAGTTAAGAGACTTGGAACATTTTTTTTTTCAGATTCATATAGAGGGGCATTGCGTTAGTCGAAATCATTTTTAGAAACTCCCCCCTCTCCCCCTTCACCCCCCCCCCCTCTTCAGCCCTTTTTTTCTGTTTTGTTTACAGATTCGTATAGGATAGGAGGCTCGGGGAAGTAAAATGGTGGTACCGGTAAAGCGAAGGGGGGAGCGGGCGAGCGAAGCGAGCCGGCGACCCCCGTAGCGTAGGGATAATGTCATGATAGCTTTCCGGTGGTAGGTAGGTCCTGAGTGGAGCGAACCTGCGAGACCGAGTGGAGCGAAGGGGGGAGGTGGCGAGCGAAGCGAGCCGGCGACCTCCTTAGCGTAACGAAGGTTGAGTGGGTGAAGCGTAACTCAGGGGCGACGACAATCAAACTTTAGGGTAATGTTTTTTTAGTGGTAGTAGGTAGGTAGGTGGTAGGTAGTAGGTTTGTGTAGGTAGGTGTAGGTAGGTGTAGGTAGGTAGTAGGTAGGTAGTAGGTAGGTGTAGGTAGGTAGTAGGTAGGTGTAGGTAGGTAGTAGGTAGGTGTAGGTAGGTAGTAGGTAGGTGTAGGTAGGTAGTAGGTAGGTGTAGGTAGGTGTAGGTAGGTAGTAGGTAGGTGTAGGTAGGTGTAGGTAGGTGTAGGTAGGTGTAGGTAGGTGTAGGTAGGTGTAGGTAGGTGTAGGTTGTAGGTAGGTGTAGGTTGTAGGTAGGTGTAGGTAGGTAGTAGGTAGGTGTAGGTAGGCAGACCCGCGAGCTGCGCGCAGCGAGCGCAGCCACGCAAATACTAGTTATACTATATAAAGCTAAACTACCACTCACTCACTGACTGACTCACTGACATCATTGTTCTCCTAGATGTTGGATGGGGAGGTGGGTATATTTTGACAGATTCGTAAACAAGTAACTCTGGTGAGTATGGGAAAAGTCCCAAACCCCCCCTTTTTGCCCCCCCTCCCCCCCCTCCCTATCGTATCTCGGAAACTAAGAGACCGGTATTTTTTTTTTATTACGGATTCGTATAGAGGAGGCTCGGTAAAGTAAAAATCATTTTTCAAAGTGGCCCCCCTTGCCCCCCTTCTCCCCCCCTTTAGGCGAATCTCGAAAGTTAAGAGACTTGGAACGATTTTTTTTTCAGATTCATTTAGAGGGGCCTTTGCGATAATCGAAATCATTTTTCGAGACTCCCCCCCTCACCCCCCCCTTCAACCCCCCCCCCCATTTTCACTTTTTTTTTTTTTTTTTTACATAAAACTATTGAGGGGCGTTGAAACCTGTCCGGTGGTGGTACAGCGGCAAAGCGAAGGGGGGAGCGGGCGAGCGAAGCGAGCCGGCGACCCCCGTAGCGTAGGGATAATGTCATGATAGCTTTCCGGTGGTAGGTAGGTCCTGAGTGGAGCGAACCTGCGAGACCGAGTGGAGCGAAGGGGGGAGGTGGCGAGCGAAGCGAGCCGGCGACCTCCTTAGCGTAACGAAGGTTGAGTGGGTGAAGCGTAACTCAGGGGCGACGACAAGCAAACTTTAGGGTTTAGGTTTTGTTAGTGGTAGTAGGAGGTAGTAGGTAGGTGGTAGGTATGTGTAGGTAGGTGTAGGTAGGTAGTAGGTAGGTGTAGGTAGGTAGTAGGTAGGTGTAGGTAGGTGTAGGTAGGTAGTAGGTAGGTGTAGGTAGGTAGGTGTAGGTAGGTAGTAGGTAGGTGTAGGTAGGTGTAGGTAGGCACACCCGCGAGCTGCGCGCAGCGAGCGCAGCCACGCAAATACTTTATACTATATAAAGCTAAATTACCACTGACTCACTCACTGACTGACTGACTGACAGAATTGTTCTCCCAGATGGTGGATGGGGAGGTGGGTATATTTTGACAGATTCGTAAACAAGTAACTCTGGTGAGTATGGGAAAAGTCCGAAACCCCCCCTTTTTGCCCCCCCTCCCCCCCCTCTCTATCGTATCTCGGAAACTAAGAGACCGGTATTTTTTTTTTATTACGGATTCGTATAGAGGAGGCTCGGTAAAGTAAAAATCATTTTTCAAAGTGCCCCCCCTTGCCCCCCTTCTCCCCCCCTTTAGGCGGATCTCGGAAATAAAGAGAATTACGTGTTTTTTTTTTAGGGATTCGTATAGAGGAGGCTTGAGGAAGTAAAAACCATTTTGAAAATTTGACCCCCTTGCCCCCCTCCATCCCCCCCCTTTCGGATCTCGGAAGTTAAGAGACTTGGAACATTTTTTTTTTTCAGATTCATTGAGAGGGGCATTGCGTTAGTCGAAATCATTTTTAGAAACTCCCCCCCTCTCCCCCCCCCTCTTCACCCCTTTTTTTCTCTTTTGTTTACAGATTCGTATAGGATAGGAGGCTCGGGGAAGTAAAATGGTGGTACCGGTAAAGCGAAGGGGGGAGCGGGCGAGCGAAGCGAGCCGGCGACCCCCGTAGCGTAGGGATAATGTCATGATAGCTTTCCGGTGGTAGGTAGGTCCTGAGTGGAGCGAACCTGCGAGACCGAGTGGAGCGAAGGGGGGAGGTGGCGAGCGAAGCGAGCCGGCGACCTCCTTAGCGTAACGAAGGTTGAGTGGGTGAAGCAAAACTCAGGGGCGACGACAAGCAAACTTTAGGGTAATGTTTTTTTAGTGGTACTTGGTAGTAGGAGGTAGTAGGTAGGTAGGTAGTAGGTAGGTGTAGGTAGGTAGGTGTAGGTAGGTAGGTGTAGGTAGGTAGGTGTAGGTAGGTAGTAGGTAGGTGTAGGTAGGTAGTAGGTAGGTGTAGGTAGGTAGTAGGTAGGTGTAGGTAGGTGTAGGTAGGTGTAGGTAGGTGTAGGTAGGTGTAGGTAGGTGTAGGTAGGTGTAGGTAGGTGTAGGTAGGTGTAGGTAGGTGTAGGTAGGTGTAGGTAGGTGTAGGTAGGTGTAGGTAGGTGTAGGTAGGTGTAGGTAGGTGTAGGTAGGTGTAGGTAGGTGTAGGTAGGTGTAGGTAGGTGTAGGTAGGTAGTAGGTAGGTAGTAGGTAGGTAGTAGGTAGGTGTAGGTAGGTAGTGGGTAGGTGTAGGTAGGCAGACCCGCGAGCTGCGCGCAGCGAGCGCAGCCACGCAAATACTAGTCTATCTATACAAATAAAGAGAGGAACCCTGACTGACTGACTCATCAACGCCCAGCCCAAACCCTTGGACCTAGAAAGGGGGTCGTCAGTCATTATACGTTGCCTGAAACCGTGACTACGTCTAATTATTTCTTCCCGTATTTCGAGTGCTCCAACCCACGAATTCTTCAATTGCTGAGTGTCTAAGCTTCTTTTTATCCCTGTATTCTCACGGGAACGGGATCTACGCGGGTGAAACCGCGGGACGTCCGCTAGTATTTAATCTATTGGGTGTTTTTATTGTGTAGAGTCTAAGGTAAAAAAATAACGAATGTCCCCAAGAATAACCTTCAAATGAACTACAAAAATTAAAAGGTTAAGATTCAAACGATATTCAATATTCTCCAAACCAATGAATATTCTTAAAGAATTATGCTAAATGGAATTCAATTAAGAAACAAATTGATTATTTTATCTTTGAAATCCTAGTGTAGGGCTCTCAAAATTTTAATATTATAAAACTTAATTGAAACGATTTTCAGGGGCAATTATGATTTTTTACTAGAGTTAGTTAAGTATTTACTTTATAGTTCACAATCGGTTTTAAAGCAAGATTTGAAGTGGTAACTACTTATACCTGGATAATTAAACATGTAATCATTAAATTTCACGTGGACATGATTTAAAAGCATGACGTATCTACCTAAAAATCGTTTAATATTACTGAACAATCAGTATTTTTGGAACATTTGCGTTAACACTTAAGAATAAAATAATTTGTACCAAATTACGACGTCTTCCTAACATCGTATTTTAGTAATGAAAGCATCATTTATAATTCTTTTTTTTTTAAATATTTTATGTACTAATAAAATCAGTCTGAATGTGGATACTTGGATAGTTACCCGATTTATTATTAAAAAAAATAACTAAATTAATAATGTCAAACTCTTCTTTTGTATAGATTTTCTGTGAAATGGTTTGGTTTTTTTTTTTTTAAAACGTTGCCCCACACTAGGAATTTCTGCTGTATCGTGGGTGCGTTCACAAACATTTAAACTCACATACACAAATACCCAGACCCGGAACAACTATCTGTAGGTCATACAAATATTTGTTCCGTGCGGGGATCGAACCCGCGACACGCAGCGCAGCAGTCCATTGCTTGAGCCACTGCGCCAACCGTGCCGTCAAATTATAGTATATAATAATAATAATATTCCACAACTATCACACAACGCCATCTAGTCCCAAGCTAAGCAGAGCTTGTGTTATGGGTACTAGACAACTGATAAACATACTTATATATTTCTAAATACATACATATTATAGATAAATTACACATATAATTACATTATATCTAATTTAAATGGTAGTCGTGCGTTCAAATCAATCTCAAAATCGTTTATGTAATAGGGAAACATTCTCTTAAATCGTTTATACATTAGTATATTTTCCATAACGTTTCTTAGAACGACTTAAACTCACTTACGTCATAGAACACCCACTGATTCCAATTCTCAGACTGTATGAGTTTTCCCAAAACACACATCTTTTCTATTCATATTCGAGTCTTTTGCCTCAGTTTGAGGCACACGTTTGCCTACTTAACACTCAAAAACAGTTTTTTGTTACTCAGAAAATTGAATTTGTAGCCTTGAATAACCTTAGGAAAATGTTTTAAAGGAATGGTTTTCGGGAAAGTTATCCTTGAGAACGTTTTCAGTTTTCTCTGTATCAAAAACAACACGAAACTTCTTTCTGAAAACATGAAGTAACTGGAAATCTTTTTTAAAGTTGATGCGTGGGAAATGTTTTTCTTTTCATTTTTAAACAAAGTTAAATGACGGCATCGCGCGTAAGAAATATAATAAAATGGCTTCTTCGGAAAGATTATTTTTATAGATACTATGTTGTTACCTAAAGGGCTTAGACCACAAATATTTATATACCTACCTAGATAACGCAAGACCACCTACTTCGCTTAGTTTTTTTTTTTTTTGTAGTCTGTTTTGTTAATTAACTTATTCGTACAATAATTAAATCATGCTTGTGACGTCAACCACTATCTTTAAATTCGAATAAAAGTTGCTATTCGTCCCCTATTATGAAATAAGAAAAAAACAAATCCCAAACAAAATATAACAAGAAAACAGAATGCGGATTTTCTGTCCAACTTAACTTAAAGTGTACAATTAACCTTTATTCGAAAGCATCGACTCATTTAAACGAAAAATGAAAACATTCTCTCAGGCGAACGGATAGAGTTCTTTTTAGTTAATTAGCATTTGATTTTGGTGGCACCAGATAATTAGAATACCTACTATTCGGAAAGGTGAACTCGAGGTCATGCTAGAAATATTGATTTTTCGTTTTAAAGTAGATTTGTTGGTTTGGAATTGATTTTTCTGATGATACCGATTATGAGAATCTTATCTAATCTTAGTTTTCAAATCTCTGGCTGCTCTAAAATAAACCTAAAGGTTCTAGGACCTAGAACCTTTAGGTTTATTTTAAACGTTGTTCCGCTCTTGCAATTTCAACTATATTGTGGTGGCGTTTAAAAACATTTTAAATCACAAACACGAATAGCCAGACTGTGAATATCACTACTCGTAGGTCATTTAAATATTTTGTTCTGTGCGGGAATCAAAATCACGAAACGTAGTGTAGTTGCCTATCTTTCAACCACTGCGACAATCATACCGTCATAAGGATTGAAAAATGTATAGACTCCTGCAATGGTATTTGAAGGGGCTATATTTAATGGTTAGAATGGGTTAAAGGTCTAAGCTCGTATAGGAAGCCAGTTCTCAACAACACGATTACGAGCTAAAAGTATCAGTCCTTGCAGAGTGAAGACTAAAAAGCCAATCAGCCCAGAGACACTTCGTAAAAACAGAAGTAAATCTGTGAGTCGAGTAAACGAGATATGGGTTGAAGAGGACGCTAACACCAGTAATGACTCAAAGAAGTCAATATTGTCGTGTGATATCAATCTCTATGACTTAGTGAAATCTTATGGCACTTCTAAATCTCTCGTAGAAATTGAATTTGATGACGATTTTGGACACGTAATTCAAGAGTCTATGAAAAATAAAAACTTGCATTCTTGAAGCAAGTTTTTATTTTTACGCATATTAATCAGCATACCATTGTTTGTGTTAACTGCTTCGTTTTTCTAGTGCTTAGCGTGAAGGTTCTGGGTTCGATTCATAGGTCAAGCAAAGTGTTAGGTACCTACTGAGTTTTTTCAGTAGCATCCGCAAAGTCTGGATTTGTGCCCTGTTGGTAGGAATAGGCTCGCCACTTATTGCACTTGACTTTATGTTTGTGTTTAAATATTTACAAACAACTTAAAATACTTCACAAAATCAGGTTTTCATAAATATTTGAAGCTTGCTTAGAAAGTTACATGACAAATTGTAATGGTCCTATCTATAACAGGCTTTAACTGTCAAGTATCGATTCGACTTTGTAAATAGGCTAAAAATATTTGCATGAAAAGGCTCTTAGCTTTGCAGAGTTAGTAAACAAAATTCCTTTGGATGAAGACGATATTTATGAGCAAAAGTTATGTAAAAACGTGCTAAAACTGGTAGTTGTTATACTGCGAGAGCTAAATGATGATCCAGAATTAATAAATATTTCAACCTTTTATACACGGTGTAAAAGATACCGTGGCAGAGTGATAATTTAGAGAGAAGGAAATATTGTTTGTTGGTTATTTTTACGAATCATGTATTGAATTCTTAGTAAATTTTTTATCACGGTAATGCATTATGTCATCTACACTTATCTTCATAATAATATTATTATTGTAGATGTCTTTAGGGATCATCATCATCATTTCAGCCAAAAGACGTCCACTGCTGGACATAGGCCTCCCCCATGTGTCGCCACATTGACCGGTTAGGGATATTTATTACAAATTAAAAAAGAATGTTCACCCTTGCGAAGCCGAGACAGGCCTCTTGGTGTTATCAAAATTTTAGTTTTATTTCAAGTCTACACAAATTCAAGTTATATGAATTAGAATGACACCAACCAACGAATCGAGTCAGTCAATAGACAACAATAAACTAGAACAAAACAATAAACTGGGTATACCTCCGCCTCTTTATATTTCCATTTGTTATATTTCACGTTTCCTGAGCCTAAAATTTCAATGGTATTGTTGTAGAACACGATGCTACTGTAACAATTATTTGTAGGCCCGTTCGTGAAGTGGGACTTGACATTTTATTCCTATTGTGTTACGTTCTATTTCCATTTCTATTCTTATTCAAGAGTATTATGTGGTGTATTGATATTGAAATAGATCTATTTCAAATTTCATTAAATGACCATCTTTTTGTAATGGAATAATCATTTATCTTATCGACCTTGTAAATCCATTTTCGTGTCTGTCCTTGACTGAAATACGCGTCGTAATATCGACTTAATTAAACTAATAATATTTTTCTTTTCTATTCCAGATATACGATACGACAGAGAATACGCGGCCGAAGAAATGGTCATCGAAGTTGAAGCTGAACACGTCAGGAAGCTCCAAGACATCAGAAAAGTCTCCAGAAAGCCCGTACATGTACGGAACCATCAGTGGGCCAGGAGGATCAGCACTTTCTAAATCAATGAAGTACGCTGAGACCTGGCTTTATGGGTCCGTCCGGACCCAAACCCCACCTATGCGACCTAGCGTCTTCTCCACTTACCCAGATGTCTCTGGTCCTGTTCTTATAAGCACTCCTCAAAAACCTACACCACACAACTATGCTGTCATACTATGTTCCTGTCCTGAGTACCTGAATGGTACAAAGAAAACCAGCTCAACCAAAGTCAGTATTTGTAAGAAATGCAAGGGATCTCGTTTGCCATTAACTATAGCTGATAGCCCGCAATTGTTGGTCGGGGGTACGGTTAGAGGTCCTCAAATTAGCCGTGAATCTGGCTTGCTGAGAGCTGGGACAGTTAGAGTACAAGGGTCGAAGGCACGTCCTACTATTCTTAAAGCGAATGGAGATACGGACCCTTATGATTTGATGAGAAGGAACAGACTGGCACCTCCACATGAAGCTCGTATAGGAAGCCAGTTCTCAACAACACGATTACGAGCTAAAAGTATCAGTCCTTGCAGAGTGAAGACTAAAAAGCCAACCAGCCCAGAGACACTTCGTAAAAACAGAAGTAAATCTGTGAGTCGAGTAAACGAGATATGGGTTGAAGAGGACGCTAACACCAGTAATGACTCAAAGAAGTCAATATTGTCGTGTGATATCAATCCCTATGACTTAGTGAAATCTAATGGCACTTCTAAATCTCTCGTGGAAATTGAATTTGATGACGATTTTGGACACGTATTTCAAGAGTCTATGAAAAATAAAAACTTGCATTCTTCAAATAAATCTAAATCAGATTCAAGTGTCAAAGCTATTAGTGGTCAAAGAATAAGAGTTTCTGACGAGTCGAAATCAAATAATGTAGATGATGTATATGATCCCGTTGACTATGATCTCAAATCCTATGAATCAAAATCTCAAGAGATATCCCCCACTTTGTTATTGCCAAATATTAAGAATGAAAATAAGAAATCAGCATCAATAAGCAAGAATACGAGTAGGAAAATATTGAGCATACCAACATCAAACCGTGCAAAACCAAAAAGTGTTTCTCCAAAACGACCACCGAGAAGAATAAGAAACATCAAAAATGACGATGACAGTGAGAGTGATAATCAAAGATGGAGTTCAAACAGGAAGGCAGATAATCATTCTCGTAACTCAAAACTAAAAAAACAGAATACGGATACCATAAAATCTATTTTGAAAAAGCCAAGAAATTATGATACCGTTGAATCTACCAATAATTCAAAATTGGAATCCACAAACGAATCTTCTGACAGCAAACGAGTTAACACATCCTTGTTTTACCGACCTAAACCTAAAGGCAAGGTGGCGTTCAATTCTCAAAACGAAAAAACAAAACGTGTTCAGTTCTTGGTTGAAAATGAAAACTTGATGGAAGAAACAAAGGTTATATATACAGCAGAGTTTAATCTTGAACAAACTACAGTGAAAGAAGTTCCTGCTGAAGTACTGACTTCAAGCATTGAAACTGAAGAAGATGTAGTAGCTGAAGGTGACATTGTAAGCCATAGCTTGGACGAATCGAGTGAGAAATTATCGGAATTGATTAGCCAAACTGTTACGCAAAACGATAATGAAGTATATGAACATGTACAAATGCGTAATACGTTTGAATCTGTCGTAGAAGAAATCACAGAGGTGGTTATGCAGGAAACAACAAGTGTTGAAATTGAAAACAATATCAGTAAAGAAGGTAAGGGCTCAACTATTATCAAGTAGTATTTGTTAAAAATATAATAATTATTAATTATTTATTATAAACTGATTTACTTTCGATTTACAGATAACAACATTCCACGAATACCCGTGCTGCGTCGATCTGAATCTGAACGTATCCCACCAACTATCTCAATAGCACCAGCGAAGTTTTTGGATACGATGGCTTTGCGACCAAAAAGTAAACATGGACACACCAGCCAAGTTTTCTTGACATCTGTCATAGAAAACGAAATCAGCAGCCCTAATCATTATGTAATTAGCCAGCCACAGGCGACTCTAGAAGTTACTTCGCCAGCAACAACGATTCAATACAGTGATAATATTGAATCTGGAAACTTAAGTGACAGTAGTGATATTACGAGAACAATTTTGACCAATTTACGCCGTGGTATATCAGAATCTCCTGAACCACCACCTCGTTTCAAATCAAAGGAACGTACGAAATCTAAGAAGCATAATTATGTAAAAACACGCTTTGTTCGTAACAACTCCTCCAGCTCCACTAGTGACGAATGGTCAGATGCTAATGATTATGAACAAAAAACCATACTACGTGTGAAACAATTCGATTCAGATACTGATGAGCCAAAATCTGCTTCTGGTATTTTGCGGTCCTCAGAAAATGAGCCGAGAAAAACGTCCATACAAATTAATGGAAACGAGTGTTACTCAACTATGAATGTGAGCAGTGACACACCTATTTATTTATCCTCTGTTGTCGTCAATGATGATTATGGAAACACGTGTAATACCTACCAGACAGGTACCACCGTTACAATAAGTGTCGGGACTCCACAAAAAGAAGTGAAGAAATCAAAAAGTCAGATATACATAGGTGCTGTGCTTTCTCAACAAGCTGAAAAGAATTTAGAAGCAAACACTTATGAAGAATATTATGCTGATAGGAACAAAAATGATTGCTATGGCTCCCGAGATCAGAACACTTCAAATGATCTATCTTCAATACTAAACGACCCTGTCGAAGCAGTGAGAAGAAATTTAATTCCACACGTCTGTGGTAAAAAGGATGAATATTCTGATTGCCAGCAAAGTCCTGATATTCAACCCAATAACGGCAATGTTGTCACAAAACTTTTCGATGATCCTTTCTTTGCTCATCTTGCCGAAGGTTTGGATTCAGATCTGGTTAAAAAGTTAATAGAAAACTCGTTGATAAAACTCCAAGAAACTAAGAACTCAGAAGGGACAGACAGCAGTGAAATTACTATTGAAAAGCTTATAGAAAGTTCGTTGAAAAATTTGAAAGAAGAAAGTGTCAAGGAGGGTGATAAGAAAGAGGAAGTGAAACCAAAGAATGAGAATAGTGCCAAAGACGATGCGTCGAATAAACAAAATATAATCGACTCGTCCGTCTGCCAAGAGAATGAAGATAATAGCTGCTCTGCTCCCTATGAAAGTATGGAGTACGAGAGCGGTGCTATGGGAGTTTTTTCTGATCTCGAGCCAATGTCGGACTGCTATAATGCTTCGGCGAGTGAGTTGTCCACCGAAGACGATACGAATTCAACGAGATCGAAATTTTATCAAATGTTGGTTGACGCCGCGTTGTGTGATATTGAAATTTCAAATAACACTGACGATGATCATCATTACGAATCGATTCGTTTGAACAGTGATCCTATATACGAAGAGATTGGAGATATGCCACCGCCTTTACCCGTTAACCCGCCCCCGAATTCTCTTATGATTTTAGACGATGAGAAACGTAGTGGATCACGTTCAATATTTGAAGGCGCGTCAAAGTATGACATTTTGTCATACTTGGTAGATGCTAAAGAAAGAGGCATTGATGATGAAGAAACTTACATAACTAGTTACGCTACTCATAATAATTCATCGAATACGTTAGAAGAATCAAAAGACAAAACTAACAACAGTGAAATAACTGGTACACATCATAGTAGTAACACGAGTCAGTTATCAAACGCTTCAGATTCAAGTGAAGATAATTCACTTATAATTAATCATGAGACGTTGGAGAAAGCCGTTATATGTAAAAAGACATCGGCTGAAATTGAAAGAAATGATTCCGGCGTTGGTTCGGAGACGAGTAAGTCTTCAAGAAGTAGACTTCAAGGCAAAACGTCTCCTTGTAATATGTTACACGATAAGGATACACCCATACATCTGTGTGAAGATTGTGACACTGCTGTGGAAGCTCAATTAACAGAAAAAGGTAAGGGATAGTTCTGTTGCAAATAATGTATTCTTTAGCAAGGAAGCTTTGTATTAATATTATCTATAACATTTCAGGTTCTTTGTACGCTCCATTAGTATGCAGAAAGTGTGCCAAGAAAAGAGCGGAGAGGAAAGAAATTATAACAGAAATAGTTGAAACAGAAGAAAAATATGGCAGAGATTTACAAATCATTCTAGAAGAGTTTTACAAACCGATGTTGGTAGCTGGTCTACTTAACCAGGAACAACTCAGCGCCATTTTCTTGAATGTTGAAGAGCTTATCGAGAACAACCAAGTTCTGGGTGAGAAATTACGAGATGGACTTGAAATTGCGATAGACCAAGGAGATGAGGTAATAAGATTAACTGATTAACATTCTGTCAAATATTTTATTTTATTTGGCTTTATTAAGGATTCAGTCAAACTGGTACGGACTCTGGTAGATAATGTACTGAAGTATCTATACATTTGACCGTCGGGTGTCCACAGCTGGTCAGAATCTGTTCATAGCAATCCTTAAGCATAACCTACTTTACCTAATCATTTCTTGTTTACCAGGATCTCTTGACTGTGAACGTTGGCAAAATCCTGCTGGAGTGTTCAGGCATGCTGACAGCGTTCCAGTCTTACTGCGTAAAGCAAGCTGGTGCTGCTCTTCTGCTGGCCGGTCTTGAGAAGGAGAAGGAACTCCTGAGGATATTCTTACGCGTCTCGCAGATGGAAAACACCGTTTTGAGGAGGATGAATCTAAACTCATTTCTCATGGTAAGTGATTTTAGTGTTACTGTTTTTCATCGAGATCCTGAAACTCGTTTCTTTTGTATTCACTTAATGTTTAGTGTAAATCTTCTCCATTCACACCACTATACCCGGTCTTGGGCCTCCTAAATCCCATATTGCCTGACCTAAAACAGAGTTGAGAGTCCTGATACGGAAAAAAAAGGCTAATGATTTAGTTCTCACGCTCTATCATTCTCTTTCCCTTATCACAATTTGTTTGGGGTCGCGGATTTCTTCGACACCTGCACCACTTGCAGACTTCCGCTTTTGTCCTTATTTTTTACTATTTTATCCATTCTTGTAACACCACACATCCCCTTAAACATTCTCATCTCAGCCACATGCAATTGCCTTACATCCATCCCTGTTGCCGCCTTCAAGTTTCTGGGAATGGCGAGAGTCGCAGATGGTCCCCGTGACCTGCGGCCGATTCATCCAGTTGTCTACTTAGATGTAAATGAAAGTTGATTTAACAAAGTGTTATCCTTATTAAATTCCAGGTGCCAGTACAACGCGTGACAAAATATCCCCTCCTTCTCTCCCGGCTGCATCGCGCCACTGCTGCCTGCGCAACTGAACGGGAAGACGTGAAGTCTGCCCAACGTTGCGTAGAAGGCAGACTCGAAGAAATCAATGCGGCAGCCGCAGCTGCTGCCGCTGCGGCGAGAGACGTGCCGCTATGGAGACGTATCGCAGTTGCACGAAGAACTGCCCATGACCTCCATGTGGCTGATATCAAGCTGAGGAAGATGGCTGTCGATGTACTGGACTGGAATCATGATGATGCCAGGTGGGTGATTGATGTAAAGAGTCTATGAGATGAAGAATAAAAGATGAATATTTGGTGAGATAATTATGTAGCCATTGATTCACCATATTGCCTGAAAATGGGACAAGCCCGCCACACTATTCCCAAACCACTGTAACTACACCATATTGCCTATTACAGTTCCCTGCTGAACATAGGCTTATTCTACTAACACCTTGTCCTCCGTCTTCCGTATTCAGCCTACTACTTTTTCATAATTCAAGGTTATCCACTAAGCTCGGATGCGTCCAACTTGCCTCCTCTCCAAGACCTGTTTGGATATTTTACCGGTGATGACACAATAAATCTCAATCTATTTTTCAACAAGGACCTATTAGAGCTCCCCTCAGCATTTTATTCATAAAATCAGCTTGACAGATAATTGAGACATTTAGAAAATTACCACTTAGCGAAATTTCGCCTATCACAGGTTGTCATTACGATGGCGATATTACCGCGTCCATATTTTATGAGATTTAAATTGTCCACCGTCTTCTTGAAGAAGGTCCACTTACGCAACAATGGAAACGTCTAGAAAATGTTTTAGCAAATGTCAAAGATTTTTAGGGAAATGTTTTAAAGATAAACATTAGCCTTAGCTCTTTGTATTATATAATTGGAGATGTTTCGGCAAATTGTAGCAGAGGCACATTTAGTTCTATTGGTGGATGGTACAAATGATCCCATTACTAGATCCATTGTGGGACGCAGATCCGTTTGATGGTCTAAGTTGTAAACTTTGATTAAATTTTAGATGCCTCTTTTCGTTGGACTAACTTATTTGGAAACTGGAAGTGACGATATTGGTTTCCGTAAGTCTATATTATTATAGTATAAAGGAGATTGAAACTTTTAAAATTTTCACTCTATCTTACAACAGACTACAAATCCATTTCAAATAAGTTATAATCTCGAATTATTTATTTATAGCAATATAACTCACCTACCTGACTTCGGTTGCCCGGGTCGGGCAAAGTGAAAATGAGTTTTTCCGTCGGGAATTTCTCAGTTGCAACCACGGAGTCTGGATTGGTGCCCGGTTGATGGCAATTGGCGCGCCCCTTATTAATATGGGACTTGTAAACCCCTGCCTAACCATTCGGGGATTTTAGGCCTGATGTTATGTTATATAACTCACCTACAACGGAGAGATGATCGTAGTGTGAAAGAAATTTAAATCTGTTTTATATAAAACTGGAAAAAGATTTCTCATAACTCATAATAATTATTAAAAAGAAAAATTCCAGTAGGTAATCACTTTCATACTTTTACTACCGCCTCTTAACTCTTATTACTTACACCATAAAGTTGATAATCGTTGCTACAGTGCCACTAACAGCGACAAGTACTATTCAACAGGGCTTTTTACGTCTTATGACTTTCACAAATACTTGTAAAATGTTAATTATACTGGTAAAATGAAATTGTGATAAAACGTGGCTTTTATATTTTTAATGTTTATTGAAAAAAGAAAAACGATCGTTACATCGGAGAGCAGTGGTGGCTAAGTATCACTTTGTGTAATTTATTTCAACACCACTGCTCTAAAAACGGTGACGGACAACATCGTGAGGAAACCGGCATGTCTTAAAACCAAAAATTCGAAGACATGTGACATATACCAATCCACACTGGGCCCGCGTGGTGGATTATAGCCAATCCGTTCGTAGAGAGGAGGCCGGAGTCCCTGCAGTGGGAACATTATAGGCTGATGGTGATGACTCAATGGATTTCACCAAAATGGAAACTAAAAGCGTTCAGAACGTACCTTTATGGCGTTCAAAAGCTGCTGTCAGTATAATATTTCATAGCAACTATGACGGTGACAGCTCTTAAACGCGTTTAAAATGTTAAAATTGTTAAATGTTAAACATTATTGGAAGGGGTTTATGAGTCACGAAACTCCTGTGTTATATGTGATCTAAAATGTTTACTAGATCCAAATAGGGGTTGTGGTGCAGCAGTTCTAAATGTTATCATTGTTATCGAATAAAGCGATTTGATTTTTAGTCAATAGGGGATCGGACAAAAAAAAACTAATTAGTCCGTCAGATAGATTTCCAAAAAATATTGAACACCTATGTTTTCTTTTTTCACATTAACAAAAAATTAAGACGATACAGTGCTTCGAAAACTCGTGAACTCCTCGAAAACGTTACATGTCAGTACATTTTTAACCCACAAGTGACGTCACGACGCTTTTTATCTTCGTCAATTTTCACTAATTCGTTAAAACAAAAAACACGTATCCAATATTTTTCGATAATCTAACTGACGGACTAAACAGAATCATATTTTTTTGACTCAGTCCGATCCCCTATTGATTTTTGATAGTTATTTTGAATCTTATAGCCATGCCCCTTTTCTTTAAAGCGACTCAACAACTGAGATCTCAAGATCTTGGGTTTGATTCCCGAATCCGGCAGTGACATTAACTTTAAAAAAAAAAAAAAAAAAAATTATCTGTACCAGCCCGGAGACTGTCCGGTTAATAATAATAGGCTCGTAACACACATACATACATAAACTCACGCCCTTTTCCCATAGGGGCAATAGGCTCGCTATTAAATAAAAAAAATAAAAATAAAATTATGTAATATTAGACAAACCATTATCCTCCTTGATTAAACACTTAAGGCGACATTAGCTGTCCGCGACCTTGAGCGCGCGTTTAACTCATCGCCTAAACAAATAAGGTTGAAAATGGCGATGCGTTTGATGCTCGTGACTGCCAAAATGAACGATAGTTCGCAGATTTAATTTATTAAAAAAAAATACGCTTTAATGTTAAAATATTTTTACATATGTCTTTAGTTGGTTAAATTTCCTTTCTGATAGTAAAAAAAAAATAACAGTTGTCACTCAAAATATTGAGCATTTCGAGACGAAAAAGTTTTTTCGTGTGATTTTTTTGTGATTTTGTGATTTTTTTTTTCGAGGTTCTTGATTACTTTTAGAAAATATTTTTGCATAATTCTTTTACCTATACATTTGACTATACACTGTATTTTTTTTGGAATTGTAATAAGTAGCAATACGGCTAACTCTGCGACGAAAAACAGGTCGTTTTTACCGGTGCCCCTTTAACTGCGCCTTAAAAAGAAAATGTATTGCAAAAGAACTATTCATACGTTTACCAATATTCACAAAAAGTCACGTAAATCCAGAGGTTTATGGAAAAACAATTTCAGGTGCTATTAGAAATCACTTTGAGTAAAGCAACCGTTTTTGCAATTTTGTTGCGCTCAATTCCGAAACTACTAAACGTAGTTTAATGGTTCTTGCATTGTAACTTACTTCTAGGGTAAACTGAATAGTTTATTTTATGAGTATAATCAAAATACGAGTAGGTAGTTGTAGGAAATAGTAGAATTGAAGTTGTAAAGGTAGAAGTTTGGTTTGGTATTTTTGAATCAAGACTTGTGTCTGTTGTCATTTAACAAAGATAAACCTAAATGCATGTCGCATTGTTGACGTTTTTACTTTTGGACGCTGAACTTAAGGTTCAAAATCCAATGTTCCATTTGGGTGTTGGAAAAACGGACACTTATTAGTAGTAGAAAGACATCTATACTATCTATACTTAATATTATAAAGAAGTAAAGTTTGTGTGTTTGCCTATTTGTTAAATTGTAAGGGGTAATCTCGGGATCTACTGAACCGATTTTAAAAATTCTTTCACCAATATAAAGCCACATTATTGTTGAGTGTCATAGGCTACTTTTTATCCCTGTATTCCCATGGGAACGGGATCTACGCGGGTGAAACCGCGGGACGTCCGCTAGTACTATATATAATAATAATAAGACTCAATATTTAGGAAGCCTCTCGGTGTAAAATACTAATAAATAAGTTTTGCATTCATCTAGACGGTGACTAGGGCATAATGTTTTTAATAATAAATAAATATACGAACATAAGTACGAGACAGATCAATTTAGATTAATTTACCATACTGACAAAGTGAAATAGCAATGAATAGTTCTCCGATGGGTACTACCCACTTCTCCAAGAAGGCTAGATTCCAGACCCTCATTTTCTCAGAGAACTTATATAACTGTTTATAAATCAAACACAATCGCAATTATTTCCTAAAATACCATTCAAATCCAAGTTTAATAATCTCCGAAACCACATCAAATAAAGCTAATTAAAACGAGACGAATGCCAGAGATATATCTCATTTAGCAAGTAATACACTGGAGTGAAATTAATGTTTTAGCTGGTACGGAATTTATCACGACAGTGTAACATGAAATGTTGTTGTGACGTCATATGACGTAATACGTTGCGATGTTGCCAACAGCTACCGAATTAAGCTGAAGATGAAATCATTTTAGATGTGTTTGGCTGTGGTTTTCATGTTGGAGGCAAAAATTATTTGAAGGGGGTTGTGTTATTAAAGCGATGAAGATACTAAGGTTTTCACAAGAAACATAACGTAACATCACGCGTGTAATCCCAGAAGGGTTACGCAGAGTGTACCTATAAGTACCTACACCCACATGTTGTCATCATTGATATCAACCGGGCACAAATCTAGACTCAGTGGCTGCTACTATGAGTAATTTATGGCGGTAAAACAAAATAATATTTTGTCGAACCTGGGAATCGGGCACAGGATTACTTTACCAACGAGGCGGGTTTTAAATAGTCACTTTTTAAACCTTATGAAAATATTAATACATAATAATTATATAGCTATAGCTTTCCATAAAAAAATCTAATACGTTTGACAATCATAATGTTACCGCAGATGAAAAATCAAATTAAACTGGCTGGCTTCCTTTTACACATTTTATTCCCTAGAACTACTCTCCATTCAAACATTGCTTTTACAGCTACAACTTTTAAAGCGAAAAAGGACAGCCTATTTTTAGTCTGATTCAACACGGAAAATGATACTTGACAAGGCGGGAACACCATTTACAAAAATGGCAAAAGGGTTGCACCTACGCGCTCAGGTAAAAATAAAATGCTCGTGTAAACTGCGACATCTCGGTAAGGCAGGCTATATATTCCACATCCGATTTAACCTTTAATAAGGCAAGATTTTTACGCACCCATAACACAAACCGAGTCAGACTGAAGTGACGCGGAGCCCAATCGACCTTATTCCAACAAATTGACGTACCTCCTACAAATAAAATCCTACGAACACTTTACTTGACTCTTGATCAATATTGGACTTTCTGCTCTTGTTTATAAGGTTCGCAATGGAGGGTAAGCTGCTGTTCACCCAGCCCAACGACAACAACTGGCGGAAAGGACGCACCATCAAGTTGACGCCAATCAACGCTCTTTTGGTAACTAACGGAAAGGTGAGTTTCGCTGATTTTTATTTTGTGTGTGAGTTGGGAAATTATAATTATGTGTGAGGTTGTAGTTAAAGTTCCGATTGTGAATACTTATAGGTTTTTTTCATTCGACGTTTTAGTTTTCATTATTAGATTAGCAAAGTAACATATTTACACAATTGCTGGAAATGCTTACACTAACTGGGGGCTTAGCCAAGTTGACAATCTACAAGCGTAAACGTTAGTAGAAAACGACTCAAATGTATGGGAGTGACGTCATCGCAACGCTAAGTCACGTGGTCAGAACAAACGAATAGAAAATACGTAGCCATGTTGACAACTTATCGTATCGTTCAAAATGATAGAATGAAATCTGATCCTTTCTATAACGTTGATCGCTACATCCCATATAAATGCTAGCCAAGTCACACTTTTGACAAGCGCAAACGAAACGTTGGTGTAGTATTTCAACGAAAGTGTAGCGTATGCCGAGACCCTGGAGATAACGCTACAAAATGGCGTCTATATACGATCCAGCTGTCTTGAGACCGAGAAGTGTTTAGTTTATTTATCATAATTTTAGATTCTATGTGTCATTTAGCATTTAAAATCTATACTTTATAATATTATAATTATATATTGTGGTGCGATAAGGGTCAAACACAATAATTGTTTTGTTTATTTCGAAAGAAGTACCTAGTATTAGTTCAAGCCGCTTATCACGTCATTGTTTATGTTGTAAAGTTTCAAGTTCCCAATTATATTAGATTTTAACAAAGGAAGGTCACGAAATAACTAATAATGCACGTACCTTCCCATGAATTCCAATAAAGCTGCGAACTGTTCTGGGTCTGCTCGAGATCTCGATTCCATTTTATAAAAGTTATCACTTCATTTAAGTATCTTTCATCCAAATGCAGAATATCATATTATTTCTGGACACAGTATTGTTTAAAATTACATTCCGCGCTGTGATATTATAATACACCAATTAAGAAGAACTTGTCCTTTATTTCACTTACTTTTTTAACATTTAAAACAATTTATTCCTTTCTTAACAATTCAAAACAAAACTTCAACCCGCGCATAATGTAAACAACTGTGTCTTTGACGTTCGTTTGACGTTAGTAGATACGCTCACCATAGACTAAAGTGTAGGTTTTGTCTACATTTACTACAGAATGAGCGATCGACTCAGTTGTGTGAAGTTGGCTACCAACTTAGCGCTTTCTACAAAGCGCTTGCGCCGAAGCGTTCATTATTATAGAAAGAGAATAGATACGAAGCGGTTGTAACTTGTCTAGGCCCTCTGGACGGTTTCAGTTATTTCTTCCCAGAGTAGGTATAAAACATCGGCCCATCTAGTTTTAAAACATAACATGATGTGACGTGTAAAAGTATTTTGAGAAAACAATTTATAGAAATAAATATGATTTATTTATTATACTATTTATGAACACAGTAGACAGCACCGCTGCCGCTTATTTCTTAAGTTTTTTTTGCCAAAATTCCTAAAAAGGATACACGAAAAAGAAATGTAGACTTATGATTAATAGCCCTCTCAAATAGACATCTTAATTAAAATATTATTCATAATCCAAAACTATAGAAATAATATTCCAAAACCTTCTTTATTTCACAGCCAACGATCACTCACAAAACGAACGAGATCCGAGAGACACGCGAACAGAGAGACAGAGAAGCAAGAGAAAAAGAGGGAGAGGCACTCTTCGCTCGCAGTGGAGTAAGAGAGGCAGCACTACTGCTAGTGAGGGAGAAAGCAGGACGGTACACGCTGCAGAGGGAGCCACTGTTCTTGGACCGCTGCGTAGTCGCTGCAGACCATGAACCCGAGCATTTCTTCGAAGTACATGAGATTACTACTAAGGATTCTTATATTTTTAAGGTGAGATTTTATTTTGATCATACTAAACCTTTAATAGAAATATTGTGAGGAAACCGACGTATCTTAGAACCAAAATATTCGAAGAAAATGGTGACAATTACCAACCCGCACTGGGCCCGCGTGGTGGATCCATCCCTCTCCTAGAGAGGAGACCTGAGTCCCTGCAGTTTGAACATTATAGACTGATGAAGATGATAATAGAAATATTACTTACAGTTTCCTCCTTGCCTCGGAACCCGGCTGTGATTTGTAGAGCTTTGAGAGTCGCTACAGGAAGTCAGATATATTTGTTTTGAGTACCCAATATGCTCGGTACCACTACCACTGTCACTCACTCAAACCGACACACGAAACTCACTGCGAACTTTATTCGGCACTTTTTCAATTGAAAACATGAATGATTTACGTGGTAAATACCCCGTTTTCAGTGTTAGTGATCAGCCAGTTTAATAACGTATATTTTACATAGCGTTCATAAATACCCTTTTTTGTGGGGTAAGGAATCATTAAATAACAGCAGCAATTGAGCAGAGCGGAAGGGAGTGTCAGACTTCTACTGACTAAAAACCACTCATGTTCCTTCTTAGCCCTTTGTGTCGAGGCCGCGGTATCTCTTTTGAACAACCCGCAGCCCCGACGGGTTCATAAATTCCCTTACAATTAGAGCAAGTTCGATCCCTAACCATTTTTAACTTTATTACAGGCGGAAGAAAACTCACGCACGCGCACTTGGTACCGGCAGCTACAATACCACGCGCAAGGCGCCGGCGCATGGCGCAAGCGACGCAACGCTCTCGCCAACATCATGATCAACCCTATGCTGACCAGGAACTGAAGACAAGGAACCAAACCACCACCTCCTATTAGCTGTAATACTATAATCTTACTTTGACAGTAGCCAGAAATACCTGACCCCTCGTCGAACAAACTAAGGTACCAGAAGTGTAAAAAAAATAGGTTTAAAATGAAGTTCAACTCAGGCACACACGTCAGTTGATGAACAAGCTTTCATTAATCACCAGGCACTCTATATATTTTCTTTTTATACAGGAGGTGCAAAAATGATAGTATGACAAAATAGTATGACCACAAGGAAACAGCCCCTCTTCTTCTTTAAACGGAGGTCATATACTGTTGGCCACTGACTGTACTAAGTTACTTGTAATCTTACTTCTCCCTCTGTCCCGCATTGAAGAAGTGACATGGAAATAGTATTGCGATTCTATGTGGTGGTGAGTCTAAAGGATGATATTATAGTACTGATATGTTTTGGAACGTCAATCTAGTGTTGTGTGAGGGTTACATGAAATGGTTAGAAGTGTGTATGTAGAGATGGGACACATCGTGTATCGATATGATTTTGAGTGTGGTTGACTGTACCTAAATGTTACTTTAAATGTAAGTTTTGGTTTAATATTTTCTTCCCATTACTTTACAATGTTACATGTCTGTCTTCTTTTACTTAAGTACTCTTGGTTACCTACTTAGATTTATTTTGTGTTTTTTTATTTCTATGTTCTTCCCTCTAAAATAGCGTGTTTGTTAAAATGACATTGACATAATGTTTTCACTATTGCAAAATCATATCGATATAGGTACAAAGTGTAGCACATAATGAGAACAAAAATACGATATTCATTGTATTATTGATTTAATCTTGGTAACAAAAACAAGCGATAGTGGTGCCCTCTACTGGCTTAAAGTTTGACATTTGTCTGTCAAACCCTCTTGGTCTTGATATGGTATTTTTTGACATGATTTTGTGGTGAAGCATATAAAGGGTTAGTGAAAAATATTGTTGTTATAAAAAGGAAACGGTGAATGCGTGCATTTTAAATAAACTTAATTTTAATAGATTTATCATTAAACATTCCTGGTATTTGTTTTTATTTTGTTTAATTGTAAATATCCAACATCAGTTTGCCACTAGTTTTAAATTAGCTTTACACCAAAATTTAGATGTTTTAACATTTTATGTGCCCTATAACGAACTATTGTATTAACAAAACCATAACATAAGACGTATTGTATATAAATTTAATTTTAATAGCTGTGATATCCTGTCGAAGAAAAATGGAAAAAATCTTAATGAAAAAAAATTGCTTTGTAATCATTCAAAACCTTGTAATTATTATAATTTTAACATTAAAAATTGTTCAAAAAATAATAATAACATTTAAATAACTTCCTGACTAGTCTTAAGGGAAATCGTGTGTAATAATATTAAATATTTATAAGATAAAAATATACATAATATTGAGTTGTATTTATTGTATGTAATAGAGTAAATAGATGTAGATTTGCTAAAATAATTAGTAATTAGACAAAACTGTTTCGCCTTGGGAATATATTGTACCTATCTGTTATATCATTAGAGAAGACAGGAAATAAATAAATTAATAAAATATACTGGTATTTAATTTATTACCTAACCTTGAGATATCAGTGACTAGAACGAGATAGAAGTTGCTTTAGAAGTATATCCCGACTTAATTTATCGATCGAGGTAAAGACTTAATATCGATAGATTCGTGGTTATTGTGTGTACTATACGCATCCTCATACCTAATTTAATATTGATAATTAGAACAAAATTAAGAACAGTATTTCCGCTGAGCTTTCTGGAGAGCAGTGGTGGCCCAGTGGTGGCGGCCCCTACTAACGAACAGTGAGTCGTCAACCAACTGGTCGTTGGTTCGAACCCAATCAGGCGCATTACTTTGTGTACCTAATTTATTTCATCCCCACTGCTCTCAAAACGGTGAAGGAAAACATCGTAAGGAAACCGGCATGTCTTAGAACCAAAAAAATCGAAGACATGTGACATCTACCAATCCGCACTGGGCCCATCCCTCACCTAGAAAGGTGGCCTGAGCCCCGCAGTGGGAACATTATTGGCTGATAGTAAGTTTTAATGGAAATATTATGGATAGTGGAGTGCCCTATGACGTAAATATTGTAAAACCTCGGAATCCAGGACCGGTCAATGAATCTTCATAAAAAGTTTTGGACTGCATTGTTAAAAGCCTAAATAAAAAAGTAAAAAAAAAAGTTTGCGCGCTCGTCATTTTTTTTTTATTACTACAGTATACTGAAAAACTAGCTTGTGCCAGCGGCTTAACCCACTACAACTCGAAAATTATTCCACGGGAAGATAAAATCGGGATAAAAACTATCCTTTGTGTTAATCCAGGCTAAGAACTATCTGTACACCAAAATTTTATCCAAATCCGTTCACTATTTTTTGCGAGAGAAGAGTAACAAACATACACCCTCACAAACTTTCGCCTCTATAATATTACTAGCTGTTGCCAGCGGCTTCATCCGCTACAACTCCAAAATTATCCCACGGGAAGATAAAAACTATCCTATGTGTTAATACAAGGTGTCAGCTAACTCCATACCAAATTTTAATAAAATCGCTTCAGCCGTTCAGACGTGAAGAAGTAACAAACCTTATTACACACTCACAAACTTTTGCATTTTTTTAACATTTTTTTTTTTGTTATAACTCGTTATTTTTTGCGACAAGTATTATTTATTAGCTTTAAACATTTTTTTCTCTTGTCCCTCTCATCACATCACACTATTTTTTTTTTGGGTAGTTGGAAAGTCATCAAATAACCCCTCCAGCTCTTGGGCAGAGCGAAAGGGAGTGTCAGAATTCTACTGACAAAAAACCACCCATGTTCCTTCTTAGCCTTTTATGTCGAGGCCGCGGTATCTTTGTGTCCAATTTGCAGCCCTGGCGGGCCCCTCCTATGTTGCTGACATCTCTTCGAGGCGCGCGTGGAACTCGAACGCGCCATCGACACGGCCTGTCGTCGACAGACGGCGAGCTAGCCCATTACTCACCGTCCACAGGCCCGCGTCTACGGTGGCCAGAAGCCATCACGTGGCCCCCGAAGCCCGGAGCGTCTCTCGCGACGGCTAGGTCGAAAGGTTCTCACCCTCACACGTTCCGCCACCTCCTTCGCTAGCATCACTGCTTCGCAGAAGGAGGCGACGGCGTCCCATTACTCCTCGCCTCGGACCATGGTTTGCACCAGGGCGGGACGCGAGAGGTCGCTGCCGCCGATCGCCGCTACGAGGACACGGCGGGGCTCCGCCCAAGTGGGGCAGACCTCCACAGTGTGCTCCACCGTGTCCTCCGGCCGATCCTCACAATGGCGACATCCGGTCGTCTCCTCCCGCCTGATTCGGTGCATGTACCTCCCGAAGCAACCTGTCCGGTGAGGACCTGCGTCAGACGGAAGGTGAGGGCGCCGCGGCGCCTTTCCAGCCACTACTCAAAGAGGGGACTTACCGCCACTGTCATGGCGTGCCCTGATCACATCACACTTCACACTAATACTACTAGTACTAAAGTTTGTGGTGTATGTTTCTTACTCTTTCACACAAAAACTACTGAACGGATTTGGATAAAATTTGGTATACATATAGTTTATACCCAAGAAATATACATATAGTTTATACATATAGTTTATACCCAAGACCCAAGAAACGTTGGCGTGACGATCTGGACTCGTTTGTGACTGATTGGCCAGAGAAGGCACAACACCGGGAGAGCTGGAAAGAAATGGGGGAGGCCTTTGCCCAGCAGTGGGACACAATAGGCTAATTAAAAAAAAAAAAAAAAAAAAAATAGTATAACCTGGATTAACACATAGGATAGTTTTTATCCCGATTTTATCTTCCCGTGGAATAATTTTCGAATTGTAGTGGGTTAACCCGCTGGCACAAGCTAGTTTTTCAGTACATTGTAGTAATAAAAAATAAAAAAATGACGAGCGCACAATTTTTTTTTTTTAACTTTTTTATTTAGGCTTTTAACAATGCAGTCCAAAAGTTTTTATGAAGATTCATTGACCGGTCCTGGATTCCGAGGTATAAATCTTACGGCACTCCACTAGGATTAATATATGCTTTTGTAGAGCATAGCCTGATTTGTCTACTTTGATTTTCATAAACACAGAAAAAAGCAATTTCTGATTCTTTCAGCATATTGGCTGAAAATGTATTTTCAGATTAAGTTATTTATCCCAAAAAATACACCAAAATCTAATTTCCAAGATGAAAGCGCTATGTATAGATAAACATAATATAATATGAGGTCTGAAATGAAAGTTCTTGTACTAAATGCGATACGGCACAGAGGCTCATTTCCTGAGCTTGAAGCAAATAACGATATAATTATAACATCTTTCGCGTACACGAAGCCTTTTATACTGTACGTTTTTTGGGGTATTTACCGGCTTTTCAGTTGATACGCTAAGTTATACATACTAACTGCTGGGTCTTCCCAAATTCCTTCTATGTGCTCTTTTCCGTGGTTTCCCCGAACCAGTACTCGAGGCCTAAAAGGAACCTAAAAGGAGGAGGGTCTAAAATGGTCACTTATGAATTGCGTTAAAATTCGTAAAATGGTCACAGACGCAGTTAAATAAAAATGGTCCATTTTACGAATTTTAACGCAATTCATATTATGATCCTATTATGATCTGCTTAAGTGGCCATTATAAACCTCCAGGTCGCCTTTCTGGACCCGACTCAGTGGCGCCGTCCGTCTTTCAGCAACCACCGTATACACATTCCTTTGAGGCGAGAAACGGTTGTTTGATTTCTTACTATTTTAATGAACTTGGGATCTTCTTTTACCTTCAGGATTTTTGTCAGTAGCAACCACGGAGTCCGGATTTATGCCCGATCTATGGCAATTTTTTTTTGCTGAATAAGCTATATCAAATCTTACAGGGTTCATAGAATAGTAATAAGCCCTAAACTTGTCTGGCTAATGTGGCTTTTAATTTTTATACTATTACCCCGAAAACTACCGAAACAGTCGTTCCCGTATCGTCCCCGTCACGTATAATCAAAACGTCTCATCAATTTCATGAGCGCGTTCCTCCACCAATGTTAGGGTATATGATGAACGCCAAACGTTTTGACGATGTTATTATTAATATCTGCGACAGACAGACACACAAAGCAATAACGATCAGAACAGTTTCATCAATATTATGATTATAGGCAACGGCTTTAGGAATGGTGTTTGAGAGGGAGTTTTTCCATGGGAATTGTGTTGTGAAGGGTGGTGTTCTGGCTACCTACGGTGTTTGTTGAAGAAATTAAGTTAAGGTTTTTTTGAATTCAGTATACCTACACCATCACTACATATTATAAAAGAAAGTCATCCGCCGCGTCTGTCTGTCGTCTGTTCGCGATTAACTCAAAAACTTCTGCACCGATTTCAAGCTGTTTTCACCAATAAATAGAGTCCTCGAGGAAGGTTTTACTAAATGTACCTATAATTCGACGCTGGCGAAGCCGAGGGCAGTAGCTTAGTTATTTAAAAAATACAAATAGATTTCACAGGTGGATGGTTATCGATCTGAGAAAAGGCAAAAGATGTATATAGGATCGAAGCAGATGGTGTCTTGTCACTTCTGCCTAGAATCATGGAAAGAAACGAGAGTTTAAGTGTGTAAGAAACTCACAAAAATTCTCGCATTTTAAAATTTCCATTTCATATTCAAAGTTTTTAAAAAAATGAAAGGGCTCTAATCTGATTGATCGGCGCCTATCCACAGCTTGACCGAGACCTCTGACCTAACCCAGCTTATACTGCCTTAACTTTAAACCAATTTAAGCCCAACCAATATAAACCCCATTAAATACACAATATTCAAGGTCGAAAATTTTCCATCCATTCCACTGGGAGAGATCAAGGTTATCTCTTAGATCTTAGAGCGTTTTCACACTGGCCTATGTATGTATCATTCTTTCTCGTCGTGCAAACACGGTAAAGACGTTTTGCATACGCGGCTTGCCCGCTTCTCACACGTGGTGAGCTTGCTACGAACACGAAGCGAGTTTGTAATGGTATTATAGCTAGTGTACTCTCGCCGAAAACTTCGAGGCAAAGCGAGCGCGACAGGAAATAAAGAGTAGCGCTTGTCTAGCCTCCTTTTCTCACCGTTTCGTTCTGGTTTTTGTCAAGAAAACTCAGGTGACATACAGAGGTCCCGGTCGAGAGTGTAAAGCCATCATTATACAACCGCCAATGTAATAACACCCTTAATGAACGTAAAATATTATAAACCAATTACTCGTAATCCTAGCGCGATGTTTCTATTCTGAAAAGCGTGTGAATTAGTAACAAACTCCATTATAATAATGGATCTCTTAAGGGATTTAGAAAGTTTCGCGTAAAATCTTGATAAAAATAAAATTAATAATTCGTTGCCCGATGGGTCGCAGAAATTTAATTATGAACGCAAATAGGTGTTGCAAGAACTTTTTGAAGGTAAATTGGTTTAACTGTGGACTTTGACACGTTAAGTAGAAGCTTTAAATTTCGCTGTTGCGTGGGCTAAATAAAGCTTTCGAGGATATAAAGGGTGAGTACTTTCGGTAGAAGGTCACATTGTGTTAGGTGTTCGTCCGGGAGAGAAATATAAGTACTTATATTCGTGGAAATTGGTAAGCGTGTTGTTATAAATTATTCTAATCAATGCAAAATCATCTACCTATCTATTTAGTATTAGTAATATTAACGACTGCCTTGTTGGTCTAGTGGTCGTAAGTGCGACCGCTGTGCATGAGGTCTTGAGTTCAAATCCCCGGTCGGGCAAAGTATTAAGTATTAGATTTTTCCATCAGAAATTCCTCAGTACCCGGACTATGGCAAATAGACTCGCCCCCTGTTACATGGAACTTGAATATAACTGGCGAATCGGTGTGTACTAATAGGTACCCCTCTGCCTAACCCTTCGGGCATTACAGGTTATGACGTGATGAATTATAGAATTTCTTTAAAATGCAAAAATTTGTTTTCATTTATTCATTCATAACAACACAAAGTTGAAAAGGATAAAATTAAAATGGAGTGTCAGACTTCTACTGATTAAAAACCACCCATGTTCCTTCTTAGACCTTTGTGTCGAGGCCGCGGTATCTCTTTCGAACAACGGGAACATATCCTATCCCTACAGTACTCTCTGACTTCACCAGAATTTTCTTTATATTCTTTTTTGGTATCTTCGTCTTGGCCCGTCTATCACATTCATATTTGAATGTCTTTGATCTAACCCCTATTAAGTCAAGCTAAGGCTAACTGTCGGTTATGTGGAGGTCAGTCAAACATGCTCTATTGAGCTATTGTGGTAACCCGCACACATTAGAACCTACATGCATACCTAAATAGCAAACAGCTTGAGTGATTAGTACTGGTGTCACAGATATCTAGGCTCAGACTATATTCGCTCATGAATCTTTCAATGAATTATAACTGCATGCTACTCTGAATTACGTATGTAGTGTCATCATAATTTTAATTTCACTAGTAACAAATAAAAATAAGTCACTAAGATCTATTTCAGAGCGGGATAAGCGCCGGTTGCGGGTTTAGTTATTATGTGCGATTTTAATGACCGGTGTGTTTTGAAGAATGAACGCTTTCATATTTTATGTCCATGGATGACCGGATTCGAAATAGTTTTAAATGAGTTCGATTCAAATAGGTATACTTACAACTCTTTAACATATTTCGGAACTAATCCGATTTCAAAATAAAATCAACTAGCTAATTAAAGGCAACGCCCTGCATTGAAATTGAACCCAAATTATTGTAAAACAAACCCACAAACCATACACGAAGACATATTTCAGCTTACATTAAAGTAACAATAATTTCACCTGATGTAAAGCTACTACATAATCGTATCTAGAGTAGGTAACTGGGGTTTAATTCTGTCAGAACTGTATAACCAAGTTTTGAACAAGAAACAGTCGCGGTTGCCTAGTGCCAAGTTAGTTAGCAGATTATTTTGTACAGACGAGCGGGTGGGACGGTAATCCTGGTGACGTCATTTTTGTAAAACGTTGGAGTCTGACAAGCTGATATGTATGGAAACTTTTTAAATATAGCCTGTAATACTCAGGGATAATGTGAGTCTGACAAGCTGCTATGTATGGAAACTTTTTAAATATAGCCTGTATACTCAGGGATAATGTTGCTTCTCATTAGTGAAATAACTTTCTGAATCAGACCAGTAGTTCTGAACATTCAACAGTTCCTAACATAGAAACTTACAAACACCTCGTTTTAATGGGTTATTCACCAACTCGACACAAGAAACCGGACACACACGTACCTATGTCTAGTTGGTGAAAATCAAAATTAGTATCACTTATTATTTCGTCATTTGGACCCGAAATGATTTTTACGATAACACTACTATTAATAGTTGTCATTTTGTAACTTTGATAGTCATAACAGGCAGTCAATGGTCTGAAAATCTAAAAAATTGTCTTACCAAGGGGTATCCTAATACCCAGAACTGACTGAGTTGTGGAGGTCTGATAAGCAGGCGCTCCTGGTATTTAGCTGCGTCCTGCAGTTAGACTGGAAGCCGACCCCAACGCAGTTGAGAAAATGCTAGGCTGACGATGAATAGCATTTAGTTTCATTTGTGAAACTTACCCTTGGTTTCTTCTTCTCAGAAAACTGTGTATATAAACTACTAGCGGACGTCCCGCGGTTTCACCCGCGTAGATCCCGTTCCCGTGGGAATACAGGGATAAAACACACTCGGCAATAATGTGGCTTTCTATTGGTGAAAGAATTTTTAAAATCGGTTCAGTAGATCTCAAGATTACCCCTTACAATTTAACAAATATACAAACACACAAACTTTACCTCTTTATAATATTAGTATACTGCCGTCAATAGCATAGTTGCAGTAAGTATGCTTTAGGCGGTTTCGAGAAAAACGCGGTTAAAGTTTTGGTGCGAAAATCTTCCTTAAATCCTTTGTTTGTTATCAGATCATGATGGTTGATATCTTAAATGAAAGAAGACTTCAGAAGCTATCTATTACTTATTTGGAAACCAATACTGAGTAATTGAAAGACAAAATACATTCATTATTTTAGTTAAACTAAGTATCTCCGAGAGACTATCTGGTGGGGACACTTAGCATAAACACAGGAAGTGTGTTTTTTACTGTATTTGTGCTAAGTAACCATATTAATTTAAAATAAAATTAATGCTGTAGTGCTAAAAAAACAATTAAATATTGGTTTTAATTAATATATTTAAAAAAAAAAACTTGTTTTAGATATTCTGTTATTAACTGTTGCTGAAAATAAAACCTAGCAATAAAATTTGATAAATCATGACAAGTTTAAATTTACTAAATTAGGGAATGAAATTGACATTTAGTTTAAATCACACTTCTTTCTTACAATTAGGTATCCCTTAAGATTACTTAACAAATCACAAAATAACGTTTCTTAATTTTACTTAATTGAATCAGTCTTTTCAGTTAAAAATGGCACAACTAAGAATTTAGTTTTCTTACATTAATCACTCAACTCAAGTTAACTTAATATGTATTATTCAGTCTTTTCAATACAAATTATTTTAGAATCACAGATGTTAAATGTAAGGATTGAATTAGCTTTACATTTAAAAAAAAACTATAAATCCTTTCTTCGGTATCAAATCAACACTTATGAACATTTATCGAACAAAACTTATATATCTTAAAGATACTTAAACTGTAAATAACAAAAATTAAAACCATTTAGGATAAAATAATTATACAACATTCTTCTTTGACAGTAATGTAACAAAATTAAAATATTCAACTATTTAGGAATCAACTCCTACGACAATAAGAAGGCAAGAACCTAATCTTCAAATTCCTTGGAAAGATTCATGGATTCATCGTTAACTGGATTACGTTACTTAGGGCGCAGTTAAAGGGGCACCGTAAAAACGACCTGTTTTTCGTCGCAGAGTTAGCCGTATTGCTACTTATTACAATTCCAAAAAAAATACAGTGTATAGTCAAATGTATAGGTAAAAGACTTATGCAAAAATATTTTCTAAAAGTAATCAAGAACCTCGAAAAAAAAAAAACACAAAATCACAAAAAAATCACACGAAAAAACTTTTTCGTCTCGAAATGCTCAATATTTTGAGTGACAACTGTTATTTTTTTTTTTTACTATCAGAAAGGAAATTTAACCAACTAAAGATATATTATGTAAAAATATTTTAACATAACAGCGTTAATAAATTAAATCTGCGAACTATCGTTCATTTTGGCAGTCACGAGCATCAAACGCATCGCCATTTTCAACCTTATTTGTTTAGGCGATGAGTTAAACGCGCGCTCAAGGTCGCGGGCAGCTAATGTCGCCTTAACATAAACGCAATATCGCATCGAACTGTCTTTGTGGTAAGTAATGTGGAACTTACGCTTAGGATCGTTACTAACCAACCATACGTGCAGTATCGCATCTTACTGTCTGTATTTTATGTAATCTAAAGGAGATGCATAAAAGACATCTACTTAACAAAATTACAGTATCGCAGCATGCTGCTTTTATGACTAGATCACTCATTTAGAAAATATTGGAAAACTGCTTAGGATCAAAACAGTACATCTTCTTAGTGTCTTTTTGCTAGGCTCCTATCGATTTTTTATGCAGTAAATGACTTAACTTAATAGTCGTATAGATGTTATACTGTACTTTGGCCGAGAGACTCTGAATAAGAACTTCTGCAGTAAGTGTACCCACTGCAATTATGCTTAGTGATGTAAAAAAAATGCTTGACATACTGCAAATTTTTAATTGTTAAATTTGGTATAAAAAGCGATACAAACAAATGGGTAAGATGTAATTGTAGATCTCGTTATCGTGATGACGGCTGTTTATCTAACTCATTTTTGGCAAAAATCCGACTTACTGTAACTATGCTATTGACGGCAGTATAGAAGTATAGATACAATTTCTCTACCAGCTTGTTAATATTCTACTCAGAACTGAATTAATTTGCATCAATACTTTATCGAGTGTTATCTTAAAGTATCAAACTTGGTACAGTTATCGATACTTGTACCAATTTATAGAATCTTTGTTTATTGATTTTATTCTTGTTATTGGATTTGAGTTTATCTGGAATTTCTGTTATTGTTTAGTTTAGTAGCAGAGGAGTAAGATGTTTGGGAGTAACTACCACCTTTCGACGTGCTAAAGATAGATACGTATTTCTAGTTTTCAAACTGTTATGGTCGGTTGGTCACTAGCAGTATCATTAACTCACAAAACAGGATATTTACCATGTTTACTTTTTATTTTAAGAACAGTGGTGACCCAGTGGTTGCGGCCCCGACATACAAACAGTAAGGCATCGTTCACACCAAACGTATTGTCCGCCGTCGACTGTGAGTATGCTCACTGTGTCTATGGATCTACGTAATAGCGTATAGTCGGTTCGGTGTGAACGAGAAGTTAAATATAATTATATTGAAAAGCGATAAACTGCGTAACCCGTGCTCACAGTCAGCGGCGGACAATACGTTTGATGTGAACGATGCCTAAGTCGTGGGTTCAAACCCAGGCAAGCGCATTACTTTGTGTAATATTTTTTTCATTGGTGATGAAATAAAAAAAAGTGGTGGATTCCTTCAGGAAAACATCGTGAAATAAAAAAAAAACGAAGACATGTGACATCTACCAGCCAGCACTGGGCACGCGTGGTGGATTGTAGCCCAGCCCTCTCCTTGAGAAGAGGCCTGAGTCCCTGCAGTGAAAACAACTAAGTATATATTTTAATTTCTTTCTTTCTCCTACCGTTTCTAGAGAAAAATCTGTTTGTCATCATTTTAGATAAATGGTATTGACAGAAGGCGCTGTTTGTATGCATTTGGGAAAAGCATCGAAAAACAAGACCAACGTTAGTGTCTATTTTCGCCACTTATCAAACTATCCTTGTTCATCAATCCCGCTGGTTTTCAAGGTTATCAGGATAATGGTTACACGATACTTGTTCTGAGCCAATCAAAATTAAGTGTAAAGTCAATAGACCCAGGTGAGAGCTTCGATTAAAACTCCCCATCTGAACACTCTAACTAATAAACTTGGAGAAACGTGTAATTTCAGACTTGTCTCTTCCACCAGGTTTTACCAACAAAACTTTGCAGACGAACAAGACCACTACCAAGGAATAAAAGATCTTATTACGTTGACGTTAAAGAGTGACAGAATTTTAAGTAAGTGTAAGTTTATCGTAGTTTTGGTTAACAAATTTTGTAGAATAAGTTAAGCATTATAATTATTAAATAGATCACTGTGGAAACTGTACAGCAAGTAAGGAGGAAGTTTAATGGTATTGTAAATTTATTGCGCGTACGACGAACTTTGGGAGATATTTCACAAGTTTCGTGAGTAGGTGGCCAGGAATTAGCATTTTTTTGGTAATTTTACCTAAGGCCTTTAGAAAAAAGGTTGAGGTCTTATTATGAATATCATGTAAGAATAGTTTTTGTTGTAAGTAAAACCTACTTTGTCAATATTTGTGTATCCCACTGCTGGGCTCTCAATCCTGTGCAATGTCTGGGACATTCGGCAGGTTATGTAAATTTAATATTTTTTTGACTTTTCGATTATAGACAAAAAAATAACCATTCCATCAGTTACAAACAAACTCGGAGAAGGTCACTTTGTCCACGTTCTCAAATCTTGTTAAGTCCGAGATATACATAAAAGATATAGGTATAAGGTCCCATTAAAATAGGTGGAAAAACTTTAACACAGCGTTCAGTAGGTCTAACCAAAGATAACTAAATAAAGAAAACATCAAATTAAGTGATTTTTTTTACTTAAAATAATACATGCCGGCCGGCACTCTAGAACAAACTCATCCCGTATGAGTAGGTACTTAAATGCGTTTTTCTTATTATTTCTTTTACTATCGTCCTTATTTTGGTGGTCTGAATGATTTCTGAAATTTTGTCCACCTATCCGTTAATGGGACCTTATATAGGTAATATATTTAACCGAAAGCGCACAACAATTTACCATGTCAACCCCATTCATTTATAACACGGTAATCGTACCCTTTAGCCCGTTGCTAAACATTGTGTACAAAATGTCTAGTATAATACCGAGAAACAAAATGCCACTGAAATATTCCACATTCCTCAAATGACCTACCAAGAATCTTGGCTCGTAAAGCAAGAGAAACATCTTCATTACCCTGCACTCATATAAAATAAACAAATGTTTGTATGTTAGCAAAATTGCAAGGATTTTGTGACTACATTCTTGTTGGAAATTACATTTTAGACCATTGTCTAGTTTATTGTCTATTGTATTAGTAACAATGTGATGAGATGACCTGCATGGATCCGCTGGATACGAGACGTATGGGACCGGTCGATGTGGAGTCACTTGGAGGATGCCTATCACCAGCAGTGGACGACTTTTAGCTGAAATGACGATGATGATAAACAATGTATGGTATGCACTCTATTGCATACGATACATTATTTATATATCAGCATCCTAGACATCGAACTAACTGACCAAGTACGCAACGTTGCTCAAATAGTCGCTAAGCTGATGTCCGACTGGGCTGGCCATATCTGTCGTAAGTCCTTCAAGCTGTGGTCCAAAATAACCGCGATGTGGAACCCTGACACAGTCAGAAGGCGATGCGGTAGACCTCAATGGAGACGGTGCAGAATGAGGTCTTAGATTTCGATTTTAAGATCAGGTATAGTGCCACTGAGTTTTTGTGACACGAATTTCCCAGTAGTGCCCCGAAGTTTAGCAGTTCATGATGTGACACTCCCATTCGTCCCTCTACTATTGTATCAGATTGCTAGCCGATTGAGACTATGATTGGAATGGTAGAAATTACAGGTAGTTGTTTCGGGTCTGGGTGTGTTTGTGAATGTGAGTTTAAGTGTCAGGAGTAATCCTAGAGTGGGGCAGCGTTTTTTTTAATAAAAATAAATAAATAAATTGTACCTAGTGCTTGTAGACGCACTTCTAGGCTATAAAATATCGTAAAACGATAGCTAGTCTGCGCCAAGATTGGCTATACATCAAAATTTTCCAAATACCTTTTTTTCAGTAACGTGATATTGCCATTTCACCACACCAACACCCTAACCCGTACACTAAAGGGCTAATATACCACTAACAAATAGCGAGGGCTAACGATGTAAACTACTAAAGAGATACGTTTAATTACTGCTTCATACAGGCTTATCTTACGTTCGGCCGCTAACCGACGGATTGTAAGATAGCAGGCCGTTAACCGTAGATTATGTTAACCTTTTCAGGTGAGCCTAAGGCCAGGGTTAGCTATCAAGGAAACTGAGGTTCTTTTTACTTTTTGTGCTCGGTTTTTTTGGAGTAGGAGTGAGTATTGGAGTAGGTAATGATGTGAACGTCAGTGATTGAAAATAATGTTGCTAAAATTTCAAAAAGTGGCAATATTTCTCTGTTCAACAGTGATTTCTGAGCGAATAGGGAATGCTCTTTTGAAAATAGAAATTATCATCATTCTCTAGCCCTTATCCCAATTAATTTGGGGTCGTCTCAGCATGTCTTCTTCTTCCATACTTTTCTGTTTCTCGTCATCTTATAAGACACCTCCTTTTTTGCCAGATCATTCTTAACACAATCCATCCATATAACAGCTCACAACTTAGGACCCAGTAAATTTAATGACAATGGTATCCGTGGTGCTAGGCAACTGGGCTTATCCCAGTTGTATACGTCCCAGGGTGCCTATTGGCCTTTTTCTGTTCTGTCTCCTGCTGATAATTATGGAGGGAAGTGGAAATTATGCTTTTTCCTACTCCTCCGCTATTCTTTTCTGATTAATTTCGTTGCGGGATCCAAGACAGTTAAATCATTTCTCTGGGACTTCGTCGAGCTTCATTGTCTCGGCGCTTTTCTTGTGGTCGCCACTGTTGATTCTGGCTAACAGGAGTTACAGTGGTTTGGGAATAGTGTGGCGGGCTTGTCCCAATTTAAAATAACACAATCCATCCATCGTTTCTATGGTCTTTCTCCACTCTTGTACCCAGAAATATTTTATTACGAGTTTTATTGAAAATTAAGTAAATTAATTACAAAAGAGGAAAATCATAACGGCTGTCTAAATCCAATCACCAACGAATAAACAAGAAACCTAATCAGAAAAAAACAGGAAAATCGCTTTCCACGAACACATTTTCCTCAATTAAAGAAAATTTATCAGAATATCAATATCGTTTAAGCGAATCTGTTGTCTCGAGCAGATTTGGCCATCGCCTTACAGTGGTAATTCCATGTTGTCTCAGGGTTCTTAGTAATCTCCTGAAATCCCCAGTTTCGGGAGTTTCCCATCTAATCCTGTAAAGTCACTTGACTATTAATTGAAGTGTTTGTCTCAGGATTAAGGAAATATTTTAAATAATTAATGAAGGATTAACATTTTGGAAGGGAGCGATGAATACAATAGGGTGAACTAAGAAAGGGATGTTTAAATACTGGTGAAAATTATGAAGCGATTTTTTGTAATTATGAATTTTCGGTACGTTTCGGGCATTTTTTAATAAACAAACTTAATTGAAGGCTTTTCAAGGATGCTGCGGGTTGTTCGAAAGAGATACCGTGGCCATGAAACAAAGGGCTAAGAAGGAACATGGGTGGTTTTTAGTCAGTAGATGACTGACACTCCCGATCGCTCTACCTAGAGCGGGAGGAGTCATTTGACGAATTGACCATACAGAAAAAAAAGACTTTTCAGGGATGCAAAAATGCGCGTATGATGGCATCAGTGACTAAAAAGCTGTGTGATGATCGACTGGCACTGTATGTCCTCAGATGCGAAGGAATGAGGTAAGTCTAGGAGTTAGAAAGTTGTGAGTTTGAATGAGACCAAAGAAACGATGAATGAGCTGTTTCAAAGATGATAAATAGCTTGTTAGGGAGTGCCTACTAAGTAACTACTAGGTAAATAATCCCAAACCTAATACTAGTGTTTATTTTTATATGTGTATTAATTTGTATGTTTTATTTTAAATCGATAGGTACAATTTTTTATTTTTTTTTCAAAATTCTAATTATAATTTCCTGTTTGTCTTTGCACACTGTGTCTATATTTCTAATTTAACTTTCCTCTCGCAGGTCTGCTGGAAGAGATTTCTTATGAAATAAGCAGTACCTTTGTGCTCTTCTATTCTTTTTATGTATTTTCCTTTTTCTGTATTTTGTGAGTACATAAATAAATAAATAAATAGTGTGATGAAAGAAAAATACAAAATATGCACCGACTTGAATTGAATTGAGACGGCGGCAAGAGAATTACGACGAATTTTAAGTAAAAAAACACATTACAGTAACATTAAAATAATATTCAAAATTAGTCTCCATCTGTATTTATTTTCTGTTTCATTCCTCTTAACGACTACGTCTTTACATCTCAAAAATTAACATATAATTTTTATACGCTTCAATTAAGACAGCAAAGCTGGGTACGGTCCGCAAAACTATTTGTTGCAAGATTTACTCATTACATAGCGAAGTCTCTGGGGCACTGTTTAATTAAAAGATGGATAGAGTTGTTTATTTTACGTTTTTTGAGCGAATTTTTTGGTTGAGATTCTGTTTGATGTTCAGGATTTGTCTATTTTTTATGATTAACGTGAGAATTCTCTGGTGACAGTCTTGAGTAAATTTTGCAGTCTGTTTTCGTGGAACACACAGATGCAGTGGATTTTCAAATTTCTAGCAACTGAGCACGTCACAGGGGAACGGACTTCATTCAATATTTACAGTTCCAATAAACTTTACATTCATTACATGGTTGTTCACGAGCATTTTGAAGCGACAAAGATATATTCGATTCGAGAACGCTTAAACACCATTTGATAAAGCTAATAGGAGTCAACGTTTGACTCTTATGGCCATATGAATTTAATGAAAATATTTGGTTATCTATACTTCTATACTAATATTATAAAGAAGTAAAGTTTGTGTGTTTGTATATTTGTTAAATTGTAAGGGGTAATCTCGGGATCTACTGAACCGATTTAAAAAATTCTTTCACCAATATAAAGCCACATTATTGCTGAGTGTCATAGGCTACTTTTTATCCTTGTATTCCCACGGGAACAGGATCTACGCGGGTGAAACAGCGGGACGTCCGCTAGTCCTAAATAAAATTCCTTCATCCCCTCCTCTCCCTTTCAATTGACTTCACTATATTTTAAAGTTATCACTGGGTAGTGGCAGATCATAATTATAGGCAGTCGCTTGATACAAGGACACGTATTAGCTACAACCACCTACTGCAGAAGGACCCTAACATAGAAAAGGGCTAAGATGATAATGATATGACATACCCTTAGAAATACTATGACTATGCTAATTTGCTATGGGGACGAGCTGCAAAATGATAAACTTTTACTGAACCATTTTTGTAATCAACTTTTTGTAATCAACCTCTTGAAAGCATAAAAATCATTGGTCTGTAATTAACAGGAGCTGTTAGAAGTTAATCCGCCCGTCATCTACTTCAGTGAACATTCTAGACCAACGCTTGGATGAACGACTGAATTTAAACACTGCTTTAAACTGTGATCTTTGTTTTTTGGATATTTTTTTTGTAGTAGATCCTGTTAGTAGGAGCTCGTGGCCTAATAATAACTGCCACTCGGGTCGATCTTTAGGTGAAGCCGCGCTTACCTAGGTTAGTCTGTGGATGGGTAACCAACCGTTACATACCAAGTTTACTCCTTGCCTCGGAAAGCACGTTAAGTTGTGTGTCCCGGCTGCCATATATAGATCTTTGGCAGTCGTTACAGGTAGTCAGTGACCTGAAAGTCTGACAATCAGTCTTACCAAAAGGTATTATTCAGTAATAACTGGGTTGTGGAAGTCAGATAGGCAGTCCATGAAAAAATACTGGTATTCAGCTGCATTCGGTTAGACTGCAAACTGACCCCGACAAAGTTGGGAAAAGGCTAGGCAAGTGAATGAGAAGATCCTGTTAGTATATGAAGTGTTGAGTTAACCGCCGCTACCATTTATTTCCTAGAGAAGTCACATTTCGATAGTTTATGAAATAAGCCCCAAGCCCCAAGCCCTCAAGCCCCAAGCCCCAATATATATATCTATATACTAGCCATCCGTGTCCCACTGCAGGGCAAAGGCCTCCCTTCCCTCTTTCCAAGCCCCAAGCCTATTGATAAACCGGGCACAAAATTAAACTATGACTGACGATAAGCGGGGCTGAGTTTCTGTTAACAGATACATAGGTTTGATTTTGATCGTATTATAAAAGTCCTAATTTTCTTCAGAAACTTGACCTTACTTTTTTCCCAATGAGTTCTACTGAAAAGGATCGAGGTCTAGTCTAGCCTACTACGACTATGTTGGGCTTAGTTTTTAGTCTAACCGCTACTCAGAAGATTACAGTTATTTAAACCGCAGACTAACGAAAACTAAAATATTTTAAATCTGATTAAAATAATTCAATTGTAATAATCCTCTACTAAGATAATTGTATAAATTATAATAGGATTTAGTACAAAAATAGTAGCATCTGGCGAATTATTCAGTTGTTAGCAGATTAGTTTAGGACATCTGTGATCTTTACGTATTTTAAGTATTTGAAATTGTTCTGAATTGTACTAAAGTTAGTCATTTGTACTTGACTTGTTTTAGCAGAAAATGTAAAATTTTAAGTATGTTTATTGCTAAAGGTCAAGAAATTATGCCTATTTGTGATTATGTTTTTTTTCCTTGCATAGTAATTGCCATCGTCTTGTCTACACACTGTTTCTGCATGTCTAATCCAACTTTCCTCTTGCAGGTCTGCTGCAAGAAATTTGTTATGAAATAACAAATTTGTGTTTTGTGTAGACATAGACCAAACCTCTGGAGCAGCCAACTAGAGACTAGCTATCAACGTAGGAAATATGAGGACAGTGCACAAGTGAGTGTGCAAACACAGTGGCAATCCGCCTCTTCCGTCACTCGCTTAATCCGATGGGAGGGAAAATCCTACACGAATGGATACATCAGTACAAACTGGAGAGAACTGGAAACTTGATTCGAATCACGCTCAGAAATTTCCAAGTTAAAAAAATACAATAGAATTTGTTGAAAAGCTCTTTATTTTTGCAGTGAAAACGTAATTATAATAAATACCAGTTTGCTTTTTAATTTTCACAGAAATAAACTTAGAACAAAATTCTAGAAACTCGCAATATTTTTAGAATTTTCTCTAACACATTGAAGCAAATAGCAACGAAAACCTTTTAATCATATTCTGAAAGTCATACCTGCATCATATATTATTTTCAAAAATAAGAAAAACTAAAAACTAGACCGTTCTTTAGTTTGAATATGTTTTATGTAGGATTTTTAAAGTGCAAGCGTATAAAGTGCTCCTGAAAGCAGTTTTCATGAGATGCGTTTTTCTTAATGGAATTTTCATAATGTTCTCGAGTTATCTTGTTTGTTAACGTTTTATTAAACAATTTCAGCGTGTTTTGTTCATTCTGCTTGAAAAGTATTCTTCTTAAAATTATATTCGGGCAAACGTCGAGTTTTATTGTACCTATGTATAGATAGGTACGATTGCTACTAATTAGGGCCCAAGTTGCCTTACTTTCTCGCGTATTACTGATTTAAGATCACGAAGAGAAGTTGTTTTATAATAAGTATCATAGACTTCCTTTTATAATCTAGATACACCTGCAGGTGCACCTGAGACAAAATAACTATGGAAATAATTACACCGTAAAAACTGTGTTGATTAACACTGTTTCATAATTATGTACCTAGAACCAGAACGTACCTACATGTACATATTTAATCATTCAAACATTACATTTCGTCGTCCAGACAGTACATAAACGAAACGGTAGCTATCAACAAATCCTCAAGCTGTCACAACATTACAACACATTTTTTATTTACATCCGATAAAATCCTTACACAAACACCGAACATACTCAACCCGGCTACACCATACCATACCATAACTATCAAGTGTAAATACGGCTCAAAACGAATCGTGCGTATCTATCCAAACACGTAAAGTCAATCCTAACGAACGTAAACCCTTATATATTTTCTCACCACCCTTACTAAAATCAACCTTGACGAATCACAGATAGAGTACGATTTTCGTTGAAGGATATTTTCTAAGACCTCATTTCTATGTGCCAAATGGGAGCAAGGAAAGAGATCGGTCATTTGGCACCGAGTCTCGGAATCGTTTGTAACGTAATCGGGTTCGGTTAAGGGTAACATCGGCGGTATTAAGTAGGCTCACTGTTTGAGTTATTGCTTAGAGATATGAATTTTGAGGTGGTTTTGAGTTTCTTGTTGTAAGGAGTGAGTGACTGACTTGGGTTGACAAGGTTACAATTTGAATAACACATAAAATAATTATTCTAACGCCTGTATTCTAGTTGGCCATTCTTTTCCACAGAGATCTGTGCTTTGGAATGTAACGTCAGTCTTCTAACGGTTTTTAGGCCTTATGACTTAACCGTAGCTTCATATTTTGTTTTTTGTCAATTCAAAAGTTTGAAATATCTGTTACAGGAACTTGGCATTTTTAAAATGATTCAAGCTTGAGTTTCATTCATTTATCTACTGTGAAAAAAAAGTCCTCGGAAAGCAGGATCTATCTATCTTTTGTTCTTTGACCAAATCTTATGCGAACAAAGTTCGTTTCCTACGATCTAATTTGGGACAACTTTCTTGGGAAACATGTATTAATTTTGTGCAAGTCACCGTGGCAATTTGGACATCAAGGTGTAGTTAGAACAGTTAACAGGAAAACCAAGTCCAAACCAAGTCGAGAGTTAGAAAATAAGTTCGACAAGCATTGTGCAGACTCGCCGTTAACTTCCTGATTGGTTAATCTTTCCTTATAATAGAAGTTGTAATCACATAGCCAACAGAATTGTAAAAGTCATTGTATCAACGAAATTGCTACGTTGCCAACTTGCTAGCAATGTTATTTTTCAACCAAAATAACGGGAGGCTTAAAACCATCCAGCCTTCCTTGATGGATTGGATACCCATTCGAGTGAGGCTCGCCTGACTGAAAACAGCGTGTAAATTCACGACCTCTGACAAAAAACGCTCTTCCGACCCAAAAATCACTCGCCTGCAAAGTGTACGAAAAAACACAATACAAAAAAATATCAACGACCTTTTTCGATTCACACTTTCGAAGTTTCGAGTACGTCCCTCCGAAAAATCGGAAAGGCTCGTTGAAAATATGTTAGAAAACGGGCAAGACTGATCGCTTTCCACTTCTGCTTTCCTGGTACTCTGTAGTCAATCAGTAATCAACTTACACAAAGAAAACGGTACAGTGCTCTGTAATCTGCCGTCAAACGGTCTCATTCCTTCCAACATGGTGATGGCGGCAAATGAACTCGACCTTTTTAGGGCCGCCAAAAGGGTAAGTGCGAAATGAGCACTACATGCAGACATAGATGGTAGAGTTACTAGAAATGGCTGCTGTGACTTATCATCACTCATAAACCTTTGGCTTACTAAAAGTACGGCAGTGTGAAACGGCACAAAAAAAGATTAGGCTATGTAAGTTGGAGATGTCTAATCTTCAATTACGATCACAACATTTATTTTGGGTTTCCATAATTATGTGTGTCGTCATCATCACTCTGTTGTTCCCTTTCCATACTTACACCGGGGATAGTAGGAACTATGAGTGAGACTACGAGTAATAAGGGATCGGACTGACTCAAAAAATATGATTCTGTTTAGTCCGTCAGTAAGATTATCGAAAAATATTGGATACGTGTTTTTTGTTTTATCAAAACAATAAAAATTTACGAAGATAAAGCGCGTCAAAGATCATGGAGTGGGGCTTGAAACGTCAATAAATTGAAGGTACAAAATGTACTATCATGACGTCACACGAGTTTTCGAAGCACTGTATCATTTTTTGTTTACGTGAAAAAAGAAAAAATACGTGGTTAATATTTTTTGAAAATCTATCTAACGGACTAATTAGTTTTTTTTGTCCGATCCCCTATTCATTTACCTACCGTAGGAATATGAACTTATGGTCTTAGTACAAGACCATTATCTTACCACTTGTCATCATTATTTTAGCACCTAGATGTTGAGTATTGGAGGTTTGCCAAGCTCGTATGGAGATGATTCTGCGATAAACTTCATACTTGGCTCGCAAGTTGAATGATTGTGATATGATGTTATTCACTCCTTTGTTACTTGGATTATTATTGCTAGAGCTGGAATGCTTTGTAACTTTTCTTTTGTGATTCGAATAAGAAGGAAGACTGAAGTTTTTTTTTAAGTAATACTGTTTATTTTTGTTACTGTCTGGAAAAGTGCATGAGTCTTAAGCACAGGGAAGAGCAGGTCGTGAGCAAAATCTTCTTTAGGCAAAAAACTTTAGTAATCTACAGAAGGTACCCTGTTAGTACCTCCAAAGTTGGTGATAGGTTGGCAAATTGTTGGGATTCATGACAAAATCATCACAGATGAAAAAGTGAGTTAGGCAGATACGTAATCATGATAGAAGTATAATTAGCCAGTGTTTTATCACTTCAAAGTTAATATGCGTATATTACGCAGTATAATTATGCAGTGGATATCGGGGAATAGGTTCCTTTCATATCTAATTTTTATTTTTTTTAATATTTCTACCATATTTATAAGCCACATCCAGTTCTCTCTACATCCCAGTACTCTAGTTTATACGTATTAGCACGAGCGGCTAACAGCGTCGTGTTGCGAATGTAACAATCAAAGGCCACGTCAGACCCTCAGCGAGTTTGTCGCTCCATCCTTCATTCCAGCGACTTCATTTGTTCGTCATGTTGGGGAAAGGATACCTTGGTGGATAAATTGGTGTTTGTAAATGGTTTTTACTAATAGAGTGTATATATAAACAGGAGTTGTATTACACCAAAGATTTGGAACATAATATATAACTCATAACATGACATTACATTACACCTGTAATACCCGCAAGATGAGGAAACGGTGTACCTAATGCGGCCACCTAGCTATTATTGATAGAGGAACTTTGCTCGGCTTGGAAATGGATCCCAGGACCTGATTCATGCTCATCAGTCCTATTTGACGACCACTAGACCAACGAGGTAGTAAGTAATCTATATATTATTATATAAATAAAAAGAGAAATCCTGACTGACTGACTGACTCATCAACGCCCAGCCCAAACCCTTGGACCTAGAAAGCTGAAATTTTGCCCTTTATAATGTAGACAAGGAATAAGGAAAGATTTTTCGAAGTTCAACCCCTAAGGTAGTTAAATAGGGGATGAAAGTTTGTATGGAAAATCGTCATTTTCACGCTTGCGAAGCCGCTGGCAAAAGCTAGTAGTTACTTAACATAAAAATATTCAAAATTTGACACAAATCTTAAAAATCATTTGAAGTTTTAAAAGCAAAAAATAAATGCTAGGCTTGTTTAAAAGAGTTGAAAACTCGTGGTGAAACTTTCAGATGTTCAAGTGGGGGTAGTTTGCAAAACTAATGGCAAAGTTTTTACATAACAGCAACTTTCACATCGATTTTAATACATTTACATAAATTATTATTATGTATCAAGCGTCTTCGGGCAAAAGTTCAAGCGCTGATAAAATGTAAACAGTCTTTTTATTCTTCGCAAGATTGTTTTTTAGTTTTGAAATATGGTATGATGCTACGAGTATGCGGAATTTTTTAACTGAAAATTTTGTCGGTAAAGATCTACTGTTTTTCCCTAAGTTTCTCCAGAGTAGCCCAGAGTTTGGAAGGTGAAGGAAGGTATGATATCTCCTTGCCTCGGAGAGCACGTTAAACCGTTACTCCCTTGTCGAATTGCGCAGATCATCGTAGGATCATAGTATGAATTGCGCTAAAATTCGTTAGTAGGTCACAGACACAGACTAAATTATGAATAGTCCATTTTACAAATTTTAACGCAATTCGTATCATAATCTGCGTATGTGGCCATTTTAGATCCCCAATTGTGACACAAGCACGTGCCATTAAAATTGTAGAATGTGGCTAACCATTTAATATCCATGATCTCATGATAAGCTTTTCTTTAAAAAAAAACTCACAAAATTATTCCTCATCAACAGATACCGCTTCACCAACCCCTAATAGGATAACATCTTTACAGAACTAAACCGTTTTAATAAATATTAAGGATGAAAACGGCCCCGAAAACAAGACATCAAAAGGCTCTTTTAATTTTCCGCAACCTCTTTTTAAAAGGCGTAACGGATAGAAATTAACTTGGAATGAGATAACTCGGTGATTATAAGATCTGTGTTGATTTTCTGAGCCAAACAAAGTGGAATAAAGATGTTTTAACGGGTAAACTTTTTGGTTTATGATTAACACAAACGTTTGGAGCACAATTTTTGTTTTTCTCATCTTCATCATTCACCTTATCTCAGTTTTATTTGAAGTCGGCGCAGCAAGTCTTCTTCTTACGTATTTCTTTATTACTTATTAACTGATGTTGGTTATCGCGACAAATTATGTTCTAAAACCTTCCTAGAGAACCACTCTATCCATTGGTGAAAACAGCATGAAAATCGGTGCAGTATTTTTTGAGTTTATCCCCAACAGACAGACAGACAGACGCGGCGTAGGACTTCGTTTTATAGTATGTAGTGATTATCTCATCAGACGCCTCCTTTCTGAAATCAAAAACTGTAATGAAGTTGCAAAATCAGGAGCAGCTATCACTCTAGTCGCGTACCTGTCGTCGGACTACAAAGTGACAAAAAGTCTTGAGTTCGAATCCAAGAAACGCACCTCTGATTTTTCAGACTCATGTGCGTAGGTACTATTGTGAAGGACGGTGAAGGAAAACATCGTGAGGCAACCAATATGCATGTTTTAATAATTTCCTCTGAAGAAAAAGTGTTTCTAACTACATTTTTTTGGTATAAACTGGGTACTACCGAGTTCACTGAAGGTCGAACACTTTTCAATCAACAAACCACTTTTCAATTAATGGTAAACTAGCTGATGTCCGTGGTTTCACCCGCGTGAATGTCGGTTATCGCGACCAAAAGTAATGTTTTCATCCCCCCCTTTTAATACTTTTTTCGTAATAAAAAGTACCTATCCTATGTCCTTTCTCAGGCTATTTGTTTACCATAAGTATTACATTTAAATCCGATCAGTAGTGTTGGCGTGAAAGCGCGACAGACAGACAGACAAAAGTAGGATCAACACATAAAAACAAAGTACACATCAATATCATCATCATCATCAGCCTTTAATGTTCCCACTGCTGGGACTCAGGCCTCCTCTCTAGGAGAGGGATGGGCTATAATCCACCACGCGGGCCCAGTGCGGATTGGCGGATGTCACATGTCTTCGATTTTTTTGGTTCTAAGACATGCCGGTTTCCTCACGATGTTTTCCTTCACCGTTTTGAGAGCAGTGGTGATGAAATAAATTACACAAAGTAATGCGCCTGCCTGGGTTCGAACCCACAACCTACTGATCGTAAGTCGGGGCCGACACCACTGGGCCACCGCTGCTCCACATCAATATAGGCTGGTAAGCTTTAACCTACTAATCCTTTTAAGGATAACAAAATGAAAGGGATGGCTTTGATTGGTTTCGTTACCTAAAAAAATATTTCAGGAAAAATATTCTTTGAAAAATACCCAAAGGAATTATTAAAGCAGATATTTGATAGGTACTTGGAAGGCGTTGATTTTAATTTATAACGGCACCGCTTTACCTTTGATTTCGAAGTAAGATACAGCAGTCTCCCGTCGGGGCTGTGGGTTGTCCGAAAGAGATACCACGGCCTCGGCACAACGGGCTAAGAAGGAACATGGATGGTTTTTAGTCAGTGGAAGTCTGACACTCCTTACCGCTCTGCCCAGAGCGGGAGAAGTCATTTGATGATTTCCCACCCTTAAAAAAAAGAAAAGATAGGTACCTACAATGGTCTAGTATGCAAAATGGTACCGGAAGGTACTGCTTTGTTGGTCGAGTGGTCAAAATCGCGTCTGCTGAGCATGAGGTCTTGAGTTTAATTTCTGAGTTAGGCAAAATGTTATCCGTCGGGGCCGCGGATTTTAGTACGAGATGACGTGGCCTCGGCACAAGGGTAAAGAAGGAACATGGGTTCGGTTTTTAGTCAGTAGAAGTCTGACACTCCCCTTCGCTCTGCCCAAGAGCGGGGGGGAGGAGGGTCATTTGATGATTTTCCAACCACCAAAAAAAAAAGGCAAAATGTTATCGGGGTATTTTAAGAAAATCTCAATAACAGCCACGAAATCTGGAATTGTGGCCGCTTGATAGCAATAGATTCACCCCCTATTACATGGGATTAAAAACAAAACTGGCCCCACATTTCGCCAGTTTGTTTGTTTGTTTTGTCAGTTTTTTTTTTTGTTTGTTTTTGTTTGTTTTTATGTTTAGGCTATTAGGCTCACTTCTGCCTAACTCTGCGAGGAAATTATCTAATCTGGCGTGCTGATATGTTATATGTACTATTCATTTTCACTAACACGTAGCTTAAGTAAGAGTCCAACTAAAAGCAGCTCTCAGTATTGAGAGTTTTCTCAGTGTTGAGAGTGCAATTATCTTAGGTGTCATTTAGTATTGAACGAGCAAACGATTCAAGTCACTTTATCCTTTAGAAATTGTTACTTTGAACTCTGAAGCAATATACAGAACCTCTTTGTAAGTTCTTCGCACAAACAAGAAGAATGATCGTTGATTAATCCTCTATGCAACGGCTTTATACCAGGTTCTATTTCGTATCCAAAGGAATTGAAATGCAATTCAACTTTCTTTGATTACAAAGAAGAACGAAAGAATTTAATATAAAATAATATTGTTTCTTTTTTTCCATTTCGCATTGTGGTTTCGTTTGTGAAAATACTCGTAGAGCATCGTTTTATAGGAGGCGAAGTTACTGAGATGAATGCAATCTAAAAAAAGGAGTTTATTTTTATACAATTCTCATTTAAAAATAACAAAGAGTCAAAATCATATATAAACCCCGAAGGGTTAGGCATTGATTTACCAGATTATATACCCACATTTACGTCACATTCAGTGCTGGGAGCCCATGTGGTGGGCTCACTCAAGTCGTACTTGCCATGCTGGGAGCTTATCTCGTGGGCTCATTTTAAATGTAGGTTTTCCTTTGCGGAAACTACATAAAAAAAACCGGCCAAGTGCGAGTCGGACTCGCGCACCGAGGGTTCCGTAAAAAAAATATATTATGTGATGTAACTAAAAATTTATGGTTTTCGTAATTATTCCTTTATCTATGCTATAAGACGTTGCTTCGTACCAAATTTCAAGATTCTGAGTTCACGGGAAGTACCCTGTAGGTTTTGATTCCCTTGCGAGTGTCGAAAATTTGCGGCATAAACGGGAGTATCTTGATGTAACTAAAAATTTATGGTTTTCGTAATTATTCCTTTATCTATGCTATAAGACGTTGCTTCGTACCAAATTTCAAGATTCTGAGTTCACGGGAAGTACCCTGTAGGTTTTGATTCCCTTGCGAGTGTCGAAAATTTGCGGCATAAACGGGAGTATCTTTTGATCGCGTTGACTTAGGTCCGTATTACAGAACGAAACTCAAGCACTGATCTCTGTTTAAAACTAGTTTTATGTCGAGTTTTGATTTTAGAACGTTCCTCAAGCATAGATTCATTGATTGTAGTTCAGCCGAGTATAGCTATAATCTAGATCATTACTCAGTTGTAGATTATGGTTTAAGTAGAGATTGATCTATGATCACGCAAGTGTGGTCGACACCCCGCTTGAGCAGAGATTTCCTTGTCAGTGTCAAATTGTCGAATTGAAGTTTATATTTTATTACAAACAAAATGGATAATTTCGAAGAGCTTGAATATTACGATAATATATTTAACGATGATTCGAACAGAAGGTTGAATTTCAGCGTTCCTCTCAGATACCTTAGAGATGTGCAGGATCCATACACTTGTGACAATTTCAAAAAAAGGTACAGGTTTTCACAAGATGTGGTAAAATCGGTAATTCTGCCATTAATTTACCAAGGTCTGACGAAACCAGACAACCGTGGCCATCCCATAGCCCCAGAGTTACAAATTCTTGTGTGTTTGCGTTTTTATGCGACAGCGTCATTTCAAGTAAGTTTTTTTCTACTCACTGTATAACAATATTATGTACCTACTTACACATATTAAAAAATAAAATATATCAAGCAAGGGCAAGGTTAATCATAGATTCATAGTAGTCAGGCAAAATAATTACTTATTGTAGGTACTTATATATTTTCTAAACTTTTTCAGATAGTGTGTGGAGATTTATTGGATGTATCTCAACCAGCTGCTTCAAACATAGTTGCAACTGTATCACGATTGATAGCTCTGCAACGAAGGCAATATATCAAATATCCTCAAGACATGATCTCACACAGAGCGCAGTTTGCACAGCTGGGCCAGTATCGAGAATACTCAGGCCTTAGAAATGTGGATGGGGCAATTGACTGTACACACATTAAAATTGTAAATACTCCAGGTGTGGAACACCATGAAGCCTATAGGAATAGAAAATCATACTTTTCTATAAATGTTCAGGTCAGCAAAATAATGATACATCATTGTTCTTGATTGTAAAACACATACCCAACGAACATTCATGTATATTCACACTTACATATTTCAGGCCGTTGTTGGACCATTTGGAAATTTTATGGACATTGTGGCACGATGGGCTGGCAGTACACATGACAGCAGAATATTCCAAATGTGTAAATTGCGCTCCAAATACACTCAGCAACAACATAGTGGCTATCTTGTTGGTGACAGTGGCTATCCTTGTTTAAGGTTTCTTTTAACACCAGTAAATACACCAACAACAAATGCCGAAGAAATCTACAATAGAGTTCATATAAAAACAAGAAATGTGGTGGAAAGAACATTTGGGAGATGGAAACGGAGGTTTCCATGCCTAAGTAGAGGGTTGGGCAACAAACTGATCACAGTGTCAAATATAATTGTTGCATGTGCTGTGCTGTTTAACATATCATCAATCACTAACGACATGATGCCTTCATATGATGAAGAGAGCGACACCAATGAAGTTGATGATGTTGTTAGTAGTGAATCAGATAACCAAGGGACTACTGATGGTTTTGCATTTCGCAATACAATCATAAATAATTATGTTTGATTTTTTTTATGTAACGGTACCTACAGCTTTTATATTTTGTTAAGCTATTCCAATTTTTCTCAAATTGTTGATGTCCTTATGTTCTAAATTGAGGTACACGATCACTGACTACGTGGATAATTTTTGCATACTTTTATATAGACTCAAGTTCTTCTAACTAAACAGACAGACGTGTTGCTGGTTCGTTTGTGTCCGAAGAAGTGGCGGACACTTCTTCTCATCAGCTTTAACACTGCGACACGGGGGGCGCTTTTGAGGGACTGTCTTATGTACATTTTCGACGTTTGTGTGCTTATTTTAAACCTTATTTGAATAAATTACTTTCATTATTATCATTGAGTTGTTTTTTTTTGGATCAATAAAAAACAATAAGTATAAATAATCATCTTTTTATTCATTAACAATCATTGGAAGGAATGAAGGGAGGACTTTACCCAGCAGTAAAACAATAGGTACTTAAAGGTTAAATACCGTCAAACGGGATGAATAGAACCGCAGAAGTAAATAGGGACAAAACTTTGAAAATTGATTTTCTTTTCCTAAATATAAATAAAAAAAGATAACATTGATTTTACTTAAAAATCCCATTTAAAGTTTTGTCCTGATTCACCTTTGCGTTCCTATTCGCACCGTTTGACTGTAACAATAAAAAAAATACAGTAACATAACAATTACAACATAAACAATTTACCTAACATAACCATTTTAATTTCACAACACAATCATTAATGATAAGAAATCAGGAATACAAATAGGTATAAATTAAGACGTATGCCATATTGGGCACCTGTTCTAATGGCATTGAAGCTATTCCACATATGGCACTGATCGATATTTTTATTACATACAATAATTCATTATTTAAAATTTTATTTCACATGTTGTCACCTAAGGATCAGTACGTGCTAGTGTTGGGATGCTAATATTTTTTTAAAAGGTTGTACGTGAAATATAAACGTTTCAACAGTAGCACGTACTGATCCGTATGGGTCATAATTATGTTGGATAAAATTTTAAATAATGAATTATTCTACATTAGCCACCTGCGACAAATATCGATCGGTACCATCTGTGGAACAGCTTCGGTGCCATTAGAACTGGTGCCCAATATGGCATACGTCAAAATAAACACAAAAAACATCAATACAATAAACACAAAAATTAAAAGTTGCTCTAGGCACATTTGCAGAGATCTCTCTTCAATAAAAATAAATGTAGGTATGTACTTAGGTACATTATGTCACTGATTATTTTGTGCTGACTCGGCTTTAGCTATTGCTTCTTTTACCTGTGCTTGTAAAATTATTATCTCTAAATTGTGTTTTTCTTGCACACATTTCATTTGGAGCTCATGTAATTGAGCTGCTCTTTTTTCCCTGTTTAAATGTTCCTGTTTTAAAATTTGCACACGAAGTTTTTTTTTCATTTGAGGATAATTCTGTATCTGGTTGGACGGTGCTTCTTGGTTGGATGGTGCTACTTGATTGGATGGTGCTACTTGATTGGATGGTGCTACTTGATTGGATGGTGCTACTTGATTGGATGGTGCTACTTGATTGGATGGTGCTACTTGGTTGGATGGTGGTACTTGGTTGGATGGTGCTACTTGGTTGGATGGTGCTACTTGGTTGGATAAGGCTATTTGTTTGGATGTTGCTTTCTACATCTTGTAATGGCTGTGTTGCAGTATAAATAGCATGGGATAAGTTGCTTCCTGTTAAAGTTTCCTGATGCTGGTCAGAAACAGATGCATCGTCTGAAAAAAAAAATTGGTTGTCTGTAAAGTCGGTTTACTGACGATAGGTGAACGTGACAACGTCATAAGAAAACTGTCTTAAGGTAACGACGTATCGCCGGTAACGACACATGAAGTCATACTTTTTGGTGCGTGCAGCCAGCACCATCGAATTATAAGACGTTGTCACGTCAATAACAATCTTAATATTCACTCACAATGAAGCCTTATTCACCAGTGGGTATGTTCTAGGCTGATTTTAATTGAAATTAATAAATATTAAATGAGCTAGTTTGACTATGGTTTCCTATAAACGCCGTCGGCCGCATACAGCATCATGATGCTTACTATGAAAATGTACTGTTGTGGTCTCTTTCACATGTTGCCGTAGGCGTGTGGATGCTGTCTGTAGGCAGCATTAAAACGCTGTGCGCCTCGTCTCCAGTTATTTAAAACCATTGCAGCATAAACGTCTTCAGGTTTAGCATGGGATGCCTTTTTAAAAGCAGTTTTATTATAATATTTTGTTGTTCGCATATGAGATGTATTGACCACTGACGCTGTGCCTGGCGTTCATACGTCGATCGGAACGTTTACCTAATAACTCATGTTAGGTGAAAGATGTAGTTGGATAAAAATAAAAAGAAATTTGAACTGATCACCAACCATTGCAGTCCGAGTCCAAAGTATCTTGTATCTCTACGAAGAGAGCTGGACATATCTCGGCTATAACAGGATTGATGTCAGCATCAGGGCACGGACCACCGCCGCCAGTGGCCATTCTATGTTGACGCTCTCTGGTGAGGGCATCTCTTTGACGGGTCTTCATATTTTGCCAAAGACGCCTTAATTGTTCTCCTGATGCCTGTAACATTCAGATATAATGAATTTTAAATTGCAAATATAAAATATTTTAATCACTGACTGCCTGACTGCTAGAACTTTTACTATCAATCGGTGATTTGGATAGTTTTAAAACGGCTATAACATAACCGTAAGTGAAGGGTGAGAGAAAACAGATAAGAAAATAGATAAGAAAATACTTACTGACTCACTAATCATAGCCGAGGCATTAAATTTCTCCGCAATACGCGCCTAAGCAGTCTTCTTCATCGCCGTGCTTACAGTGTCCGTTTTTTTGTTTTCTACCACATGCTGGAATTCTTTTATAGTCTCAATTAACAAATTTCTCTCTAATAAGCTAAAATTTTTCTTTCTTGTAGACATTATTGTTTAATAACAGACAGAGTTTGCTTGCTTTATTTGCACATTAACTGTAACTATATGTCAATTGTGTCTTGTGTCAATCTCTACCACCACAGATAGGTACGGCAAACACTCCGTTCTACGAACACACTAGTCTGTTTTTTTATACAATAAATCTGATTGCCTCATCCTTCAACACATTTTTTATCAAAAAGTCGCTTTTTTATCTAAAACTTATATCTAAAAGGCTTATGCTTTGTTAAAATCATAATTTCATAAATAAATTGGTTTTAAACTAAGTTCTTATTTTGCGTAACTTGAAACAGACTTGGCGAAAAAAATAAAATGTAAACGAAAACAGGCTGATGCATAGACAAAAGATATTCTCTGCTTGAGAAAAGATTTGAATCTCGATTCAGCTGAATGTAGTTTGATTGCTGTTCTGGAATAAGACTGATCCTCAAGTACAGATTCTATGTTTAAACTATGATTGGGCGATTTAAGATCAAACTGGACTTGAGTTTCGTTCTGTAATACGGACCTTAGAAGTTTGATTTTTTCACAGCTCCAAGAGACCATAGACTTGAGTATTTGATATGAATTTCAGCTTGATACCTCCACGCGTTCCTGAGAAAAAAGGTCTTGACAGACAGACAGACGGACAACAAAGTGATCCTATAAGGGTTCCGTTTTTTCCTTTTGAGGTACGGAACCCTAAAAATGTGAAATATATTTCGTGGATAACGATATCGTTTTAATAAAAGTTGCTCAATTGATATGGTAGTAGAGGGCGTGACGTTATTTTTTTTGTAATGGCGGCACGTGGACAGAGTCGTTTTGGTAAGTGGGGATTGTCGAACGGTCACTTCGCATCGAGACACGGACCCAGTCACTTCTCCAAAACGAAACAGTCGGTTTGCCTAGTGAAATTATTATTGTCACTTGGTACTGTTTAATAAGTGTGTTAGTTTTAGATTATTAGTATCTGAAGTATCTGATTAAAAGTGTGGTTATATTTTACACGTTGTGTTATAATTCAACGACACCTACAAAATAAACCCTCTACCATCGAACCAAAATGGTGACGACACTATCGCTCCACCATCGCTGGCGTCGTCATTTATATTTTTTTGTATATTTTAATAAGCTTAAATTCCCATGTAATATAGGGTGAACCAATTGCCCGAAATCAGCTACTGATCCAGACTCTGTGGCTGCTACTGAGAAACTCCTGATCCAGCATAATCATTATTTTCATTCAAGCGTTTGTACACAATCTTCATCTGTCAAGACTTTTACCAATAATCTCAGGGTCGGCTTTCAGTTAGACTTTGACAGTTTCATTGGAAGTTCGTTTTTTTGCCGAGTCAAAAACTCTAATCTGTTTATATACTTATTACGCTGTTCTTTGTACTATCAAAACGGCAAACGTTACTTTAACTTAGATATGCAAGAAAATATTATTCTTATTCAAATTCAAATATTTATTGCTCAATACAGTACATTATATTACATTTCTAGGTGTCAAGTGAATGCGCAGTTCACTGTGATTTACCAAATTCGGCATGCAAGATTTATCATTAAAATTATACACACATTCTCCATCAAATAAAATAATATCAATTATTACCATAAACCGGGCAAAAAGAAAAATGGAATCAAATTAATTAATATACAAACGTTATAAATTCCAAATAGTAAATAAGTAATGTCAAAGATTCAATCAACAAGTACGTAATGTCAATCATAATAATATAATTATATAATGTCAGAATAATTAAGAAAAATAAAATCAAATTAATTACACAATGTCAATACATATGTTATGAATTGTTATAATATAAGATTAGGTCACAAAATAAAGTGATTTTCACAAACACTACGATTTAAAAATAACGTCGCGAGATATCTACTCTGTCATATAATTATTACTAGTCTTTTTATTAGAACCTGGAACAAAAGAAGAACCTGGAAGAAAAATAAACAATGAAAATATATTTTCTTTAACCAAAGAAAAATATATTTTCTTTAACCTTTTCTCAGGTAAACACAAAGAAACGTCTAGTTTAATACTATTTCACCTACGTTGTTATCTACAAAAGATAAAGGATATGCATCCGATTTTCTCAACAGTTTCCTATTTTAAGAATTCTTTTCAAGATATAGCAAAATGGTATTAGGTTATCTGCGAACTAAGCAACTAGACAAATTATTCAAATTATTCAAAAATAATTGAAAAAAAGAAATGAGTGATGGAATGAGTAATTGATTAAAGAATTGTTTATTCAAATTATTTTTGTTTCCTTTAAATGATAAACAAATAATTATAATATTAAACAAAGGTAAATTTAAATAAAACTGACTCGTTGTTCTAATGGTTTTTTTCAAAGGTCAGGCAAAGTGCTGTTGGGGTTTTCCATTAGAAATTTCCCAGTAAACTACTTAGTCTGGATTAGTATTAAAGGCTAAGCTAACCAGCTTAGATGGCAATAGGCTCACTCCCTATTATATGAGACTAAAATAATTATTATAACTTACGTTATCACTATCACAACATATAAAACAAAGTCCTCCACCGCGTCTGTCTGTATGTTTACGATAAACTCAAAAACGGCTGCTCCGAATTTCATCCTGTTTTCACCTATGGATAGAGTGGTTTTCGACGAAGGTTTTAGTATATTGCGGGCATCAACTAGTTTTAATTAAGTCGATTTTGGAATGACTAATTACTGTTTTTGAAAAAGTCACATTTTAATAATAAACCCAGCATTTGTTTTTATTTTTGGAACCTAATTTACGGAAACAGAATAGAATGTGCTAGTACAGCCTTCAAGTTACTCCACTGTGTGTATTAGACAGGTCTTTACATAGAACATAATGTAGGTACCAGCTAAATACGACTTAGAAATGCCAAGTATATCGCCCCACACAGAGAGTGTATATACTGCAAAACAATAGCAAAATATTTGTGTCTGAGATTATATTAATATTTTCTCTTTTCTTATTTTAAAGTAGATATCTAAGAGAAGGCCCAATGGGCCTCATCAGAAGGCTTAAAGTCACCCAAAGGGCAATGGAGAGGGCTATGCTCGGAGTTTCCTTGCGCGATCGAATCAGAAATGAGGACGTCCGCATGACAACCAAGGTTACCGACAAAGGCCGAAGAATTGCCAAACTTAACCGGCAGTGGGCAGGGCACATTGCTCGCAGAACGGATGCCCGATGGGGCCAGAAAGTTCTGGAGTAATCTTTTAGTTGCCATGGTCATTTATTTTTTTTGATTTGTTTACTCTGGTCGCTCTTTACTTGCACGTATTTTTACATCGTTCTCACATCACAGACACCACTGGACCACCACTGCTCTCAAAATTTGTGCTTCTTCTTAAATGTACAGTCACATATCAAGTAACTACAACTCACGCATATATGCAACCGGCCTACCAGGTTACTCCAATCTGAATATCGGCTTTCACCAACCAACGGCTAATGATTCCCTACACAGATAGGCACTTACTACAATACTGCGAACATTGGAACTGATTCTCATTTGTAGATCTCGTTATCAAAGGTTTCGTTCACTGGTTTTACTTAACTGGTAAGTGGAAAGTGCAAATTAGGTTGATAAGGAAATGCAGGTATGTAGTTAGTTTGGTTAAATACAAAATGAAGGTGAGCAATTTTGCGGGTTCTTTGAAAGAGATACTGCGGTCCCGGACCCGGACACAAAGTGCTAAGAAGAAACATGGGTGGTTTTTAGTAAATAGAAGTCTGACACTACATCCCGCTCTGCCCAGAGCTCCCGCTCTGAGTCATTTGATGATTTGCCCACCTCCAAAAAAAAAGGTGAGCTATGTTTACGTGGACCTTCCTAAGCGTCTGTAGGACAGCTATATGGGCCTAATGCCTAAGGCCTTCTTTCTCTAAGTGGCCTAAAAACGTTTGGAAAAATCGTAATCATAAATAATAGTGTCACCCAGACATTGATAGGAGAAAAGTTGTGAAAATACGTATTTTAATTCGATAGTACAAATTAGAAAAACACACATCTGGATCTGAGCTGAATGATCTACTAGTTGTGATCATCGTTGTGTTGATATCAGATTTACCACTAGAATAGTTTTGAATACGTGTTTCAAATTAGTGTTAAATAGACAAAAATGTATTTAAGAGTATTTGATAAAACTAAGAGGATATTATAAAGTGATATAAATGTCACTGCAAAAACTACCTGATATAATTAAATTTCAAAGCAATAATTGTATAAGTAGGTACTCAAAGATTGCATCCATACTTCCATACTTTATATATATATTATATATTATATTATAAATGTGAAAGTAACTCTGTCTGTCTGTCTGTCTGTTACTCTTTCACGCCTAAACGGCTATACGGATTTTGATGAAATTTGGTACAGACATAGTTTGGAACTTGAGAAAGGACATACCTACGATAGTTTTTTTCTTTTTTTTTTTTTCGCGAGATAAACCAAAAATCTGCCGGAAGTCACTATTCCACGCGAACGAAGTCGCGGGCAAAAGCTAGTTTCCAATAAGCCTGACTGAGTTTGTAAGATTTAATATCAAACGAGAAACGATTCAATAAAGTTCGATGACTTCAAAGAACTGAAGGAAATTCAATTCAGGTCTCGAAGATTAACGATAATAGTGTGTGTGGCAAAATTTGTTCCAAATAAATTGTCTTGCCGAGTGAGTGATTAGGACCGGCCCGGCGAGATTGCTCTAATTAAATAGATCTATCGACTGTAACGTGGAGTAGATAGTAACAGAAGGCCAACAGATGATGGTAGCGTATGAAACATGACCTAAATATTACAACAACAATGGCGTACGGAAAATGCGCATTTTGGACATGTAGTTCTGAACACCGGCCGGTTATAGAATACAATGCAATGCAACATAACAACAATGTGTTCATATGCCTGGATTGATTTTCAGACTAAACGGATAAACCAAACCACCAGTATTTTTTATGGAGCGACTGCCTATTCGACAGCCGGGATCAGCTGTTTATTGTGCTTTCCGACAAAAGAAGACTGGGTCCTAAAAACGATCGAAAATAGACACACGCTCACGTAAGGGGGATCTAAAACCCGTAGGGCTGCGGGTGGTTTTAAAGATATACCGCGGCCTCGGCACAAGGGCTAAAAAGGAACATGGATGGTTTTTAGACAGTAGAAGTCTGACACTCCCTTCCGCTCTGCCCAGAGTGGGAGGGGTTACTTGATGATTTCTCAACTCCAAAAAACGGGGTGATCTAAAACATATGACACTTAATATGTAGAAACTTGTTTTTGTTTATGTGTGCGTGTAATTCGGCTCGTTGTATGGAGCGGCCCCTCTGTACATAATTATCTATGGTTTGACCGAATTAAACTAAATAGTGTTTGTTTCAAGTTAATTCTGGATCTCATTACTGTATTGATTGTTTTGATTCGGAGTGGGATTTGGAGAGAGGCAAACACAAACGCTTGAATGAAAAGTCGATTTCGATTGCCGAACTATACACATACGAGTTAAAAATATCTCCTTTGATCTCGAAATTGAGTCATCTCAAAATTTGACAACGAGCTTAGCATTTTTAGTAGAGACCATCAGCTCCTGTCATGTGGAAGCAATATTAATAAAAAACGGAAAAGCAAAAAACAAGCACATTTTAAATTAAACAAAACTTGTAAGCAGGCGGGGTTCATTCTATTTTCATTTCATAATTTAATATTCAAATGAACCCCGCCTGCTTCCAAGTTTTGTTTAATTTAAAATGTGCTTGTTTTTTGCTTTTCCGTTTTTTCAGTCGGGTTTTTTAGTTTTCTAACTACATTTTTTTATTTAACACTTTTTAGTCGGTTTTCATTAACTTCGTTATAACTATTATAAGACGGTAGATTTCGATGCGATTTTATATTCTTTCCGTACACGTAAAAAAATCCGGTTATAAGTCAGAAATGCGATATTGTTTGTTCTAATAACTTTAAACCGTTATATATCCTAAACGGTTTTATAAAATGAAAAATAATAAAGGAAACCTAATATTCATTTTCAAATGCCTATTCAATGATACCCCACTTGACGTGGTGCGTCGTTTTTTTTTTTCATTTTGACAATATGGCGACTAGTTGTTACTATAGTGTGTATTGTTTACTGTAATGTTTTTAGTGACACTCGCGAGGTCAAGACGAATCGATTGACGTACGGATCATCAAAATCGGCCAAGGCGTTTGGCCTCTACAATGCCACATAGGAACAAACATACATACATACATACATACATACGTACATAGACTGATAAACACATAAGTAACCCTTCTTTGCTTTGCGCAGTCGGGTAATAAAAGCAACAACATTGTAACTGAAGGTAATAAAATACATTACCTTGAATTCTAAATAGACGCAAATACAAAATAAATCAAACACAACACCGAAACGTTTGCTGTCAAAATCTAAAATAGTGCTCCAGGGCAAAATGTAGAAGCAGCAAATAAGGTAGCAAAATTTTAAAATAGCATTTTCAGAATTTATCTCATGAAATTGTCCGTGAAATTGCTCGTTGGAGCATGGAGCCGGGAGTTAAACGTTATGCTGCTTGTATCGTGGATCTTCTACCGAGATTGTAAAAGATTAGAGTGCCAAGAAATAAAATATCATTCGCGCTGACAGCTATGAATGACAGGAACGTAGCTGCAATGCCTTTTGAAATGCTTCAAGAATCTTCTGGCTTTGATATTGGATATTTGAGGCATAGCATTAATCCGTCTATGATGTTCCCACTGCTGGCACACAGGGTACTCTCCGTGAGAGGGAGTAGGCCGTATTCCGCCACGCGATCCAGATAACCAGATGTCACATGTCTTCAAAAAATTTAAAGGTTTGCCGATTTTCTCACTCGTTGCTAATAAATCAAACTAAAAAATTTGGTGAGTTAAATAGATTATAATAAAACCCAAAAAAAAATAGAATTATTGGTTCAATAATTGCATTGGAAAAATAAGACTGCACCAACGTAAGCTAGGCCTCGACACAACGGGCTAAGAAGGAACATGGGTGGTTTTTAGTCAGTAGAAGTCTGACACTCCCAACCAGGCAGAGCGCTGACTAGAGCGGGAGGAGTCATTTGATGATTCCCCAACTTCCGAAAAAAAAAAAGATACGTGACATTAATTAGAAATGACGTTCTGATTTTGGACGCCCACGTGCCAATAGATCCTTCACTATCTCTCCTCTCTATTTAAACCTTTGACCATACAATATTAAGTGTAGGTATCTTCTAAATGTCTCCACGTTTCCCAATTATCCTATCAATTTACTTGAAACAAAAGGGCATAGGTCAATCACTTAGCGATGACTTTTATGAGATAACAAAATTAGTATTGCTTACGTACGAGCAGAAGTAAGTAATAGTGATATAAATAAATAAAAGAAAATATCAGACATCCCACAGATACAATGTGATAATGTGACATTTTACTAGTAAGATGTTAAATGTCACATTATTTTTACGGGTAAAAAAAAGACATTCTGCGTAACTTGTGTTGATATTTTAGATAACGGTATCCATTGATATTGTGGCTGTTAGCGTGACTGCTGTATAATGAGGTCCTGGGTGCGCTTTTTTTTTGTTTTAAATTTTTCTCAAGTCAGACAAAGTGTTATTGAGTTTGTCCTTCAGAAATTTCTCAGTAACAGCCACAGAGTCTGTATTTATGCCCGGTTTATGGCTATAGGCTTGCTACTTATTACGTAGAACTTACACGTAACCGGCGAAATGTGTGTATAATAATTGGTGTTCTCCTGCTTAAACCTTCAGAGATTACAGGCGTGATGTTATATTATGTTATGTAATATCCTGAAAACTTTTAGATTGCCATATCGCCACCGTGGACACGGTTCCTGCATAGAAATGCAAGAGTTTCAGGACGAAGTGTTCACCGCACAAGTTGACGGACGGCGGTCCACAAGCAATCATGTCGGGTTCTTCCATACATACAAATCAGTGCAAACTTTGCGAGGGCGACGCAATATCGGTCATGTCGTGCATTCCATATGTCATGGTATATTCATGTGTCGCTATTATTGCGTTATATCTGTCTCTGTATGCAAGAGAAACTAAACAAAAACTTCAAAATAAATAGTTGGTGGCCTGTGGATCCCGACACAGGCCTATTCAATTACTCGCCACTTAGCTCGATTCTCGGCAACTTTCATCTAGTTGTTACCAGCCCCTCAGCAAAGATCGTCGCTCCACATATCCTAAGATATACATTCGCTCTTCTCCTTTGTAGTCGTATTCTTCATTGCAGAAGGTCGTGTCCTTGATGAAACTAATTCATAGATCTAATCTGTCTCCATTTCTCTCGCACACACACATTTCCTTTTAAGTCGCTTTTAAAGAAAGTAGCCGTAGACAGTCGACACTACTAAAATAATAGACCATACAAAATTAATGAAGCACAAACATACAATGCAGTGCAGATTCAACCAAAACTGGGTTAAGATGAGATTTGCAGATCTCAAGTAAGAAGCCATTCGGATTCTGTTGTAATGTGAGTGTTGGACACAGCGCTGTGTATCTTGCGTTTGCTTCTGAATTTGTTACATCTCTATTTTGCACAGTTTTTGTTCTTCTATCTATTATTACAAAACTAGCTTTTGCCAGCGGCTTCGCCCGCGTGAATGTAACGATTTTCCATACAAATTTTCATCCCCTATTTAAATCCCTTAGGGGTTGAATTTCGAAAAAGCCTTCCTTATTCCTTGTCTACATTATAAAGTGAACCTCTGTGCAAAATTTCAGCTTTCTAGGTCCAAGGGTTTGGGCTGGGCGTTGATGAGTCAGTCAGTCAGTCAGTCAGGACTTCTCTTTTTATTTATATAGATATACTAGCTTTTGCCAGCGGCTTCGCCCGCGTGAAAATGACGATTTTCCATACAAACTTTCATCCCCTATTTAAATACCTTAGGGGTTGAATTTCGAAAAATCCTTCCTTATTCCTTGTCTACATTATAAAGGGAACCTCTGTGCAAAATTTCAGCTTTCTAGGTCCAAGGGTTTGGGCTGGGCGTTGATGAGTCAGTCAGTCAGTCAGTCAGTCAGTCAGGACTTCTCTCTTTATTTATTAGATATGAAACCTAGCCTTGACGCCTGTAAACCTCGAAGGAAGGTAGAGGTGTACCTTTTAGTACTCCCACATAATTTTCATCAGTTATGTCTAAAGTCCCTTGTAATAGGGTGTTAGTCTATTGCCATTGCCACACATCTAAATCCGTGGCTGCTAATGAGAAACTGATAGATTTCTTAAGGTTGTGTTGCCGGATGCATTGAATTGCACAGGGATCATGGAGATACTTAAAGTAAATAAGGAACAGTATTTTTTTTAAATTAGTTCCAGAGGTGCAACCTTCCTAGGGGAGCAGCGGTGGCCCAGTGGTGGCGGCCTCGACTGGGAGCAGCGGTGGCCCAGTCCACGGCCTCGACTTACGAACAGTAAGTCGTGGGTTCGAACCCAGTCAGGCGCATTACTTTGTGTTATTTATTTCATCACCGCTGCTCTCAAAACGGTGAAAGAAAACATCGTGAGGAAACCGGCATGTCCTAGAACCAAAAAATTCGAAGGCATGTGACATCTGCCAAACCGCACTGGGCCCGCGTGGTGGATTATAGCCCATTCCCTCTCATAGATAGGAGGCCTGTCCCAGCAGTGGGAATATATTAATAGGCTGATGATGATGATGATGATGATGAACCTTCCCAGGTTGCAGGTGGGTGTAATAAGATTACTATTCCCCGGAAAACAACGCAAAATCCATACTATTAACAAATACGGAAGTTTATTTTGTCGTTAACTTATATAAATAATTATTTGACAAAATAAACTTCCGTAGCAAAAGACGTCATAAAAATCCGTACAAAAATCTTGATGTCGAAAAATGTAGCTATTTTTGTTAAAAGACGATGTAATTTTAATTTTAATAAAGCCGAAATGCGCTAGTTAGCTGGCAACAAGGGTATCTGGCAACAAATAGAACAGGGTGAGCGGTGGCTTATTCACAAATCCTGCTGACTGCAGGGAGGGCGCGATTTGGGGTAACGATATTTAGACGATATTAAAACTGTCTTGTTGGTCTAGTGGTCCCAAGCGTGACTGCTTCGTGATAGATCCTTTTTTTTTTGGTGGGTGGAAAATCATCGAATGACCCCCCCCGCTCTTGGGCAGAGCGAAGGGGAGTGTCAGACTTCTACTGACTAAAAACCGAACCCATGTTCCTTCTTTGCCCTTGCGCCGAGGCCACGTAATCTAGTACAAAATACCGCGGCCCCGACGGGCGTCGGCCCTTGCGGGCCCCTCCTTGCTGACATCTCTTTGAGGCGCGCGTGGAACACGAACGCGCCGCCGACACGGTCTGTTGCCGTCATGACGACGGCCGGACGGCGAGCTAGCCCATTACTCACCGTCCACAGGCCCGCGCCTACGGTGGCCGGAAGCCATCACGTGGCCCCCGACGCCCGGAGCGCCTTCCGCGCCTTCCGCGGCGGCTGGGACGTTGAGAGGATCGCTCCCTCTCTCGTTCCGCCACCTCCTTCGCTAGCATCACTGCTTCGCAGAAGGAGGCGACGGCGTCCCATCCCTCCTCGCCCCGGACCATGGCTTGCACCAGGGCCGGACGCGAGAGGTCACCGCCGCCGATCGCCGCTACGAGAACACGGCGGCGGCGGGGATCCGCCCAAGCAGGGCACACCTCCACAGTGTGCTCCACCATGTCCTCCGGTCGATCCTCGCAGTGGAAGCATCCGGGCGTTTCCTCCCGCCTGATTCGGTGCAGGTACCTCCCGAAACCTCTGTGTCCGGTGAGGACCTGCGTCAGACGGAAGGTGAGGGCGCCGTGGCTCCTCTCTAGCCACTCCTCAAAGAGGGGACTTACCGCCACTATCGTGGCGTGCCCTGCACGGGGTTGCGACAGTCGCTGTCTCCATGCCGCCATGAGATCGCACCGGAGGTCTGTCCGCCGCGCAGCAATGTGCCGCGGCAGCAGACTGACCCCCCGGTGTAGCGCCTCCGCGCGCCACTCATGTAGGCGCGCGAGGACTATCGCCTCCAGATCCCACGGTGGCAATCCGGCAAGGATCGTGATAGGTCCTGGCTTGAATTCCCGGGTCGGGTAAAGTTTTATTGGGTTTTTCAACAGACAATTCTCAGTTGAGTATATCAAGCATGGTGTTTATATTTGTGCCCGATTGGTGGCAATAGGCTCACCCCTTTTACATGGGACTGCAACATAACTGGCAAAATGTGGGTCTACTATTAGGTACATATTTGCCTAACCTTTTGGGGATTACAAGGCGTGATATTATGATATTGAAAGGAAATAATAATGGAATGTAAGATGCTTACAGAATGTTATCTAAAGATTAGTGAAAAATTATATAGTAGAACTAGCTTTTGCCAGTATAGCATTACTAGCATTTTCCATACAAACTGTCATCCCCTATTTAACACCCTTAGGGGTTGAATTTCAAAAAATCCTTCCTTATTCCTTGTCTAAATTATATAGGGAAACTCTGTGCAAAATTTCAGCTTTCTAGGTCCAAGCTTTTGGGCTGGGCGTTGATGAGTCAGTCAGTCAATCAGTCAGTCTGTCAGTGAGTCAGTCAGGGCTTCTCTTTTTATTTCTATAGATGTAGAGTCGAGATTTATTACCCGACTGCGGCGAAGCTAAAAAGAGGTTTATTTTGTCTTATTAAGAACCGAGTTGATGAAGACGAAAACTAAACACTCAATCGTCAAAAATGGTTCCAAAGTTTTTCGCCTTCGCAGAAGACTAGGAGTAATATTGAAAAGTAATGGCCAATCTTCAGCAATTAAAGAGTAACAGTTTAACATGTGCATGCTTATTCATAAGGTTTATATCCAAAATAGTTTCATTTAAAGCTTTATTCTTGTCAATGCATATACACAGCTATCAAACAAATAACTACAAGAACACATTGTCATCTAAACGAGTCACGTAACGTTTGTTTATCTCGGTCTTATTCTCCGTTAATTTAAATTACTACATAGACCCATTCAATAAAATAACTTTCGTAATAAATCTCACACATAAAACAAACGAATTATACAAAATGTATATCGGTAAAAACCAAGCAAAATGGAAATATAACCGACGAAAACAAAAGCAAAATGGAGGGATAACCGACAAAAAACAAAAGCAAAATGAAAATATCGTTAGTCCCAATAACAACTAGGGAGCCAGCACCGCAATGCACCACGACGGATTATCAGACCCGACTTTTTTCAATTAACATGCCAAATGAGCCTCGCTAAGAATTATAATCCGAATACTAAACATTTGTACACTTTTAAAATTGAATTTACGACTGCACTTTAATGTAATTTGTAGTGGAATGGAAAACGAGCTAAATGGGATAGTGATAGCATTTAGTTTGTAGCTTGCTTTTCTATTCTTTTGTATTTTGTTTGTTTGGCAGGCCATGTCTGCCGGATGCCGGTAAAGCTGTGTGCCAGCATATCTCAGAACTGGAGCCCGGAGACAGCTAGACGGCGCGGCGGCGCGGCAGACCGAGGAGGAGATGGCGGGACGCCTTGGATGGCTTTTGCGTTAGCTGGTGGGAAGAGGCGCAACAACGAGGAAAGTGGAAGGAATGGGGGGAGGCCTTTGCTCAGGAGTGGGAAAGATTAGGATAACCAAAAAAAAAAATCTACTGATGCAGCATTATGTGGTTAGCCATTCCGAACTAGGTTGGGGTTGTCTTCCAGTTTAACCGGATGCAGTTCAATGCCAGTATTTTACACGGAACGACTGCCTATCTGACCTCTACAAGCCAGTTGGCATTAGGCAGATTCGGGCCACTGACAATCTGTTACTGATTACTGTTTAATATGTGTTGTGTATTTGTTACTATAATTTGGTTCATCATCAGCCTATAATGTTCACACTGCAGGGACTCAGGCCTCCTTGTTAGGCGAGGGATAGACTATAATCCAACACGGGGGCCCAGTGCGGGTTGGTAGGTGTGGTGTGTGGTGTTGGGTTGTTGTGTGATTTGATGTGATGTGTGTTGGTGTGTTGTGTTGGGTGATGTGTTGTGTCTTTGAATTTTTTAGTTCTAAGACATGCCAATTTCCTCACAATGTTTTCCTTCACCGTAAACTTATACTATACTATAACTTGGTTACAAATAAAAAGTCCAGGACTAACGGCTTAATGTGCTTTCTTAGTGCGACGGGGGAAACTCGACATGGTGTAGGTACTGGGTGGGGGTCACCTATCCACGGATGGACCTTAACTTGAACATCAACCCGAGTGACTACCAAAATCTCCTCTCGCGAGTTATTCACTAATGTTTGACTGGCCTGCTGTTCTAGTGGTTAGTGACCCTAACTGCTATGCCGGAGGTCGTGGGTTCGATTCCCACCCAGGACAAATGTTTGTGTGATGAGCACGATCATTTGTTCTGTGTCTGGGTGTAATTTATCTATAATATGTATGTATTTAGAAATATATAAGTATGTTTATCAGTTGTCTAGTACCCATAACACAAGCTCTGCTTAGCTTGGGACTAGATGGCGTTGTGTGATAGTTGTGGAATATTATTATTATTAATGCTATGCTAATAAACTTATTCAACACCTCTATGAAATTGAGTAATTTTGTCTTACTTCCAGAATTTAAACCAAGCCAATATCGCAAATCCTTCTACAGCATTGGTAATGGTGTAGGATATTACGATTAAAACTGACAGAACTATCTGAATCGCTAAGTATTGGTAAGACTTAAAACTGTTCACGCACTAGGTGACCCATTTTAATCTACTTGTAAAAAGAAGTTTTCAATCAAGTAAAAATGTTTTCTTTTTATTATCTAAAAGGCAGAGCTTTCTGTGAATTTTGTGACTGAAGTGTAAATTATGTCACTCAGACAATAATGTAATTTAAACGATTTACGCGTTTGCATTTATTTCTAAATTGCTTTTTCCATGAATTTACTTATATAATAAACTTAATTGCGTTGATTTTGTTACTTTGAAGCGACAACGCATTATTTTATTACAATATAAAATCTATCTATCTATCTATTTATATAAAAAGAGAAGTCCTGACTGACTGACTGACTGATTGACTGACTGACTTATCAACGTCCAGCCCAAACCCTTGGACCTAGAAAGCTGAAATTTTGCACAGAGGTTCCCTTTATAATGTAGACAAGGAATAAGGAAGGATTAAATTCAACCCCTAAGGTATTTATAGGGGATGAAAGTTGGTATGGAAAATCGTCATTTTTACGCGGGCAAAGCCGCTGGCAAAAGCTAGTATATATAAATAAAAAGAGAAGTCCTGATTGACTGACTGACTGACTCATCAACGCCCAGCCCAAACCCTTGGACCTAGAAAGCTGAAATTTTGCACAGAGGTTCCCCATATAATGTTAACAAGGAATAAGGAAGGATTTTTCGAAATTCAACCCCTAAGGGAGTTAAATAGGGGATGAAAGTTTGTATGAAAAATCGTCATTTTTGTAGTTAATCCGACATCCACGCGGGCGAAGCTGTGGGCAAAAGCTAGTAATATATATTATTATCCTGCCTTTACCCAAATTTATTTGGGGTCGGCACAACATGTATTTTTCTTCCATACTTATCTATTACTCATCATCTCATCATTTTATTATACCTTTGTATTTTAAGACCTACTTTAGCTAGTTCTAGGTTTAACAAAACTTATTTAAGAAAACGATGTAAAAACTTACCAGTAGATGCTGGGAAGCGAACCGAGTTTTTTTTACTTCAAAGTGTTACTGAGTTATTTCATAAGGCGAAATTTTCTGTATTATACTTCTGTATAACAATTTAGGTCAGACAGGCGATGGTATAAAAACAAAACAATTAGCAAACTAAATAGTCTGTCACCAATAAATTTCTCCTTCCACCAAAAACATTGTCCTCACCAAATTCTATGAAAAAATACGCGAAACTTCCCAGTACGTACAAACTGCAAGCTGTTAACGAAGACAGTGCAAGCAGAGTTCTAATTAATTATACCCAACAGATGTTTCCTTGCTTGAAACTTTTCAACTGGCTGCAAAACGTTCGCCGTTTGTTTTAGATAATGTACCTACCGCGTTCATTGCGTCGAAGGTTTTTTTGTTTTCTGTTGTTTATTTATGGAGTCTCTTTGGAAATAGATAGTTATTTTTAAAAGTATGTGGGTAGTGTTCGGTTTTATTGTGATGTCTTTTCAACGTGATTTTTCGAGTTCGGATAAAATTTATCATCATTATCATATCACTCCTTAATCTCATAATTTTTTTTTAAATATTTATGATTGCTGCTGCACTTCTTTATTTTTATTACATTACATAATTATAGCAAAGTTGCTCCAGCTGCGCTGCATTCACGCTCAATTCTTTTTTTAAATTACAGTCTGTTCCGAATTCTGAAAATTATTTTTTTTGCTGTTGAATAATTGAATACCTAGGAAAAAATGGTCAATATTATGAAAATTCTTTTGTAGTAGTACAACAAAATAAAAAAAAGAACGATTTAAATAAGCCGGAGTTTTTTTCTGTTCTGACGCCCCGTAATCAACACTCAAAGGTAAATAAATGCATCCAAATATTTGATCCTATAACATAAATATACTCTCTCCTCTCTTATTTTCTTTGTTTAATAACTCCTATCCTCAAGTTCTCTTACCATCTATACGCAGATGATCTACAACTATACGCTCAATCTGACATTGCCATCCTTGACAACTGTATTACATTGCTCAATGCTGATCTTCAGACTATCGGAGAATGGTCTGCCAAATTTGGGGTTGCTGTCAACAGTTTAATTTGCTAAAAGTCAAAGTATTTATTTGCGTGATTTTTAATGATGTGTGTGTGGTCTTACTGTCTGTAAGTTAAAGTACATTAATTTGAAAAATTCCACATAAATTATAAAGCCAAATCAAAGATTTCCAAATATCAATGAAAATTAAACGAGCATTTGAAACCAGTAAAAACAAACACTAGTGGTATAACAGCTGAATAAGGAGACAATAATCATACAAACTTACTGTTGGATAGTAAACTATGAAATCTTAATTATCTCTCCTGTTCAACCCTCTGCTCCTTATGCACAAAATAATATCGTTAATGGTTTGAAAATATATTAGTGTTGGCAGTAAATTCAGCCTCGGCTGCAACCCCTGTATTATACTGTTGGCGTGCGCGTTCTAAAAGATGTGTAAGAGAAATTTTGTAAATTTTGAGTTACGTGAAAGAGGTGCTGTTTGATATCCATCCACAGTTTTTACTTGATACCTAGATTTTTAACCGACTTCTAAAAAAAGAAGGAGGTTCTCAATTCGGATGTTTGTTTTTTTTTATGTTTGTTCGGGCATAACTCCGTCACTTGCTAACCGATTTGAAAAATTCTTTTTTTGTTGGAAAGGGTATACTTCCCAAATGGTCCCATATTTTTTTATCGAAATCGGACAAGCGGTTTTTGAAAAATCAACAAAACTCAAAAAAAATACTACATTGTCCACATTAGGTGAACCACTAAAAAGTGAAAAATAAAAACTTTTTAACAAAAAATAAACCGACTTAAAAAAAAAGGCAAAAATAAATCAGTTTCTGAAGTCGGTGACAAAAAAAATGAAATCAAACAAACAAAAGTCACCGACTTCAGAAACTGATTTATTTTTGACTTTTTTTTTTAAGTCGGTTTTATTTTGTTTGCTTTTTTTTTTGTTTGGCCAGATGTATGAATGTGAACGAGACAAAAGGAGTATGTGAGGCTCGTAGCAGTTGGCGTTCTGTGGTTTCTGCCTACCCCCATTTTTACTTTAAAATTATGCTGTTAGTAATTGGTATATTTTGGAGATTCAAACGTATTATTTCACGTTTACCTACTACAAATTCTAACTAACTTCTTGCTATAAACAAAATGTTTCTAAACTGGAGAGTAGATCTATAAGATTGTGCATCTATCTGAACCAGTGCCGGTAATTCTTGATGTCGTCATTATTACAATTACTACTACTATCGTATCGTAAAATAATAAATATTTATCTTCTTCATTTTAGCTATCGTTTTATATCTCTGCCCAGAAAAAGCTTTTCCACTTAGGTGTGTGTTTATTCTGGTTTTTAATAATTGTATGCCAGTAAAAATACTTTTGTCACTTAGCCCGTTTCACTTTATGGAGGACTACGTAACTACGTACAAAATTCTCTCCCGGGAACAAAGCGGGTGCATTTTGTTTGTTCTCCTTATTTCGTTTGGTAATGAATAAGTGGGTATTAAATTGACCACGGTTGTTCTAAATTATGTGTCCCCACTAGTTTTTATTAATGAGAAAATTGAATAGTCGGTTGTTGTTTTAATTATATTAATCGAACATTGCTCGTAGAGATGGCCGGCAGATGGCCGATGGGGCTGCAAAGTTCTGGTGTGGCGTTCGCGAACCGGAAGACGATGTGTTGCGAAACCTGGAGGAGATGGCTTTGACTAAAATGATGATGATGACGATGAACGGAAAATGAAAACGTTAATGAAGGAAAACATTGTGAGGAAAGCAGGTATGCCTGGGAGGTATTTGTCGACGGCATGTAAAGTCAAGACAGATGCCAATGGGTGGCATCGACACTCTGACATCAGATTAACCAACCTCATGTTAAAGAAGAGATCAGGAGGATTTTAATATTTTGACGACACGGTTGGCGCAGTGGCTAAGCGATTGGACTGCTGTGCTACGTGTGGCGGGCTCGATCCCCGCACGGAACAAGTATTTGTGTGGCCTACAGATAACTGTTTCGGGTCTGGGCGTGTTTGTACGTGAGTTTCAATGTTTGTAAACGCACCCACGATACAGGAGAAATTCCTAGTGTGGGGCAACGTTAAAAAAAAGAAATAAGTTGAGATAAAAGTTAAGTACGTTCTTTGTAGTGTCAACCTCACTAGTAACAATTAAATATTAACTGCACCTTTGTGTTCTTTCAGTAAGGGTAGTTTTTCGATACAGTGAGGTGTGATTGGTTGTTCCGACATGTTTCCAAAATAAATGGGTTGCCTACTTTGTGATCCTTTCTTTTGGGTGATTGAAAAAGACGATTGGTCGATAAAAACAACCCAAAAAAGCTTCAATTGGAGAAACTGCAACGAAGGAAAACGGCTTCAAACGTGACAATAAGCAGAATAGTAGATGTACCTACACCTACACCTGACCCGAATACGAAGTGACATAAATATAAACTTAAATAGAAGTCCGTTTGTTATTTTCATACCTAAAAGTAAAAGTCGTCAGACCTGAAAACAAACGAAAAATAAAAAGACATTTCAAGTTCTTGAATTAAATAAATTAAACGAAATTTACTAGTCGTCTCGAGTAAATAATATTAAAATGAGCAATATTAAATAAACTAGAACCTTTATTTCTTTAGTGACAAGGATAACGGCTCGTTAGCCGTTTAAAAAGAACTGAAAAAGTTTTTCTGAAATCACGCTTTAATTTGCGAGATTTTTTCATTATGCTCACAATAAAAGTCAATATTTTATTCGAATCATAATTTGCGTAACTGAGTTGTTCAAGTGAAAAATATAAATTGAGTTTATTGCGCGTCTAAATAAATTGTTATTACTCTTAATTAGGTCAATAATTGTGAGTGAACTCTATTAATGTTATTATTTCAGTGTGTTTATTTTATTTATTTCATTTAATTTTGTGTTTATAAATGAGCTTATCATAGCGATGCATAACATAACATTGGAATAATTGGATTGTTGATGTCAGATAGGCAGTCGCTGTTCACGGCACGTCACAATAGTGGCGATAAGTCCCCCTCATTGAGGAGTGGCGCCACGTTGCGTCAAAAACCTTTTATAGTTTTAAGTTTGTCGAAAGTTTTGTGGTGTCAGGGAATCAAATCCAGGACCTCATGCTTAGTAGGTTTGCCGCTACTAAACCAACGAGGCAGACCTAATAACTAGAAGAGGCTTTTCATTTTGACTCTCACTATTCATCGAAGATTGTGTACACAGTTCAACAACAAATTCACAAAAATAAACATTTTTGAAAAAAATTCTAAAAAGATTAAGTCAACACGCCTTAAGAGCGCTCAATCTGAATTTGACTGACATTTAATGATCGAAGAAAATAGTAGGTATTTGAATTTCTTGTATTTGTAACGTCCAATATCCAGGAGGGTGTATAGCATTTTAATGGAGTAGAGATTTCACAGTGTCTGCCCCTAGAGGGTTGACAGTGATAAATTGAACTCGCCTTTTGGCATTTTAGGGTTCTTTGGTAACAACCTTAAAACGCGTTTACGAGTTTGCACTTTGTTTCAAAGAAACTCTTGGCTATTGTTCCCGTGATAAATTCAAATGTTTCTACAATTGGTCCTTGTTAACTTTTTAGGGAAATGCGATGGGTGGAAAAAAGTTGATTTACTGCAACGTTTGTTTGGGCAGGGATACTTTTTGTTTGTTGAGACTTTTTAAATGTGCATTTGTTTTTTCTGAAAGTTTTTGATTGTCCATAAAGAGACGAAATGAGCAGGGCTTAAAAAGTTTAAATTGTAGAATGACAATGGGTAATTTTAACATATATTTTAAACCAATAGATTTGTGTGTTACACATTTAGTTTATGGAATATTCATCATCATCATCATTTCAGCCGGAAGACGTCCACTGTTGGACTTAGGCCAGTTGACACTGTTGGACAAGTTCTGCTGAATTGGCTGGTCCCGTGCGTCTGGCCTCCTGCGGATCTTTATAACCTTCACCAGGTCATCGGCAAACCTAGTGGGAGACCTTCCAACGCAACGTCTTGCTGTTCGCGGTCGCCACCCTAGAACTTTTCGGCCCCATCGGCCATCCGTTCTGCGAGCAATGTGGCCTGCCCACTGTCACTTAAGTTTGGCATCGGGCTACGTCGTTAATCTTGGTTCTCCTGCATGTTGAAATATTATAGGTGAATAATAAACGGAACCACTTTTTTTTTACAGTACCTATTTTTTTATATTTCAGCAAATAGACATCCTTCAATTTGTTTCTATTCAAAAACGAGAAGTACTCTGGAGTTGTCAACGATAATAAATCAGTGACACAAAAATCAAATGATTTCCTTTGAATCGAATACCTTCCGAGTACCGAGTACCTGGAAGCTATTTTGATGGTACTTTACATTTTCGCATTTATAGGAAGTCACATTCACAATGTCCGACCGAGCGTTAACTGTACATACAAGTTAGGTACATGCAGTAAACTTGACACGCGAAACATAACATAAACTCGCGCTCTTTACTAATGGGGGTAGGTAGAAACCACAGAATGCGACCTGATATCGATCCTTACATATACTCCTTTTGCCTCGTACACATTCATACATCTGGTCATACACGCACACTGATTGCGATTACCGCACATGTCCTTTCTTAAGAATTTTACTTTCTCGTCTTTCTAGGGCGATACGACGTCACGAAAAATGAAAATCAAATCAAATTACAAAATAAAACGCAAAAATAACTGGAATATAATATTTTATCAGAAAGTTGTTTTTTTTTCTGTTTTTAATTATTATCTACGGTGTACGCTACGGGAGTAAGCTACGGTGTTACGTCAAAGGGTTTCGTAGAAAGGCGTAGCAGTTGCTTACGCTTATTTTGATGAAGATTTTTTTATACTGATCAATTAACGTGATTGATAAAAATAAAATTCAAACGACCATAGTTTGACCTATGCATATCTGATGGTGTCCATGTTTAAGTTATGTAACAGGAAAAGGGAAATACCCTATTGCCGACAACCAGACATAAATCTAGATTTCAAGCTGAAAAATTCCTTTTGAATTTATTATAACAGTTTTAATTTAATCTTTTCTAAAGAAAAGATTTTATTAAAACTTGTGAAAGACTAATAAATAAACTTCCCGATTCGAAAGGAGCCTCAAAAAGTAACACTTAATAGAATTGTTAAATGGCTAATTAGCATAAAGCTTTAAATACACAGAACAAAAAAGTCAAAGGTAGAATAACCAAATTCCGAGTACTTACAACCCTTTAAAAGGCCATTCAAACCAGACAATGAAAACTCATCGACCGTCGAACAAAGAAGATTTTCTGCCTGAAACTTTCCTGGAACAAACATTCTTATTAGCCAAAAAGGTTTGTGTAATGAAAACAAGAAACCTTTTCTTTCAATAACGTTTACCGATCTTTACTAGAATATTTGTTTAACGGAAAAAAAATCCTATTTCTTTTTTTTGTATATAATTCTTGCTGCCTTTTTTTTGCTTTGTTGCGATTAGTGTACTAGCCGCTTGGATTGACTTTAAACAATATTCGCGTTTTAGTAGAATAAATTGATAGATACAAGTCATCATTATCCTGCCCTTATTTCTATTTATTTGTGATCGGCAAAGCAAGTTTTCTTCTTCCATACTAAATTTCTCTTTTACTCGTAATCTCAGCAGTCACCTCCTGTTCGGGCACCTTCGACCACTCGGCGGTGTTCGGCTGCTGTCGGATGGCGGCGGGCGACGGCGGGTGGCGGAGAGAGGTGCGGCGCGCGACGTGCGGGACGCGGGCCCCCGGCCCACTTCGCTACCGATCTCCCTAGACGACGCGCGCGCATATTTTCTTTGTTTACCAACCATTTTAATTCATTTTATTGTACCTATTTTGGATTACACATATCGTAAATTACAGTCCACTGCGTTTTAAATCTAGTCCTTAGTTAGGTCCCTAACAAATGGTCCTACGAGCCTCTTTATAGTCGTGTTTTGGTGGAACCAATTTCGGCGACAACTGGCATTACGACGTTGGTGAACTTTGGACTTGAAAATTGAATTCGCTGCGTCACCGGAGCAACGGTTTTTTCCGAAGTCGATTGTACAAAGGAAGAACAGGAACTGGACTAAACTATATTTCAACAAGTCTTGATAACGACGACGGCGCTTATTACATCGACTGGATTAGACGATTTACGCCGAGTCATCGCTTGGAAGAATTTTAAAACAGTTTTCTTGTGAATAAGGATTCGGTATTTGTGAGTTTGTTCCAATTATATTCCTTCTATAACATTTTCTGCCTTTTCAAACAGACATTTAGTGTTTATATTCCGTAAAATTCAAATTATTATCCGTTTTCACGTTCATATTTGAGTCAATACGTATCAACATTATCTCTTATCTCTTTCATTCCACTGCTTACGCTTACGCGCTTGTGCACTGCTAAGTTGTTAAGCCTATGTACCGTTATTCGGGTGCATGATCAGCTGTGTGCGTAACAGCTGAGCGGTCGTTGACCGGTGACACTTATCAAGGTCACGCAGGTATTCATTCACTTTGTGTTTGGTTAAACTTAACTGCCAACTTCTTTACGAAACTTTTGCTACTCATAATCAATTAGTGTTAATATTTTTTATTGATTGAACGCTATGGCCTCTTTAGACGTATTGTTGAGAAAGCGAAGCGCCATTAAAGCAAAGCTCACGAATTTCACCAACTACATGAATGTGCTTCTCAGCTGCAAGCTTATTTCCGACATTCAACGCTTGGAGTTGGAGAGCCGTTTTAAAAAATTTGAAGCTACATACGATGAATTTAATAATTTACAGATGGAAATCGAGGTGCTTTCGGATGATCCTGACGAGGCGTACTCAGAGAGGGCAAAGTTCGAAGACCGTTACCACGCACTCGTAGCGCAGGCGAACAGTCTGCTTGCCAAAGACGACAACGATGAGTTCGGGTCTGTAACAGGCTCGGTGAACAAACATACAGGTGAATCGTTCCAACAACGTAACTTTATACGCTTACCTAAAATAGATTTGCCTAATTTTAATGGTGGTTATCAGTACTGGCTTGAGTATAGAGATACATATTTGTCACTAATCCATAATAGTAGCTGCATAGATGCCATTAGTAAGTTCCACTACCTCCGGGCGTCGCTTGAAGGCGATGCTTTGGAAATAATAAAAAATATTGATTTTAAAGGTGATAATTATCAAATGGCGTGGAAGTTACTATGCGACCGCTTTGATAATAGTAGACTTTTAGTAGATACCCATCTTAAGGCTTTACATAGTGTAGAATGTATTACACAAGAATCATCCACTTCTTTGCGTCGTTTAACTGATCTCATCAATAAAAATCTCCGAGCTCTGCATTTAATGGACGAGCCCACGGACAGTTGGGATACATTAATTATTTATAATATGGCAAGTAAATTAGATCCTGTCACTAGCAGGGAATGGGAAGCTCATCGTAATACCATATCAACAAAACCAAAAGTTTCACAATTTTGTTCATTTATTAGTAAAAAAGCAGATTTATTGGAAACATTAGAACATAACAGGGGTACATTTAGCGTAGAAAATAGTACTAACACTCATGGGAATCAAGCGGGACACAAATCATTAGTAGTAGCAGCCAATCAACCTGACAACAATTCCAAACCTAAATATGAGGCAAAGTGCCCATTGTGCAAACAAAATCATCTATTGTACACTTGTGAAGAGTTCCGGAAATTAAATGTAGAACAACGTATACAAAAGGTCAAGGAATTTAAAGTTTGCTTCAACTGTTTGCGTAGTGGTCATTTAACGAAACGATGTAGATTAGCTCGTTGTAAATACTGTCAAGGTAGACACAACACCCTTTTACATGTGGAGCAGTCTACTCAGATCCAAGTTCCTTTGCCCAATAGTGTAGCATTGCCCACTGACGCTTCTGGAGGTGCCGCTCCACACAATGGCACCACAGAAAATAATATCTCTTTGTCTAGTGAAGCTCGGTCACAACATACTACCTCTCATATTTTACTGTCCACAGCGTTGGTGAGAGTGGTGAACCACCGAGGCATCAGGAGCGACGCCAGGATCCTGCTCGATAATGGTAGCACAGCAAATTTTATTACGCAGAAACTAAGCGATAAGCTAGGACTTCCTCGACGTAGCACGAGTTCCACGGTGACAGGTATTAACAGTCACACTACATTAAGTACACAGTCTTGCAACCTAACTATTGAATCGTACAGCGGCAGTTATAAGACGGATATAAATTGCTTCATTTTGCCCACAATAACCAAATTACTGCCGTCTACTTTTGTCGACATAAGTAGGATTCCCATACCGTTAGATTTAAATCTGGCCGATCCGTCATTTAATGTCCCATCAGAGATTGACATACTAGTTGGTGCTGAAGTATTTTGGAATATTTTAGGCAATACATCTATAGATTTAGGCAAAAACCAGCCCAAATTGCATGAGACAAAGCTTGGATGGATAGTATCAGGCTCTGTGGCTCTTCGAAAACGTCCATCCAAAAATATTCATTCACATTTTTGTAATTTTTCCATGAACGACTTAAATAATAGCCTAACTAAGTTTAGGGAGCTCGAATCCGTTTCTTCTGAGCATTCCTTGTCACGGGAAGAACGAGCTTGCGAAGAAAGTTTTCGTGCTAACACTGTGTGTGATCAAAACGGGCAATTCATAGTTACAATGCCTCTTAAAAATGATCCCAGTGATTTAGGCGAGTCATATGAAATGACTAGACGTCGAATATTATCTTTGGAACGTCGTTTCCAACGTGATCCTGCATTTAAGGAAAGATATATTATTGCATTCATCGAAGAGTTATGTGGAGCTTTATTGGGAGCAAGACTGTTTCTTAATGTACGGAATTCCTTCACCAAACCCGTTAGTAAATGCTATTTTTAGTGCGATTCGACAATAGTGTTGAGTTGGCTCTCCATGGCACCTAATTTATTAAAACCTTTTGTCCGAAATCGCATCAATGAAATACAAGAATGTACTACAGGGCACACGTGGAGCTACGTGCCGTCGAAGGAAAATCCAGCGGATCTTGTTTCTCGCGGGCTGAAGGCTGACCTTATCAGCGAGTGTTCCTTATGGTGGTCAGGTCCTGAATTTTTGTTAAATGATGAATCTAATTGGCCAAAAATGCCTAATGAAAACTTGAAACAAGATCTACCGGAAGTTGTGTCATCACACTTTTCTGATCAATCATCTCATCATCAATCATGCAATAATTTAACTGAAAATCATTTGTCACATAAAAATAATAATCATTCACTCATTAAATCACTCATTCACAAATATTCTAATTATAATCGCTTACAGAGAGTCGTTGCTTACATACTAAGATTCATCTACAATTTAAAACATAAACATAATAAAATTCGTGGTTCCCTTTCCAGTGAAGAACTTACAAATTCTAATAATTTTATTTTACGTCACGCTCAAATAGATATGTTTCCTAATGAGTATCATTTACTGGAATCAGGAAAATCCTTACCAAGAAAAAATAGGCTTATTTCCTTGAGTCCCTTTACAGATATGAATGGTCTCATACGCGTTGGAGGAAGACTTGACAACTCACCTTATGATTATAATGTCAAGCACCCGGTATTATTATGCGGTAAGCACCACATAACTAAAATAATATTTCATAAATATCATCTCGACTGCTTACACGCCGGCCCCCAGCTGCTCTTGGCAAATATACGCCAAATGTATTGGCCTCTTGGTGGTAGGAATCTCTCCAAAAGTATATTTAAAAAATGCATCAAATGTTTTAGACACAAGTGTCAAACTGTGCAACCTACAATGGGTCAGTTGCCCTCTTCAAGGACATATTTAGAACACCCATTTCTAAATTGTAGTGTGGATTATGCTGGGCCAGTGCTGATTGCTGATCGCAAAGGGCGAGGGTGTAGGCTTATAAAGGCGTACCTATGCATTTTTGTTTGCCTTGCCATTAAAGCTGTTCACATCGAGCTTGTTACAGACCTCACGAAGGAAGCCTACATGGCTGCTTTGAACCGTTTCGTGGCTCGTCGTGGTAAACCCGAAAGCATCTTGTCCGATAATGGGACAAATTTCGTAGGTACTTGCAATGAGCTACGTAAGTTTTTACAAGACTCGAATCTCGTGTCTGAAGTAGCTCAACAAGGCATCACATTTTCTTTTGCTCCTCCATACTCCCCCCACTTCAACGGCATTGCTGAAGCCGCTGTCAAATCCACTAAGCATCATCTGAAGAGACTTTTAGGCCTAACACATTTTACATACGAGGAAATGGCCACGTGTTTGACTCAAATAGAGGCCGTTTTAAATTCCCGTCCTCTTACCCCTCTTTCCACTGATCCTCTAGATTTATCCGTCCTCACCCCTGGACATTTCATAATTGGACGACCACTTATATCCGTTCCGCATCCACAGGTGACTGATCACAACATCGGGCGACTGGAACGCTACCAAAGAGTGGAGCAGATAAAGCAACATTTTTGGAACAGGTTTCATATAGAATACGTTTCTCTGCTCCAGCAAAAGACAAAATGGACAGCGTCAACCGGCCAACTCTCAGCGGGAGCGCTAGCGCTCATTAAAGAGAAAGGCCAACCGCCCTTGGTGTGGCCACTGGGACGGGTCATCAAGGTCTTCCCTGGCTGCGACGGGGCTGCACGGGTGGTGGAGCTGAAGACGAAGAAAGGAACGGTGCTGCGGGCGTACAACAACGTCTGCCCACTTCCTCTCTCTTGAATCCTTCAACCCGGGGAGGATGTTCGGGCACCTTCGACCACTCGGCGGTGTTCGGCTGCTGTCGGATGGCGGCGGGCGACGGCGGGTGGCGGAGAGAGGTGCGGCGCGCGACGTGCGGGACGCGGGCCCCCGGCCCACTTCGCTACCGATCTCCCTAGACGACGCGCGCGCATATTTTCTTTGTTTACCACAGAAGAGATAAAAGAGGTTAGAAAGGCCATGTGGGCGGGGCACGCGCGCCGCTTATATGATCAGACGATCATATGTCGACAAAATTTGATTTACTGACCAACAATCGCGCTCATATTGTGACAGCGAACGGAGCTCCGCGAAAAAAAAAGAATTATGCCGTGTTGTGCGATTATTACGTGTCGTAAAAGAAGCCAGGTGTGCAGTGTGGCTCGAGAAGGGATTTCTCTTCATCGGTAAGTCTAAAAACCTTAAAATACAAGTGATATTTGTAATTATTACAATAGTATTATGTAGTTCGCAGACAAAAATGATACAATCGCAAGCAGAAACGAAATTATGTACATTGCTTGCAATACGTGGGCGTACCATCTTGTACTACGTGGGCGATTGCGCAATGTATTTCGTTCACTGCGAACGTCGCGTGCGACGAGCCAAAGCTTAAATTCTGCCTACTCTTTGCGTTTCGATAGTGTTGTACCAAGTTGTTAATAATGTCGATATTTAGTATGTGTGAATGCATTCAAATGTTTATTATGTTATGATTAAAATAACTTTTGTTTATCCCATACTATCAATACCTTATTATTGTTTATTGATTGTTTTTCATCTAAAATTTGTTTTGAGGTTAGCCATTTTATAAATCGAAACATACATTTTAAATTTTATTTTTAGGTTTCCAACAGATCCAGATATGTTACAGACCTGACTAAAGCTATTATAGAAAAATATTAGTGTGAGATTGCATTTTATTCTGAAAAATTCGAATTTGAAAGATAGCAAGCGCATGCTATTGCTACTTAAAAAATACGTTTTATTTCAAGACAATAATAAAATCTGAATTGAAATTGAATTTCAAGTACTTAATGTTCAATATTTGAAAAAAATCTTTTCTGTTTTCTTTTTATCTTTAATTTTTCATGTGTGAGAGACCAATAAATATTTTTGCTTTCTTATTTTCTTTCTTTCTGTCCCGTCCCGAAATTAAAGCAAAAACTGCAAAACTTAAAGTAACAAAACTCAAGTAATTTTATCGATATACATTATCGACCTTTTGGTCACCGTAACATGTATGAGAAATATACGCAAGTGTGAGTGTACGTCAAACGCAATGTTTGCGCTAGTGTGACAACCAGTAGCAAGCTCGCGATCTAAGTGAGTGCGGTTTATTTGTGTGCATAATTCGCGTACTTATTATCGTCTTGCATGTAGTGGATATAGAGAGTGGGAGACAAGCGGCGACACGCGTTCTAATACAAATCAGGAACTATTTCCTTTCTAACCTCTTTTATCTCTTCTGTGTTGTTTACCAACCATTTTAATTCATTTTATTGTACCTATTTTGGATTACACATATCGTAAATTACAGTCCACTGCGTTTTAAATCTAGTCCTTAGTTAGGTCCCTAACACCTCCTATCTAGCCATGTCATCATTCACACATTCCAAACATTGCTCCATCGTTCTTTGCTACTCCTCTACTATTATAGACTTTCATCTTAATATTTTCTTCATTCCTCCGCATTACATGTCAATACCACAATGACCGATTGCCACACAACTTTCTTTTCATTCCTTATTTTATTACAACACTCATCCCCCTTAGCATTTTCACCTCAGCCGCATGCCTTACATTGATTCCTTTTGTAGCCCTACATTCTGATCCATACAAGACGGCAGGACCATGGTTTTATAAATCTTCCTCTTGAGTTTAAAGGGAATGCAGGAGTCGCATCTAGTTCTCATAGCCTGCCATCATTGCATACATCCAGTGTTAACTGAGACCTTAACTTCGCTGTCTTTTTACACGACTGCCCCAAAAAAAAGAGTGTTATGTTTTTAGCGTTCATGTATGTATGTCTGTGAGTTTCTTTATTCCACCATAACTTCTAAACGCCTTAACCGATTTTGATATATTAGGTATCGTTAGATTCTTTGCGTTATCCCGGGTGACATAGGCTAGTTAAAATTTTGAAAAATATGATAGGGTGGCCATGGTTTAGGAATAAAAACAACTTTAGATTTTTTTTTATTAAAGTTTCAATGAAAACTATAATCATCGTCTAGAACTTGTTAAGTAGATTACAAAAATATACCACAGCAGTATTCAATATCTATTGTTTACTAGTAATACTACTCAACAAATGATATGGTGACATTTTAAATTCGGTAATCGATACGAACAAGCTACATATCAGTAGATTTCTTGTAATGAAAGGAATAAAACTACCTAGCCAGGTTACAACTCCCAAATCTATCCACAACGGCAGCTAAATAGTTTTAAAGTTTGTATGAAAAATCAATATGCGTGAATCAATTTTTAAACGACTTCTAAAAAAAGAAGGAGGTTCTCAATTCGAATGTTTGTTTTTTTTTTATTTTTTTTTTATGTTTGTTCGGACATAACTCTGTCACTTGCAAACCGATTTGAAAAATTCTTTTTTTGTTGGATAGAGTGTACTTCCGAAATGGTCCCATTTTTTTTTTATCGAAATCGGACAAGCGGTTTTTGAAAAATCACAAAACTCAAAAAAAAACTACATTGTCCATATTATGACTCATGAACATGTGAACCACTAAAAAGTGAAAAATAAAAACTTTTTAATAAAAAATAAAACCGACTTCAAAAAAAGAACACGAAAAAGTGAAAAATAAACTTTAGAAGAAAAATCAGTTTCTGAAGTCGGTGGCAAAAATATGAAATCAAACAAACAAAAGTCACCGACTTCAGAAACTGATTTTTCTTCTAAAGTTTATTTTTCACTTTTTCGTGTTCTTTTTTTGAAGTCGGTTTTATTTTTTATTAAAAAGTTTTTATTTTCTTGAAACATGACAGGAGTATGAGTTTAAGGTAACAATAATGTTTGCCATCATAGGTTTTTAAAAAGCACCCCTTAAAAGGTGAAAAAAGAAGACCATGGTTGAATTTTGTATGAAAAATCTTACTACGAGATTCAACTTGAAACTTTTTACTAACACAAATGAATAAAGAATTACGTGTGTTAAAAACAATATTTTAATAAAAATCCGGCCAAGTGCGAGTTGAACCCACGCACCAAGGGTTCTGTTCAAGTTTTTTAGTACTTACTATACTTAAAACTGTTTGGCACTTCACTTAAATTTCTTTGAATGTTAACGAAATAATTCATAGCCCTTAACATTTGTATCTATATTGCATGTATATTAAATTCAGCGTAATTGTTTACAAATAGATTCATGAAATGAAAATTTGTTTGTAGGTATAAATAACGCAATTAAGTCATTCAAATCTTTTTACACGTTCCTGAGGAACAGGGTCTTGACTGACGTATAGGCACAGTATGTATAGGCATACGGAAAACTTAGGCATCGTTCACACCAAACGTATTGTCCGCCGCTGACTGACTGACGTTTGGTGTGAACGATGCCTTAGTGTACTGTATATAAGGGTTCCGATTTTCTAAGAAATAAAAAAAAACACATTTTATTACGTACAACAAATTCAGTAACCTAGATATGAACAATTACCCCCCCCCCCCCCCCAATCTATAAGAACAATAAAAAAAAAATTCGCGCTCGCTTCGCTCGCGCATCCATTCATTTTCCTTTCTGGGGGCCTGAACAGGAATGACCCAAGTCCCTTTTGACTCAGATTACTTTAATAAATTACTCGTCGCTGAGCTTCGTAAAGCTAAAATGAGGTTTGTCAATTCGCATTTTAGATCCACGTTATCCCAACTATGTTGCCCCCCCCCCCTCCAATTCTTAACCTATAAAAGGTTTACAAAAATTGCCGCGCTCGCTTCGCTCGCGCATCCATCCTGTTCTTTCTGCGTTCTATTTCGCTTAAAACGCTCATCTACTTCTATTTCTAAATTGTCCATCCAGAAAAACATGTCCAACGGTTTATTGCACTGGCCAGCACCTAATAAAACAGAACGATTAACGGAGAAGGTAATATCAAGCGGCGCAAGCTACCACTCATATTATGTTGACCTGTGACAGTGCACATAGTACACACAGTACACAAGCTGCAAAAGTTAAAACATTGGACAGAAGCATAGTAAATCGAAACGCCTGACACAGTTAAGAGGTTTCTAATTTCCGTGTCACTACAAGAACTAAATCACCTCAGATCTCAAAGTTATTGTCCATAAAAAATAATCGATTTAGTATCGCATTATACTTAGCGCGATATTGCTTTCCTGAAAAATAAACTTACATATCGTGGCATATTGGTTATAGGTCAAAATACAAATATATCACAAAAAAATATTAAATAAAAAATCAAATAATTGAAAAAAATTAAAAACACGCCTGCTATGACAGAAAGAAAACTAAAAACGAAAAAACAAGTCAAACAATTTCAGTGATGAATGAGAGCAAGGTCCCGTAAATGGAAAGAAAAGTTTTAGTTTTCAGTTTTCCATTTACGGGTAAATGGAAAACTGAAAACTAAAACTTTTCTTGCAGTCGGGGGACAGTTCGGTGGAACAATTCTTTACAGGTCCCCCGACTGCAAGAAAAGTTTTAGTTTTCAGTTTTCCATTTACGGGACCTTGCTCTCATTCATCACTGAAATTGTTTGACTTGTTTTTTCGTTTTTAGTTTTCTTTCTGTCATAGCAGGCGTGTTTTTAATTTTTTTCAATTATTTGATTTTTTTTGCCATCGCTTGCACATTGCAAATTGAAAAACAAGTAAAGCAAAATAAAGTAATTTTTACTGGCGCAATTCTGAAATGTGACGTTATTTTTTACAGCTTCAGTTCCCAAAACTTTTTTCTTTATTGACCTGAGGCACGAAACGTAAAACGAAACGTAAATCCGTCAATTTAAAAATAAATAAACGTTACCTACGTCGATTTAAAAATACCAGTTTCACCAATAACATTCTTGTAATTTTAAGAAATTATTCATATCTATTTTACCGGCCAAACCCGATTTCAGGACAAACTAGTTTTGCCTAGGCTAAACTAGTTCTTCCTTCACGTTCAGGGTTAGCGTTTCTGTCAGCAGGTCGACGGAGTCCCGCTGACAGGGCTCCTATTTCTGTCTGAAGGGTTTAACTAACTAACCGAACCTCGGGGTGCCCCTGACGTCGACCGGCAGCAGGCCCACGTTCTTCCTTCACTAACACGTATAGTAAGAACTAGTTGAGCCTAGGCGAAACTAGTTTGTCCTAAAATCGGGTTTGGCCGGTAACATCTATATGTTATGGACCAGGTGATTAATGCGGGCATTATTAATAATGCACGAGCATTATGAATAATGTCTAGCTTTATCGGGCTAAGTGATTAATTACTATCTTAACGTCATTATTTATCACATTGCACGGTCATTATTATATTGCTACATGACAATTGGGCAATTTGATAATAAAGCTATATTTGACGCGGTGCGAGGGCGGGGAGGGAAGTACGCGTGGCGTGACACGCTTTGACCAATCAGAGACCGCCATTCAGCGTGCGGCTCGTGCGGCGGACTTCAAGCGCTATTGTTTTTGTGGTTTTTAAAAAAAATAACCACGAAGGGGATGGCGGGGTCTATTCGCTCGCTTCGCTCGCTCAATCGACCCCGCCATCCCCTTCTAACCTAACCTGTCCGTGTCGGGGTGCCCCAAGTCCCGAGCTCGCTTCGCTCGCTCTTGCATCCAAGTTTTCCTAGTTACGTGTTCGGTACCCTAGAAACCGATTATTTAAGTTGTTTAATATTTAGTTTATTTTAAGTTAAATGACAATAACAATAAAAAAATAGTAATTAAATGTGTTTGTATTACTCTGCCCAAAAGGTGATGGGCAATATGTATAATGCCCAGTCAATTTGATTATTTGAATAATTATTATCAAATTGCACTTTCATATTGGGCATTTTTCATAATGACCGGGCATTATGTATACTGCCCAATTTATCACTTGGTCCATAACATATATAAATAAAACGAGAAGTCCTGACTAACTAACTGACTGACTGACTCATCAACGCCCAGCCCAAACCCTTGGACCTAGAAAGCTGAAATTTTGCACAGAGGTTCCCTGTATAATGTAGACAAGGAATAAGAAAGGATTTTTCGAAATTCAATCCCTAAGGGATTTAAATAGGGGATGAAAGTTTGCATGGAAAATCGTCATTTTCACGCGGGCGAAGCCGCTGGCAAAAGCTAGACTAGGTATATACTGATACTGATTGTGTTTGTTGTAACTGCTGCTGCTGCTTTTAGCTTGTGTCATCCCAGTGCTAGACAAAGGTCTTACCCCATGCCTTCCAAATTTTTCGATCCAGGGCTAATGTGGACCACTGGTCGTCTACCATCTCCTGCAAGGTCAACCACGACGCCTTCTGGCTATGCGCAGGGCTCCACAGCTCACTTGTTGTAAGTAGAATGAAACAACTCGGGATGGATGAATTTTTTGAGAATAAATATTCCAAGTGACCTTAAAAAGAGCGTAGATAATATTACTTACACCTATTTCTTGTGCATTTCTGGCCAGATACTTACGAATATATACCCAGTTTTTTGGACCAATGTGTGACCCGCTCCATCAATCAACGTCCAGGAGTTTTGTCGACTGATATCCACTTAAGCGTCCTCACCTGCCCCTTGAATGAGCAGATAGCATTCCTTTGACCATGGAACGACAGTGGATTATATTGGGGAGTAGGGTTCCCATTTACCATACCTTTGTATTCAGTTGATAAGTCTAGGATGTAACATTTCGTTTCCTGGTCTATCTCTTCTGTTGATTGTATCTGCGCATAAAATTGATGACAGCATTACACACAGGGTGTAAATGAACATTCGGTCAAACCTTTTTTTTTTGTGGGATGGGAAATAATAAAAATGACTCCTCCCACTCTGGGCAGAGTGGTAGGGAGTGTCAGATTTCTACTGACTAAAAAACCACCCATGTTCCTTCTTAGTCCTTGTGCCGAGACCGCGGTATCTCTTTCGAACAACTTGCAGCCACGAAGGGATTCTGTCAAACCTTAGTTTGATATACAGAATGCTTGGCTGCATGACGGCTTCGTGAAAGGTAAAAAGTCGTTTCACCAAAAAAAGTCGTTTCCTACTACTTTTTTTCGGAAAAAAATAAAAAAAGGACCCCTTTGTAACTATGTTTTAATCGTTTACAATGAGTACCGATTCGTAAAAAAAAAAAATGTAAATTTCAATTTTTTTGGCACAGTACTCGTACAGTCAGCTCCCAAACAAGGAAACTTCTTGTTGACGTTGCTACTTTATGTTTCTCTCTGGCAAACAATGGTTTGTTACAAGAATTCTCACAAAAAATAAATAAACCAACATTACTTACTTCCTGCAAATATATTTTACTTTTACTGTCATGGAAAGTCTTAGGAAAGGTTATAAATTCGTACTCTATTTCCAGGTATCTCTCCCAGTACACCTTTTATTTAAGCGGGTACCGATGAAACCATAGTCTAGGTACAAAAAAATAATCCAAATTGGTTCAGCCATCTTCGAGTAATCGGGGAACAAACATAAAAAAGGTTCCAACGAATTTTGAACTTCCTCCTTTTTGAAGTCGGTTAAAAAAGATGTCTTTGAAATTATTTATAAGAGCTTTCCAAGTTTCCATGAACATGGTGGTAAATATCAGTCGCCATACAATACCAAGCAGAATGACGATACGTTTTTTTCGTTTTATTTATTATATTATTATAGCTAGCCTATGTTGTCCCACTGCTGAGCAAAGGCCTCCCTCCATTCCTTCCAACGGTCGCGATTCTGTGCAACGTCTCTCCAATTCTCAAGGAAGACATCCAGTTCGTCCCGCCATCTCCTGCGTGGTCTGCCACGACCTCGTGTAACTGTTTCAGGGCACCAATCCTGAGCTTTACGGGCCCACAGCTCGTTCGGCATGCGACAGACATGTCCTGCCCAGTCCCACTTAAGTATGGCAGCCTTTTGAGCCACGTCAACAATTTGCGTTTTAGAGCGCAGTGTAGTGTTTCGAACCCGATCGGTTAATTTTACACCTAAGATACTGCGCTCCATAGCATGTTGGCAAACCCTGAGTTTGGACTTTTGGATGTTAGTCAAAGACCAAGTTTGTGCACCGTAGGTTAAGATGGGGAGAATACACATGTCCATAAGCTTTCGCTTCAGAGACATGGGCAGGGTGCCCTTAAAATACTCCTTCATGGACCAGTAACTCTTCCAGGCATTTTCGGTTCGTCTTGCGATTTCCTTATCTTGCCGTGCCTGGAAAGAGACTACTTGGCCCAAGTAGATGTATTCTTGGACATATTGTATATTCTCCCCGCCTACGAGTATGCTCCTCTGGGAGCTGTTGGTCATGACTTTGGTCTTAGACATGTTCATCTTCAGTCCAACCTCAAGGCTTGCATCGCTAAGTTCTTGTAGCATTTGCTCTAGTTCTGTGGCTGTGGGGGAGAAAAGGACAATGTCGTCGGCAAAACGCAGATTATTCAACCTTGCCTTGCCAATGACAATGCCCTTCACTTCCCATTTGACTGCCAACGTCTGAAAGACTTCTTCTAGGGTACTGGTGAACAATTTTGGAGACAACGGGTCGCCCTGTTTGACTCCCTTGAGAATATCAAACTTTGGACCTAATCCCTCTAACTTAATTGCAGCTGTACTTTGGGTGTATATATTGCGTAAAATATCTATGTAGGTAGGTTCTATGTGTTGTTTTGTAAGGGCATTAAATATTGCAGAATGTGTGATGCTGTCAAAAGCTTTAGAGTAGTCGACAAATGCAAGATATAAAGGAGTTTTATATTCCTGGTATTTCTCGACTATTTGATTAACAGTGTGTAAGTGGTCGGTGGTGGAAAGTCCTCGACGGAAGCCTGCTTGTTCTGGAGGTTGTTTGTGATCTAACTGGCCAGCTATGCGTTTTTCAATGATTTTAATAAAAGTTTTGTAGACATGAGAAATGAGACTTATTGGCCTATAATTATTGATGTCGGATTTTTCGCCTTTCTTATGGAGGAGTATTATATTAGAATGGCAGAAATTGGATGGAAGATTACCGGTACGAAGAATGTCGTTGAAAAGTTTTGTGAGGTAAAAGAGGAGCGATGGTTCACCCATTCTTAGGGCTTCGGTACTTACACCATCTTCGCCGCAAGATCGGTTATATTTTAAAGTGCTTAATGCATCTCGGACCTCTACTTCTGATATGGGTGGAATATTTTCGGAGCAAGAATAGCTGGATAAGGGTTGTGTTTTTGATGTATCGGAATAAAGATTTTTATAGAATGTTGTGCAAATCTCAAGAACCTTTTCTCTGTTAAATTGTTTAACGCCATTGCTGTCCGTTAGACATGTGATCCACGATTTATGGTTGGTGATTCCTTGCTTAGCAATTTTCAGTGATCGGTTCTTTTCCAATGCATTTTGGATCTGTGTTTTATTATAATCTCTTATATCTTTTCTAATACTGCGCTTTACTTCCTTATCTTTTAGCCTGTATTGCAAATCTCTGTTGATAATACTTAGAGCCTGCCTCTCCTCTATTAGTTTCTTAGTTTTTCCAGATAGTTTCTTGGTTCTATGTTTATTTTGTTTTACTACTTTACTGGCTTTTGTAATACTGTTCAAAATTTCTTTATACTGCAAATCTACACTTTCGTTTATATAAAATAATTAAAATTGGATATTTTCAGTGAGCTTAAAACATTGTAATATTCGACCCTGCCTCGTGTCCCTCGCGACAATTTAAACAATGGCTGGATTACATACTTTTGTTCATTTCAGTGTTCATGTTACTTCGCTCGAAAAATGTTGATTGATTTTCTGAATATAAATTCGTGTTTTTGTTGTTATTGAAATTATTCCTTTTGTTTCGAGTGTCGCTTAGTATTCAGTAGACTATTTAAATGTGAATAATAATAAAAATGTAAGCCTTTTAACAGACGTATTGTATTGTTTTATTTTAATAAAAGTTATTGTACAAAATATAAAAGACGGACAGCGATCAGTCGGCTTCATTTTTGGTGAAATTATTTGTTTCGTAATGTTAGAACTTAAGGCTCGCAGTGAGAGAGAAATTAACCTAACATTATGTTAGTAAGGAATCTAATAATTTTGGGTTAAAATGAGTTTGTCAGTCACTATACAATCAGGCATACAAAACTGAATAGAATAAAAACTGACAGAAAAATATCACACGCCAAATTAGTCCAAATAAACGAGAAAATAACAAAAAGAACACTTAGGTATCCATCCACGCAATATCTTAAATAACCTAATTAATTGCCATATCAAGAATTATTCTCGAGACGCCTCCGTAATAATTCCGAGAGCGAACGAAAAGGGTACTTCGCAACTAATTGCCAAAATCCCACTTGTGCCGAACAATTTGATATGTCAATCCAATTTTGGGATAAATTTTCTATCGAGTTACCTTTAGTAGAAGATTAGTGGGACCACTATTTGTGTGAATTGAAAGGTGACCCATTCAATGGGAATGCTCTAGCTTTAATAGCCTAAACATTAGCACAGAAATTACAAGGGACTAACCCTCTAAAGCCATTAGCACTTCACGTTGGCAGCTAAAATGCTGCTGCGAGGCTAAGGTGACTGGGAAAAGTGATATGGAGAAGAACAAGGATGGAAAATGTGTGCGAGTTTCATGCTACATACCGTGTTTTTTTTTAAATTGAAACTTATTTTTTTTCGAAATTGCATCTCGCAGTCGCAGGAGTCAGTCTAGGAGACTGGCTCCTGCTAAACCGGGTAAATCCCTGTGGATGTCTTAAGTTTAAGGCCTCCAGCCAGGGGCAAATAACTTATAAACAAAGTGACAAATCTCTAAGGCATGTGGGGTGCGGACCTCGGTTTAGGCCATCACTGGGGGCGGGCAGCAAGGGGACAGGCTGTGTCTGAGTGAAATTGCTACAATGACATGTCCAGCCCTTTTATAGTAACCATTTTTTTAACCACCTATATCTGATCTATGCATAAACAAGTCAAAATGATTTTTTAAGCGAGAGTATTACTCTGTAGTTTAGTGATTGCTTGAAGTTAGAACTATCATAAGGTAAAATTGTTTAGTTTGCTTTCTTTGACGGTTCCCACTTCGTTTTAATTCTTGTCTATTTTTTTTTTATTAATTACTTCAACAGAAGTAATTACTGCCGTGACCATGCTCATTTGATTCGGGTAGATCTTGGTAGCGACTACGGCAAAGACAAATAGTTGTCGTCAGAACTTGGCACGAGGCACACGTCCAAGGCCATGAATGAGGTTTACGTGCCTTTTGAAAAAGAAAAGAAAGAAAGAAAAGTAAAAGAATGATAATTGGTTATGATTTTTTACGACAACCTATTTCTTAGTATCTATTAAGAAAAATGTATCTTTTGGTAATAACTAAGTAAATAAATTATATTCCAAAATAAAACAAAAATACGTTTGATTTCATCGAAAACAAACAGACACTATTGGCTAGAAGAAATTGAAAAACCAAGTAAATATCAATACCTATTTGTTTTGTATAGATCTAGCTAGTTTATTCTACCCACGTTTTCTGACTGTTCAGTATCGAGACTTCATTAGGTACCTATCTAGGTAAGTTTCTATCTTTTACGTTTCTTTTTTGGTTCACGAGATAGTGTTTTGTTTCCAATTCTTTTTATTTACTAGTCTGTCTGTGTGATATTGAGACCAAACCGAAAGACAGGCAATTAGTTGATTTAGAAGGGTCGTTTTCGTAAAATCGTCTTTTCCAAACATTGATATAATAAAACCCAAGATACACACTCCGCGTCTCAAAACCGTCCGCTTAAAATGAGTTCACAATGAACTCATTTCAAATAGTCTCGCGTCGCTCGCGTCTCTGCACGCTCGTACAAAATACTTTTTATATTGCTTTTTATAACTGCATTGTAAAAGGAATCGGCGTAAGGTTGAATTTGCCAAAAAAAATATGTTTATAGTGACGATAACTACATGTAGTAGTGCGTGTATTGGCGAGTGTTTGGCGACAGCTTCGACTGTTTGTTTTGTTCGAGACTGTGCATCTAGGGTTTTATTATATCAATGTTTCCAAACCTTTTTATTAGAAACGTACGCAAATACTGTGTAAAGCTGTGAAATGTAAAATTATATTATACTAGAAATGCAACTTCGGACTGCCATGTTGGACTTATGTTTGCTAGCACAACTTACTTCTGGGATAAAAGGTATTGGAATAGATTCCCAGGTAGAGTAATGCTAATGATTTGTTTTTGCTGGAATGTCAACTGGGCTCCTTAATGTCTAAATGGGACTCATATTACCTGGAACCACCTCATAAAATGTGGGTATTAACTTCTGCGAATCCATTCAAAAAACAACAGTCGTATACGCGTGTGATAGTTTTCCACCAAACAATTCCTCGTATCTCCACATGGGATGCAGTGAGCGCCATTTTAGCGCGTTGACGTGTTACTAACTACCGTCGTCAGTCAGCCCCGTCCGGTCTTAATGATCTGTCCACACAGGATGGATGTCGATAGCTCTATTATTTTTGTTGCTGTTTTGCTAACTTTGACGAATAACTCCTTAATTATTATTCTAGGTGACAGTTTTTGTGGAACTTAAGGCCTGGACTAGTTGCAAGCGCTGGTACTTCAAAAGCGATTTATTTTTCAACAAAAACTTTCAACAAAATTAGTTTAAAGTAATGTAACAAAAGGAATTATCAAAACTGTAATCAATTGACTCTCTCTTTCAGTCTTAAGTTTGACTTTGTTATCGTTTGATGGCGAAAGGTTCAACCCTTGTTTCATAGGTCTAAGACACAACTGCCTTAATTTGGGTATTCTTTCGTATCCCTCTTTCCTTTGGGAAAAGCAGAGTTGATGGTACGTTATGTTTTATATCTTATGTAGACAGGCCCGGCAAAAATCGTTTGTCTGAAAAATATGCCTACCCTTGAAAGACCTAGATTTCTTGTAAAATTGGGTGTCTCTCTAGTGACCCTGATACAACGAAAATAAATTGCCTAAACCCTATTTACCTTCAAGCAGAAAACTTTATTCTTATGTCTATCAGATGTAAATATAATCTATCCAACTCAATAATAAACAAACCACTGTCTACAGAAACTTTTTTCGATCGTTTAATATCTAAATATTCTAAGACGTGAATAATCTCGATAAATAGTAGAACAAACGATTTCTGAGGGACCGATTCAACTCCTTGAACGTTAGATATAACTTCGAATTCAGTACATTTGATTATCATATATTTTTTTGTTTCTTCCCTCCTTTTATTTTCCTCTAGTGATTTTTGGGTATGTATTTGCATATTGGAAACAGATATTGTTGGCAAATTTATTACATCTACGTATTGTACTGCATAATGTTTGAAGTCTTATATATTTTATTTATCGTTCCCATCTGTAACTTGCTTTTGGGAATTATAGTTTCAATATTTTATCCAGTTTATATTCCTTTTTGTTTGTATGAACAAATTGGGTTTGCTTTCTCGACCGAGGTCAATGGCTGCTCGATACCCAGCAAAGATATATAATCCCGTGCGATAAGGGTAAGAATAGGGTTGTCAGTTTTACTTTAGAAGGATATAAAGCAAATAGGAGTACGATACCAGGAATATACGCAGAAAATCGTTTACGTACCTTTTGGTCTATCTTATAACAGATTTTGGGGAAGAAATATGGTTGTGTCATTGTTTTTCTGCCATCCAATTTAGCGAATCTATATTGTTGAACTATATTATTATGTTTAGGCATCTACGATTAGACAAGCTGATTCTAGCTGTTTGTGAAATGTACTTTTCCGTAAATATTTATGATAAAGTTAGCCGTAAGATCCCGTAGTAGTTGGCACCTTCCACTTAGTAGTATAAGTTAGAAGACCCAAGTAATTTTTTCATCTAAGTGAGTTGACGTAAACAAATAGGTACCTACAGATTTGGAAACACATGAAATTTATTACATGTACCGATACAAGTAGGTTAGAGTAGGTTGTATGCTAATCCGCAGTGTTCGCATGAGCAACTAATTCGTCAACTTATTTATAATTATAATTACCATAACAATGTTATAAATACGAAAGAGAAAAGAAGGTTGCTACGTGTGCAACCGGACGGTATGTACTAAAACCGTACTTTAGCATTCGTTTTTACCTAGTCACATACAGTAACATTTCAGCATATCTAGGTCATAGATATTTCTCCAAGACTGCACTACGTCTAAAGGATTCCCAAGGAATCTATGATTCCCAAACGCCGTCCAAACCTATATATCAGGGTATACGCGACAGCATTGAGCGATGTCCTAATATCCGCCATGAAATGGTATCGTCAGTAATGCTCCGGGACTCCCGGCCTAGACGAAGATGAGATCCGTAGTTCCGTACAGACTCCGCGACTATAACACGGATTTTAGATGAACGCGAGTGTCAGATCTAAGCGTGAGAAAGAATTTATTACGAGACGTCGAAATAGTTGGAATCAATTTGAATTGAAATATTCAGTGGATCTGAAGCGTTACTAAATATTTTAAAGTTATACTGTCGAGATGAAATATAACGGTGAGGAACGATTTAAATCGAGTCGGAATGGTCTTAGTAAAATGCTTTTGGTTTGACTTGTTGATAATGTTAGCTAGGGTATTGGTGTGTTTATTTACAAGATTTAAGCGATTGAATATTCAGTATTTTGATACCTAATTATAGTATTTGACTGAATACTAACCGCCTTATTACAAAAGGTAGATAAACCTGGTTTAACTTAGACTTGGTTTATCTCGCATGACGTCTCACTTCAATAATATTCAAAAGAAAGTGAAACACACACACACAAAACCAAGTCTAAGTTAAACCAGGTTTATCTAGTCTGTTCTTTATTTACATATTATAGTATAAAACAAAGTCGCTCCCGCTGTTTGTACGCTTAGATCTTTTAAACTACGCAACGGACTTTAATGCAGTTTTCAGCAATGGATAGAGTGATTCAAGAGGAAGGATTATAATTATGTAGTACATATATGTTTACCGCGCGACGCTCTGAGTTTTCTTATAAAGATTGATGTAATTTTTAAGTGGTCGTTTCGTATAGAAGAAATAAATCTGTGAAACGGACACCTGCGACACATCAACTGGTAGGGCATTGTTTGACCCAGAGCGAAAGCAACTAAATGCCGTTCACTTATATAGAGGAGCTAATATTTGCAAATCAGCACCCTGTATCCCCAAAGTAACTAGGGCGCCCCAGGCCATGGGTATTCAGTACCATTTCACACGCAAATCAATTGAACAAACATTTAGATGTGTGCAGACAAATCTTAAGGGTGTTTATTGATTTACAAGATTGTTTGATTGATGAGATTTGAATATTAATTAACACCATAGAACATCATTAAAACTTCTCCTTGGTTTTTATGAGGTCGGCAGATGTAACTCGATCTTATTCTGTTCCGTATACAGACTGCATCATTGGACTTGTGGTTGTAAGAACTACATTCAAGTTTGGGTTAGATACCATCGGGTAAAGTTTATGTGTGTGTGTGTGTTATTAGGAATTACGGAGCAGTTTGGGTTAGATACCATGCGGGTAAAGTTTATGTGTGTGTGGGTTATTAGGAATTACGGAGCCTGGATGTGTGCCCAGTTGATGGCAAAAAGTTCGCCTCATATTAGCTACATGGAAGTATTAAAAAAATTGATTAAAACATAACTAGCAATAGGTGTGTACTATATGGTACACCATTTTCGAACTCTTTGGGGCTTGAAAACTTCATAGGTCTTTAGCAATCACTATTCCCACATACTATATAAGTGGTACACCATTGTCTAAACTTTTGGTGTTTGGCAAGTTTATAGGCCTATCAGGCAATCACTAATCCCACGAAATGTCACAGCAATTGTCCCACAGACAGACGACAACACTGAGACTTCAGTAAATGTACATTCACTTAGGACAAACGGCATCACAATTAGCGTCATTGCAACCGCTACGCTACAGCAAGACGAATGAACGGCGGCTGTGGCTAAGTGAGATATATACAAATTTGCATTAAAACTGTGCTATTGGGATAGTTTTGGAGTAAATGAGTAGTGGTGTTGGACAAGTTTTTTTGAGTAGACGTAGTAACAGTAATCCAAATCTTTTATTGTAATAATATAGATCCCAAACCTTCAGAGAAGACTGAATTCATAACTATTATCTGTCGAATAAAGATTCAAAATAGACTACCTATGCTTAAAATAATGTGCATATCTTATATTACAATATCTTCAAATCCAAACTACTTACCCAGGATCCGAATTCAACCGCACAACTTTACCAGCAAAATCTTTTATAAACAACAATAATAAAATATCATATTTATCACCGCAGTGGTGGAAAATATGATATCACAGCAAACTCGAGACAGGATAAGTAGTACAAACTAAATAAAGGCTCCACGGTGAGGAATGGGTGAACTATAATACATAAAGGCCAAGTACAATTATACTACTATTTTAGCATGCAACCAAGCATGCAAACATGCCTGCAAGCAAGCAGACAAGCATGGAAGCAAGCATGCAAGCTAGCATGCTAGCAAGGATGCAAGCAAGAATCCTACGCGAGTTTATCATCGCAGATGGTTTTACGCTGAGCACCGCAGCTTCGGCTTGAAACCAAAATATTCCATTTGAAATTCATGGTAAGCCATGTGAAATTCTACCAAATATAATTCTGCTATTTTAAATATATACCGTTGTATATTCAGATATTAAAACATTCGGCCAAACAATAATAAAATATCATTTTGCACCACTACATCACAGCAACTCGAGACAGATTAAACAGAAGAAACTAAAGGCTCCACTGTGAGGAATGAGCGAACTATAATAAATAATGGCCAAGTACATTTGTACCACTATTTCTCTTTCACTGTCAGAAGAAAATTCATCGTTCACACCGACCAACCGTTTGTTTTATTTGTTCATTGTTTTTTATTTATTGCGTTCTTGTTGAATGATATAGTTTTGTTGTTTGTTAATTTTAAGTGGAAGTGGAAGTGGACGAGTTATTGTTGTGTTTTAAGTGGATCTGTCTAATCGGATGCGTCTAATCTAGCCGGCAATAATTGTCGGGCTTACGATGTCCCCCAATACCTACATAAGTACGAACACTGTAACATAACTACTTATTTTAAAACAGTAACTATAGAGTTAACACAATACCTCTTAGTACCTAATACAAGTTAACAAAAAATCCTAACAAAACAATAAGGTACTCAAGTGTTTCTGCTGACAAGATAATTATGTTTTCTTTTAATTTTATGTAAGTCAGAATAGTGGTAATATTACTCCTCAGGAAGAACAAGGGCTGTAGAGTATAGCTATTTAGGTCCCATAACGTTTGCTTAACCATCTACTCACCTTCCGCCTAAGCGCCACCAATTTATTAAGTGACTGCCACCAACATGCCCCACCTGGTGGACAACAAGGGAGCTAACATGGCTGCTTTAGCAGAATCATAACGTATCAGTACATCATGCCTGTAATGAAAATGAATGTAAATGAGCAGTGGTGGCCCAGTGGCAGCCCCGACTTACGAACAGTAAATTAGTCGTCGAACCCAGGCTTATTACTTTGTGTAATTTATTTCATCACCACTGCTCTCAACACGATGAAGGTGAACACCGTGAGGAAACCGGTATGTCTTAGAACAAAAAATTCGAAGACATCTACTAACCCGCACTGGGCCCGCGTGGTGGATTATACCCTATCCCACCCCTCACGGATCATATACGCTGATGATGATGATGACGTCTGTAATCCCGGAAAGCGTAGACATTTAGACAGGTACCTAATAGCCGCTATTTTAGGTCACCAGTTCACTCAACACAAGTCTGTTACTAACATTCGAACGCCAATCGATCCATGTACTTCTGTACTCAGTTAAAACGCTCACTACAGATTATTTCCTAATAGTCAATCGTCTCTGTATCGATCTTGTTTACTTAGAAGCGCTGACCTAGAACACCGGTCTTACTAATCTACATGAGTGCTCTCCACTCGAGGGAATTTCGCTCAATTTGTCAGCGAATTCCTATCTCCCTCACGATAAATCGAGAATTCGTAAAACTGTGACACATGTTACGCAGTTGTGACCATGAATATTATTTTGTATTGATATAAACTTTCATCTGCCTAAAACTATTAAGTTCTACATCTTCATCATTTCAACCAAACTACCTCCACTGCTAGGCCTCCCCCCAATGGTCACACAAACATTGACCAGTCCCGTGCGTCTTACATTCAGCGGATACCCGCAACATTCACCAGGTCATCATAACTATTAAGATACTATTAAATCATTTAGGAAAGGGAGAGTGCAAAAACAATTCTTCTAATTAACTATTTTTATGTTTTTAACGTAAGCAGTTCAGTGCACTATTTGAATGTAAAACAACTATCAATTTAATGTTCTTTAAACCTTAACCTTATCAAGTCGTTGGTAATTTCGAATGCAAAAAAAAAGAAAGCTCTCCAAGGTACAAAGACAAAACTTACACTTTATTATCATAACCGGCCTTTTCAAAACATCATGTTAACATTTTTCTATGTTCTACTTTTATGTTCTATGTTTTTCTGTGTTAACAAAACCATATTAGTATACAGATCCGACTCCTTGACTATAAACCCGAGATAATTTCCAGACAAAAAACGACACACGAACATAATAAACTATTTTATGAACTTAAATAACCAAACTAATAGAAGACTATGTAAGGCTAAAACAAAGCATTAATTACATTGCTATTACGAGCATTTCGTACAACAAAATATGAACAAAAAGCCTTCGGTTTTTGTCCCTTTTGTAATTAAGAGGTCGTTGGGTGCGAGCCAAATTTAGCCGCAACTTCCTACGTCGGCGTCGCTTATAACTTCACTATCAACCGCTGTCAGATGTCTTAGTGCTAATGGGGTGTTGTTATATTGAAATAGAAGTAAATATGTATTATAATTAGGTTTTGTGTTTGGTGTCAAAGGGAACTGTTCTTAAACATAATTATCAAGGAAATTGTTACGTTTTAATTTCTTCAATCATTTGCTTCATTAATTCAGGATCACTTATCTGTGTTAAACAGGTTCCAGCAGTTCATCATCATCATCATCATCAGCCAATAATGTTCCCACTGCAGGGACTCAGGCCTCCTCTCTAGGAGAGGGATGGGCTATAATCCACCACGCGGGCCCAGTGCGGATTGGTGGATGTCACATGTCTTCGAATTTTTTGGTTCTAAGACATGCCGGTTTCCTCACGATGTTTTCCTTCACCGTTTTGAGAGCAGGGAGAATTTTTGCTATTCCAAGAATGTTTGCGATTCAATATCTGTTACAATTTGTCCACAATACAAACAAATAATACTATTCTGGTTTGAATATGATTTAACTAAAAAATGCCTTTGTAACGAGATTGTGACTATAATTTTAAAGTGTCAAAGTAACTATTTGATTTTGATATGAGGAACAGGGTGTAAAGTTCCTCATCCCCCATAAGTGCACGTACGTGCAGTGTACGTTACCTCCCGCACCAGCCATCCTTGTCAAATCCATAGTTGCATTCTGCTTTAATCAATGCTAAGGATGTCATATTTTATGTCACTTTTATCAATGTTAAAGATGTTTATAATGTCATTCTATATTGAACATTGGGCGTTTATGTCAATTTATCAATAATCTGTACTTATATATTGCTATGGGGCGGAATGTAAGCGAGCCAAGTCCGATTAAAATTCAGTCTACAGCTAAAAATGCCAGTGAGTTTGTCTCGGCTGTTTCTTGTCAGAGAATCAGGTACGCTTGTAGTTCAAAAATATGACGTTTATAAGTGTTTTTAAAACTTATTTGTCAAATAACCAACATTATTTTAATTCTATCATTTAAGTACCAATGTTAATATACTTACAACTATCATACAAAGATGACAAAGGAGATGCTTAGTCTTCGTATGCTTGCAGAGTGAAACTAAAGCAACACAAACTTTGTAGGTGTATCATAGTGTGACGTGATTCAACTCAAAGTCCAGTAGAATTTCAGGCCAAACTATATAGCTGTAGGTAGCACTTCAAAAACTTGTTTATAAATTAAACTCCGAGCGAATTGTAGTTTCAAACGTTTTGAGTAGGTCCCTACATTGTTGAATGAGCCTCTCGAATTTAGGTTAGACCTAGTCCAGTTGAACCTTAAACACCCTTTTGGGCTTACACGTAACTTGATATTGTTGAGAAGTTTAGTTAGAACTTTATTAGGTTGGAAATTCAATTCATATTTTACTTTTAGTTGAAATATTTGGTCGAGTGTGTAGTGTTCTATCTAAAGCACGACTGCTGAGTACAAGGTTCGAGGAGCGGTTCCCAGGTCGGGAAAAGTTTGATTTAGCTTTTTGAGTGGCAGCCATAGAGTCTGGATTTGTGACCGGTTGATGGTAATAGGGTTGCCCCTAATGCTTAGGCATAACTGACAAAATGTAGGTGTACCATTAGGTACAGCTCTGCCTCACAGATGGCTACGAAGTTCAGTTCTCAAGTACGCATGCAGCGTCTCCCCACAAACAATTGTCCAACTTCCAACTTGCATGCATATTCTATCACCAGAGCACTTAATGTTTGTACACATTTCATTGCCATCGATACGTTAAGAAAACGTTAAAATAATATACTACTAACTAGTAATGAATTATTAGCGTAAAAAAATAAATAAAATTATTGTCACTTTAGGGCGCAATATTTATGTTTGAGTATGCCGCTTAAAAACTTTGCCTCATAGCAGAAAAAAAAACTACCAGATTTCATTTTTATGAATTTTTATATTCATAATATACATACTTAAACACCATCAACAGTTTTCTTAATGAAACGCTAGCGCACTACAAACTATTAGCAACGATTAAAAACTTTCCTACACTTTATTAATAACAAGTGTTGGTCGCAATATAAATTAATAATCCTGCTCTCAACGGAGACCAAAAAGTTTTTTAATAACACCACACGGTATAATTTGACATTCATTTTGACTTGCTACTGAATAGCTAGTCTCATACAGGAGTTTTTAGGTTTTTAATATAATATGGTGGGATTTTGTCATGCACTTCTCAGATTAATAAATAGTTTGAGTGTAGTCTAACCCCACGTTTTAATCAAATGGTCGGACGCGCGAATACGCGATCATCGTGTTGTAAGTACGTGTATTTATTTGTTTGGAAAACCGAACGGCGCGCTTCGTCGGCTTGACCACGCGTTTAGGTAGGTTTGCTGAAAACTATGCTCGTGACGGTTATAACGTTTGCTTTACTTAGAACGCAGCATCATACGGGGCTAACTGCGGTACTCGAGTGATATTTAATGATTACTTAAGTGGTCAAAGATTTACACATACATACTTTTGTATGACAAAACTGTCAAAACCTTTAGGTGGTGGCCAAAGTGATTTAAGCTCTCTGAGTGCGAAATTTCCAATTAAGAAAAAAAATTGCCCGTCGATATTAGTCGATGGTAAATATTCAGACTTTCATCCAGCGAAGTTGTCCTTCGTGGCGGTCCCGACTTACGAACGCGGGACGGTGAAGAAAAACATCGTCATATTGTCTTAGAACCAAAACATTCGAAGACATGTGACATCTCATCATGGAGCTCTACTAGCACTCAAGTAGAGCGGACGTGTGTTTAAGCGATTGTATTTATTATATGAATTAAAATAGTATTCGTGTGGTATGTGACCTAGATACCGAATCGGATTTTTGTGCTAAGTTTGTGATTTACTTTGGTGAATAACAAGAAACTATGACAAACAACTAAGAACTACCTAGACAATTATATCAAATATGGAAAACAGCTCTCGTGGTATTCCATTGCCTAGCAGCCCTGTGACCAAACCTCAAACACCCAACCATGCGGCAGAAGGAAGAGTACAAGTTGTGGATACCAGCGAAATTAGTAGCTGGTTGACCTCCATCAATAGATACCTGGATGAACTGTGTCTGATTGCTCAGGAAGGAAAACTGAACTCCGAACAAAAGCTGAAAATTAATTCTCTTTCGCGCAAGGTAGGACATGGCGTGTCACAAATGGCAGTTTACTACCAGGACTTGAAGCTCAAGGCCAAAGAACTTCAAAATTCTGCCCAGGTGTTGCAAGAAAAACGGGACCTTACGAATTGCCTTGAAACTTTCCAGCAAACAATTCAAGCTAGCATTCAGGAAAACTGCAATAAAACAACTCCGACGGAAACAGTTACGTTTGCTGACATGGTAAAAACCAATAAAAATAACTACGTGCGCCCAACTAACGTCAGCTCGATTGCAATTTATCCAACAGATAAATTAAAATCAAGTGATGACACAAAATCTTTGGTCCAGAAAATAATATGCCCGGAACAAATGAAATTACGCGTTAGAGGATTACGCAAAACAAAAAACGGAGGCGTTATTATTAGCACGGAGACGAAAGATGATATTGAAAAATTAAGGCAATCATCACAGCTAACTAGTTCCGGCCTGAAAATGGAAGAGCCCCATAAGAAAAGACCAAGAATTGCTGTTTTAGGTGTACCAACCGTTTTAAGTGATAAAGAAGTCTACGATTGCATTTATGAGCAGAACATAGCCGACAAGCTGCCTAATTTACCTCGTGACTCTTTTATGGATTCTATAAAATTAAGTCACAAATCGGGTAAAAAGGAAGGACCCACATGTAACTTTATTATTGAAGTTACTGCTAGTATTAGAAAGGCCCTTATAAACCAGAACCGAGTGTACATCAATTGGACATCCTGTCCAGTGAGGGATTTTACACTTGTGACCAGGTGCTTTAAATGTCAACAATATGGACATGCTGCCAAGACTTGTCGGGAGGATACCTATACGTGTGGACATTGTGGAGAACAAGGTCATCAATCCAATGAGTGCAATAAAATTGCCGAACTGCCATACTGTGCAACATGCATGCGTTTTAAAAAACCGAGCCACCACAAAACAGGCAGCTCAGATTGCCCCGCTAAGAAAATAGCTGAGGCAAGATATGTCAATTCCATCGATTATAATGACGCGTGAGAGCGCCGACTTTATTCTTATAATAAATTCTTTAGTTTACCTAGCAATAATTGTCGTTTAAAATAATTTTAGTTTTTAGCATTCACAATTTGTGTAAATGTGATGATTAGGTACATAATATGTATTTTTTAATGTTATTGCATTTAGCAAAATGTTATACAGTAGTGCTCTGTAGACACAAAATAAACGTGACCTGTATTTTTGTGTTATGCAATAATGGAACGTCGTCTAATTACCTATGTAGTTTATTTATTGATAAGTTATTTACTAAGTATTTCTTCAAATAATCTTAGATATTATTATTTATAAGCACTTGAGTGAGTTACCTGAGATACAGGTTTTTTCCTAGTTCAGGTAGAATCCAATAAACTGTATACCTATAGTTGTTAAGGCCATATTGTAAATATTTTTGTATATCACTTTTTTCAATAAACAATTTCAACAATTTCAATTTCAATCTACAAACCCGCACTGGGCCCGCGTGGTGGATTATAACCCATCCCTCTCCTGAGTCACTGCTTGAGGAACATTATAGGCTGATGATGATGATACGTATGGTGGGTTGTTTGCCCACCATAGCATAGTACTGGTGCATGCAAAAACAAAGCTTAGTCTGGTTTGGAGGATTTTCCTGCAGTGATTCCACGTGAAATAATAAAAGCCGTAAATCGACTGTGCACTTGATACACGGAAAAAAAAAATTGTTTTAAACTAAGAATATTTCACTTGGTCAAGACATTGCGTGATTCATATATGGGGAAAACATTATATTCTTAAAATTAGTAAATATTTGTCTTGTTATTCATTTTTCTTCCAAGTATATATACTCACTAACCAAGGCAATATCCTATTCTTGCAATGAGAAAGCTACGTATTCTTTGCCTGAGTAAGTATATTTTTTTTAAGTCTAGAATATTAAATTCTCAAATTTAAGACAATTATGTCTTAAATCTAGATTGTACTCCTCGAAGTTCTCCGATTACTCCTCCGATTAAGAAGAGCAATATCTCATAGCAAGTATATATTTATTAGACAAGAAATGTCATTGTTTCTGATCAAGAATATATCTATTGGTCAAGAATTTCCGTGATTCATATATGGGGAAAACAATAAATGGTTGTACCAAAGCACAACTATTCTCAATGCTAGTAAATAAATAGTTAAGTCAAGATATTTGTCTTCCTTCTAGAATTTACATACTTGTGATTAAACAATATATTTGAGAATAAAGCTTTTCTCATGTGAACACTTTGTCAAACGGATCCCGGAGTTTTCTTTCAAGAAAATAAATTCTCAGTATGAAAAATAAATGACTTGTAAGAAGAAAGGTATTTACTTATCTGTATGCTACGGCATATTTCAGTGAAGCAGCTTTAACTCTTGCATCAATTAATTCTATTTTCACACTGAGAACAATTTATCTCTAATGAAAAATACCAACAATCTTAGTTACTTACTAGTAGATGCTCTTCAGTGAAGAAGTATATGCTACTAGTTCAATAACAATAAGTTATTCTCTGGAGATCACGTTGTTTTAAAAAGATAGTCTGAATGTTCTTAGTTCAATATTTATGCGTATTTCAGTAAAGAAGCCCAGTTCTTAATTCAAAAACAATATGCAATTGATACGGAGATCAGATTGTCTCCAACCAATAATGTTAATATTGTTGATTTAAGAACGTGCAGGACTGCAGGTACTTATCTGAAGAAGTTTTAGTTTTTGATCTAATTCATTGCATGTTTCATTCGGAGATCAGAAATCTCCTAACTCAATAATAGTGTATTTCACTGCAAGAAATCGCAGTTCTTGGTTCGATGCATGTCATGTTTCATACGAAGATCAGATTGTATCCAACGAATAATGTCATTATTATTGACCTAAAAACCCTGTACTTCAGTAAAGAAGTTTTAGTTCTTGATCTAATTCATTGTATGTTTCGTTCGGAGATTAGAAATCTCTTGGCTCAATAATAGTGTATTTCACTGCAAGAAATCGCAGTTCTTGGTTCGATGCACGCCATGTTTCATACGAAGATCAGATTGTTTCCAACGAATAATGTCATTATTATTGACCTAAAAACCCTGTACTTCAGTAAAGAAGTTTTAGTTCTTGATCTAATTCATTGTATGTTTCGTTCGGAGATTAGAAATCTCTTGGCTCAATAATAGTGTATTTCACTGCAAGAAATCGCAGTTCTTGGTTCGATGCACGTCATGTTTCATACGAAGATCAGATTGTTTCCAACGAATAATGTCATTATTATTGATCTAAAAACCCTGTACTTCAGTAAAGAAGTTTTAGTTCTTGATCTAATTCATTGTATGTTTCATACGGAGATCAGAAATCTCCTTTGCTCAATAATAAAGTATTTTAATGTAAGAATTTTCATTTCTTGATTCAAATCATAGCATGTTTCATACGAAGGTCAGATTGTCTTATTTGAATAATTACAATAGTCTTGGTTCAATGGTTAAAATGCGTTTCAGTATTTTTTTTTCAGTTCATCGTTCGATTTATTCAAGTTAAAGTTTAGTCAGAATGTATTAATTAAACAAAATGTTCACATTCTGACTAAACTTTAGCTTGAATAAATCGAACGATGAACTGAAAAATATTGACTGAAACGCATCTTAAGCATTGAACCAAGACTATTGTCAAATAAGACAATCTTAACTCCGTATTTAACAAAGCACTTGAATCTGTACACACGGCTACACATCAAGCTATACAAAACCAGTTAATCTTGGCCTCACTTTACTAGATCTTTTCGCACAATGAACGATCAGATTATACTGGTTTTGTATATAGCTTGATGTGTAGCCGTGTGTACATAGAACTGAAACGGCTTCACTAAAATACCATGATTATTGAGTACCATTTTTGAAACATAAAATGAACAAGAAAAAGCACTAAAACTCACAGAATTTCGAGTCTGATGCACCGTCACATCTTTCAATCTGATCTCCGCGTGCCATTTCATGCCTGAAAATAGAGGTAGGTAAATAAGTGGGAGATACTCAAATTAATAATAAGTAGATAAAATAATACAATGGATTTAATTCAATGAAATCATTTATTAAAGAATAAACTTCCTAAAACAAAAGTATTGATCATTTTATTTAAATATATTCTAGGTATTAATCATATTATCTACCTAATAATGTTATTACTGTGAATATTACATAAGGGGGCATCGCAAACTATTGCTTACATTAGCTGCCTAGCTGCACTCGTGAGAAGTATAGATTAGCGCCGCCCTTTAAGATTTGTTTCTTTATTGGACCTATACCATCAGATTCATATACCCAATAATACCTAGTAGTTCAATAATTATCATCTTAAATACAATACAATATATCTTGATAATATCGCTTTATCATGATCATTCTTAATCCTAAGGCGCTGGCAACCCTCCTACTATTACATTTTTATAGTCATACAAAATATTTGTCAAATCCTATCATTATCATCTGTAATATCTTAATTTGTGTCATGCTTCGCAGCAGAACCACTTTGGCTATATTATGTAAAAATTACAGGATAAAATGTAGAGAATGTCTATATTTTTGTAGCTAAATATCAAAAATTGTATATTGTTAGTTACTTTGAAAATACTACTTACTACTTGTTTACTTTGAATATAGCCAAAGTGGTTCTGCTGCGGAGCATGACACCTCAATTTAATCATAATCGCTTATTCATAATATTTTGAAGTTATTTGACAACTTTATACATTTTAACATTATTTTGTGTGTATTATATTGCAAACAGTTTAGCAAAAAAAATATTTTAATCCAAACACGTTTTCCTACCAAAAAGTTTGCCTTACTGGTTTTCATACTTTTGCAAACTTTTTGGAAGGAAAATTTGTTTGGATCAAAAGTATCTTTTTGCTCAACCGCGTTGCACACAACATGGCTACTTGCGATTTTTCATAAACTGATGACGGTAATATTATGACCGCCAATATATGCTCACTCATTATGTGAGTTTTACTTTATTATAACCCGCCTCAATAAAAAAGCGAAACTTAATTCGTTCCTCTATTGGCGCAGGTTATTATTATACCATCAGATTATTATGCAAAAATTGGTTGGTAAATGTCCACCCCTGAATATTATTTACACATATTAAGCTTTAGCTATAACCCACGTCAATAAAAAAAAAAAACTGAAATGGCAGCGTAAATCATTGCCTCTCACTTATACACTATTGCTGACTCTAGTACTTTTGAGATAGATTAACGTCGCCATTTTAGATTCATGGCTTTATTGGCGCGGGTTATACCTACCATCAATTCTTATAAAAAAATTATTATTTCTTAAAATTGTAACAAACAGCTATTCTCGTTCATAACACAAGATACAATACCGCCGGCTGATCTTGGCCGGGTCTGAAGTTAGCCGTTTTGCGAATCTTTCGTCAGTCATTTATTGGCCATTTTCGAACCAATGACTCACTTCAAAACAGCCAAGATCCGCCGGCCGTATTGTATGTACCATTTTGTATTGTTACTAATCATTAATAATAAATCAACTTCTCAAATCAACATATTGATTTATACCTATTTTATGAATTATATTCGGTGTTGTGCTATAGCAATCGTGTAAGGAAATAATTTCAAAACTACTTGTACAATTGACCAAATACGCCATGTAATGAGGAGAATAATTAATTGTTTTAAGAACTTTACACTTAAAGTAAATTTTACTTTTATCAGATTCGTTAGATAACACTTGTTCAATTTTCAAAAATAATGGTAGATCTTGGTCATACCTATACAAGATAACATTTTTTTCACAATATGTTATACCATTAATCTCTATAAAACCAACACAATTATAAACATCATCATCAATTTCTGTCATATTATTTAGTTTTAATATTTTTCCGTGTAAATAGCGATCAGTAAGTCCAGTGTTATCAAGTAATTTATGACTATTTGTCAATTGATGTCTTGTTGCAAGTGTTAGTGGCAAGTTTTTACGGCTAGCTATTGATTGTGCTATTTTTTTCAACTCTTTGTGCTTAGCCTCAAATTTAAAGGCACTTATTAATATTGGTGGACCAACTTTTTGTATTATTCTTGGGTAATGTAGGAGAAAATGATGTTTCGGTTTTAATGAAATAATTGAATTAAATTTTCCAAGTAAGCTTCGATTGAAGTTTTCAAGTAATCAATCAAGTGTGAAGTGAAAATCTGAGATGTTAATATCTCTGTAATTTCTAACAGAGTTAAATATTGTTTCCATACTGGATCATGCTCCGCAATTAAGTCACCAATTATGTACCTAAAATTACGAACAAGACACAACATCTCAGAAGCCGAAAACATTATTTTGCCATTTAACAAATTTTGTTTTGTGACAGGTGGAGGACAATTTTTTTCAGACTTTAAATAAGTATAGTATTTTATTCTTGAATTTAAGTTGTCCAAATCAAAAATATTGTTATCAATAAAATGTTTGATTATTAAGCACATGTCATATCGGTGTATGCCCTCACACAAATCGTGCATAACATCGCACGTGAAATTGTTGTAAACATGGAAATAATTTAAATCATGCCATATGCATTTTTCTTTAACGCCAATTTTGTTAGTATAATGTGTATTATATTCTTCTTTTTTACGAATGTATTCAGATCGTTCTTTGGTATCAGTTTTTGTTTGCTCTTTTTGTACTGTGCAAAATCTACAAAAATTATTGGAAGAAAAACTTTCGTGAAAACCTAAAATTGAATGAAGCCCTAAATTGTCTCCTGAAATATTGGCTATACAAAAAGTAACACATATACTAGATTTTTTAGATTTTACGTTTATCCCTTCCTCCTGTAAAAACTTTAATTCTCTAAGTAACGGTCTGAAAACAGGTTCATTACCAAAAGTGTTTCTATCTTGTGTATAAAACAAAAGAACTGGTAAGACATTATCTAAACGACTGCAGAACTGTGGTGGTATTGTAGATATAGTAACATATACAGCACCTATTTTTTGATTTCCAGCGTGACTGCCTAGTGGATTACCAGATTCAAAATCATCATAATACACTGTCAAAGGTAAAATGGTTCCGTGATTACATTTTTCTTTTGTATCCTGCCAAGATGTGCCATTTATTATGTTTCTAAGGACATCTTTCTCTTCGCTTACTTTTTTCTGGTAGTTAATTATAATTTCTAATGTATTTGCTGCTTCGAGAAACTCCTTAAGAGTGTCACGCAAAGGTATAAAATAAGAAAATCTATTTTTGATTACCATTTCAACAGTGTTATTCCTACGATTACTATCTTCGGAAACACCAATGGTTTTTTTAATAGGTTTGACATACGATCTTAATTTTTTGAAATGTTCTATTCTTTTATAATCGGTATTGATGTTTTTAAACGAATCTTGAAGTATTGATAACATCAGCAAACTATCATTATTCAAATCATTCTTTGACATTATTAGGGATCGTCTCATAATGTTAAACGGCTCCGATATAAACAGCTCAGACACGATTTCAATTATATTTTGGATAACACTTCTTGGCAAATTGGACATGTTATATAATTTTGCAATAAATGTAAGTAACGCATTATCGACTTCTATTTGATAATCAGATAAAATTGAGGTTTCATTTCTAGTATTATTATTCAATTTAGGGGCTTCATTCAAAGGTGTTAATTCAGACGTTGAACCGGAATTACAGTTTGCTTTACCACTAACATCAAATACATTGGCATCTGAGACGAGATTGCTACTTGAGGTTTCATGATAATGAGTTAAATGCTTCTTTAGATCACTCTTAGAGTGATATAACCTGGCACAATTTTCTTCAGGACATTTAAAATAATTGACAATATTATGCGCGTAACGCAAATGCACAAAGTATTGCTGAAAATCTTGATATTCGTTACGACATTCAAGGCACTTCATCGTGCAATTATTTATAGTTAATTTCAACAAGATTAAACAACAATTTTGTTTACATTTTCGCAAGCGACAACAAATCTGCGATGTATGGTACTATCTTATCATACTTTGTTTCTATTTGATAGACACAACGCTGAATCAGCACGTATAAATGCGCAGCAGCTGCTGGATATGTGGCGTGAAGCGCATGGTATGTTTTGAACAATGTGTCAAAAGCTTTCATTGGCGAGGTAAACTTCCACATAACCTTGTCTATTACCAAATAATAGTTATCGTTACCATCATCGGCAGCACCACATTTAATTATGTATGGTTGAACACTTTGCTTGCTGTGTAGAGCCTTGTCTTTTACTTCATCAATTTTCGTTTGTATATCGCCGGGATTCTGAAAATAATAGCAAACACATAAAAATTGCAAAATTGCTGAACATACCTACAAAGCACGCGTGTTTACTACTAATATTATAAATGGGAAAGCTTGTGATTGAATCTGATCTGAAAATTTGGATGAAATTTGGTATGAATGAAAAATGATACCCTTGTTAACCGATGTTACTCTTTATCCAGGAAAAAACCAAAACATACCATCAAATTACGTAACCGCGAGTGAGCCCGCGAGGTATAGATATTAAATACCATATAAGCAACTAAATAAAATAGTACCCTAATATATTTACCTGGACGTAAATTATGAAGTTTTCGACGCATTCTAATGTGGAAAATTTTCTACGCTTGTTCAGTCTTCCTCTCGGGGGAATCAGGTAGGACAACAGTTTTATTTGATCTGGCACTTTTAGATCTGAAATGTATATAAAAACTTTTTAACAAAAAATAAACCCGACTTCAACGAGCCGGAGCCACGGGAGGATGCTAGTAACGTAAATAATATAAATAAGAATAGTGACGGTGTCGCTGAAGGTAAACCTAATAAATGAAAGTGAAACTGTTTATTACCATCATCAGGCTGCTCTTGAATACTTTCATATAAAGTACTCAATGTGTCATCTTTTGATTCTCCAAATTTGAGGCTGATGATTTTATTAATAAACCATTTCCAATTCCTGAAAAAGCATGTTGATCTTTCAGGATACAGTCTTTCAAAGTCCAGGTTTATCTAAAAACAAAAATTGGTTATCTGTAAACATTTAATTCTGTAAACAATTTTTCAGAAAAGTATTTGGCATGCTGGTGTTGGACCAATCTAGTTACAGCCAACATAACTAAACTATGGTACTTAAACCATGTGTTGAGTTTATGTCTAATTAGTTCAATTAATTGGTTTAGTTTTTTTTTGTAGTGATTAGATTAAGATTAAGCCCTACTAGGCACACCTTTTATTGTCTCTAATGTTAATGTATGAATGTCATGCATACCTGTTATTTGCATGATTGCTAAAATGTCAATTTTTGTTGTTATCTAATTTGAATTGTAAGTGATTGTGCTGTTGGTGTGCTTATTATAAATAAATAAATAAACAAATAAAAATATTTGTGGGCAATCCACACAACACTATCTAGCCCTAAATTCCACAAGTAAATGTAGATTCAAATTGGATAATGAACAGTGTAACATCGAACAGCTTAAGATAAACAATAATGAAAATGTGAATCTAAAAATAAATAAACAAACAAACAAACTAAGCAAAGTCCTGATATTCATATTATACTTTTTTTGTAAATACATAACTACTTTTATTTTATTTATTAACAAAACCCATAGCTGTACAAAATGTATCTTATAACTACAACTATAAGTCAATAATGATTTCAAATACCTACTGTTAAGAAATTAAAAAAAAAAATGTGATAGAAAATAAACTTTTTGTATTTGTACATACGGCTACACATCAAGCTATACATTTCCAGTTTACGCTGATCTCGCACTGTACGGAAATCCTATACAATGCGAGACCAGCTTATACTGGAAATGTATAGCTTGATGTGTATTTCCAGTTTACGCTGATCTCGCACTGTACGGAAATCCTATACAATGCGAGACCAGCTTATACTGGAAATGTATAGCTTGATGTGTAGCCGTGTGTACAAAAAAAAACTTACCAAACTATCACTCCTTGGATCATTTAAAATGTTCCACTCATCAATAAAATCCGAAATGTTGTTGTTGGTGCTACACTGCCTCACTTTGAATGTTTCGTTCCAACAGTCCATGATTTCACTCCATGGCTCATTGTTATTCCTAAGGAAAATTATTTGGTCTGTGTGATCTTCTGTAATATAAAAAAAATTATGTTAGCCAACACGTAAGACAGATATAGATAAATTGGTTGTAGGTATTTCTAAAACAAACTAACTGACAGGGCGCTACTACTTACCCTATAATTTTTATGATCTACAAAGTACCTACTTAGTAAGTACACTACCGACTACATAATAATTAGATATTATAGGATGTAAAAATAGCCTCACAACTTAATCCCCAGGTTAGAATATCCTCTAAGATCTTTTAATGCTAAGTCCCCACTTGATATTCTTTGAGAATGTCTAAGGGGTGGCCAGGTATATCCAAATATTACATTTGGCATATTTCTTTTTTGGTAAGGTACCCACTATTTGCAGCAGTTGGTTTGGTATTCCATACATGACAGGTTGCAAGGCCATGCATCGCTGCTGCTAAAATACTAAAGTTCGAGAGAAGGCGGGGTCGCCCCCACTAGACCACCGGTGCTCATTATAGATGAACATAATGCAAACAAATTAATCTACTCTACAGTGTCTAAATCTACAAAAATATATCATACAGAAGACTGATCTCTACGCCACTGTCTGTCTCTTGGCCCAATGTGTACACTTACAGCCAGCTTAAAGATTTTGCAAAAATTCACCATCTCATGTAAACAGACAAGTAACTACTCTAGCTACTATTTATGTAGGTCAAGTAATCATTTAAAACCTTTCAACTCCTCATATTTTTTTGTTTTATTTGGAATGACATTCTCTTCTGATGTTGATTTTTTTCTCTTTTCACCAGACTTATACAGGGTATTCCGTATTTTATCGACCAGCTTGCCTTTAGCAAATGAAGGTTTACCGGATATGGACTGTCTTTTTTTAATTGGTGGTACAAAGTATGTGCCAGTGTTTTCACATGGAAATAAAGCTATTATTTTAGCGGTTAAAATGTTGTATTCTTCATATGTTATTTTACTGAAATAAGTAAAAATAAATCTAAGTTTAAGGGTTCATTGTTGGACTTTGGAATCTTAAGAACGATACAAAATATTTTTTACATCACAACTTATTACTTTCGTGCGTTGCAGGTCAGCTAGCATACAACATAGTATTATCATCATCTGCTAGTGAACACATACTGCCTTCCCGTTTATCTAAAATGCCACAATAAATGATCCTTAGGCCCTCTCCATCCACAAAGTCCATCAAGAGAAGGGATATGCTTTTATTGCATCCCCCAGTTTGTGCTCAAAGAACCACATAAAAGTACCTATAGTGCGAAAATGAATGAACGAGTATGTACTGGTTCTGGTACTTACTAATTTACGACACGTGTGAAGAGATGTCTAACAATGATATCAGTGAGTTGATTTCGGTGCTTGTTTGTCAAGGTACAGTTTGCAGTGTAATAATTTAATATACTCTTGCCACATGGTGTTACTATTAGAAGTGTCTTGAGGTCAAAATCAGGAAAAGTTGGTCGGACATAAATATCGCCTGTAAGGATATCTCCTAAGTCTTCCAGGTCCTCGTTGTCCGTGAATAGATAAGGAGCAGTGATGCTGCTATTTGTTACTGTATTAGTCTGAAAACATTTAAGTAATTATTGTAAGAAAACCCATTCTCCATAGAGATCTAGGTACGCTAGGGAATGGGCACCTACTGCACTTTCTCAAGTTATAATGCCTAGTGACTGTAGCTGTATTTTTGACATTCAAAACTGCCGTAATGGTCTAATTGAGAGGTTTTGCCTGTAGATCGGCCTTGATGTTTTAAATGTAACTGTTTAAGATTTAAATATATTATATAAGATAAAACCCCATAATTATAAACAGGATAAAAGAATATTCAATAGGTAGGTAGGAAACTTACTGTGCTGGTCGCTACTAAATACTCGTCAATTTTTTTTTTTAGTTCTATTCTTAGTCCAATCTTTGGGCACAGTTCTTTCAGGATATTGTCATTGATTTCCTTTAATTGATCCACAGTTACATCATTTTCTAAAACAAAAATTTCCATAATCACTAGACAACTTTAAACAATTACCTAAAAAAGTCAGAGAGTGTACAAGCATAGCATACGAACATTCAAAAAAGGCCTAAGGAATTATAATATATTAGACGCATAAGTTTAGCTTTTTATATCACACACAAGTTTAGTTTGAACTGTTTCGTATCTTATACCTTTTAATGTATAAAAAAAAACTATGGTGTTCAGTTTCTTGGATAGTCTGAACGTCGTAATGTTGTTAATTTGGATAAGTTTTCACTTAAAGAGTGAACTGTAAGTAATTTATTCTTAAAGAAATAAATGTCTTTAAACCGAAATACTAATAACCTAAATTTTATAACATTCGAACAAGCCCTGATGCTGATGTATCTGAATGTATCTTAATATACCGACTGTTAAGCAGCCTAAAATTTATTAACACATTAAAATGAATTTATCTGTTATAATTTACAACTTAGCACATTTTTTTTGGAATAGTAGGTAAATTATTATTAGTACAGTAAAGTACTCACTTGATGGCCTTTTCCAGACAAAATGTTTTTATGTATAAATATTCACCTACCGTTGAAATTTGTAATTATATCCTGTGGGATATTCCATTCCCTAAGAAGCAACTCCATTGTTATTAAAGATAGGTATGGTATGCAGGCTGAGATACCTACAGGTTTTAATTTAAATCTGCAAATAGACAGAACATAAATTAGTGATTAATCTATTAAATAAGTATGTAAAAAAAACAGCCGGGTAGGATAAACATTCAGCAGGTTTAGCATTGTAGATAAGGTAGGTACCTATATTACAGTAACAAAAACCTCATGCTCATGAAGTTAGGTAGTGATTACATTTCCATCACCCAGAGTCATAACGTGTTAGGCAGTCCAGCAGCCTTTTCCACCATGTTTGGTGAAGTTCACCGAGCTTAGACACTTCTGATTCTGACCTACCAGCTTGTCGCCTTGCCGCAAAGATTAAATACTGATTGATTGGAATCAGAAGTTGCATAGGCTCGGTGAACTTAACCAAACTTGGCGGTCAGGCGGCTGGTGGTAGTTTCACCAGCTAGATGCCTACATCTAACGGGCCGGGTCTGCCTAGAGTCTGGACGTAAAAAGCAGCTTACTATCAGTGAGAAGAGAATGCCGAGAATGCGGTTGCGTGTTACCTACCGGTAAATTTGAACATTGAAGCGCAAAACCTGTTTTTAGAGCAGAATTCTTATGGGAACCGCGAAATGTCTACCGCTTCGCTTATCTACCTACTACCAGCCTCTCATTTCACAAGTGAACCCATAATCGAATAGGTAGGTTTAAGTACATTGAGTTTTAACCAAATCTATGGGTACCTACATATGTAGGTAAAACCTTTTATGATGATTTTTGCTCACAACATGGCGCCTAGCCGGCCCCGGTGCCGTCATTCATCGTGTTAGTCGATCTTTAAAATGCAATAACTTAATTAGATGTATTTCCAATAATTAAACACTTACCTTAACACACACAACACAATCTGACACTGTCTTGCAGAAAACGTAACGTAATGCGGGCGGGCGGTGCACCACTGCACTGCGCCGGCACATCTCCATCCAAATCCAAGTCCAAAACAAAAAGGGTGTTGCCTGCTACGAAATGTTATTTACCACATGCACTGATAAGTTGGTCGAACTGTAGATGCGCGCGCATAGGAAAACCGATTAATTTTACCCGCTATTGTGAAAAAAAATCAGAACTCGTTTTAACTGTTGAAGATACTACTATTAATATCATAAACGGGATATTTACCATGTTTGATTGTTGTTTCGAGTTTATGATATTAATAGTAGTGTCAGTGACCATGTCAGTTTAAAAACTTATACTGTTGAAGATGACTTTTTAGTATTATTTTCTTCACAAGTGTGTTGAAAAACGTCGTATGATACACGTGTGTATTGATAATTACCGTCCTCGGCTTTCTTAAGACCCTCACCTGACGGCTCGGGTATCAATGGCGCCTTAGCGGTAATCACCAACGTTACACACTTGTACCATAATGTACTATTAAGCTATTGCATAGCTTATATCGCGGGCCTTGAGCGTGGAGAGCGAATCCAGAAATTCCCTAACGAAAATATTCAAGATTCAGTATTCAACCTGAGGTTGTCAAATTATATAATTAATTATTTGCTGTTGATAAAAATGCTATGCAATAAGCTTTACCGCGGCAGTCTCCGAGTGCCACATTTGGTTTTTTATTTTTTTTTAAGAAAATACCAAAGATTGTAATAAATAGGTCGTTTAGTTGCTTACTACCACAAAAGTGCTTTTATGACAGTGGGTACGATGATTTATGAATATTGACACATTTTATTTTTCACATTTTAACCTAATGGAAATCAAATCAAATAGTTTTATATTATTTAAGTTCATTCCAACCAAACGGAACGAATGGCTTTTGTACCTACTTTATTTCATACAATAATAATGAATCGAACATCGTACCTATGAAAACAGATTGGTATAGACATACCTACTCCCAAAAATTGGGGAAACAATTTGTGAAATTGCAACACTCGTTCCTTTTCGTTGACGACAGTTGTGACGTAGTTATGTAGGTAGCACATTTTCAAAAAACGCGAATTTGGTCTAAGAATAACGAGTCTTAAATCAAAATCGTGATTCTTGAAAGATGTAGGTAATAATTTTAGTACCTAGTGGTCGTCCAGTTGTCGAAATTCGACCCTATTTAATTTAAATTAGTTTGAACATGGTTCTATTGTCACAGATTTCGCTTTTCGATTTTTACCCGACTACGGCGAAGCCAAAAGGAAGGGTAATGATTTTGGCATGTAGGTATGTTCCACCGTAGCGCCCAAACTACTGAACGGATTTGAATAAATTGGGTGTCAATAGATTCGTAAGAATAGCCCGGGTGACATAGGCTATATAAATGTTATAAATTATTTTTAAGATGGAATTTAAATGTCTAAAACTTACCTCAAAAATATTAAATTGAGATAATAATAGCAAGTTTGGTATCAAATGAAAGGTCTTGGCGAGCACATTACAAATATGTATTATATTATAGTTTAAGTACACACAAAAATAAAATTCAAGTAAAAAAATTAAGTTCAAAAATCTAAAACCCGACTAGGTACTAACAAAATCGCGGTCTTAAAAGCCACCTAGCTAATGGCAATTAACAGCTGACTTCTGTATCAATGAGAACGCCATGAAGGAGCATCAGGTATCAGTGGCATGCGACTACGAACATTAGCAGACAAGCATTATTTTCTTGTTTTCTACTTTTAAGACCGCGATTTTGTTAGTAGGTAGTCGGGTTTTAGATTATTTTTTGTAAGGTAGGTAGGTAGGTACCTACTTACCATAACTTATAAAAATTGTTACATTTTGCACTCCTTCTCTTTAAAAACTTTAAGTGTGCGAAATATTCATACTCTAATAGGTACCTAAGCAAATCTTTTGCTATAAATTAGAAGTCGTACATAGAGGAGTTTGTTGTCTTTCCTACAGGGAATAAAATGAGGGTTTATTAGAAACTTTAATACCTATTTCCTTTGTCTCCATAAGTACCTAAGTACCTTTATAATTAAGTTTTGGTCAGCAATCAGCCTTCACATAATTTGATAATCATTTTTAAATGTTATAAAATTAAATAGGTAGGTAAGTAGGTAGAAGTTACCAACATACCTTAGGTAGCCTCCGTGGTCGAGTGGTTTAGGCGTTTGCCTTGTGACCCGGTGGTCGTGACTCGTGGGTTCGATTCCCATAGGAAGCATACTTTGTAAAGTTGTTTCCAGTTTGGTTAAGACATTGCAGGCTTGAATCACCTGATTGTCTGATAAAAAGATGATTCCGTGCTTCGGAAGGCACGTAGGTATAAGCCGGTGGTCCCGGCCGCCAAACGGTGACCACCGTTTCGTGGTCAAACCATGTCAGAGGCCCTTGAGGCGGTTTAGAAACTCTGACACTATAGGGTGTGTGGGGTCGTTAGACCTTACCGCCCACACGATAAGAAGAAGACCTTAGGTAGCACTGCCATAGCAATGTAGCAAAGTAGGCTGTACATAATTTCAGATGTTTATGTAGGCCTAGCTGGTACCTAATTCTTTTTGGAATATGGAAGGGAATACCTACCTACCTAATCTATTAGGGTTTTTCGGTCCGTCCATTTGTCACAAATGTTACTCTCTAAAAATAGGTAGGTACTTACCTAATTATGTAGATAGGCAGTGTAATAGTTCTATGTAGGATATTTATAGATATAGGTAGGTACCTACTTGGCACGTTATTGTAAAAATATTATTTTTAAATAAAAATATGTAAGCATGTAATGTACCTACCTACCTTTTGACGTAGGTAGGTACCTACATAGTACTATTAATTCTTCCTTCATTACTTATCCTTACATAGTATAAAACAAAGTCGCGTCTGTTTGTTTGTTTATTTGTTTGTTTGTCTGTATGCTTAAATCTTTAAAACTACGCAACGGATTTTGATGCGGTTTTTTTTAATAGATAGAGTGATTCAAGAGGAAGGTTTTAATACCTTTTTTGTACCCGTGCGAAGCCGGGGCGGGTCACTAGTATAATATAATCTGTAGTAATACCTATTATAAAGAAGTAAAGTTTGTGTGTTTGTATAGGTATTTTGTTAAATTGTAACGGGTAATCTCGGGATCTACTGAACCGATTTTAAAAATTATTTCAGCAATAGAAAACCACATTATTGCTGAGTGTCATAGGCTACTTTTTATCCCTGTATTCCCACGGGAACGGGATCTACGCGGGTGAAACCGCGGGACGTCCGCTAGTAGGTAGATAAAAAACCAAGCATATTTGTTCTTACTAAAACACGTTAGTACCTACCTATCTTATTTTGAAACAATTTAAATTCCTAGTTCAACACCATAACTTCTTTCCACAAAACAAGAATGTCTTGTTCGAAAACATTTGACTATCTTTACTTGAATAATTTAGATTTTTACGTCAATACAAACTATTTACTTATCCAAAAACAATGCTTTCTCAAACCAAGCATATGATTATGTTCTTCCTAAAACACGTTAGTACTTATATCTTATTTTGAAACCATTTACATTCCTAGTTCAACACCATAACTTATTCTTACGTCAATACAAACTATTTACTTACCCAAAAACAATGCTTTCTCAAACCAAGCATATAATTATGTTCTTCCTAAAACACGTTAGTATATCTTATTTTGAAACAATTTACATTCCTAGTTCAACACCATAACTTATTTCCACAAAACAAGAATGTCTTGTTCGAAAACATTTAACTACCTTTACTTGAATATTTTAGATTCTTACGCCAATACAACTATTTATTTACCCCAAGAGAAACTGTTCTGAAACCAAACATATCATCATCGGCCTATAATGTTCCCACTGCAGGGACTCAGGCCTCCTCTCTAGGAGAGGGATGAGCTATATATAATCCACCACGCGGGCCCAGTGCGGATTGGCAGATGTCACATGTCTTCAAATTTTTTGGTTCTAAGACATGCCGGTTTCCTCACGATGTTTTCCTTCACCGTTTTGAGAGCAGCGGTGATGAAATAAATTACACAAAGTAATGCCTGGGTTCGAACCCACGACCTACTGTTCGTAAGTCGGGGCTGACACCACTGGGCCACCGCTGCTCTCCACCAAACATATATCTTCTTAATAAAACACGCTAGTATATCTTATTTTGAAGCAATTTACATTCCTAGTTCAACACCATAACTTCTTTCCACAAAACAAGAATGTCTTGTTCGAAAACATTTGACTTCCTTCACTTGAATATTTTAGATTCTTACGCCAATACAACTATTTATTTACCCCAAAAGAAACTGTTCTGAAACCAAACATATATCTTCTTACTAAAACACGTTAGTATATCTTATTTTGAAGCAATTTATATTCCTAGTTCAACACCTACCTAGGTATATATTTATGCATTATGTGTATTATAAATGTTTATAATCTATTTATGTAACTATTTGTATATTATATTTATAAATCATTAGGTATGATATATTTGAATATTATTATTTTTTTACCATTGTTCCTATCAAAAAGAGCACCTGCCATCTAATCTCTACACCACCCTTGGTTGACTGGTAGAGAATGCCTAAGGCATTAAGTCCGCCTTTGTACCTTTTTTTGTGTGCGAGAAGTTTAAATAAATAAACACCATAACTTATTTCCACAAAACAAGAATGTCTTGTTCGAAAACATTTGCCTATCTTTACTTGAATAATTAAGATTCTTACGTCAATACAAACTATTTACTTACTCAAAATCAATGCTTTCTCAAACCAAGCATATATTATGTTCTTCCTAAAACACGTTAGTATATCTTATTTTGAAACAATTTACATTCCTAGTTCAACACCATAACTTCTTTCCACAAAACAAGAATGTCTTGTTCGAAAACATTTGACTACCTTTACTTGAATATGTTAGATTCTTACGCCAATACAACTATTTATTTACCCCAAAAGAAACTGTTCTGAAACCAAACATATATCTTCTTACTAAAACACGTTAGTATATCTTATTTTGAAACAATTTGTATTCCTAGTTCAACACCATAACTTATTTCCCCAAAACAAGAATGTCTTGTTCGAAAACATTTGACTACCTTCACTTGAATAATTTAGATTCTTACGCCAATGCAACTATTTACTTACCCCAAAACAAACTCTTCTGAAATCAAACATATATTTTCTTACTAAAACACGTTAGTATATCTTATTTTGAAACAATTTATATTCCTAGTTCAACACCATAACTTATTTCCACAAAACAAGAATGTCTTGTTCGAAAACATTTAACTACCTTTACTTGAATATTTTAGATTCTTACGCCAATACAACTATTTATTTACCCCAAAAGAAACTGTTCTAAAACCAAACATATATATTCTTACTAAAACACGTTAGTATATCTTATTTTGAAGCAATTTATATTCCTAGTTCAACACCATAACTTATTTCCACAAAACAAGAATGTCTTGTTCGAAAACATTGACTGCCTTCACTTGAATAATTTAGTTTATTACGTCAATACAACTATTAACTTACCGAAAAACAATTTTTTCTCAAACCAAGCATATAATTATGTTCTTACTAGAACACGTTAGTATATTTTATTTTGATACAATTTACATTCCTAGTTCAAAAAACAAGAATGTCTGTCGAAAACATTTGACTACCTTTACCTGAATAATTTAGATTCTTACGTCAATACAACTATTTACTTACCCAAAAACATTTTTTTCTCAAACCAAACATATACTTTCTTACTAAAACACGTTAGTATATCTTATTTTGAAACAATTTATATTCCTAGTTCAACACCATAACTTATTTCCACAAAACAAGAACGTCTTGTTCGAAAACATTTAACTACCTTTACTTGAATATTTTAGATTCTTACGCCAATACAACTATTTATTTACCCCAAAAGAAACTGTTCTGAAACCAAACATATATATTCTTACTAAAACACGTTAGTATATCTTATTTTGAAGCAATTTATATTCCTAGTCCAACACCATAACTTATTTCCACAAAACAAGAATGTCTTGTTCGAAAACATTGACTGCCTTCACTTGAATAATTTAGTTTATTACGTCAATACAACTATTAACTTACCGAAAAACATTTTTTTCTCAAACCAAGCATATAATTATGTTCTTACTAGAACACGTTAGTATATTTTATTTTGATACAATTTACATTCCTAGTTCAAAAAACAAGAATGTCTGTCGAAAACATTTGACTACCTTTACCTGAATAATTTAGATTCTTACGTCAATACAACTATTTACTTACCCAAAAACATTTTTTTCTCAAACCAAACATATACTTTCTTACTAAAACACGTTAGTATATCTTATTTTGAAACAATTTAGACTCTAGTTCAACACCATAACTTATTTCCACAAAACAAAAATGTCTTGTTCGAAAACATTTGACTACCTTTACTTGAATAATTTAGATTCTTACGTCAATGCAATTATATACTTACCCAAAACACAAACTCTTCATAAACCAAGCATTTATTTTATTATTATAAAATGTAAGGCTTTCTTATTTCGAATCATTTCAGATTCTTCTTTCAAATCCGTTATTTTCTCACATTAAATGTTTTCTTCTTAGAACAAAAAATATATTTCTCCATCGAAAACGTTACTGCTTTCTGATTATGAGAATCGTCAATACTTCTATGAAGAGTATAAAACTTTTGTCACAATAATATTATTGTTGAAAGAATTTACACATTTTCTTGAACCAATAATTTATTTTTATTCTTGGCCCTAATCTCTGAGCTTCTTAAGCTAAATCCTTTTATATTCAAAGTAAGAATTCCTAATGAATTGTTTCAAAATGTAAATGTTTTTTACAGTCAAGAGTAAATATCGTCTTGATCCAAAAGAATATTCTTGATGTAAATAAATAAATGAAGAATAATATTATATATCTAGAAGAATTCCATTTTATTTTATTCAAGATATTATTGTTACTTTGAGTAGATATATGCTTGAGATTAAACAATATACTTGAGAATAATTTTATTCTTGAATGAAAACTTTGCCAGACCCCATTTTTTTCCGTGTAGTAAGAGCATGGTCAGTTATTTTAATAAAACCGGGACTTGGCAACCTGCCAGGTAAACGTTAGGATAAAAAAGATCATGTTCTTGACTGCACACTTGGCAATATTAATCGACTTTCAAGATACTGCCTTCACTGAAGAAAGCAAGGATTTATATAGGAGTGCTATTGGTGTGAGGATCTGTCTATCTGACAGATTCCGTACACAGTGTGAGGTGTCGTAAAAATTAGATCCCTATAGTATTGACTAGCTAGACTATAGTTATTTGTATGGACAAATATAATCGAATGAGAATGACAAAACCATTATGACTGACTATAGATACCTACTGCTGAATGCAAACATTCGTTTTTACACAACTTTTACAGCAAATCTTACGTAAAAGCTTAAAAAACCTTCACAAAGTACCAAAAATAATTAAAACCGCGAACAGCCACAATATATTTCGGTTGAAAGATCTTTATCGGTCATGGGACAATGAAATGGCCATTGTGCACCATCATTATGGCAAGCCACTTCCGTTCCACTGATGGCTTCCGTTCGTTCCTTTTCTCTTTACCAGCATATGCGGAGTTGTGAGCTTGTAATTCTGCAGGACAGACATTTAAATAGTCTACAAAGAAATTATTGTGTTGTATTGTACGATAGTGAGTTATGTTCTGATTACACTGTGATGAAGTCTGAGTGGGATGCAAGACGAGTCTTTTTTATCATATAACTAGAGACCCGACCCGGCTTTGCACGGAACATTTATTCTACACATAAACCTTCCTCTTGAACCACTCTATCTGTTACAAAAACCCGCATCAAAATCCGTTGCGTAGTTTTAGAGATCTAAGCATACATAGGGACAGACAGCGGGAAGCGACTTTGTTTTATACTATGTAGTGATAGTGATTATTAGTTAGACTAGAGATTTTAGATGACACATTTTGAGCAGTTAGTTGACACAACCGGCACCACTGACTTATGCCCGGTTTCTGAGGCACTTTATCTGTGGTTTATCTATTCAAATGTACGCATATGAATAGATAAACCACAGATAAAGTGCCTCAGAAACCGGGCATTAGTCTTGTATCCCGTAGGGATTTCATTTTAGTTTAGGCAGAGCTTTAAGCAACGGTAACACGTCAAGGGACTAAGAAATATTGTAGATTAGTAAGAAAAGTATTAAATAGAAAGAAGCTGCATTTTTATGCAAGCGCGATTATTGCTGCATGATTTTAAACTGAGATTAAGTGTCACTAGAGTGAGAGTCACTAGAATCGCAAGCGAGATAAGCAAGTTACTTATCTCACTTACAATAAAAAGAATTTTTTTTTTAATTTTCTACTTCCTGATCGTGTTGAATGAAGCAGTCTTAAAAACCTGGTCAGTATTTATGACAGACGAGATAATGATAATATAAATATCTATCAAATTGGATTGACATAACCTACAAAAATAGTTCTATCAATCCTGTTGAACGTCACTATAAATCCGAACCGCTATAAAACGACTGACACCATTAAATTAACATTAACTTTCACTAACTACTGCAGGCATCCAAGATGAGAGGCTGAGCAAGGGTGCCAACAGAGCTCAGTGTCTTACATTATCTCATGAACAGACAGTCAGACAGTTAGCAACTTTATATTTATGTTTTGTGCAGCAATAATACAGAACTGGGGGATATTGCTCTAAGAAGATTGGTGGTTGGAATACAGCCAAATCTGAGACCGCGGAACCTTACTAAGAGAACTCATCACGTGTGCACACTATGCTAAAACATAACGACTCTTAAAAGCTGGAACCAACAGTGGCCACTACAGAACTGAGAAAATAGCCGCGTACTGACTGAGTGCGCAGCCTCGCGGGGCATGCGCGCGAGGCAAATCATGCGGTCGGTCAGGACGTGCCTCGCCCGAAGAAAACAATGAAAAAATGGAAATGATCGTGTCGCGCAGTATTCACCAGAGGCTGGCTCGCGAGGCTTCGCGTTCAGTCAGTTCGCGGCAAACTACGATCAACAAATCCCAAAGTAAGATCATAGAAAGCAAAGACGGCGCGGGCGGTGGAATGAGAAACTGAAATCCTACGACAGAATAGGTTAGATAGAAAAGGGAATTTAATTAGCAGACATGCGATCTGGGGGTCTAAAATGGCCACTTTTGCAGATCATAATGTGAATTGCGTTAAAAAGCGTAAAATGGACCTTTCATTATAATAACTGCGTCTGTAACAATTTAGTAAAATACATCTTACTAGGAAAATAATATGAATTGCGTTAACATTCGTAAAATAGTCACAGACGCAGTTTTTATTATGAAAGGTCCATTTTACGCTTTTAAACGCAATTCACATTGTGATCTGCAAAAGTGGCCATTTTAGACCCCCAGGTTTAAACAAGAACAGTTCGGTTGACATGTCCCAGAATGACTGATTCAAGGACATGATAAACTTTTACCGCTTTGAAATCAGGATTTACAGGAGCAGATTGTTGTATCACAATAATCTGGGCAAAGTTACTTTACTGGAAGACTCGTAAGCTGCGGTCATTGCCTCTTGGCCAGTAGTCCAAAACTGCTCTTACCCTTTTTTTTGGGTGGGAAATCATAAAAGTGTCTCCTCCCGCTCTGAGTGTCAGACTTCTACAAACTAAAAACCACCCATGTTCTTTCTTAGCCCTTTGTGCCGAGGCCGCAGTATTTCTTTCGAACAACGAACAACGGGACACTGCTCTTACCTGCCATCCCATATTCTAGAAAATTAAATTAAATTCTTTCGAGAACCTCAAGTAACACAAGAAGTGCAATCTAGTCGACCTGTGGATTTTCAGCATCAGGAAGCATATTAACTGTTCAGTTATTTTTTACTGCCCCTGCCATTAGTTAGTGACTTGCATTATAGTGTTTCTTTGGGTTAACGTCTAAAACAAACGTTTTGGAATTAGAGTTGGCTTGTTTGAACTGTTTTGCCACAAACGATAGGGCACTTGATATCGTATGCTTCAGCTAATGGATGCTACTGAAAGTGCCAAACTTTTCACCAGGCTACATAAATTTCAAGTGTCATCGACGCACCAAAAAGATTAACCCAGTAATTAACTAAAAACATATTGCCCTAAGGAGTGTCAAACTTCTAACAATTATCCATGTTCCTTCTTTTAGCCGTGTGCCGTGGCCGCGGTGTCTCTTTCGAATAAATCGCAGCTTAAAAAATATATTGCCTTCCAGTTCAGTTTAAATTAAACATCGGGTCTACAATTTGCGCATGAAAACCATTTTGGCAACAAAAATAGTTTCAGATATTCCCGTAGAGACCGATCTAAAAATAGCAATTGAAACCAGTATCAATCGGTGCACATAACCTCCGTGGTTCCTGTATGATTGGACTGTGTTTTCATGGTGGCTTTTCTATTAACAAGTTCTGATAGGTGGTTTGAACGATTTCCGCGAAAAGTTTCGTCGAAAAAATAACAAAAGGGTAGCAAAGGTAAATAGTGGAATGATGAGGTGTTTCTTTATTATGTGTGCTATTGAAAAAGTTAGAAATATACCGTTCAATAATAACAACAAGGCAAGAAATAGATTTGCTTTTGTATGTCTAATATGACATTTGGCTAAACCCAAAGAAACCATGTTCCATAATAATATGCGAGAGTTTTAAAAGTGTCCAAACTACACTTATGTTTACCTAAAACCGATGATGACGACACTGCTACTGCAGTTACTTCGGCCACCGAATAATATAGAACATTGATTATCAACTCGAAACAAGAAAACTTAGTAAAGGATGACAAATCAAAATTCACAGAAGTAAGGCAATTTAATACGTCTAAAAAACAGATGAACTCTCAGTAATTACATAAACATGAAAACACATCACTACCTACCAAATAGCCAAGATTATCTACCATACACCATTAAACGTCATAAATTAAAACAAACACAATTCATTAAAAAAAAAAAACGCAAACCCAAAGATTTGCACAAACAGCCTAAATCAGCAAATCATAAAAGAGAACCTTTGTGCAATCGAAGAAATTTGTAAGTCCGTTTTAAAAATGAGCACCTAGCAAATTTCAGAAGACTCACCCCTAGATGGGGAGGTTATTGCAATCTTGAGGTAAATGCAACGGAGGTTACTTCGGCCAAGTCGCATTATGCCTCTCATTCCGACCGTGCTTATTGCAAATGAGCTCTCTGGCGCATCTAGAGAAATGCATCGGCATGAATGTGGAAACGGCGACGGAATTGGAAACCTAATTTCGGAATGAGATTATTGTAATAACAGTTTTAAAAGTAGGTTGTTTTAAGGCTTAGTTCGTGCTGTGATGGAGAAAATTTACATTGAGTGTTATCGTTTCTAATATTTAGGGTTCACACCATACCAATACGGAGAGACTAAACTAATAGGGAGAAATCGTAGACCGGGATTTTGGATTCGAACCGACAATGAGAAAGTTTTATTTTTAATAGTCAAAAGTAATCTGGGTAACATGGTACATTTCTTCGTCCGAATGTTGGTCCTTTTTGGATAAAAATAGCTTTTTATTCGTAGTTTATGTAAAATAAAAATTGAGTTTCATAGTCAAGTGGAAAAATAAAAAACAGTCAATATAAAAATCATTATTACAATTTTATTTTTTGTTTTTTCCTTTTCTTCTTACGATGACATTATTATGGCACAGACTTACATTAAATATAAATAATATGACTAAAGAAATTGGGAAAATAAAAGCTAATATTTTACCAATTAATTTTATGTACATTTCTTTGCATGGATACCAAGATATTTGGTAAGCATAAATTATTATAATTATATTTCTATGAATACAATAAACTTCATTTTTCCTTTTTCGTATGAACTTAATTTCACAATTAGTAATAAATATAATTATGTAACAGGTTTGCCTCTGTAAGAAACTGAGAGTCTACAAGCAGCGATTGGAAACACGAATATTATTGAAGCGCATACATTTTTTGGTTGAAATGTACCAATCAGTTCAGAACAGGCGGGAATAAAGTAATGAATAAACGTCGGGGGTGGTTATGAGTGAACATTTGGAATATTTAGTTTTATTGACATATGGATGGAGAGAGAGAGGAAGGTCAAAGAAGACATGGGTGAATTTTGTAAGGAATGGTATGGAAGAGCAAGGAATTCGACGAGTCCTACATACTGGTGTAACCGGTAAAACAGCAAAAACCGTTTTTTCGCATCACATCAAATGCCTTAAAATTACCTTTACTTGGTATCCTATAAAAAATATATTAATTTGTCAAATAATGTCAGAATTACAAGCTCGTGAACTGGTGTAAGTGACATCATTTTAAGCAACGCAGCAACCATTAAACCGCTCTCCTGTATAGTTGTGTTTTTGCACTTTAACTAGTATACATAGGACCCGTCGAATGATGGTGCTAACGAGTGAATGATCATAAAGACATTCTTTTGGAAACGTGCAATACCAGAACTGAGTGAACTAAGGCCCAGATTCAGAGACCACACTTTGACTTTACTACACTTTTCTTTTGTAGGAAATTAGTTTAACACGAAGGACTACATTATTTAAACGCATAATAATGCAAAGTTTACTTTGATGCCAAAGTCATGATTATCGACTACTTCGCCTTTAAGTAAAGAACAGCTTGAAGTAGATCTTTCCATCAAAGTAAAGTCAAAGTGGGGTCTCTGAATCTGGGCCTAAGTGAGGAGTGAGTGAGTGAGTTAATAGTGTCTGAACAGGTATTAAGATAGCCAAATACCGAAACAGAGCAATTGCAATGTTCTGCTTGGAACTGGTCTAGCAACTACAAGCAATTCAAGGTTTGACTTGACTACACGTTATTATAAATATTACCTTTATTCTTATCATAAGAATACTTGCTTCTTATTACCAGTTATACCTAAGTTTCATACAATTAAATTCATAAATGCTTCAATTTTGTTCAAAATGCTCTCAAATAAGTATGTATTTTTTTATTCTAGAAATATGAAAAATATTCGATAAATCTACTATTACCTATCTACTATTTACAATGAGTACAAATACAGCATTAAATAATAGAATTTTGCTTTATAAGACTTACGCCCGAATACTCGAACGTCACTCAATAATAAGTAGCCCTCAAAACTCGTGCTATCTCTGTCACTCTGCGTTAAAGTAACAAAGACAGCACGAGATTTAAGTGCAACTTAAAATTGAGTGACGTTCGAGTATTCGGGCGTTAACCCCCGCGTTCTAACAAAAACAATCGACGGTTGGTCTCTATTCGAGCGAACATTCGTTCAGCCTTGGTGAAAAATTTATCGTGGATTGCTTTGGTTAGAACGTGGCCTAAGAAGAGTATTATTTTTGAAATAATACCCCTTTGTAAGCTATCGCTCTGATATTTTTACAGCGGTATTAAATACTGTCTTGCTTTTGCATCAATCATATTGAAATTCAAACAAAAACACAATGATATACCTACTTAAAGTTAAAAATACTTATTAAAATATTCTCCGAATCCGCCGATGGTGTCTGAAAAGAAGAAAAAGTTACATAAATTTTAATGACGTTTAAAGGTGACAAAAATGTTTTGTTTTGTTTAAAGATTTTCTCCTTTATTGTCGGGTATTCGAAGAGTGTGCTTTGGAATTACACAATATCGACACCTAATATGAATAACATTGTAACTTACACCTTTGTACAACTTTGTGTCATAACTTTATTAATATTGGGTGTCATTATAGCATAAAGTAATTGTAATATATACGTGTAACAAAAGTTACAATGTTATTCAAATTAGGTGTCGTTAAATGATTCCACCAACCCCATTCTATCATCAGAGAGAGAGATCTATTCAAAGTTCGAGTGATTTAGTTTCTTCGAGGCAAGTGTGCTCTACACTAGGCCACATCGCTTCGCGTCAGGTAAGTGGCGGCCAAATGTAAATGATTTTATATTAAAAAAAAATAACTTACCGCTTACGTCTCCCAGGTTTCATAGGTACTGGGCCATAGAATGCTTCTACTTCTACACAAAGAATTATAAATTTACTATCACAGGGATGACTGAAACAAAAAAAAAGAAATTAAAAAAAGATGGCAGGTACTCTAAAACAGAATAGATAAACTCTTAGGCGACGATATGGCCTTACATTTACACAAAACTTGTACGCGAACACTCAAAGCTTTTTTTCGAAAAAAACCAACAATGAACCCTTATAAATTGCCAAAAAAAATAAAAAGTCATCATAGCTACGAAAGGACTGCAGTAGCACATTCCAACGCATAGATCTTTATAGGGATCTTTCGTCGTTTCGCACTACGAGCGGTTCGGACCGCGGTGTGAAATGGGCTGTTTCGCACCACGGCAGTTCTTGGAGCGCCGAGTGGTGTGAATCGACCAATAGCTCTTAGGAATGGGGCGATTCGAACCAGTATGTTTAGATACGAGCTGAAGGCAAAAAAAAACCATGAATCATAACAAATATCGAGTGACTAATGGAGACTGTAATCCCGGAAGGTTTAAGCAGAAGTATATCTAATAGTACATCCACATTTTAGTAGTAATATTTTAGTCATGTTTTATGGGGCGAGCCTATTGTCAACCGGGTACAATCCCAGTCTCCGTGGCTGCTACTGAGCATGGATGAGATGGATAAACCCAGTAACGATTTGCCCGACCCAGAAAATCCAAAAGGATGTTAACCCATTGACAGCCACGGTCAAGTAAGACGACAAGCCAAAAAGTACCATAACTCGATCGACTAAGGGCACTTTTTTGCTTGTTCGGCTTGTCGTCTACGTGACTGTGGCGCTCAAAAGGTTAATGAAAATAGGTAGATATAGTTCATGTGACTGAAGTGTGGAAATCGGTTGTCTTGGTATGAACATGTCATGCGGAGGAATGAGAAAAATGTCGTGAGGAAGGTTTTGAATGTGAATGTGGATAGGTATAAGAGTAGAGGAAGACCAGAGGAACGATGGATGGACTGTGTTAAGAATGATATGGTACGAAAGGAGGTGTCTCATGAGATGACGAGAAACAGAGAGGTATGGAAGAGGAAGACCCCCAAATTAATTGGAATTTGGGCCAGAGAATGATGATGAGGGAGTATAGTTGATAAGGTACAAATACTTACACTTCATGGTTTAGTAGTCTATCGTTATATAATGTAGAAGCAATTCCATTGTAATATCCTGTACCGCTTCTCCAATTGTGACAATTTTGTTTTAAATCCGCTGTGCCTAATGTACTTTTTTGCGCGCCATGCCATATTGTCTTATTTGGCCTGAAATTATTGTTAGAATAGAATGTATTACAGGTACCTACTACTACCATCGACATCATCATCGGCCATAAGACGTCCACTGCTGGACAAAGGCCTCCCTCATAGAACGCCATAAAGAACGGCAGCCTGCCGTTTGCATCCACTGGTTGCCCGCGACTCTCACGATGTCGTCTGTCCACCTGGTGGGAGGCCTGCCAACGCTGCGTCTTCCGGTTCGTGGTCGCCACTCGAGAACCTTTCTTCCCCATCGGTTGTCTGTTCTTCGAGCGATGTGGCCTGCCCATTGCCACTTCAACTTGCATATTCAGCGAGCTATGTCGGTGACCCTGGTTCTTCGGCGAATTTCCTTATTCCGGATCACCATCGACATACAAAGACATATTAGCAAACAAAAGGTGGTGGATTTTTATCTCGTTATATTCTTATGGTGGCGAGACGATCTGGACGCGTATCGCGAGGGCTGGCTTGAGGAGGCACGAGAAAATAGCTTATGGAAAGAATTGGGGGAGGTCTTTGCCCAGCCTTCTTTGGATTACAATATATATATGTGTATATATATATATATATTATAATGATCATCTTTTTGAGCAGACAGTCAATGCAAATATTATTTGATAAGTCACAAAATGGTCACACTGTTAGAATTCCAAGTATCACATAATTATCGTTTCGATGGCTTAAGGTGTCGAGTCATGTTTTTCAAACCGTAAATGAGCAACGGTCAGTATGCATAAATCGACTTTCAAACTGTCTGAAGTAATAAAAAGGAATTAATATTTATTATTATTAGCCTGTACTGTCCCACTGCAGGGCAAAGGCCTCCCTTCCCTCCTTCCACTTTTCGCGATCTAGTGCGATGATAGGCCAAATCCTTTGAGAAGGAATTAATATTTAAGTTAAAAATATTGCTACTTACCAATTCGAGTCAATCATAACACTTTTGCCGCTGAAACTAAAGATAGTTGCAGGATTAAGAAATACACCTCCTCCATAAAAGATATCTTTCCAGGATTTGAATAAAGTAGACCCATTCAGGTTGACCACTGGGACATTCCAGTCAGCCCTGGCTACTAGGTGGATGAGGTCTTGATCGCTGTGAAACAGAAATATTATTTAGTTTATTATATAAATAATGACGAGTAAAGCTTGTGAAGAAGATGAATGAAAATGAGAATGTTGAGATCATGTGTGGAGTGACATATTATATTCCTTTTGCACACCATGTTTGCCACTACGGAGGCTATTCTTTATTGTTGTTGTTAATTAATTGTTTATCAGAGTAGCAGTGGCCCAGTGGTTGCAGCCCTGACTTACGAAGAGTAAGACCGGTTCGAACCCAGGCAAGTGCATACTTTGTGTAATTTATTTCGTCACCGCTGTTCGCACAACTTACGGTAAATAATAATAAGTTTTTTACGGTCTTCTTCTTCCTCGAAAAACATCATAAGAAAACCTACATGTCTAAGAACCAAAACATTTGTAGACATATGTGACATCTACCAACCCGCCCTGGGCCCGCGTCTTGAGTCCCTGCAGAGGGAACATTATAGGCTGTTGATGATGGGACTTAGATTAATTACCTTGTTGCCAAGAATGGCTTGAATGTCGCCCCAAGTCTATACTTCCTGCCCTGCTCATAACACAGGCGATCACCAGCATCACGGCCTGTTCTGTTTTCAGTCCATAATTTTCCTGGATATGGGCTGTCAAGAGCCGCCATTCGAATCTAGAAAATACAAATAATATTTGTAATGAAAATATCAGATAGAATCAGGTAAAATTTCGTTTTATCAAGAACAACCTTAACTAAGTTATCGGCAAAACCAATTTCAGGTCAAACTAGTTTATCTTAGTTCGAACTCGTTTACTGGCCCAGTCGAAGTAGATGATCCAAGCTCGCTTCGCTCGCTCTTTGACCTCGGATATACATACTTGTTTGGCCTCATAACGGATTCGGCTGGTATTTGACTTAGGATAAACTAGTTTGGCTAGAAATCAGATTTTGCCGGTAATATTCACATTACAATAGTTTTTTTTTTCTAAAGCCTAAAGGATGACACTTACGTATGTGAAACCAATTCCTAACTAATTTTACTTATTATTTTTTATTTTATTTTTTTAAATAAAACGTTGCCCCACACTAGGAATTTCTCCTGTATCGTGGGTGCGTTTACAAACATTGAAAATCACATACACAAATACTGCCGCGCTAATTAGAAGTGCAGTAAGGAGGTTATTCGTAGTTTCGAGTAAATGGCGCCAAAAAAAAATTACTTTTATTTTGTTGTTTTAGATGTAATTTTGAAAGTTTGCAAACATGTTTTGATTTACACGTATAGCTGCATATGCACTGTTTCTTATGAACTAACCCAATTCTCTATATGTTTAATACAACTAATTTAAATAAATAAAAACTATTTATGCTTAGCAGGGTCTTCGAAACTAACTCCACTATTACAAGCTGTAACAGCAGTAAGTTTGGAGTTACTGCGCTTTCTACTAGCGAACCCAGTTTACTGCGTTTATTTTATTTTATTCAATTATTATTATCACTCCGACTACAAACTATAAACGCAGTGCAATAGTGACTTATAGCTGTTAAAAATAGTATTTAGATGTGAATTACTTGGTTATATTCATCCTAACCACTTCTTAATTAAATAAAACAACGTATATTTAATTAATTACGTTTTTTTATAGCAAATAAAACATAATATTGAAATTATCTTAATCACAGACAGTTACTGCCTTTATTATTAGTAATAAAATATTATCATATAGTTGTGCTTAGCCTGACTACAAACCATAACCGCAGTTAAAGAGTGACTATTAGCTTTGAAATTAGTGTATACACGTAAAAAACCACAATAACTAGGTTATACCCATTAAATATCAAGAAGAAATAAATAGTACAACTATTTTAATGTATTTTTATTAGAAGAACCAAATAAAACTTAAAACTAATAATTATTATAACCACAGCCAAGTATTATAGTGCATTATGTTGAGATCATAATCATAGATTAATATTACTTATAGTAACAAGGACTTAAAATTATCACTAATTACAGTGAAATAATGAAATCTAGTAACAATCTCTTGAGTTTTTACAAAATCTAGGAATATTAATATAAATAAAATAGGTCACACTTATTTAAGATCAGTTTCATTAATCAACTTCAACCAAACTTCCTTCTTTGTTTCGAACATTAAAATTTTAATTATCTTAATCACAGCTAATTAGTGATTAATGTCTATGGCAAATACGGAGATCAGTCAGTGTTAGAATTATTCGCACGTCTGAGAACTTATCATTAAAAAGATCTATACGACTACTAACACTAAAAAAAACTTTAACAAAACCATTAAAATATTTAAAAAGTATGAACTATCAGGCCTCTTCGATATCAGTTTCATTATTATTATTTAGGGCAAATTCAGCCAAAATTTCTTCCTTGTATCGGGCATTAGATTTAAAAGCTTATCAATTATGGCTGATTTAAATGTCGCCTTTATACCCCTTTTTTTTTTGGGTGGGTGGAAAATCATCGAATAACCCCCCCGCTCTTGTATTCGCGCGAGGACTATCGCCTCCAGATCCCATGGTGGCAATCCGGCAAGGAGGTTCGCCGCCTCGCGGGAGATCGTGCGGTACCCGCGGACAAGCCTTACGGCCATGACCTTTTGGGGCGCGTTCAGGTAGTGGACGGCCCGCTTCGACAAAGCACGCGCCCACACCGGGGCCCCGTAAAGGGCCATGGACCGCACGATCCCGGCATAGAGCCTCCGGCAGGAGGCGTTTGGCCCCCCCAGATTGGGCAAGAGCCACCTAAAGGCAGCCGCAGCCCGCTCCAGTCTGGGAGCCAAGCCTTTATACCCCTAGGGGCGTGTTTTTGTCTAACCTCAGGCAAACTTTGATTGTTCATAAATTTAATTTGAAGGAAATCTAGGATTTGGTATTCATTTTCATCGTGGCTTGTTTTAAAATCTAAAGTGTATGTGGCCCTTTTATAAGTAGTAATATTACTGCATTTATAAGTAGTATCCTTAAATTATTCACTAAACATAATTTACAAATCATAAAAGCAGCAAGTGTTTCTTACTGCGTTTCTTACTAGTAGAAAAAAATAAGTTTATACAAATACTGTAAGGCAAAGAGCAGTAATGTGTCTTACTGCAGTTGTGCTTAGTAATTTAATTGTCAGCATGAAACATGCTGCGTTTTTGCATAATAAAAATACCACTTCAAGAACAGCTATCAAAATAAGGATCAAATCACTACATAGAGCTCATTACGAGGATTTAGAATCTATAAGTAACTCAATTTTCCAAAAAACCTTCTTTACTGCGTTTCTAATTAGCGCGGCAGAATACCCAGACCCGAAACAACTATCTGTAGGCCATACAAATACTTGTTCCGTGCGGGGATCGAACCCGCGACACCGAGCGCAGCAGTCCAATCGCTTAGCCACTGCGCCAACCGTGTCGTCATTATAACATAGATACTTACAACACCTCTATGCGGTCCATGCGTAGTAGTATCAATAGAAGGACGATCAGTAGATGGCGGTGGGGGTGGTAGCGGCTTCTGTGTGGTGGTAGTCGTGGTAGTGGTGGTGGTAGAGGTACTTGTAGTGGGCGGGGGTGGGGGAGGATTGTAAGTAGTGGTAATTGGATGTGGCCTCGGGTCCAGCATTGAAGACATCTGCAAAGAGTAAGACAAATAATACTGAGAAGAATAAGAGAATAAGGTAGAAGAGTAAAATAATGGTTAAGCTAAAGAACATTTTAGCTAAAGAAGATTATCTGTATAATTTTGTTTGAAACATGAATCTTGTCTTTTATTTTTTTTTATCTTAACATAATGCCTGTAATACCCAAAGATTTAAACAAAGTTGTACCTTAATAGTACAATCACATTTCGCCAGTTTTGTTTTAAGCCCCTTGTAATAGGGGGTGAAACTATTGGCACCGATTGTGCACAAATTCAAACTCCGTGGCTTCCTAAAGAAAAAAACCTAATAACACCTCACCTCACCTGGGAATCGAACTCAGGACCTCATGGTTTGCAGTCGCACTTGTGACCACTACACCAACAGGCAGTTTACTACCTACACATTAACATCTAAATTTAATTTACAGATTTAAAAATACTCAACCAGAACGAACATTACAAAAAGTATAACAAATTCCGAATCAATAAATACTATTTACCTCAACATATTGCCAGCCGTTTTCAACCCTGAGAAGCAATATTTTCTCAAGTAAAACGTATGCCAACGTTCCCAGCTTAGTATCCGCTGTTCTCTGTAAGGAAACCAATTATGTACATATATTTACCTATATTGTTCAAACTAATGGAACTGTTTTAGTGGAAATATTACGCTTTGAATAGTTTTCCTGTTTTCATATAATATAATATTATTGTTTATTTTTTTAAGATTCGGTTTGCTTGGTATTACCGCAAATGTTACTGTTAGGAAAATTCATCATGAATGCAATTAATCAAATCTAATAATTATGAGTATTTTATTGAATGTCAAAATTAAGGAGAGGCTGTCCCCTAAAACGCCCTTATGCCTGTAGCACACCTCCGCTGCGAAACAACAATTGCGAAACCGCTGCGCGAGTTTCGCTGTACAACAGTACTACGGTCAACGGGCGGAGATGTAGACGGCTCCTGAGCAAATGAGCGAAATCGTGTTAGAAAGAGACAACATCATAGTCAGTTTTGTACGTTAGTGCAGGGAATTTCGCTCCTGTATCGCCGCCAAAGAACTTACAACTCACAGCGAAACTATTTCGGTTTCGCCCTTTGAGTTTCGCAGCGGAGGTGTGCTACAGGCATTGGAGAGATTTGATTATCTACATATATTATAGGATTCGTTATTGTTAGAACATCAAACTGATGATACATTTGATGATTGTATGAACTCATATGGATGATGTGATTGTTGTGATTGTAATCACAAAAATCATCCAATATTATAGTAAAGATTGATTCTATGTTCTGATTTTGTAACAAATTAAATAATTACCTTCATAAGACTTCGTTTAGTTCTGTGTACTTCAGTGTTGAGAGAGTAAAAGTCGTCTTCATCAAAATCACCTGAAAATATTTTTTTAAATTAATATTACAGCTACTTGTGCTTATAAAGTGTATTTTTTCTTAATGAGTGCTAAATTCAGGAAAGGAACTGACTGATATCGTTAATGTAATTCAAATAAAAATAAAAGTCTTGTTCTTCGTGAAAACGGTTTGTTTTGCAATTGCATTAAGGTACAAGTTGGTAGCCGACTGCACGCAGCAGCTGCAGCAGACGACATGTCGTCACTTCATGCCGTCACGACACGTCGTTGCGTCATGTCGTTTTACTAAAGGGCATCCTGTTGTTTCTGTTATCTATCGGCACTACTGATCTGCGGTCGGACGACACTACCGTCTGCCGCTCGACGACGCGTCGCTAGCTTCATGTCGCTAGCTACGGAGAGAATTTCATAGAAATACGTAGAAACCAGTCGTGTCGCTGCGACATGTCGTCTGCTGCTGCTGCGTGCAGTCGGCTACCAACTTGTACCTTTACTTATAAAGTATTTTTAAACATTTTCATCTTACCAGGGTCAGGTAGCATAGGAACTTGCTGTATTATTGTCATGCCTGGTTCTCCCGGTTCTCCCTTTGGTCCAACTATGGATAGACCCTGTTGCCCTGGCGGTCCTGCAGGTCCTGTTGGTCCAGCCGGTCCTGTCGGTCCTACGGGTCCTGCTTTTCCTGCCGGTCCTGCGAGTCCGGCCGGTCCGGCCGGTCCTGCGGGTCCTGCGGGTCCACGTGGACCCAAGTCACCCTTTGGACCCCTTGGTCCCTTCACAGTTTTCCCATCTTTTCCTGGAGCACCCGGCTTTCCTGGTGGTCCAGGAGGACCAGATATAGGATCGCTGGTTTTTGCTTCTATGCATATACCAGGTGGTCCTACTGGTCCCACTTGGCCTGGCTGTCCTGGGTCACCCGTAAGACCTCGTTCTCCCTTTTCGCCTTTTAACTGTAATAATAGCTTACTTAGAAACATTGCTACAGAAAATAGGGTATTTCACCAAAAAACTTGCAATGTGACGTCACACGAGTTCTCGACAGACTGTATCGTCATAATTTTTTGTTTACGTGACAAAAGAAAAATAAAATATGTGTCCAATATTTTTTGGAAATCTATCTGACGGACTAATTATATATTTTTTGTCAACTTCCCTATTATAATAAAAAAAAAACTAAAATATAAATTAACATGTAAACGCACCTTGAACAAATCAATTTTAGGTGTACTTCCTTTTTCACCCTTTTCTCCATTTGTGCCATTATATCCAGATGGTCCCATAAGCCCCTAGAAAATAAAAACATTTAAAACAAACCAACGTTAAAATAATATGTATATGTTGAAGTAAGTTATAATATCATAACATTACCACCACGCCTGTAATCCCCAAAGGATTAGGCAGAGGTGTTGGTGTACCTCTGCCTGCGTGTACTATTGGTATGCCACTTGCCAAAAATCTTCCGCCTGGACACGAGTTGCCATGGCTAACCTGGAAGTCGCTAAATAGACTCCGGACACAGGTAGGCCGAAGCAAGGAAAACCTGTTCAGGTGGAGATTCATAGATGACTCTGCCCTGGAGTGTAAATGTGGTCTTTCTCTACAAACTATGGGGCACTTGATATCGTGTCCAGCCTGTCCCGTTACTTGCACATCACAGGAGCTGATGGAGGCTACTGAAAGTACCAAACTCGTCGCCAAATTTTTGGCCGACTCAATTTAAATTGTCATCGACACGCTAAGAAGAAGATAGTACAGCCATATTCCGTCCTATCGATATAAGTTCATGCTTAAGTCCTAAGTAATAGGAGGCGTTCCTATTATATTGCCATCAATCGGGCACAAAGTCAGACTCCATAGTTGCTACTGAGAAATTCCTTATGGAAAAACTCAAAAACACTTTGCTCGACTCCAAAATCGAAACCAGGACCTCATGAGCAACGAGGCAGTCCTTAGTTATAATAAAAAATAAACCACTAGGAAAAAGATTTCTAGGAGATGTGTTATCACTGTGACTGATATCAACTTACACTATTGCCGTTAAAAGATTACTTACCCTAGGGCCATCAGGACCACGATCTCCTTTGGGTCCTGTGGGTCCAATTGGACCCACTGCTCCCGTTTCTCCTTTATCACCAGTTGGTCCCTGTTCACCTTGATGTCCTCTATGCCCTCTGTCTCCTTTGGCACCCTAAAGTGATTAAATTAACAATATTATTTAATCTATTTCCACATTATTAAAACATAATTTGGAATCATAAGTCAACAACAAGAAAGCAATATTTGTTGTTGTAATGATACACCTAGATACTATAACATAAACAATACCATAATAGTTAATAATATGAAATGAGAAACAACTTCAAACCTTCAATAAAGCTATTTTTGATTCGGGAACAACCCCAGCCGGCCCTGGTTCACCCTGCTCTCCTTTTTTCCCGTGGTTCCCCTTCGGCCCGACATCCCCTTTTGGCCCCTGAATGCCATCTTTGCCGTCTGTCCCACTTGGTCCTTGAATTCCAGTCGATCCAAGGTCACCTTTGTCACCCTGAAATGAATTGATAGATGAGAGATCTGCACACTGTTTACGATTAAAATATTGGGATAAGTTTAAGTCAAGAATTTGGCTCGCGAAGTCAAAATGAATTGCTTTTTGTGACTTTGCCGGCCAGTGTCAGATTGTGATTATAATACATATGATTAGCAACCGTAACAAATATAGTCATTTTTTCATTGAATAATCTTTCAGGGAGTTTTACGAACTTAGAGGGTTGTACTGATAGTTTTTATTAATATAATTTTATGATATTTGCGATTATAATACCTATGTAACTTGTTAAATGCAATGTTTGTACACCAATTTTATTGGTAAGACATAGAGCGCAAAATGTATGAATAACACTTTTATTTCAATACCTGTGTTCACAAATAAAGATAATTTGAATTTGAATTTATAATCGCAAATCATATTTTGTTCAACATGCGGCTAGACACTGACCGGCAAATTGCAAAAAAAAAACATGTGTTGACTGAAGAAATTGAAAGTAAGTTAGTTAGGTCTGAGCGTGGAACATGTGTTGTACGGCGGTAAACTGTTGCATGAAATACTTGCTAATTTTTATAACCTATGTTTATCACACTGTTATTTACCTAAAAACCTTATGAGAACAATCGTGATTCCACTGTTTAAAAACGGGGCTACCAATGCTTCCGATTTAAAAAATTATCGGCCTATATCTCTTGCAACAGTCTTCTCGAAAATTTTCGAGCGGCTGTTGCACCCTGAACTACTTAAGTGCATAAAGTTAAATAATGCTCAGTTTGGGTTCCGCGCCGGTCTTTCAACGGACATGGCCATATTTGCACTAAAAAATACAGTTAAATATTATAAAGCCAGAAACACCACTGTTTATGCCTGCTTTCTTGATATCAGTCGGGCATTTGATACTTTAGATTATGATTTATTATGGACAAAAATGGAAGAGGCGGGCATTCCACGTGACATACTGGGCATGTTGAAATACTGGTACGGTTCTCAGACCAATGTAGTGAAATGGGGCACTGGCAGCTTTTCTAAGGAATACACTCTTAAATGTGGCGTAAGACAAGGTGGACTAACATCACCGACATTGTTTAATCTGTATGTCAACGGACTGATAGACGAGCTCAGCAGATCGGGTGTCGGCTGTCACATGTGTAATGAGCCAGCTAACAACTTGAGTTACGCTGACGATATGGTCCTGCTGAGCCCCTCTGCAGAGGGCTTACGAACATTGTTAGCAATATGCAAAAAATACGCTGCAAGTCACGGGCTAACTTACAATGTAAAAAAGACAGAAGTCATGATCTTTAGGCACGACAAAACGAGTTGCTTTACCCCAGTAATAACTCTTGCCGGCTCGCAGTTAAACATCGTATCGAGTTTTAAATATTTGGGTCATATCTTAAATGATAATCTTACAGATGACAATGACATGGAACGGCAAAAGAGATCCATTGCTGCAGTAAGCAACATGTTGGCTCGTCGATTCTCTCGGTGCAGCAAGGCTGCAAAGGTCACTCTATTCGTGGCATACTGTCAGTCGTTCTACACCTGCTACCTATGGAAAGACTACAAAAAGCGAACTTACCACGCAATACGCGTGCAGTACAACAACGCGTTTAGAGCTATGCTTAACCTGCCGTGGCGGTGTAGTGCGTCTGGCATGTTCGCTGAGAATAGGGTTGACGATTTCTATGCGGTAATGAGGAAAAGGGCTGCCTCATTTATGGTCCGTATAAGGAGTACAGATAATGAGATTGTCAGGGCTGTGTATGACTGCTGTAAATTTAGTATTTGTGATCTGTAGTTAGTAATAACAGTTGTATTGTTTTGGAACGGAGTTTCCATAAATAATCTATTACGAATTGAATACCTAATGTAATTGAAATGAAATGAATGTATTTTTTATTGTAATGGTTTTTATTTTTGTGATGTGATATTATAACTTGATGCAATTTGATTTAATCTAATTTTTATGCTCTTAATTTAAATTATGATTTCCAAGTTTAATTATTATTATTATTTTATTATTATTATTATTTTATTATTGTATTGTAATTGTGTGAAATTATGGGTTCATTGCCTGCAATAAATGAATTTTATTTTTTATTTAAATATATGTTAAAGAAAGTAAAAGTTAAATTAATGGATATGTGGTTAGTGGTAACAGAACAAGTTTGTTTGAATTAGTAATTCTGTAGAACGTACTGATAAAATAATAAAAAAAAAAAAAAAAATATCAATAATGTTTCCCTGATCTCAATAGGGGGTTAATGAAATACCTTTTCACCTGTTTCTCCCTTGTCTCCCTTAAAGCCTCTCAGTTTTTCCACTACAGCTGCATCTGGAATATTATTTTTTCATATTTATAAATATATTATTATTATTCATTTCGTATTTTTAAATCGAAGACATGTGACATCTACCAACCCGGTCTGAGCCCGCGTGGTGGATAAAAGCCCATCCTTCTCCTAGAGAGGAGGCCTGAGTCCCTGCAGTGGGAACATTATATATAATTATATCTATATAAATAAAAAGAGAAGTCCTGACTGACTGACTCATCAACGCCCAGCCCAAACCTTTGGACCTAAAAAGCTGAAATTTTGCGCAGAGGTTCCTTTTATAATGTAGACGAGGAATAAGGAAGGATTTTTCGAAATTCAACCCCTAAGGGAGTTAAATAGGGGATGAAAGTTTGTATGAAAAATCGTCATTTTTGATATTTTCCGACATCCACGCGGGCGAAGCCGCTGGCAAAAGCTAGTAACTATAAGGCTGACGATGATGATGATTCATAAACCTCATTTAAGCTGTGTATGGAAATCAACAACACGATGAAGGTGGTCACAATTACTGGTAGATCGTATTCGTACGGTTCTAGATCCTCTGGAATAGGATTAATAATCATCTGCCTAGCCTTTTCCCAACTATGTGGTGGTCGGATTTTGGGTCTTACTGGTTGCAGTTAAGTACTGCTTATCTGACCTTCCCAACCCGATTGGTTGGGTACGATATACCTTGGTAAGAATGGTTGTCAGACTTTTGGGCCACTGACTATTTGTTTTTTTTTTGTAACGACTATAACTGTGCTATAGAATTAACATAATTTTAAAATATCTTCACTATTATTGTCTTTACGAGATAACATTATATCTTTATTATTTTTAAAGTTATTTTTATAATAACGAACAAGAAACTATAAATATACATTAAAAAAGTGCTCGATGTCAGCTGGTAATGTGCCGAAGAGACTGGTGGCATTGCCACGTTGTATGGCAACACTTAGCCTCTGGTCAAGGTAAAAGTCAGCCCTAGGGTCTAGGGAAGCGTCCAACAGGCATTTCGAAATATCCTTAAAAAACCAACAAAATCATTAGAACCAAAGATTTTTCGATGCGTGTTGTTCAACAAAAAAATTACAATACCAGACTGTAAGGCATAAACGGATACGAAAAACTCAATTGAGATACACGACAATGCTCTCCCTTTCATTTCTCACGAGATAAAAAAAGATACCATCAAAAACATACACAGCACTACACAATAATACAACAATGTCGAGTCAGGATCAAAGCCAATAGAGCCGATAGTAGCAAAAAATGTTTAGGGATTCAATCTACTTACGTTATTACATTTTCGTGACCAGAATGCTTTGTTTGGATATTGAAATTTATTTAGGTTATGTAATGTTTCGAACTTGAATGGAAAGGGCTAAATAAACAGTAAATTGACGATATGTGAGGAGATTTTGTATTAAGATATAGTAGTATGAATAATTGAATATCCATATGTAGTTCTTGGTATCGAATATCTTTTGCAGAGGTATTGCTTCGGCAAGTGTCGTAAATGGCGAAAACAAATTTTCAAAACATATAATTTTCTGGTAAAATACTCAATTGGACATAGACCACAAATATTTTCAAGAGAAATAACTTACTTTCTGCGTCCAGAACGGATGTCAGAGATGCTGGTAATCCGGCTAAACCGGGAGCGCCTTTATCTCCTCTGTCACCTGCAAGAAAAATAGCCGTTAGATGCACATGATTTCAATTTCTTCGGAATTTGCAAATAGATTGGTTGTATTGTGTGTAGTACCTTTTTTGCCCAGTTCTCCTGTCCGTCCATGAAAGCCTGGTACGCCTGGTATCCCATCCTTTCCTGCCTCACCAATATCGCCTTTTTCACCTCTGGGGCCTCGAGGTCCTAAGCGGCCCTACAAAGTAAAATGTTTAAGGTAAATTAATAATTATGTTCAATATTTGTATTATTTTTTTCCATTATATTGACTCTTACCTCATCACCCTTTTCTCCCCTTGGACCAATTTCTCCTTGGAAACCCTTTTCTCCTTGAACACCTTTTTCACCATTCCTGCCTGGAGGTCCTATTGGTCCTATATCACCTTTTGTCCCCTTTACGATTCTCCTTTCTATCTCCTCGTCTGTTTCCTGTCAAAGTTACTTCTGAGATTTTTGTCTGGTTCTATGATATTCAATGTATTCAGAATGTATAAACACTAAACTTAAATTGGGATAAATAATTTTGAGTTACTTATAGTATATATTACGTTATCGTTGACATTACAGGACTATGTTTAACGAAAATCATCATTAAAAATAAAAACTGCTTACATTATCATATTTGTACTAAACAAACTAGATACGCAAAAAATACAAATAAAAAAATAATCACCAAACGTATTGAACCAGGTGGTCCTTGCTCTCCTTGTTGTCCCTTCTCACCAGGTGTTCCAGGTCTGCCATCCATTCCCGCTACTCCTTGAGGTCCAACGGCTCCATCTTTACCCGGTATTCCGTCATCACCTCTTGCACCTGTTTCCCCTTTCAAACCTTGTGGTCCTTCTGGGCCTATATGCCCAATATTACCCTAGATTTTAAAATAGTATGCGTTAAAAGTCTGAAATTAATCCTTTTGAGTGGCCTTATTATTTAAAAACTCTCTATTTATTTGAATGATGACAAAGAAGTTATTATCTGCAGTCGAAAAATGCCACCCACTGCTGGACAAATGCCTCGATGCGCAAGTATCACCACGTTGATTGATCGGATGCTTGTCGCATCCAGTAAATTCCCGTGGCTTCTTCAAAGTCATAAGAAATATGAGCAGTCAACATTATACAAGCTGGCAGCGACAATCCTACCAATATATAAAAGCGAAATTTTGTAAGTACTTATGTATGTATGGATGGATGTATGGATGTTTGTTACTCTTTCACGCAATAACTACTGAACGGATTTAGCTAAAATTTGGTACATAGATAGTTTATAACCTGGATTATCACATAGGATAGTTTTTATGCCAATTTTATCTTCCCGTGGGATAATTTTTGAGTTGTAGCGGGCAAAGCCGCTGGCAACACCTAGTATGACCTAGTATAACACCAAAATATACGTGTTGCCAATTAGTTACTTAAAAATCCTTTCCAAATTCGTTCCTAAAATAGTCCACAACTAATTTAGTTTAATGCTGTAAATAGCATAATATTAAATTCAAATAATCTTTGTATTTATTTCGGCGGCACGATTTATTTGAGTTTAACATATGCCTATGGACTTGCATCACTAGTACCACTATTTTCGTTTATTCTTGTATAATTCGCAACTCTTTTTATAAAGATATTGTAAATTTAATACTTACAGTCTGACCAGCTGGACCGGGTCTTCCGTCAAATCCCGCTGGTCCCACTGGCCCAGGATCCCCAGGAGGTCCTCTCATTTCTGGCATGGTCAGCAACAGACTGGACACAACTTTTTCTGAACATTGACAGGCCTGTTGGAAACGAGCACATTTATTAGTCCTCTCCCTTGAAAGAGAATTGAACTAACCTTGAACTATATTATTTTCTTAGGAAGAAAAAAGGGTGAAACATTTTGTATGGAGCATGTTCACTAATGTTCTTTCCTTTTTTTAAAAAACGTTGCCCCACAGGAGTTTAGTTTAGTATCATGGGTGCGATAACAAATATTTAAACTCAATTACCAAACACCCAGACCCGGAACAAATATCTGTAGGCCATACAGATTTTTGTTCCGTGCGATGCGTGCGTGGATCGAACCCATGACACCCAGCGCAGCATTCTATCGCCTAGCCACCCATATTGAAACCAGCTTATGCAGTTTGATTAGAGATGGTTCTTGGTTTAGCGAAGGAGGTGGCGGAACGTGAGAGGGAGAGAACTTCTCGTCCTAGCCGCCACGGGAGACGCTCCGGGCGTCGGGGGCCACGTGATGGCTTCCTCAAAAAGATGTCAGCAACATTGAAGGTCAAGGGCCGACACCCGTCGGGGCTACGGGTTATTCGAAAACCGTGGCCTGGACACAATGGGCTTCGAAGGAACATGGGTGGTTTTTAGTCTGTAGAAGTCTGACACTCCCTACCGCTCTGCCCGGAGCGGGAGGATTCATTTGATGATTTCCCACCTTCCAAAAAACTTTTTAACAAAAAATAAAACCGACTTCAAAAAAAAACACAAGAAAGTCAAAAATAAATCAGTTTCTGAAGTCGGTGACTTTTGTTTGTTTGATTTCATTTTTTTGCCACCGACTTTAGAAACTGATTTATTTTTGACTTTCTTGTGTTTTTTTTTGAAGTCGGTTTTATTTTTTGTTAAAAAGTTTTTATTTTTCACTTTTTAGTGGTTCACATGTTCATGGGTCATAATGTGGACAATGTAGTATTTTTTTTGAGTTTTGTTGATTTTTCAAAAACCGCTTGTCAAGTCCGATTTCGACAAAAAAATTATGGGACCATTTGGGAAGTATACCCTTTCCAACAAAAAAAGAATTTTTCAAATCGGTTAGCAAGTGACGGAGTTATGACCGAACAAACATAAAAAAAACAAGCATCCGAATTGAGAACCTCCTTCTTTTTTTAGAAGTCGGTTAAAAAGGGGTTTTTTGCTGTCGAATGTTATAACAAAAAATCTTACCCCTTCTTCTCCTTTACTGCCAACTGGTCCTTGCAAACCAAATGGTCCTTCCGGTCCCAGATCACCCTGAAAAGGGATAAAATTAAATTTTGGTACAATAGTCACCAATGTAACGTTACATAATAGGGTAGTTGACAAATCAAAACTAATTTATATAAATAGATTTCCAAAAAATATTGAACACGTATTTTTTCTTTTTTCACGTAAACAAATAATGAAGACGATACAGTGCTTCGAAAAGTCGTGAAACGTCACAGGTTGGTCCATTTTTACCAGACTATGACGTCAAAAGCCCCTTCTCCATGGTCTTTGACAAGCTTTATTTTCGTAAATGCTTACTAATTTGATAAAACAAAAAACACGTATCCAATATTTTTCGATAATCTAACAGACGGACTAAACAGAATCATATTTTTTTAGTCAGTCAAATACCCTATTATGGCGGTATAGTAACATATCATAACATCACGCCTGTCTGCATATCTGCCATCAACCGGGCACAATCTAGACTCCGGGTTGCTACTGAGGAAAACACTGATTGAAAAACCCAATTACACGTTGCCGGCCTGGGAATCGAACCCGGGACCATGCTCAGCAGTCGCAATTGCGACCGCTAGACCAATGACCTAGTCAAAGCAGTGGTAACATAAATGTAACGTAAACTGAATTGGTAAAAAATAATGAGGTTTACAATGACTTTTGAAACGGTATTCAGGTTTTTACAGAAACGTGTCAGAAAAATTATTATACAACAATAAAACTCACTTTTAGTCCTTTGTCTCCTGTGTCTCCCTTTTCACCTTTAAGGCCCTTAGGACCACTTAAACCTAATTCCCCTTTCATGCCTTTCTCTCCCGGGTCACCTTTTTCCCCCCTGTCCCCTTTCTCAACTAGTATTGGTTCTGAAATAATTCAAGATTAGATTTTTAGCAAATATTCATTGATTTTGTTTGTTATGGCATACAACATTATTGATGCATTCTTTAAGATGTAAATTAATTACAAAAACTTTCTATTTGATTTCCAAAGGTTTCCTTCAGAACCGAGAGTTAAAATTCCACTAGTGCAAATACATATATCGAGGCATTCATTTAGCAGAGAGCAGTGGTAGCTCAATCTGGTGGCGGCCCCGATAACATTACTACTGCTCTCAAAACGGTGAAGGAAAACATCGTGAGGAAACCGACATGTCTAAGAAGCAATAAATTCGAAGACATGTGACATCTACCAACCCGCACTGGACCCGCGTGGTGGATTATAGCTCATCCTTCTCCTAGAGAATCTATTTAGAATCTATTTAAGTCGCGAGTAAACAGGCTTCTTCTGGGTAAGCTCGTTCCATCGTCGACATCATCTCTGCCCTTAGGGCAAGATTGAGGTCAAGAGCAAGCCCATTCATGATAAAAAAAAGAGAAGAGGCCTGAGTCCCTGCAGTGGGAACATTGTAATCTGATGATGATGATTCATTTAGTATGTATTATTGATGATGGCAATTAATTTACCTTCTGTCGTAGTTAGTGGCCCGTCTCCTCGTAGCTGTGGAACATAGCAACGAAATGTAAGATAAAAGAAAAATAACGGGATGTAGGTTTAATGGGTTATTCGTTTCTTTACAAAGTTAATAAACAAAACAACAACACTGCAATAAGCGCAAAGGTGTATTATAGTACGAAAACTAAAAAGCCAAATCATTTGTGTTATAATTTTGAGTTGTTAGATCATTTTACAGGATTAGTACATTCTATTTCATTTTTTATGTAAAATTGGGAGAATTTTGAAATACAACTTATTTTTGCTAGTTGAACTCAATAGGTACTCTCTGAGTTTGTACATAATATAAACCTAAATATTGGCAAACTAAGGTAAAGGCTGCATATCGCCAAAGCTTTCTAAATCAAATCTAGACTATTTCAAGCCCTCTTGTATATCAAAGAGTTTCCGACACATTTTAAGCAACAAATACTATCTATTATCGTAGATAACAAGCACAATATCGACAAAGGATGAATTTGAAAGCTGTTGGATTTGCAAAGTAGTTAGAGTTAAAAATTCAACAGCATGGTCAATGCTTATGATCAGGGTTTGGAATTCTAAATTTTAAGGCAGTAAGTAACAATATACACGGTGTAATGTAATAAACGCAGAACCTCCCGTATGGTCTCTCGTACTATGAATCAGAACCTTTTACTTTGTGCTTTGATAAGCAGAAACTTTTCTTCTACTAGTACTTGAAATTCGCAAAAAAGTGAACTTTCTACAGGAACTGACGCGATCAAGGTTATGATTATAATAATACTAGCTGACCCGGCAAACGTTGTTTTGCCATATACATAATTCCCTAGTAAAAAAATAGAAAAAAAAAAGATGAAAAATAGAGGTTGGCCGATTCTCATAGATACCGGATAAGCACAAAAAATTTCATCAAAATCGGTGGCAACGAAAACTGTGACACGAGAATTTTATATATTATATAGTAAAACACAAAAAGCGTATTGCATTTCCAAAAGTCATAGAAAAAAAGTTGTTCACACGAGATCTGATTGACCACACGAGAGGTCTTGCGATAAAAATGTTACATCCTGTTTATTTCATCTCGATATTTCTATCTTAAAAATCATTACGAGACTTTATTGGAAAAATCCACATGTAATCACATAATGTTACATTACTTTCTTGAGGATAAGAACCAATAATATAAACATATATTTTTTAAATAATGTAATTATTAAAAATGATTAAATATTTAAAAATATTAAACTTTTTGATTGTTTGCTTATGACCAGTGATCGGATATTCGGATGCATATTTACCTACAAAAGCTTGTTTACATTTTGCGATATTGATACAAAAAATGTTATAAAAAGCATGCTATTTAAAAAGCTGCATATTATTGTTAGGTCATACAAACATTCTATGGCTAAGAATTCTAATAACTATATCAACCAGAACCACTATCTACTAAGACTCATTCGAACAAACAATGCACTTACTGAGTCACTGTATGTGTCCATCTATGAACAAATTATTGATGTTAAAATAGTGATACCACTTCAAAACAACCGGTTTAGAGATTATTGAAAATGGCCCAAAAATTCTCAAACACTGATTAACTTTTACACACGCTATCAATAGTCATAATAAATGTATACAAGGTGAAAAGGATAGAAAATTTACAGTAGGTAATGTAAAATTGAACAGCGTTTGAAAGTTAATATTGGCCGTAAGTTTTTCTTAAAGAAGTTTTAGTAAAACAACCCTGTAATCCGGTTATTATAGTGCGTGAATTACCTCTACAATTTTACCGTGATTTTAGATTTGTTTTTGTTAGCAAACAAAACGCAAAATAATAATTAAGTAAATAAATAATTATAATATACCAATGTATGTACATTTAAAGCTAGCCAATAATTACTACAAAATTTTAAGAGCCAAGACGAATTTACCCCAAAAGTATAAATTAATCGCCGAAAATAAAATAAATTTGGAAATTTGTAGTAAGATCAAATCTTTTTAACGCCATTGGTGCTTATAAAAAATAAATGAAATATGTATAAAATGCATGAAATTATAATTAATATAAATGCATATTTATAACATAAAAGTAAAAATTGTATTTAAATAATAATTTATAAATAATAAAATATTTAAATAGTAAAATTCAGAAAAAAACTTCAAGCATGGTGATTTGCTATCGTGGTAGGGTGAACGCTACTATTTTTTGGAAATCGATTTGCGTTAAAAAGATTCCAAAAAGTTAGAACATCAAGTTTCATCAAGAACATAACAGCAGCAGAAAGCGACAAGAATCTGAATGTATTTAAATAAAATACTAACTATATCCAATATATCTCTAGCCTGGAATGTCAAAAAACATATTAAAATGGGTAAAAAACAAAACCAATGAAATGAAATAAATAATAAAAAAATATTATTTAGTTTAGTACATACCTTGTCGCAAACTGCCATTAAAGTGAATTCATCAGCATTGGTATACAAACTTAATTCCTCTATGAGACCCTGAAACAATGCAAAAAAGGTTTTTAATAAAATGAAAAGAGTAGGTTTATTTATATAGTTTATTTATAAATAAAATAGGTTTATTTATCGACATTGACGGTGCTAACCATTGAGGGGCGATTCTGTCATGTGTGTCGTATACATTTTTAGCTTGGTGCTCTGACAAGACGGGTGGTTGTATTCATAGTTGTTGCCAGTTAAAATCGTAATGGCGGTCATTGACTCACCTACATAATTCTAATAAAGTTCTTAACTTTGAAATCCAATAAAAAAATCGGTTGTCTGTAAAGTCGGTTTACTGGCGATACTTGAACGTGACAACGTCATAAGAAAATACAGCACTTACATTGCTATAAACAAACAATTAACACGCCGTTGCTATGGAACGCCTCAGAGCGAGGTAACGACGCATGACGTCATCTTTTTTCGTGCGTGCAGCCGGCCATCGAATTATAAGACGTTATCACGTCAGTAAGCCATGTCAAATTCATGACCTTGAATCGTCATCTGTCGTGGTCTTCAACTTTTTAGCAATTGTTTTGGTTCGTACGAAGAGATATTTGGGAAAGGGCAATGATCACTTTTGCGATCATAATTAAGTAGCAACAACTGTTGTAAATTACTACTCGACAGGTTGTTGACGGTTAATTCTACATATCCATTATCTATCTACCCTCTACCACACGCTTACTAGGTACTACGACTGGTTGTAAGACTTTCCGGCTACTGATCACTCTTAACGACTAACTGTCATGGATCTACAAATGAAAGTCACGGGTGTTTTGTGGTCACGGCTTAATTCTTTTGTCGAGACATGATAGAAACTTGGTATACGTTTAACACGTTTTTTTTGACGTGATAACGTCTTATAATTCGATGGCCGGCTGCACGAACGAAAAAAGATGACGTCATGCGTCGTTACCTCGCTCTGAGGCGTTACCTCGCTCTGAGGCGTTCCATAGCAACGGCGTGTTATTGTCGTTCCATAGCAACGGCGTGTTAATTGTTTGTTTATAGCAATGTAAGTGCTGTATTTTCTTATGACGTTGTCACGTTCAAGTATCGCCAGTAAACCGACTTTACAGCCAACCGATTTTTTTTCTTTTTCTTTCATATCATTCCTAACACAATTCATCTTCATCATCATTCATCTTTTCATCGGTCTTACTTTACTTCTCTATCCATCAATATCTGATTCTATATTCATCAGAAGTTACATGCGATTCGTTCCTCCGTATCTAATAAAGAACCATTTAGAAACCTCAAAAATAAATACCTACGAAAATTGATACATTTTAGTTCCTCATAGGTAACTCGTGTCTATGGATATTTTCTATGCCAGCGCCAGACGTATTGTTCTGCTAGAAGATTAAAAATATGATGGTAGTCAGTACGCTTTTGTGAAGCGGATGAAGCGAGATTTTTAATGAAACCGACGTAGGAAAATGTTCGCTTCCCATCGACACGGACGGCTCTATGAGATTGAATATACGTTTTAGTGAAATTTGGTACGGCAAATTTTGAAGACAGGTGAATTGAAAGTTTGTTTGGTGAAAAGTGTAGCCGGATTATTTTGAGGATGACGGTTAAATACGGTATTGATTTTTTTACCGAAGATAAACTAAAGGTATTCATTTTGTTTCTTTATGGGTACTACACGTTATGGTCTTGTAACTGGCATATGAAATAAGAACCTGCCTGATTTATATTACAAAGGATTCTTTTAATGTTACCACATTGACTGGTCCCATGCGTCACGCATGCAGGGGATTCCAGCAACCTGTACCAGGTCCTCGGTAGACCTAGTGGGAGGTCTTGTGGTTAGTGACCCTAACTGCTATGCCGGAGGTCGTGGGTTCGATTCCCACCCAGGACAAATGTTTGTGTGATGAGCACGATCATTTGTTCTGTGTCTGGGTGTAATTTATCTATAATATGTATGTATTTAGAAATTTAGAAATATATAAGTATGTTTATCAGTTGTCTAGTACCCATAACACAAGCTCTGCTTAGCTTGGGACTAGATGGCGTTGTGTGATAGTTGTGGAATATTATTATTATTATTATATTATAGTGCAACGACTTCCGGTTCGTGGTCGCCACTCCAGAATGCCTTGCATTGGCAAGGTGGCAATGGAAGGAAAGGTATTGAAACCAATATCATTTATTCTATTCTCTAAGGTTCTTAAAACTATAGAAAAGATAACTACAGAATACGTAACTAGCAACGGTCAAAAAATTATCTAAACTCATTTTATAAAGCGGTAACGTTTGGTTATGATAGTAAAAGAAAATCGTTTACCATGCTTGGCATGTGGATTTTCATGGTTTTGCCAAACTTTAATGGGAGTGGGTAGAGCACATTGCTGGCAGAACGTATGGCCGATGGTGCAAAAATTTCTGGAGTGGCGACCACGAACCGGAAGTCGTTGCATTGCAAGACCTCCCACTAGGTCAACCGATGACCTGGTAATTTGTTGCGGTGATCCGCTGGATGCACGGTACCAGTCAATGTGGCGACACATGAGGGAGGCCGATGTCCAGTAGTGAATCCAGTAGTGGTATTTGTGTATGTGAGTTTAAATGTTTGTGAACGCACCCACGATATAGGAGAAATACCTAGTGTGGGGCAACGTTTATTAAAAAAAAAAAAAAAAAAAAAAACATAGATGCCTTTCAGCTGAAATGATGATATGTCACGGCAGTTGACTTTCACACGGACAAAGCCGTGTGCAGAAGCTATAGTTGTTTACTTATTCCTGCTCGGTGGGAGATTCATACATGACTCTGCCCTGGGGTGTTAATGTGGTGTTGCCACGCAAACATTGTCGTACATAATACCGTATCATGCCTGTTCTGTTGCTTGCACATGAAAAGAGAGCTGATGCACGCTACTGTAAGTGCCAAAATTTGGGCTAACTCAATTTAAATTGTCATCGATACGCTATGAATAAGAATAGCCATCAAAAGTATAAAAAAACCCGTAACTAGTCAAGCTGTATTAAAAAAGAAGCTAACTTTCAATCACCACTCAAATAAAATTGAAATCCCACTTCTAATCTCAAACCTTTTCTCAAAACCGAAGCCAAACACTATTCTGTAGTCTTCAACTGTAATCAGAAATTAATTAATATGTAACTAACGAACTTGTGTCAAGTTGTAGTCACATGCAAGTAGCAGCAATCGGTAAACATCAGCGCAAGTTGGGAACTAATTCAGGTGGAACACGAGGTGTGCTGTTTAGAGAACATTTATGGAGAACATCCTGTTTATCACCTTGTTTGTTACGGGGATGACAGGTGTTGAGCGGAATTTGATTTAATTTAATTCAAATAGAGATTTTGCGTCAGAACTGGAAGAAAAACGAGTGGAGTCGCGAGAAATGGAGGGAGTGGATGGAGACCTTTGCCCAGGAGTGAAACAGAGTAGGACAGAGAAAAAAAGATTCTGCAGCGAACTTGCTCAGAAATCTGCACCCATGATACAGAAGTTTGCGAGGAGAAAGGGGAAATTTTGCCCAGTAATGGGTCATTATTATGACAGGCTACCAAAAATAAAAATTATTTCCCGAGTGGATTATTAATATGGAAATTACTATAATAAAGCCAATTGACAGTTTTTTTGATTTTTTGTAAGAAATAAATTCTATGACGAAAACATTGAATTCGACATTATTCATATTATGCAACCTATAACTATTTAATTAGTCATATTTTTTTTTGAAACTTCTTCTTAATTAGCCCGTTAAGTTTCCCGAAAACTTAACAATGAGACCATTTAGTTACACGAAACTGAGATTAACACACACATAACATAACATAACATCACGCCTGTAATCTCCGAAGGGTTAGGCAGAGGTGTACCTAATATTACACCCACATTTCGCCAGTTATGTTTTTAAGTCCCATGTAATAGGGGGCGAGCCTATTGCCATCAACCGGGCACAAATCCAGACTCCGTGGCTGTTACTGATAAATTCCTTATGGAAAAAGCCAATAACACTTTGCCCGACCCGGGAATCGAACCCTGGACCTTATGCTCAGCAGTCGCGCTTGCGACCACTAGACCAACGAGGCAGTCAACTGAGACTAAATATAAACTTAAACGGTATTCTCTAAAAGGAACTTACTAACAGCTACGTATAATATTTCTTGAGTCGTAACAGTCAACTAGCGGTGAGTTCAGTAATAATGCTCGCAAGTCATAGGCTCTCAACGTCACATAATTTTAATCATTATTTACTTATATGGATTTAACTGACGGAGTTGTACTGAAATAGTTGGTCAGCCTATAGTGAATATGGCGAAATAAGGAAATGAATGTAGATTTTTAGATAGGTAGTTCGAGCAAATGCGTTGCTACAAGTAACTACTATGTCCATTTTATGATGACTGCCGCAACATGCCATGTTAAAACTCTTTAAAAGCTTATGTAATGGTAGGATATCAAATATGGTTTCAAATATTAATTATTTTAGATAATTAGCACCGAATCTGTCAAAAAACTGATCACAATACTTAAACAAAGAACTACTGATTTATAGTAAGAATATTAGCTACGGAAAAGTTTATGTCAATACTGCTGAAAGACGTTGTAAAAAATACTAAACTCAATTGAAGTGAATTCTACTCCCATTGAGAATTTCAAGTCTTGTAAAAAAATAATAAAATAATGAAAAAAATAATAATAATAATAATGTGTTATTTGAGGTCGGCTCAGCATGTCTTCATCTTTCTTCTTGACAAGAACATTCATAAAGATTAAAAATTAATATCTTTCAACTCAGTCGACAGTAAACGGATATAAGACGTTAAAATGTAACTACATTCATTTTAGTGCTCGTAAAAACTTGCCATGTTCTGACTGACAACGGCGACATTCTGCCCTATTTGAGAGAAAGTTTAAGCGTTAGGTAAAATTGAGGTCTAAAAGTTGGACTGTGTTCTGACTTAAAATCATACGGAAAAATAAGAAAGAAAAATGGTTTTCTGCATTTTGTTAGTTTGGTCGTCTTTGACGTGATTTAGATACTTGCGTTTTAGTTCGTGACGTATGATTTGTTACGTACCCACTTACCGTACGCAAAATATGCGCTTTGGAGTGGAGTTAGTTGAGTTAACCAGTTATTTAAGAAAGAAAATAAGGCGAAATATGAACGAAAAACGAAATATTTTAAGACAGCAGATTTCAAACCACAAATTAAAAATAAGTAACCACAGTTAAAAGGCATACAACAATAGAAGCTTTGTACTAGTTCTAGGCCATTTACCGAAATCTAGTGCCACCCACAGAGACAGATTCTACGAAAATCCTCTATTAAGCGTTCCGCAATTAATCTTAAGTTAAACCAAACTCTGCTATCTAAGCATAACTTAGTCGAACGGACAATATTTTCGTAACCTTTATGAAAATTAATTCCAACATTATTCAACATGTACGTAGAATTATTTATTTGAAGTAAGTAACATATTATTCATAATGTAGAAGAAAATTATTAGTTTAAGCAGAGTTACTAATAATGCTTACAGTTTTAGCATCACATCGCTCCAATAACTAGGGAAAATAATACTAATATTAACTTTAGGAGTTATTTTTTTAAGTTGTAAAGAGTAAAGCAGGCTGTAACATCTACTTTAGGTCTAAATTAGTAGTTTTTGAAAAAGTAGATGTAAAAACTACTTTTTAGTGACCTAACAAGATGTTAGGATGCCCAGCTTTAGTCTATTAATTTTTGATAGCCTGCTAATTGAATATTATAACTCTGTATATCAAAAGAATAATAAGTTTTCTCAATCTTATCTTACTGAACATTACATATATATTCCACTAGTGACCCGCCCCGGCTTCGCATGGGTGGAAAAAAGATATTATAACTTTCCTCTAGAATCACTCTATCTATCTAAAATCGGTTGCGTAGTTTTAAAGATCTAAGCATACATAGGGACAGACAGCGGCAAGCGACTTTGTGTTAAACTATGTAGTGATGATAGTGATAGTGATTATTCATTATGCATGATTTACGAATCAGAGGTCTTCTATATCTTCCTTCTCACAAGCCACACGCGATAGCCAAGTGAAAACATCTCGCCACACTAAACTTAGCGCATCTACACACTAATTTTATCACTACAAACAAAGTTTTAGCCTAGGTACCTCTATATTTACGTCTGCAGTCACAGGCTGCGACATAGCTAAAGCTGTCTAAATACATTAGCTGAGAACTCGCGCCGCCTCGAAACAGTTTCACCGCAGTTTGATTCCGAACGGATTCTAGGAGCGCACCTCACTTTAGGAAAGGGATGTTACCGGATATGGAGTGCCGAAACTTAGTGTGCACGGTGTTTAGCTTTGAGTTTTGGATGACTAAAAATATGAACCTTGAGAATGGTTGTTAGAAATTGTTTGTTGTGTTGATTTGAAAGAGTGTCTTTGGAGTTTTTGCCCATTCCTTTCCATAGAGATCTATGATTTGGAAATAGGCTATACTACAGTACTTTCACAAGTTATTATGCCTTATGACTAGTTTCGCTTTCTTTGTTTTTCTGACATCCAAAGTGCCTGTTATGTCTATTTACATTAGTAGAGAACTCGCGCCGCCTCGAAACAGTTTCACCGCAGTTTGATTCCGAAGGGATTCTAGGAGCGCACCTCACTTTAGGAAAGGGATGTTACCGGATACGGAGTGCCGAAACTTACTGTATCCTTTCTACTAAAATATTGATTGCTATTATTATTATTATTTTTAATCGGATCTGACGATTCGATGACAACAATTTGCAAATTTCAGCAATCAAATCGGGAATTTTTCCCATCAATGATAAAATGGATATATCATTAAAAGTCGTTTATTCGACATAGGTAGTATCAGACCTTTCCACTTCCATTGCAAATATAAAATCAGTACTCTACAAGCTATTACTAAACTATTAGGCTTATAAAAGCTTTATTTTAACAGCCACAGTAAAGCCCATCTATTTCAATACTAACGCAATAAATGTCAACATTTACACGTATTTTCTAACCAAAAAACAGGCCATATTTTGTGGTGATTGTAAATGGCATAGGAACTCTGAATACGACTCTTGTGTCACTCCGTGTCAGATATAAATGTCAACTGAATGTGACGAATCACTATTCGGGTGAGTGATGGGTTGTAACTTGTTTATTAGTTTTGGTTGAATCTGAACACGGTTTTACACTGTTTTTAGCTATTGGTAAATTTTGGACACCGTGATAAACCAGAAAAAAAAAAAAACCTTTCTAAAAATTACATTTAGTTTTTGGAATAATTATGAATCTTTTGACTACAGATGTAGTTACGTAACTACTGAGCATGAGGTCTTAAGTTCGATTTTCGGGAATGGCAAAGTATTATTTGCTTTTCAGTAAGTAATTTAACAGTAGTAGTCACGGAGTCCATATTTGTGCGCGCTTGATGGCAATAGGCTTACCCTTTATGACATGGGACTCAAAACATAACTAGTGAAATGTGGTTAACCGCGACTGTTGCTATAGCATATCTAAGCATTGTTTACGCCATCACACAACATAATATCACGCCTGTACTCACTACAAAGGTTATAAAAACTATTTGGTGAACATATTCTGATGAAGAACTTCGGAGATAGACAACGGAACTCCTCAATAAATGATAGCAAATGGACTGGGATTGCTGAAATCTCATGTCTGTCTATTGTTTACACCAGTTCATAACATAACATCACGCCGGTACGTTGTGAATGGGTAAGCACATGTGAACCACTAAAAAGTGAAAAATATTTTTTTTTTACAAAAAATAAAACCGACCTCGACAAAAATAAAACACAAAAAAGTGAAAAAAAAAATCAGCTTCTGAAGTCGGTGGCAAAAACATGAAATCAAACAAACAAAAGTCAGAAGCTGATTTTTATTTTTCACTTTTTTGTGTTTTATTTTTGTCGAAGTCGGTTTTTTTTTTTGTAAAAAAGTTTTTATGATGCCTGCTTGTTTTTTTTGTAACAGTAGCAGTATTGTGTTGTTCACACTCTTTCTTCAAAATCTGTTTTTAGAAGCGAGGACTTTTAATTGGCTGTCAGTCTCACATACTGTTTTTTATTCTGTTTATCTTAGCTTAAGTCTTCCATAGTAAATAAATAAATAAACTAAAATAATTCATCCTCCTTGTTTCCTAATTCCATGTTCCAAAGGAAGCAGATCCGCAACAGCTGTGAAGTTATGACGTGGCGGATATTACGTAACCGAACGTCGGGGTACTGTGGCCCATTCATCTTTCTATATCTTTTAGCGCGCTTTCAAACTTTGTAGCGCTCTGGTGTAGGTGTGTCGTGTTGTCTGTATGTGGCCCTTTTGAGGGGTGTGGTTATAGTCCAATGTCTTATCTCAAACTATCGTCATAAACGTAGCGTAATTAGAAGAACTATACCTACGTTTGGTTGCGTGGCATGACAATTATGATTGCATATTTTTTCGGGCAGGAGGGTTAAATATATTTTTGAATCGTAATTTTTGCTTTAATATGCGATAAGTGAGGATTTGTGTAAAACCAATGTAAAAATCTTCTTATATTGTGTTTGCTCTGTGCATTCGTGCTAGTCACCTGTCTTGTTATTTTTTTTTATGTTTCAGATGAATTTTGACGACACTAATTTTTCTGTGACAATTAAGTAGATATATCTACGCTTAGTATGTAAATAAGAACTGTAGATAATGGGCGACATCATCTCAAGATGATGTTTTTACAGTTCATAAGTGTTCCTGGAAATTTTAAAAACAATAAGCATGTCTTTAAATGCAACACATTTGTGAAATAACGAAAATTTCTGTAAGAAAAGCAAAGACTTGTTATGGTTGCACCTCAAGCAACAATGTGCGAGTAAGAAGCACAATGACGCTTGAGCACACGATGCATCCCATTGTCTTACAAGTTACGCTGCCGGTTATCTTCTACTTGCAGGGGAACGAAATCTTTGGATGAGAGGAACAGTCACTTAATATTCACGAAATTGTAAGAAAGAAAAGTGGGTTTGTTTTTTGTGTGATTGTGTTTTGTTTTCCGAAATAAGGCGGTTGACTGGATTCAGCACAGATTCGGGTAAAAACCGCTCAGTTGAGCTGGATTTGTGCCGAGCTGACCCGAACATGGTTCATCTATGGTAGATATCGAACGAAATGTGTCATCGAGAACAATATTAGTATAAATGTTTTAAGATTATTGATTTGAACTGTGCCCTTTTTTGTGTTGTTATCGTAAGTCACGTGCATGTTTCGGGAAACCCACTATATAAATAACCGTTGGGTTATCAGCAGTTCGGAAATATTTGGGGCATTCCGAAATTTCAAAAAAAAGATCACAAAAATACAGCATAATATTTTCTGTTTCATCCTCTGTAAGGGTTTTACACATTTATGCTTACTATAAAATTAGTTGCAAGCTTCTGAAGAAAGTATATTTTCCATCCAATTTCACCGACAGGGAAAATAAGACTAGTTTTCTCGAGTATCTAACCCCAGACGCGACACCTCAAGTAAAAATATCGTAAAAGATAATATCACGTCAGTAATACCTGAAGGGTAAGAAGAAGAAGGGAGAAGGGTAAGTCAGAAGTTTACCTAGATTACACTTTAAACTTGACCGTACAACTAAAATCCTATTTATTCATCATCATCATCATCATTTTAAGCCGAAAGACTCTCACTGCTGTATAGTCACCTCGTTGACCGGTCCCGTGCATCTCGCATCCAGTGAATTCCCACAACGTCCAGGTCAACGGTCCACCCGGCAGTCTATTGTCATTTACTTAACGGAAATCCTGGCTTCAGGCTGCTGCTGCCAATTTTTTCATGGAAGTATCCAATATCACTTTACTAGACTCAAACCCGAGACCCTACACTCAACAGTAGCACTTACAAGCACTACACCAACAACATCTCAGCTCGTAATCTAGACAAACAATATTCCTAAGTCAATTAGGTACTTCCAAACATCTATCTCAAAGATCCATACAAGATTAATAACCATCTTTGTGAAATATTAGATAACATAGAACAATTACTATGTTATTGATGATGCGAGATCCAATAACTTTTGAAGCCGTCAGGACTGATCAATAACCGAAGAGGGGTGGAGGGGGGGTGTTAGTTTGTCTAGAAAGGATTTAAGGATAGTTTAAGATTATAATTGATGAAAGAGATTGGGTTCGAAAAGGCTAATCACGATGAGCGGAATGCCTAATTCTTGGCTCTCTCGTGGATTATTGGCTAAAAAAAATTAAAAAAAAGAGATAACAGACTTTGGACTCATTCCTTACAGATTGGCCAGAGAAGGCAAAACATCGGGAGAGATGGAAGGAAATGGGGGAGGCCTTTGCCCAGCAGTGGGACAAAAAAGGGTAGCGAAAAAAAAAAGAGACTCATATTGTATGAAGTATAGTTAAGCTTGAATCATTGGAAAGAAAGTAAATGAGGAACAAGTAAAAATAACACAAACATTTCAACTTCCTCTCATCAAATTCACACCAGAAGTAAATCCATGGAGCATTAAAACGATAAAACACAACGTCTTCAAAGCATTCCGATCGCTGAAGATCCATCAATTTGTTACACGTGGGCTTTCACATAATAATACAGGGGCGTTACACACTTGTGTGAATATTTGCTTTAGCAGGATTTGTATATAACAACAAAGCTACAACGTCCTTATTATCAATAATTGCCAACGTCCTTAATGTATGTTGTCCTTATTATAATTTTACTAGCTGATGCCCGCGGGTTCGCCCGCGTGAATTTCGGAAATGACAAATTTTATGTACTAAAACCTTTATCGAGAACCACTATATCGATGCAGTAGTTTTTGAGTATACTCAAAAACTACTGCATCGATGTTCATGCTGTTTCTGTGTTTCGTGTGTTCGTGTGTCTGTTCGCGATATATCGCGAACAGACACACGGACAGTCGCGGCGGAGGACTTTGTTTTATAAAATGTGGTGATTTATTATATTAATAGTCATCTACATCTAGTTAGGTTGCGTGTCTCTTTTATTTTCTGTGTGCAGAGAGTAAAAAAGAAAAATAAAAAAAATGTCGTAGAACAGGGATATCGATTTAAAAAAAGGCCAAAAAATTAAATGAACAGAAGCTTACAGCGCAAAACAAATACTTATAAATATTAAGATGAACGATAATAAAAAAAAAACTAGAAAGGAGGTGACTGCTGAGATGAAGATTAATATAGAAGTCTAGAATAAGATGACATGTTGCCAACCCCAAATAAATTGAGATAAGGGTAGTCGAATGATTAAGACAAAGATTGAAACAAAAAAGTTGACAGCTTTCACGTTGTGATTGCAACGAGCAGGTTTCCACTATGATGCTGAATGAAAACTGAATCATCAGCATCTGACTATCGTTTTCCAAAGAATGTTAAAGGTTAGGTACTTCTCGATTGGACATCTACCATCAATGAATCAGTTTCAAGTTCAGCCAAGCAACTTCTTCCCGAACGCACATCTACTTTTATACCCAACATACTGTGCCGTTTCATTCCGAACTAAACCCATGTGTAGCTCCCCTTAAATTCAGACAAACGCCTACAAACCCAAATGCATTACAATATCTTCAACCCATGTGTATTATACTGAAAGCACTTCTCAGTTCACTGAACAGAGGAAATTTTGTAAGACAAAAGCGATTAATACATACACAGGGAAAGCGGTGAATAACTCGCAAAAGCAAGGAGGCCCATCCGAAATTTTACATTTCTATGGAGGAGTAAACGGATATCATTATAATACCTTTATGTTGAGATAATTAAAATTCCGCATCTTTATGAAAATTATTATGAAAATAAACTGCCGTACTCAGAGAAGTTTAATGATTACTTAAGCCATCATTTAATTTTAGTAAAGATTTTGGCACTTTAGTAAAGGTTTTATATTAGGTCAAGCTTAAGTAATCATTAAATATTTATGACTACGGCAGTAAGACTTAGAGCGGTTTCACATTAGCGTACTTTTAGTACATTATGACCTCCTTTTGGAAGTTGCGTGGGTAGGTGCTTTTTGTCACACGTGCAACTTATATGAAAAGTTCCAATTGGTATGGTCTAAAATGGTATGGCGGTAAAAAAAAAAACCGGCCAAGTGCGAGTCGGACTCGCGCACCGAGGGTTCCGTAAAAAAAATAATATTTTGTGATGTAACTAAAAATTTATGGTTTTCGTAATTTTTCCTTTATCTATGCTATAAGACGTTGCTTCGTACCAAATTTCAAGATTCTGAGTTCACGGGAAGCACCCTGTAGGTTTTGATTCCCTTGCAAGTGTCGAAAATTTGCGGCATAAACGGCTGTATCTTTTGATTGCGTTGGCTTAGAAGTTTGATTTTTTCACAGCTTCAAGGGACAGTAGACCTGAGTAATTGATATAAATTTCAGCTTCATACCTCCACGCGTTCCTGAGAAAAAGGGTCTTGACAGACGGACGGACGGACGGACAGACGGACAACAAAGTGATCCTATAAGGGTTCCGTTTTTTCCTTTTGAGGTACGGAACCCTAAAAAACGAGGTAACTAGTGCTTTTCGGTTTAGTTAACGATACTTCAACCATAATAGCTCGTATGATATTTTTAATCAACCCTTGGCAACCATTCCTAGAATGGCTAACAAACATAATTATAATATGCTTTCAATTATCCTACATACGTAACTAGGTACGTTTATACGCCTGTTGCTACCTAAGCTTCTACTAATTTGTAAGTAGGCCTCCACAAGGCAGTCGTAAATTACACGCTTGGAGTTGTAAAGTTGTACAAAAAGAACTGCCATATATTTCAGATATACATCATGGCGGCCGACGTTTGGATACCTCGTTTCTCAAGTGTTGCTTTTCTCGTCCCTTCTATGGGGTGTGGTGCCAAATGCAGCGGGAGAATATTGTTTTATATTTTTAATATACACTAACCTATGCCCGCGGCTTCGCGGATATCGGTCCAATTATATACTGAAACCTTCCTGGGAAACCAGTGTATCCATTGGTGAAAACAGCATGAAAATCGGTGCAGTCGTTTTTAAGTTTATCGTGAAAAGACAGACAGACTTGGCGGAGGACTGTGTTTTATAATATGTAGTGATTAACCAGTTATAGCTCAATGGCATCATCATCTGCCTAGCCTTTTCCCAACTATGTTGGGGTCGGCTTCCAGTCTACCAGTATTTTACATGGAGCGACTGCCTATCTGACCTCCACAACCCAGTTAATACGAGGTAATACGATACTCTTTGGTAAGGCTGGGTGTCAGAATCTCAGGTCACTGACTATCTGTAACGACTGCTAAAGATCTATATATGGCAGCCGGGACCAACAGCTTATCGTGCTTTCCGAGGCACGGAGGAAACTCGGTATGTCGGGCGGTCACCCATCCACAGACCGACCTAGGCAAGCACAGCTTTACCTAAAGATCGACCCGAGCGGCAGTTCTTATTAAGACAATAGCTCAATGGTATCATAGACTGCCAATCAAGAATCAAGTTAAGTCAAAGGTCTCGAGTTCAAACGCAAGACCTCTGACTTTACGGATATTCGGATTTCATATTATGCATATTGTATACCTAATTATAAGGAAAACATCGGCATGTAAAACCAAGTTAGAGGTTCATCTGTAAGTTCATAAAAATCTTGACACCAGGTTGGCACTTAGCACAAAGAAAGAAGGAAGATACATAATTATACAATTAAGTGTATAATTATTTTTTAGAATGTCTCTACGACGTAACTTCCATCTGAAGGTACAGACAAAATGGCATTCTATAAGCTTACGTAAATCTTGTTAAAATAGGCATTGTAGAAATACAGCTTGATTGCCGTTTGTCCAGACCCCCTGGTCGAACAACCCATTTCTCTCGAATTTTTTGACTCGTCTATATTTTCATCAATAACTTTTATCATAAATACCAAGTTCAAATCAAACTAAACTCTTTCGTATTTGATTTTTCCTAACTTTACTAAATACTGTGTCACGCAGTAGACTTTGAAACAGGGTTTGTTTTTTAACTGCCCAGGAATTTTTAAACGTAGGTATGCGAGTAGAATTTAATTGTAAATAAATCGTAGGAAACTGCTATGATATTAATTGCGTTATTGTTGTTATTAGAGTTGCGTTTATGATATTAATTGTAGTGACAGTGACCATGTCAGTTCAACAAATCGTAGGAAAATTTAATAATTTTAAACGTGTATAGTAATTATGCGTTATTTAGTAATTTTAAAATAAATAACAAGAATCATTATGTTCGTATCATGCTTTGATAATTAATTGATACATTCGACCTAATTGAAATTTAATTACTCCGTTACGCATAAAATTAACGAATTAAAACATAAATTATTATAAATAAATTCTTTTAAAGGCTTCCTAATGAATGTGACTGATAACATAGAAGATTGCTTGAAGCTTGTAAATAATTTGCACGCATAATAAGAATGTATCAAGACGATTATCATTTACCCGCTATTATTATGGAAATGTATCTAATAACATTATTACTCAATTTAATTTTAATGAATTACCTATGACTTTAATACAATTATGAAACCCAAATGTTTGCATGTCACATTATTATGACTAAGTATTATGGATCTAAATTATTTATGTTACGACCGAAACTGTACCAATACTTTTAGCAAATAAATTGAATTTGAATTTGATTTATTTTATCTCGTAAATTAAAATTTAATAACCGAATCAGATTGTTTTTTTTTTTACTTAAAATAACTGTACCCCAGGGTAGCCCGCGAAATTCAAATTTTCTTACGTTTTTAGCGATTTGCAGGCCAGTGCTAGGTTGTATGTTAGTGAAAATATGATTCGCGGCTGTAAGACGTATGCAGTTACAGAATTATAATCATCAAAATCATCATTACAACCCACCAAGTTCATGTAACTGTCAAGAATGTCCTTTTCGTGAAATACTCATTCTCAAATGACTCCTCCCGCTCTGGACGGAGGGGAAGGAAGTGTCAGACTTCTACTGACTAAAAACCTCCCATGTTCCTTCTTAGCCCTTTGTTTCCAGGGCCGCGGTATTCTCTTTCGAACAACCCTTAGCAGCCTCCTCAGGTATTGATCGAGGTTTTTGACAATTAAGTCATTGGCTGATACGACCATCGACATATTTTTGGCATGTGCTATAAACCGCTTACTATCGCACCAAGCTTTTCCTTTGGTTTTCATAGGTACGTTTAAAAAGTTGTTTTTGTCATAACGGAACTTTTGTATATGGCCGCTTTTTTAATTTGCATGTTTTTAGCGAAAAGAAAATATATAATAATGCAATCCGGAAATCTTTTGTGTAAACGTTTCCATAAGTTATTTTCGGATTATGATAATTTATGTTACCTACCCTTAAAAAAACATTAAAAAAGAAACAGAAATATAATGTTTTTTTTTTGTGTTACATTATTGAAGCATAGTATTGACAATAAAAAAACATGAAAAAATAATTAATATGCTTGTAATGATGTGTAAACTTTGAACATCTTTCGACCCCAGCGATAGTGATGAATCGAATTCGAACTTTTCATCTGAATCCTTTATTCGATAAAAAACCATTTTATTTTCTATTTCATATCAAGGTTTTCAAACTTATCTTCTGATTTCATTAAAGACGTTAATAAAAAATACGAAAATACTATTACTTATAAAAGTCACCCGTGTTGTTCAGGGACTGTAAAATATAATAATATTATATAATAAATAGTAATACAATAATGTGGTGTCTCAGAACCCAGTATAAACCGTTAAAAAGTACTCAAGATCTTGATGACGATTTGATCTTTTAGAAAAAAAAAAATTTGAAATTGGCTCATCCGTTTCCGGAGCTTTAAATACGTGAAACTTATAACACCATTCCTCTATCTCGGCAATTAACAAAAAATAACAAAACACAACTACGTAATAAAGTCACCCGTGTTGTTCCAGGGACTGCAAACATTTAGCAAGCACAATAATGTTGGTGTATTTTTCATGACGGCACTATTTCATACACGGTCTCTTAACTTAACCCGATGTCAACCGGCGCGGGTGTCTAGACAGACGAATGGCGTGGCTTATAATACCGCAGGTTAGTTTATTACGCTGTACAACCCTAGTGTTTATTATACCTGTTTTCAGTCTTGCGCAGATTAGGTATTACAAAAATGAATTTTAAGTTTTTTTTTGTTTTTTATCCGACAGTGGTGGAGGCAAAATGAGGGTAATTGTTTTAGTGAACCAAGAGTTTTGCTGCTTTTATGTACCTATAGACATTCCTAAAAAGGCGATGTAGGATCAGTCCAATAGGCATGATGACAAATTTTGAAAAACTGGTTTTTCAGGTTCAGAAATAAATATTATATACAATGTATATCAAATTTCTGCTTAAAATGAGGAATCAATATGAAATAAAATTCATTTTACTTTAAATTTTTTTCATTTCCGCCAAAACGCTTCAATCTGTCATGGCGTCGCTTGTGACGTCACGTTCGACGTAAACATTGACGGCTAGTACGGCTACAGTATTAATTTTGCATTGTTTGTGTTTTAAAAGTTCTAAAATATGAATTCGAGACCATATTATAGGTGTTGTGCAGTGCCTCTGTGACTAATACAACTATAAAAAGCCCGGACAAGTTATTTATATTCGTTCTTTAGGATAAACTTGCAAGACGTGATTTATAAGGAATATTGCCTAATACTCAGCTTTATTTCTGTGAAGATCACTTTGACATAAGTATTTAGGTACTTATATTTGTAGATTCCACATAGTTTCCAAACCATTATAAATATAACGCTGTTCAATATTTAAACTTTGAGGTTTAAAAAAATCAATCAATCATCATCAACCTCCAAGCGTGATATTAGAAGTTTCATTGAAGGGTATATTGAAAAACAGAAAGTATACATAATATTTTGAAACATTTTATCTTATGTTTATTCATTTTAAGTGATTTCATTGTATGATTTGTACTTACATGGATGTTTTTACATTCCTAAATTCTGACGAACAAAAGTCTTTATTTGACCCTAGAAACGCTCCTAGAATCAACAAGCAACTCTTGGCAAATTTGTGCTGGTTGCCTTTGTAAATCCTGGTTCCATTTTTGTATTGTCACTTTCTATTTTATTTAATATATTTATGAAAACAAACCAAATTATCCACTCGTTACTAGAGGGAAACTAAGAAGAGCTGTCATTGTAGTCGAACGTGACGTAATTCGCTCTGATTGGCGTTCAACATAACATGGCGGATTGTCGTATTTTGTGGTTTTATTTTATTAAAATATTAAATAATCTCACTCATAATTAAAAAATAAATACGTTTTTTGCAATCCATAATTTACATTTCATTACATAGATGCATTACTTTAGTGACTTTTGTTTACTGTCATCAGCCCTATTAAAATTATATATATTGTTGGCTCAAAGTCACGACATCAGCCAGTAACCGTGCGGTTAGCGTCCGGTCGACGTGCGGCAACCGACAGAAGTTCATAAAACGAGGCGAGCGGCGGTGCAACGGTCACTTTTTGCTTGGACGGCGCTCGGAAAGGACTTGCTACCCGACTATTATCGTGTGCTTCGCTAATTTTGGTTTATGTTTTTGATCGTGTACTGATTATTCCATTTGCTAGTGCTATTTCTATTTGATTATTGTTTAAAATGTTTGTCTTGATATTTTTGTAAAAGTGTAATTCAAAAGATATTAAACCTTGTTTATTTTGTTCACGTATTAAATTTCACTTCTGATTCCTAATATCAGAAGTGGGATAGTGGATTCTTTTCGCCCACAAGTTAAAAACTAGTTTTCAGGCTTTTAATTTTAGATAAAAGCGGGTAGTAGTTAGCAATGGATAGATTGAGTTGTTCGCGTTCAAAAACTAGTGCCTTGCGTTCTAAGCGATCTCGTAGCCACCATAAGTGGAGTGGAAGGTCACGTATAGCAAGTTTCGGGATCCGATCGCCGTTCCAAGCGCGAACGAGATCGTCGTCGTAGGAGCCGCGTGAGGACGCGAAGTCCTGTGTAACCGCTCTCGCGGTTGAGGCGACGCTCCGGACAGGATTGGTTTACTTTCGTTCCTGATACAAGTAAGATCGAACCATTTTAATATTTCGTTGGTTTAGTAGTCGTAAACGCGACTATGAGCATGAAGGTTCTGGGTTCGATTCCCGGGTCGGGCAAAGTGTTATTTTCTGGATTTGTGCCCTGTTGGTGACAATGGGCTCACCCCTATTACATGGTTAAGCTTATGTCTTAACATAACTGGCGAAATGTGGGTATACTGGGTACCTCTGCCTAACCCTTCGGGGATTGCAGGCGTGATGTTATGTGTGTTTATAAGGTCACTGGGGTGATTGGCAATGCCTCGGACGCATTGGTGGTTATTTACATGGTGGTGCTAATACGTCGCTTAACGATTGGTTGACCAATAACAGCACGTGGACTCATTTTAAACACGAATTTCGGTCATTGTGTCCGCGTGAAGTCGATATGGTCACTGTGCTTTAATGACGTTATGAATACAAGTATCTGTATGACCTACAGATAGTTTTTTTTTAAGTCGGGTACTTGTGTATGTTAGTTTAAATATTTGTGAAGGTACCCACGATACAGGAGAAATTCCTGGTGAGGGGCAACGTTGTGATTTGTGATAACTGATGCTCAAATAAAAGCCGCAATTATGAACAAAACAAAATACAGTCAAAAGTCGTTTTCCGTATATTTGAAACCAAAAAGTGCAGTTGTTGGCACATCAAACTCGAATAATCATGGTCTGCGTAAATGCAAACCCCTACGCAATATGATCAGTTGACTTGTTTTCGTGTGAAGACGTAGGCCGTATACAGGTGCACTGTAAAGTCTGATAAGTTTTGCTTTATTATAGAAGTTGCTTTTTATTACACATGATAGGCTAAGAAAGATGCCAATGAGTTACGTATCAGTTGATGTTTATAAGGATTTTGATGAAGTTAAGTTGTGGTTGCAAGCCAAGAGATTCTATCGGCTGTATTGTGTTAGACAGTACCAGTAATTATTGTGTAGTCGTAGTCCGATTAAAATTGAAGGTTTTTGAGGAAACTCGAGTAGACAGTGGGTGTGTTTGTTGTATGTTGTGCGTTGTGCGTTTAGCTCTGGTTGAGGTCAGGGTCTGGAAAGACCGTAGTGTTAAGTCAAATAGTGATACACACGGAGATAGACTTGTTTACTAGTCAGTTAGTGATCTGTGGTTTTACTCGATGATTTTTGTGAACCTGGCATTTTTTTGACGCAATAATGTTTTTAAGACTGAACGACAATGGTAGGTACATGACCCAGGGTGGTTGATTGTTGTATTTTCGATAATTTCCAGTTTAGCCGCGTTTGATTTTATCAACGAGAGTAGGACCTAATGGATGTTTGGTCAGGTTCTGTCGTAGATGTTTGGTCAGGTTTTGTCTCTTTGCATAGTAACCATTACTTAAGAACGTGTGGTTTGGTCAAGCGCGTGACCTCAGCTGCGTGTGTGAAAGTCTGTGTGAAAGTCTGTGTGATACGCTAACAATGTGCCTATGTCAACAGCCACTGAGGGGTATGCAAACTTGGAGCCTATGCCTACAGTGTGTGTGGAAGTCTGTGTGATATGCTAACAATGTGCCTATGTCAACAGCCACTGAGGGGTATGCAAACTTGGAGCCTATGCCTACAGTGTGTGTGGAAGTCTGTGATGTCAACAGCCACTGAGGGGTATGCAAACTTGGAGCCTATGCCTACAGTGTTGTGGAAGAAGTCTGTGTGATATACTAACAATGTGCTTATACATCCCTATGTGCCTATTGGTATTCTTGTCTGACAAGTTTTATAATAATAATAATAATATTCCACAAATTTTAATATATAATAATAGTTTGGTGAATGTTTCTTTGAATTTGATTCTCGGCTTGAATGTTCCTTAATGAATGAGATTACTCTCTTGTTGTACTACTCGGTTAGAGAGCCTTGGTGTTAAAGGTTTTACTCGATGATTTCAGCAATTTTGTTGCAATAGAATTTTTAAGGTTGGTGTGAACGACTATGGTATATGACTCAAGGTAGTTGAGTCAAAGTAGTGTTGTATTTTCGATAATTTCCAGTACATTTGATTTAATTAATGAGAGTCGAATTTGGTGCCACCCAATGGAACTAAAGTTTGGTCAGGACTGATCGAGCGGAACAAAATTCTGTTGTAAACTTGTTTGTTTTTGTTCGCAGAGTAACCATTACACAAGGATGGACGCAACGCAACGCTGCTTGGCCTTAGCAGTGGTTGCCAGGGCTTTGCCACAATGACGCCGTGAACGTGCACGTCACTGCAGGGTGCCAGCGCGCCCTTCTGGCGTTGCTGAGCGCGTCGCTGCAAGGCGACTGCGCGCCCTTCTGGCGTTGCTGAGCGCGTCGCTGCATGGCGACTGCGCGCCTTCTGGCGTTGCTGAGCGCGTCGCTGCAAGGCGACTGCGCGCCCTTCTGGCGTTGCTGAGCGCGTCGCTGCATGGCGACTGCGCGCCTTCTGACGTTGCTGAGCGCCTCGCTGCAGGCCGAGCGCCTCGCTGCAGGCCGAGCGCCTCGCTGCAGGCCGAGCGCCTCGCTGCAGGCCGAGCGCCTCGCTGAAGCCCAGCGCCTCGCTGCAGGCCGAGCGCGTCGCTGCAGGCCGACTGCGCGCCCTACTGGCGTGTACAGCGCGTGGCTCCGGGCTGCCAGCGCGCTACTGTCGTGTTAAGCGCGTAGCTCCAGGCTGCCAGCGCGCTACTGACGTGTTAAGCGCGTCACTCCACGGTGCCAGCGCGCCCTACAGGCGCAGTTGTGTGCGGCACTCCACGGTGCTAGCGCGCCCTACAGGCTAGAGATGGGCTTAAGCGTTAAAAAATAATAACACTGCTAAATGCTAATGCTAAAAATAATTAACACTTAAAATTAGCAGTTATTTTTAGCAACTGTTAAATTTAGTCACAGACAGATTTTTAACATAATTAATTCTCATTTCCTTCATATTTTTCACAGGCTTAGGACTGTTAACTTTTTCTGTTGGCGTATTTGTAATGAGAATCAATTTATTTACAACGATTTCTTTTTTTCATGTCTGTTATTTTTGTATTTGTAATTTTCTTTTAATCTTTTTTATCTTATCCCGCGTAAACCTTCGTAACGAAGATCAGTCTTTATTTAACTCTCTTTAAATGTAATATTTCCGAATTCAGCAGTTAGCACTTAGCGGTGAGTTAAATCAACCCGCTCGCTAGTTGCTAAATAACTCGTGTTGAAACCAATTCGAACTTAACAAAACGGAACTTGTCACTGTCAGTTGTGACTGCTAGATTTAACAGCTATATCAGAACTTATTTAACAGGTGTTGACACAAAAAAAAAAATTAGCAGTGTTAATTTAGCAGCTTATTAATTTAAGACCCATCCCTACTACAGGCGCAGTTGTGTGCGGCACTCCACGGTGCCAGCGCGCCCCACAGGCGCAGTTGTGTGCGGCCACTCCACAGTGCCAGCGCGCCCCACAGGCGCAGTTGTGTGCGGCACTCCAAGGTGCCAGCGCGCCCCACAGGCGCAGTTGTGTGCGGCACTCCACGGTGCCAGCGCGCCCTACAGGCGTAGTTGTGCGTGGCACTCCCCCGTGCCAGCACGCCCCACTGGCGTTGTGAGACACGCTATCAAGGAGACAGCGAAGACTCAGCCGCCTTGTTGGAAGCTGACGAGGACGTCAGAGCGTCAGGAGAGGCCGTGTTGGCTCAAAGTCACGACATCAGCCAGTAACCGTGCGGTTAGCGTCCGGTCGACGTGCGGCAACCGACAGAAGTTCATAAAACGAGGCGAGCGGCGGTGCAACGGTCACTTTTTGCTTGGACGGCGCTCGGAAAGGACTTGCTACCCGACTATTATCGTGTGCTTCGCTAATTTTGGTTTATGTTTTTGATCGTGTACTGATTATTCCATTTGCTAGTGCTATTTCTATTTGATTATTGTTTAAAATGTTTGTCTTGATATTTTTGTAAAAGTGTAATTCAAAAGATATTAAACCTTGTTTATTTTGTTCACGTATTTCACTTCTGATTCCTAATAATATTTTATAGTGCAGGTTACCTTACATTTGAATGAAAGTTTTTTATTTTTGCTATCTAAGTAAGTATTCAGACTTTAATTGTTTTAATGAACATACTTTTAAGATAAAATTTATCGTAAAAGTGACATTTTTATTTATATTTTTAATTATAGTATTTTCCATTAGTAGCATCATATTTTAAATTAGTAAAAATATCAAAGTTCAAAAATATCGTAAAAGTTCACAGTAACACTTTTAATTTGTATTTTTGTGTGTTAGTGTTCTTCATAGTAATAGTTTTTATGACTAACATAAAACATTAATTTCCTAATTGTATTAAAAATGCCACAAAATTGATAACAGATTAACTTGTTCAGGAGAACAAGACTATAGATTAGAGATTTATGTAAAACGAGTATAATTGTTTTTTTATTGCTAAATCGCGATTTACTTCTAGATTATATTTTATGGATGTTGAGGTATTAGTTTGTTCTCACTTCCCACTTTAAAATGTAAATTATGTTTTAAGTTTAATAAATTTATAGTAAAATAGTGTATTATTATGTTAATAATAATTATGTGACTTAATCCAAGCACAGACTATTAAAAATCATTCAGTTGTAAAACGAATGATTTTCTTTTAAACGCACTGTATTATAAAATACTAGTAAACCAAAAATAAAAAAAAATTCGGCCGCAACTTCGTATAGGTGTAATTTTACAAAACTCATCCATACTTCCATACTAATATTATAAATGCGAAAGTAACTCTGTCTGTCTGTTACTCTTTCACGCCTAAACGCCTTCGGATTTTGATGAAATTTGGTACAGACATAGTTTGGAACTTGAGAAAGGACATAGGATAGTTTTTTTTTTTCGCGAGATAAACCAAAAATCTGCCGGAAGTCACTATTCCACGCGAACGAAGTCGCGGGCAAAAGCTAGTAGAATAATAAAGTGGCTTTAAAAGAATTTTAAAAATCTGTTTGGTAGATCCAGAGATTACCCCCTACAACCTCTGCCTAGCCTTTTCCCAACCATATTCTAGACGGCTTCCTATCTAACCGGATGCAGCTGAATACCATTAATTTACCAGAAGCGACTGGTTAGATACCCTACACAAGCCATCAGTCTGTTACTGGCTGTTAGATCCGTAACGACTGTTAAAAAACTTGCCGAACTACCAGTTTTACGTACCTACCTCTTTTCCGAGGCACAGTGAGGTGGCTGTATGTTATGAATATCACTGAACTACGGATATGCAAGCGGAGGATAACAGTGCGAGCCTCAAGACTCCAAGAATTAATCTTTTTCGTTTGGTTAGTACCTAATCTACTATCCTAAAGTTGTATAAATTATAATTATAAATAAAACACTGGTATTTCTTGTGTACATTACGTAAATTTAAGTTACGGAAGAGGGAAGTGTCCTAGTACAGGCATTTACTTGCTTAACCCTCTGCGGCTGACGTGTTAGTCCAACAGACACCGCGAAATATAAAATTCGGTTTATTACCGTTAATTTTCAAATTTGAGCGCCACCGCTCTCAGTACCTTACTGTCGTGAGCTCGCGCGTCGGTCAGTGTGCGGGGGGCGGTCGTAGCGAGCGCACGTTTGCGTAGCGGGAGGCAGGTGTCCACGAGTCTACCACACCAGTGTTAAGGTGGTAGTCTGCTACACTACCACCTCAATAAAATGGTTATATTTTCATAGTGTCTCCTAAACTACACATCAGTAAATTATTTTAGTTTATCTGACGATAAGGTATTTTATTGGTAATAATTCTCGTTATTTTGGAATTTTATTTTATTTACGTATTTTACATATATCTATACTTCTAGACCAATATTATAAAGAGGACAGATTTGTATTTTTGTTTGCAAAACTCAAAAAAGTACCTAACGGACCAATTTAAAAAATTCTTTCACTAATAGAATGCTATATTATCACTTTTTTTTTTATTATCACTTTTTATTATTTATTATCATTTACTAAAAATGGCAAGAGATTTAGTGCTGAATCATATGAAAGCCTAAGTATACAATGAAAGATTGCCAAGGGAACTGCGCATGACCATCACTAGGGTTTTAGGTAAGGATATCCCCCCCCCCACCACCGGTAGTTCGGTGTGTTCCACCAAGTGGCAGAAAACTGTGTTCCATTTGTCCAACAAAAATAAAAAGACAAACCAAATATTGTTGCTGTGATTGTTCGAAGCCAATTTGCCTTCAGTGCTCGAAGCCACTATGTGAAAATTGTCAAACAAAGCTGTGATTTTGAAAGTGTCTAATTTTGAAGTCAACCAACGAATTTATCTAATTTTTTCTAGACTGATTACTGTAATTGTTAATTTTTTAAATGTCTAATGTTAAATTAAAAAAAGTTGATTTTGTAATTTTTTCTATGTCATTAATGTTTAAGTAGAGATTCTTAGACTGATTTGTGATAAGTCAATAAACACTGTTTAATTATGAAAATACAAATTGTTTTTTTTATTTAAATATTATTAAACATAAAAAATAGGCTAACAATCTTATAAATATAAATATAATAGCTACATAATTTAATTAAATAAAAATATTTGATGTTGAAATGGTGTCTCATGTACTACCACACCAGTAAAATTGTAAAAATTGACCCACGTCAGTCGCAGAGGGTTAAAAGGACACTTCTATCACTAGTATGTAGTACAAACTTGGTAAAGAAAATAAACTATTTGTATTTGTAATCTGGTGTGGGAGTTTTTATACCACCACCGTGTCGGGAAAAAAATCTCAAGTAGGTATGTTGGACTGCTGTTTTTCGCACGATGTTTTTCAACAACACTTAGGATTACTCCTTGAATCCGATGACATGAATCCGATTACCTATAGTTTATCGGATTCATGTGCGAATTGCAAAATTATCTTGGCTTGCGTGTGGGGCAACGTTTTTTTTTTAAAAAAAAAAAGAAAACAAGAGACGTCCACTGCTGGACATAGGCCTCCCCTAAGTGTCGCCACATTGACCGGTCCCGTGCGTCTCGCATCCAGCGGATCCCCGCAACCTTCACCAGGTCATCGGTCCACCTAGTGGGAGGCCTTCCAACGCAACGTCTTCCGGTTCGCGGTCGCCACTCCAGAACCTTCCGGCCCCATCGGCCATCCGTCCTGCGAGCAATGTGCCCTGGCCACTGCCACTTAAGCTTGGCAATTCTTCGGGCTATGTCGGCAACCTTGGTTCTCATGCGGATGTCCTCATTTCTGATTCGATCACGCAAGGAAACTCCAAGCATAGCCCTCTCCATTGCTCTTTGGGTGACCTTAAGCCTTCTGATGAGGCCCATTGTGAGCGACCACGTTTCGGTCCCGTATGTAATCACTGGCAACACACACTGGTCATAGACTTTCGTCTCGAACGAGAAGATACTTCTCAGCTTCCCAAACGCTATACGCGCTATACGCGTATATGAATATATATAGGAATAATGGCACATAATACCTTCCCTACCTATCTACAGGTATCACGGAATTATTTACAACTTCATCCAACATTAAAGACTTTTCCGACTTTTTCCTTTCGAAAACTTCCAGGATCGCTTAACAAACGACCCTCCTCAAAGTCGATCTCCACGTTAACCCTCAAATCGTCGCAGACGGTCTATTAATATGCGAGCCACGAATTTCTATAGTTTATATAAGCGCTTACTCGATAACAAACGTAGAATTAATGAGAGCTTTTGCTTAACCGACAATGTGATGCTTTGATAAAATATTCATACATTTTCACGAGTGGCAGTGCGGTGGTTAGATCTGATGTGCTCAGAATTTGTGCTAAGTATATTTAAATGTTAAATATTTAAATGTTCCAGTGTTTATTTATTTGTAGGTATGGAGTTATTTTTTTGCTAAGTTAGTAATTTATTATCAAAGCAGACTGTTCTGTTGTGTGCTTTTTGCCTTTTTATAGAAGTCTAGTAACTGATAGTACTACGGTTTTTTTTTTAATAAATTCAGTGGTACCTACATTACGGTATTAGCCAAAAACAGTTTTGCTTGATCCTAGTTAATTAATGAAACAGTTAATTAAAAAAAATCGGAACAAGTTTTCGAAAGTTATGTCATCGACTGAATTTTATTTTAATTACATACTTGCATACATTACTAACCCGTAATCGACAAGAATTATTATGAATGAGATTACCAAAGAACTGAGCAAGAAAAAAAACTGAGCATCACCAAAGCATTTCATGCTATCACGTATATATTATTTTAACAACAGTCTAATTCTATAAAACGCACTCAGACACCAAGCATACCAGTCTTCACAATAAAAAATCACCTAAAAACGATTTGAATAGTGAAAATAGTGTTCGAGTGAGACTGGCTCTAACTCACCGTGAAATATGAGAGACGTGCAAGATTATGATAAGGCTTTAACCCAGTAAATCATTGGATTTCCCGCTTCAGAATTGAGGCAAATTTAAGGAGGATCGTTTCGATCGTCGAGTTTGAACGCATGCAGAGGTGCCGTTGAAACTCAAATTGTTACGTGATACGGGAACGAATGTGTGTTTGATTTTCAGGTATTTAGTACTTTTGATGAGTGTTTGAGTTTGTTCATGGGCTTTGGGAGGATTAGACAGAATCTAATCGGAGATTGGATGGTTTGGAAGTGTGTTCGGGGTTTGATAGAGATGAAGGGCTGGTATACTTTAAATTATTTCGGAAACGTTATAGAAATCGTTTTTTTAAGATTTTTTTTAATGCGTAATGTATCGTTCCCATGGCAAAACATACGTAACGAACGGCAAGCGCGACGAATAGTTTAATGAACTCTGTAGCTAGGCAGGAAGAAAAAATGTTTCGGTAGTCACGTACTATCAAATAAACATAAACTTTTCTTTGGCCGGCTACTGTGGATTTTTGTCCAAAAATGTATGAAACTTGTCAGGTCTACTTTAAGGAGGATCCAGTTTGAACGCATGCAGAGGTGCCGTTGAAACTCAAATTGTTACGTGATACGGGAACGAATGTGTGTTTGATTTTCAGGTATTTAGCACTTTTGATGGGTATTTGACTTCGATTGAGTTTGTTCATGGACTTTGGGATTAGATTGTGGAGAGGTATGGAAGTGTGATCGCGGATTGATAGAGACGAAGATTGTGATATAATACAGGGTATAAAAGACAGCTTTTCGCAGACTGTTGAAGTTAATTCAGTATAATTATTATCTATCACACTAAGGTGACTGTCCATTAAATTATTGCAGGAACGTTATGGTATTCTTTTTTTAGGATTTTTGTAATGCACAATGTATCGTTCCCGTGGCAAAACACATGTTGTGGCGAACGGCAAGCTCGATGACGAGTTCGTTGAACTATATACCTAGGTAGAAAGTGAACAGTTGTTCTCACGCGTCGTAGTTCGTTAGAATATCTCAACATCCATTGTTGATTTTTTGATTTAGTCGTGTTATTCGCATAAATGAGAGCTGCATAAAGAGAATGCAATTTTACATTGTAATAAAGGTGCAATTATTATTCATAAAGAGCTGAATGCACCCTTTCAGTCTGCAGAGGGCTGTCTTTTACGGCCTGTGGAAAGACGTGTATCCCGCAACCAGCATTGTTTCTTTAATGTGTAAAAGTGCACTGTTTTAATTTTACGAGAGGTTTCATATGAGATACGACGAAACTATGTAGGCTGCATTTTTGATATTATAAATAACATCAGTTTGACTTTTGTAGACGGCTAAAACTACTACCTAAAACTACGTTTTTAAAGATTAATGTTTACATCATACTTTCGTATATCATAACAACCGTAAAACTCCCACTTCAAATAAAAAATAAAACCACACATAATCCACTAATTTCAACACTTTTGAAACCGTCATCTGTGAACCCATTTTTACGCCCAACTCATTACTAAATGATTTACAACCATCAGATTAAGATACTATTAACCACCCACAATTATTCCCTTTAAACTCCCACTAAATCATAAAAAAAACAAAAGGAATAACCCTTTACTGCGGTGTAAGAAGACATCAAAGACCGTTCATATTTTTTGTCTCATAAATCTTGATTCGTGGTATCAAATGTTGAACGAGAATGAGGTCACGTTTGGCGACGCGATGGTCCCGAACAAGAACGTATTTTTTCAACACCAGTAATGGTACTTAACTTTGTCTATTTATTATGATTTATGCCGGTTTTACATGTGTTTGGTAATGGGTTCCATGCGCGGTTTTGTTTGCGAGATTCTGATGCGGAATTTTAATGGTTAAGATACTTTGTTTGTAATTGAGTGTTTAATTCTGGTCAAGGTGTACTGTTGGTCTCCAGGTGTTTTTTTATATCCCATGACTCTAGGGTATGAATGAGACGATATCAAATAGTCAACAGTCAAATGAATTAATTATTTTTCAATTCATCGTTTGGTCATAATTTAGGGTTCCTTTTAAATCTTGGTTTAGGATCAGGTGGATATCCATGTAAAATTAAATTAGGTAACAAACAAAACATTACTGACTGCTTTATAATAAAATTCTATCCATGTGCTACATGGATCCAAACCTGGAATTATGAATTTTTATTCCATATTGAATGTGGATGCTGGCTGATTTATCCAAAATGTCAAGATTAGACGGATACAAATGTACTTGTTGTGATCCTAGTTTTGCAATGTGGCCTTATTTTATTATAATGAATACATCTGTGACATTATCTTTTATGTAATCTTTTTTACAGACAGGTCTTTGTATGAGCACTAATCTTTATGTTTTTCAAGGAAAAATAATTAAAATAGTTATGCTTATTATTTGACTAGCATGTGCTTTAGACGAAGTTTCAAAGTTCAAACGAAAAGATATTTTTTTCTCTATTTTTTATAATTTACGAGGAGGTTGTGGATTAATAATTACAAGCGTTAAAACTGAAAAATTGCAAAAAAAAACACGAGCGAACAGTGAATTTCGTGTGTCGGGAACAGAATCAAATGGTGAGTGACAGTGCTGTGGTGGTGGTACAGAGTGCAAAAACAAACAAGGGAGAGAAAAGACCAATTTATCTGTTCATAAACACCCACCCGAAAGAATTATTGTCTAGGTAATAATATTATTGTTTTTATTACAGATAGGTCTTGAAATTGTTATCTTTACTTAAAGTAAAGTTTAAAACTCCTACAGTTCTCTAGAAATACCGTTAAAGAAAACCACACTTCACAAACAAAACTAAACGCTCTATTGAATTGTATATAAAATCAATTGCTCTTTGTTTTAAGTTTTTCAAAAAGAAAAGTTTCAAACAAAAACGAAGTGGACCTCAAGAAGAAACCCACTCAAATTCTTAGCAAAGAGTCCCAAACCACGGTTTGGTATCTTACTTTAGTGGTACGGTGCAACTCAAGAGAGCATTGTCACATTTACTATGATACCACAAGAATTTTGCCACGAAAACTTGGGAGATGGAATAAAAATACAAGAGACTTGGACGAAGAGACATTTTATGCAAAAGAAAAAGTTCTACTGCAAAGCATGAGGCTCTGGGTTGAATTCCCAGGTCGAGCAAAGTGTTATTGGATTTTTCCATCAAGAATTTCTCATTAGTTCCCACGGAGTCTAGATTTGTGCCTGGTTGATGGCAATAGGGTTGCCCCATATTAAATCAAAGTTAAACATAATCTGGCGAAATGTGGGTGTACTATTGGGTGTCCTGTGTGCTACCCTTCGGGATTTTCAGGCGTGTTGCTATGATGTAAATAAAACGGATTGATATAAGCTAGTGAAAAGCTGTGCCAATCATGTTCTAATAGGGAATAGTAATATTTTACAATAATTATCCGCGGACGAAGGTCGCAAGCAGCGGCTAGTAGTTTCGTTAGTTATTCACAAAACTTGTTGAATTTGAATTAAATAAATGAATTGAATTGAATAATGTAAAACTGCCTGAAGGCGGCGAGGCAGAGGGCACGCCACGATAGTGGCGGTAAGTCCCCTCTTTGAGGAGTGGCTAGAGAGGAGCCACGGCGCCCTCATCTTCCGTCTGACGCAGGTCCTCATCGGACACGGATGTTCGGGAGGTACCTGCACCGAATCAGGCGGGAGGAAACGCCCGGATGCTTCCACTGCGAGGATCGACCGGAGGACACGGTGGAGCACACTGTGGAGGTGTGCCCTACTTGGGGGGAGCCCCGCCATGTTCTCGTAGCGGCGATCGGCGGCGGCGACCTCTCGCGTCCGGCCCTGGTGTAAGCCATGGTCCGGGGCGAGGAGGAATGGGAAGGAGGAGGAATGCTTCTGCGAAGCAGTGATGCTAGCGAAGGAGGTGGCGGAACGAGAGAGGGAGAGAACCTCTCAACGTCCCAGCCGCCGCGGAAGGCGCGGAAGGCGCTCCGGGCGTCGGGGACCACGTGATGGCTTCCGGCCACCGTAGACGCGGGCCTATGGACGGTGAGTAATTGGCTAGCTCGCCGTCCAGCCGTCGTCATGACGGCAACAGACCGTGTCGGCGGCGCGTTCGTGTTCCACGCGCGCCTCAAAGAGATGTCAGCAAGGAGGGGCCCGCAAGGGCCGACGCCCGTCGGGGCCGCGGATTTTAGTACGAGATGAAGTGGCCTCGGCACAAGGGCAAAGAAGGAACATGGGTTTGGTTTTTAGTCAATAGAAGTCTGACACTCTGCCCAAGAGCGAAGGGGGTCATTTGATGATTTTCCACCCACCAAAAAAAAAAAAAAAAGGCGGCGAGGCAGACCCAAGAAACGCTGGCGTGACGATTTGGACTCATTCCTTACAGATTGGCCAGAGAAGGCAAAACATCGGGACTTCGGGAGAGATGGAAAGGAATGGGGCAGGCCTTTACCTAGCAGTGGGACAAAATAGGGTAAAGAAAAAAAAAGTGAAACTATCTCACAAACTACAACCGCTAGAACCTTATCCTTTACGCCAAGAATAAACAGTTGAAAGTTTGTAGCTATGTGCTCATTGTTGAGACAGGTAGCGGGGAAGTTTTTCTGTCTCGACTGTACGTGGTAGAGAAGCTTGGTCTCAATTTATTAAGTTCAAGATGTGCCCATTACGCATTCAACCAGCACCTTCTATAGTTTGTACGGCGGTGATGAGAGGATATGAAACAAGGTTGCCAAGCTCAGGTGTTAAAAAAAATTAACGTCATGAGACGCCCGGCAGATGTAAAGTGATGCTACGACCTAGCGTTGAGCACGTTTGCCTACCAGAATTCATTTGTTTGAGAACACGAAGTATTTTGTAATCCATATAGACTTAATATTATACAGAGGTAAAAGGACATGGCACAAAATTGTATGGGCCGGTGCCCCAAAATGTACGTAGGTATATAATATAATCTGTGTAATTTAATAGTATAGCTCTTCTATTCCAAAAATAAAAAATGCTTATTGCTTAGCAGCCTAGTTTTCGTTTTTGTTTCAATCTTTGAAACTAGTAATCCGATTCCAATAATTCTTTCACTAACGGAAAGCTACAACATCCTTGAGTGTAATATTTAAAGATTTCCCTTGGGTTAATTTCTGTACTTAATGGGAGCAAAGCCGTGAGCAGAACCTAGTGTCTCATAAAAGCTTGAATGAATATAAACGATCAAAAGAAAAACAATACGCGATTCAAAATAAATAATACTTTGAATTTACTTTCCCGTTTCATCGCTTTCTTTGTGTAGTTGACAGTGGAGAAAAGAAAATAAATTGATAACTCAAACTACACGAGTAGGGTTGTTATCTTTATTTTATCATTTTCATTGTTGTCCATATTGGCGTGAAATTGTTATTGAAGTAATGATAGTTGAATACGTCTTTTTGTTTGAAAAAATAGCTTTCTTTGGTAAAATGAGTTAGCATTTATTGGTTTTATTATTATGTTAGGTATATGGCTGTAGTTTTAGGAAAAGTTTAATGTCACTGGCATTCTGAAAGCGTAATTTAATACCTTTTGATTTGCTGACAAACACCTGACGGACCTGCTGTCAAAGCAACACTCGGTTTATGAGGCAATTATTATATTATTAATGACGGGTCAACGTTAACCCATCGGTCCCTGCTATCATTTAATGATCTTATTTTTGGTATTTGTGTGTGTAAGTTTAAATGTCTGTGAACGCACCCACGACACTGGAGAAATTCCTAGTGTGGGGCAATGTATAAAAAAAAAACTTTGACCGTCATAATAGGCAGTCAGTGGCCCACAGGTTTGAGCCTGACAACCAGTCTAACTAGCCAGTACTAACTAGGTTGTGGATGTCAGATAGGCCAGGCACTCCATGTGAAATACCTACTGGTATTCATCTGCACCTGGTAAGACTGGAGGCCGACCCCAATATAGTTGGGAAAAGACTAGGCAGATGATGATTCAGATCACATGCTATTGTTTCAGTAACATCAGTAGTTAGGATAAGTTTGAAACTACGCATTAAAACCTTCGTTTTATGTGTACAAAAGCTTATTTTATTAACACCGCAAGCACTGTCTATTTCCTTTTATCTTTTAAACAAAAAACCACAAAAGAAAGACAAAAATCCACATTGGTGTTGAGTGATATGGGTAGCTGATCCAGTGAATGCTCGGCCCCAGATTGTGTGTAATATTGTCCCATTGAACGCAAGCCACAAATAAGAGCCGGATCTTACAGCGGCGGGAAAATTGGATTTTCTTTGAGACGACTGCGCTATAAAATTGAAACTGGCCTTATACGGTTTGTGTGTTTAATTGTGTGGGGTTTTGTGTGTAAGAAGATAATTTGAGGATGATGGAAACAATCATGGTGGGGTCACTACTTTGAAGTATTTTATCTTTTTTTTTATCTTCATTAATTTTTACTAATTTCATAAAACAAAAAACACGTATCCAATGTTTTTCGATAATCAGAACCATATTTTTTTTTACCAGGAAGCTACCTAAATCTCTTTAAAATACTTTGGTGATGCGACTATTAGCAGAAATGAATTTTCAAAATCACCCGTACTAAGAAGTTATCCAAAATGACTTTTTTTATTTAACGCGAAGCGTCAGCCGCGCTGAAGTTCGAAAGCTTGATGCGCACAGTTTCTAAATGTCGTAAAAATGTTATGTCTAACTGTCCACTATACTTATTGTTTTTATTAGGTAAATATATTTGATTTTATTTTAATTTTAGTTATTTTTTGTTTTAAATTTTTGTTGATTTTTTCTGTGAACGTGGCGTCACCATTGGGCCCTATCAGAATACCAGCGCTGTGACATTTGTCATAAATGTCACAGCAACATGCTGAGATAGTAGCCTTTTGGCTTCGCACGGGACAAATTTAAACGTAATGTTTAGAATATGTCCTAATTTTAAGTGTTTGTCATTTACTTTGTTAACGTTTAATTTTTTTGTCAATTTGTTTTGTTCTGTTGGGAAACCAATAAACACTTTTTCTTTCTTTCTTTCTTTTCAATAATACTAATAAAAACTGCAATTTTGATAAATGTGATTTTAATGGCTTTTGTTACGTATTTTATGACTGTGTTAAACAGGTTATACGAGTACTGCTGCCGAAGAGATTTTCACAAAAAACGTGATGACGTTTTCAGTAAAATGCCAGTTTTATATGCAGAGTATTTTCATCCATTCGCCTAAAACATTTTTAAAAACTCACTTTAATCCTGCAAAAACTCACGGAGGTTAGCTCTGCTAATTCACAAAGTCAACAAACGATTAAAAATGCCCCAGCTGCAAAATCTTCCGGCCAACTAATAGACAAACAGGCAAACCTAATCACATAAACCTTTTTTAACAAGCAACTTTTTTTTTTATTCTCAAAAAGCCAACGTCACGCGCTATACGTCCACAGCGTACTAATTTGGAATTTTAAACTTTGTTTTATCATTCCGTGGCAGAATTTCGTAATTAATTTTAGGGGTTTTGATATTCGTTATTAAAATTTGTAAAGCCGTTTACGTACCAGATTTAATGACACCCACTTTTGGTTTAAAAATAATAATAATTAGTTACTTTCTATTTTTGGAAAAGGTGGATGTCTATTTGCGTTTTCATTGAGGGAGTTTCATTGACTGGGAAAGTGACAAACCTACACATTTCATGAATTCTGCGTGTTGAGAACAAAAGGCCTACTTTATTCGTGTCAATACATTTGTGTTGTCAAAATGTTTGTGTGGGTTGTCATCGGCCTAGCCTTTTCCCAACTATGTTAGGGTTAGCTTACAGTCCGACCGTATGCAGCTGAATATTTGTATGTTATGTTTATTGTGCTGTGTCTGTTAGTGACTGCTTATCTGACCTCCACAAGTCCACAAGCCATTGAGTACTGGGTAATTATTATGATACCCTTTGGAAAGGCTGGTTGTTATATCAGACTTTAAGACCACTGACAACCTGTTACTTGTTACGACTGTCAAAGATCTCCAAAAGACAGCCGGGACCAAATGGCTAAGCGTGCTTTCCGAGGCATGGAGGAAACTCCGACCAACTTAGGCAAGCGCAGCTTAACCCGAAAATTTAACCGAGTTATTATAGAGCCACATACATGCTCATTCAAATGTGGTTAATATAGTAAAAAAGTAGTAAGGGCCGTTTGGGCCACAATACTCTAAATGGGTTTAGTAAACTTCAGCCAAGCTCTGTCATCTTTACACGATTGACGGAAAGAGAATGAGGTTTTAAATATGCTAAGCGTTAACTGCATTTTATACATTCTGAATGCAAGTCACAAATCACCAAAGTGCGACTAGAGCTGCGACGGTACACACGCGAGAAAACAAGAGAAAAACGCACGTGTCGTGTCGCAAGTCGTTGCCACAAACGGGGCGTATCTAATTCACGGCCACTAACATCCAAAACACAATCTTTCACACACATATGCGTCACAAACTTAAAGTCTAATTACACTTGCCTAAATTCTCGTAAATTGAAACCGAATTATACGGAATTGTATAAACAATAATTCAGAAACATGTGTTACGTAGGAAGCACGCTTTAATTAAGTAATAACGCCTGATTTAACATCTAGGTTTTGGCCACATTAGCAGTGGAACTGAGTTTAGCTGCGTTATACAGGCAGTTAAGTCCGTAGACATAGAATAGTGTAGACAAGTCGCTAAATTGTAAATCAAATCTATTTATTCAAATTCTACTGCCGTAACTAAGAAGAATAATGAATAATGTTTAGAAAAATAAGCCTAAAAGGTGAATCTAGTTAGGGTTGTTTAATGGCATTACGTTTTCAGAAGTGCTCTTTTTTCTTACGATGTCAGAATTGGGCTTAGACAGTCCCTCTTCGCGACTTTTTGCAATGATACAAGGACATTTTCAGATCAGTTATTATAGTAGCAAGAATCATGTCAAGACGATCTGATTAACATGAATACGTAACCGATATTTAATATTCTTGCCCATTCTTCTCAATAAAGATTTACGCATTTTAATGGGTAACTATAGTAGGTACTTTCACAAGTTATTATGGCTTGTGACTATGACTGTAGCTTTGCTTTCTATGTTTTTGTGACAAAAGTCTGTAATGGTCCAATAAAAATAAATGCTTTGAGTTTGAGTTTATCTTAAACTCCGTTTAATGTGCTGATCAGATTTATTGGTGAAACTGATCCTAAACTGCATCACACTATAATACTATCCAAAACTATTGCTATATCAAGATACACACTAATGACAAATCCATGCATGGTCTAAATTCTAAACTGTAGTGAAGTTTCCAGTTTCGTGCAGTGATACCGCGTTGGCCGGTGTTGGGTAGGTAAATAAGTTAGTATCATGCTTGTTTCGATAAACTTCTCTTCTAGATTACTATTCTTGTCAACCTATTTTAGGCTGTCCCTTACCTTGTTCCTTAAAAGTTTGCTCCAACTAACTAACATCCGTTTTTACTTAACATGCTTGAGGCAGAAGTGTACTCCATTTTCACTTAACATGCCTGTGGTGAACCTATCAGTATACCCATATTTCGCCAGTTATGCGTCTCGTTTAATAGAGGGCTACCCTATGGCCATAAACCGGTATCTAGAATCCGTGGCTGCTACTGAAAGTTTCCTTGTGGAAAAACCCAATTCCAAAAATTCCAAAAGTGCTATAAACTTTGCCCGACCCGGAAATCGAACGCAGGCCCTCATACTCAGCAGTCCCCCTGGCAACCACTCGACCAACTCGACTAGTCTAAGCACAGTGCAACAAGCGAGTAGATAGTGGTCGAAAATCTAGAGTCGAAAGGTGTTTTCTATTTAGCATACTAGTACTACATAGCAGTATGTATCCTTCCAATTTTCAGTTACCGGACGGCATGTCTTTGTTTGCTTGGAAGATGGGTAGGCCTTTAGTGTCGGACGCAACATGTGTCGATACTCTTGCGCCATCACATCTTCCAAGTTCATCGTGCTGCGCAGGTAGAGCCGCTGCGGCTGCAGAAAACCTCAAGCGGCGTAAATATAGTAACCTTTGCGGAAACTATATTTTCGAGCCGTTTGGGGTTGAAACTCTGGGGCCGTGGGGTCCGAGTGCTCATAGCCTGTTTAAGGAAATCTCGAAACGCTTAGTTGACGCTTCTCGTGACCCAAGGGCTGGCTTTTATCTTGGCCAGAGGCTAAGTGTTGCCATACAACGAGGCAATGCCGCCAGTCTTTTGGGCACATTACCGGCTGACAGCGTTGAGGAGCAGTATTTCGATGCCTTTTTATAGTTTATTGTTAGTTTAGTTTATTTTATAGTTTTTAATTAATTTAATATGTATTCCAATAATATTAAATAAATAAATAGCATTAAAGCAAATCAGAAAATAAAAGCGCTGGAGTAGGAAAAGATAATATCTACTTCATTTTCAGTTTGATATTCGTAAATACAACAACAAATGTTTAACGAACTAATACAACTGTGTGTATCGGCGGGTGTGATCCGGAATTAGGCGCAAATTCAGCTTTGAATCAATATTGCTAAGTCTCTAACTAGTACCATTGTAGCTGTGAGTATTAACGGTATGTATTAATCATATATCATGGTAAATACAGCCGCATTCCACTGAGTCTTACTGTTATTTGGAAGTTAGACAGGTAGTAGCGGCATGTAAAATGACCGTGTCCGGTTAAATCCAGGAAGACGACCCTTAAACATATTTGAGAAAAGTCTACACAATCGTAGGGGGAAAAATACAAAAAAATATAAGTAGTTTCTGTCCAGGGGCCCTACTATGACGTCTTAAAACAGTCCTAACTTATTCTTAATCCAGTGCGTGGAGGAGAGATAGCGCTAAACACCCTGTATAGTTCTGTCACGTTTCCACACTGGAATAAGATTAAGTTAGGACTGTTTTAAGACGTCATAGTAGAGGGCCAGGAGTAACAACTTATAAATTTAACGCCATGACTGGCGGTGTATGCGACTGCGTGTTACGGGTTCCATCTCTGTACGAAGCAAACATTAATTGTTTGACCTACAGTACCTGTTGTCCGGGTCTGCCGGTTTGTTTAAATATGGATTAAACGCTCCCAAGATACAGGAACAATTCCTTGTATGAGGCAACAAAAGCAGTTAAACAACTACAGTGCATCTAAGATTAAAATCCACTGGACCCGCGTGGTGGATTATAGCCCATCCCTCTCCTAGAGAGGAGGCCTGAGTCCCTGCAGTAGGAACATTATAGGCTGATGATGATATCAATGTACTATCTGAGTCTACAAGAAAAATACTCAATGAGTATTGAAGTATAATGCAATTCGTGTTATTTAAGTCAAAGTCATTAGATTGTTTGCTAATCAATCTCATTAATTCATTCATAGTGTGATTTATCAATGAAAAACATTATACTATGCATTGATACATGCCTATCCTACAATTTATCTAACGTTGTTGTTATTTGAAGTCGGCACATTGTAGGTAGAGAGATAAGAAGTGTTTATAATAATTTGTATCCGAGACCATTATAATTATAAACTCATTCATTAGTTTATCGATAGAATGACATGGCAACACATAAGAGGGTAGTAGAACCGGATGGAGGTCGGTCCCCTTGATAAGACTTCTTGTGACGTCAAATAAACATGATTGAATGACATGAAATAACACCTTTCGTGACCATAAATGTAAGTTTTTCCTTGGGTTAATGGGAAGAAGGTTGCATACCTAATCATCATCTTTTTGCCCATGTCCTATTCTACTTGGGGTCGGCTTCTTCTATTCTGCTAGACGGCGTGGCAACATTCACTCCATTCTCAATCACAACTATCATTCCTTACACAATTCAGCCATCTTTTCTTTTGCCTTCCATCTTACCTACTAATCTATTATCAAGCTAGCCATTGTGCAACTATGTTGGCTTCCAGTCTAACTGGACACCAATATTTTTCATGAAGCAACTGCTTACCTGACCTCCACAATAGTCCACAACCCAGAAACTGGAAACACGATACCACTTAGTAAGGCTGGCCTTTCGTGTCCCAAAAATGTCTTTTTCTCAAAAATGTAATGTAATGTTGCCATAACATCTCTAAAAAGTATCCAGAAAGTGAACTTTACCGGAGACTTATTCACAACTGTCCAGTAAGAAGCGAGATTTTAAATTTGGAATCTCCTACTGTCCAGTAAGTAAGTATGTAATTTACTTACTGGACACTAGGTCATCCTCTTTAGATCTGCTTAGAAAAAAAAACATAGTACCAGACACAGATTAGAGTTTAGCCATTATAACATGGTTATAGAAGGGAGGTTCCAAATATATATCTGTCGTGGATTGATGGCGCCGTGGTGCAACCGACAGGCAGCGCCCTCTAATAATTCAATTTGGAACTAAATAAATCTTTACCGGAAACGCAAGCGCGCCCTACCGCTTGGACACGATCGTCGGTAGAGGGGATGCAGCGAGGACTGGCGAAAGGACGGAGTGTTCGCGCACTTGAACTCCGACAGTCTAGGCAGACGCTCAGTAATACCAACGCACGTGTTTGTTTCTCGTAAAATGTAAAACCGTCAGCCTATTTAAATAAAAAGTTATTATTTGATTTAAATTCTGTTTCGCTCGAGTACCCACAACAGAGCCCACATCTAAGTAAAACTATGTCGGATCACGAAGAAGACCCGATGTTTCGCATCTCGGCCACCCATGATGCGACATCAGAACTGGGATTCACTCGAGCTGAAGAAAACACGAAGAATGGTGCGATGACGTCACGGTGCGCTGAGAATTTACTTCGGCAGCGGCGGCGGCGGCGGCGGCGGCGAGCGGCGGCGGCAGCGGCGCGCGGTGGCGTGGCGGACAAGCGGCGCGGCGGCGCGGCAGGCGGCCAAGCAGCTGCGGGGCAGTGTCTGCAGCAGTGGCAAAATAATAGCGAGCGACGCGTTGAAGTTTGCTATGCGAGCAATCCTAGCGGTGTGCTGATGAATTTGGTGAGTCGTACTCATTTTATTATGATTCTGGTGCTGAATGCTCTCTGATCAAAAATGTTTCGTCACGGTTCAGTGGCAAGCGTGTAAATAACATTGTAAATTGACCCGGGATAGGTCATGGTAGTCTGTACTTCAAAATTATTTTCTGAGGTTATGATTAGCGATTTACGATTAGAGATTTTATTTTCATGTTGTACCGGATAGTTGTTTTAAAAAAAATGTTATTTTAATTGGCCTTGAGATTTTACAACAAGGATTTAACGTTAGTTTGACGTGTGATAGTGTTGTTTTTGTGTCGTGAGAAGGTTGTTAGGTTATGTGATGTTTCAAATAAGCTCAAGAATGCTTCTAATTTTCAAATTGATTTCAATACAGTTGATACAGATGTTCCGTTAGAATTTTGTTCCCAATTAATTAATCTATTGACAGAATATTCATCTTCGTTTTCTAGTGGTTTCTAGATCCCGTATTACAATACGACAGTTGCAAAATAGGCTTGTAGATCCTAGTGAAACGGGTAATCGTTGCCCTTACAGGGTTAGTGCTGTTTAAAGCGAAGTTGATACTGTAAGCATATTATTAGGCCAAGTTGTTCACCTTTTTCTAGTCTAGTGTTGTTTGTGAAAAAGAAGGGTGGTTTAGATAGGATGTGTCGACTGATCGGAACTGAATGACTATACAGTGTCGGATAGATTCCCATTGCCTTTGATAAAGGATTTTGTATCTAGGTTAGATGGTACCACATGGTTCACGTGTCTTGATTTATGCTATCATCATATTTCAGTGTGGTGTGTCAATCGAGCACACTGTAGCGTCACACCTGATGGTCAGTGGGAGTACTTGACCATGCCTATCTATTTGAAGAATACGAGCTCAGTTTATCAGCGTGGCAGTGATGAAATCATTAGGTATATTGCTTATAGCTATGCTGTTACATACGTTGCTGACATTTTAGTGATAAGGTTATCAGTGGAGGAGAGTTTAGTTCGTCTTCGCATTGTACTCGATAAATTAACTAAACCTGGTTTTTCCCTGAATTTTGTAAACTGTTCATTTCTTAAGCGACGCTACGGGTTGATGTTAGGCTTTGTTGTTGAGAATAGCCAAATGAGACCCAACCCAAATAACAGTTGGCGTAGTTGTCGGTTGGCGCAGTGGCTTAGCGATTGGACTGCTGCGCTGCGTGTCGCGGGTTCGATCTCCACACGCTACAAATATTTGTATGGCCTACAAATAGTTGTTTCGGGTTTGAGTGTATTTGTGTATGCGAGTTTAAATGTTTGTGAATGCACCTACGATACAGAACAAATTCCTAGTGTGGAACAGCTCGTTTAAAAAAAAAATGAAGCGTAGTCCAGACTTCCCGCACCTAAAACTATCACTCAGTTGATTTAGGTTATAGGGCTGGCCACTTATTTCAGACAATTAATGCCACAGTTGAATAGTTACATTGCTTGGTAACCGCGGCGAGTCAAGAGGTCATTCGTAAGAAAATTGTTTCTTAATTAACCAGTATGCCAGTTCTAACAATATTTGACCCTGCGCATGCAATCGAGTTAGGTACATACCGATGCCAGTGCTAAAGGAAATGGTGTAATTTTTATTTAAAAAAAAAAAAAAACTGGAAACAACATGTAGTTGCTTATTACAGTCGTCGTCGTACTTTCCCAGCTGAATTCAAATATCACTCGTTTGAATTGGAAACGTTAGCTGTCTTAAAAGTCATTAAGCATTTCGAACACTATTTGCTAGTCGTAAGTTTACCGTTGTTACGGATTGCAGTTTTAAAGCCACTAAAAGCAACGAGTTCATCGTTGGTGGGCCTAAATGCAGTCATTTGAGTTTGACATTGTTTATCAAGAAGGCAGCAGGATGAGCCATGTAGACTTTCTGTCTAGAAATCCCCTCCCTACATCTAAAGTAGCTTTTTCTCGTGTCGAACAAAATCGTGTCGATTTAGCTGAGATTTCTAGCAACTGGTTGCAAGCTGTATGTACAAGAAAAAGATGAAGAGATCAGTAAGATTGTGTCTGGTCTTCGTAATAAAGTTTTTCCTGTGAAATTCGTAATGATATTCTGTATCGTTAAATTCCTATTGTACCTGGATCGCTTCGGTGGTCTGTGGATCAAGGAGTTCGTGTTCGTCAACATAGACGCGTTTACCAAATTTGTGCTGCTTCGTCACTCTCTAAGCATAGACACCAATAGTAGTATTTGTGATGTTGAGTTTTGTATAGCGTTGTTTGGTCGAAAATCGAAACGCACTATAGCAGATCAAGGTCGTTGTTTCGCTAGTAAAGATTTTTTTTTTCTAGTTTCTGTACTTCTAACAATATAGAGTTGCACTTGATAGCTACTGGAGGCAGTCGCAGTCAGGTCAGGTCGAAAGGGTAATGAGTACTCTAAAGGGTATGTTGGTAGCTGTAGTGACTACTCTTGGCAGGACGCATTAGGAGAGGTTCAGCTGGCTATGAACTCTACGATTAATAGGGTGACTAAATCTAGCCCTCTCGAGTTGATGATTGAAACTGGAAGGGTAGCGAGACCACTTAGTTTAGTGACCGCTGATGATGATTAATTTGACTGTTGTGCATTTAGATGAGATAAGAGAGCACGCGACACAGAACATTGAAAACAATGCTAGTTAATGATAAAAAAATATCAAAATAAGGCTCAGGTTTGAGTTAGCTGTTAGTGATTGTTTTAATTGAAAATGAGGAAAGCAATCAGACAAAATTAGATCCTAAATTCAAAGGTAATTTTAAGATTAGTGATGTGTCCCCGTCTAGGACAGATACTTACTAAAGGTTCTCGACTTTAAGCGAACTTAGAAATACCCCCATGATCGTGTGAGTAAGTGAGTAAGATCCCCGATCACCAAGTTCCTCGTGAATTAGATGTCATAGTTGATGACAGTGGTAGTGAGACCAAATCCGATTAAGAATGGCTTAATGTACACTCATACTCGAAACTTTAGACCGCACCTCATGAGTAACATGTGGCGATGGGTCTACAAGGAATCGTTGGTGCGATTTCTGTCTGTGTTGGTGCACAGATCGCTTTATGTGTTGGTGCACATTTTGCGATAGATCTTTTGAGTCGTTGGTGCGATTCATGTCTGTGTTGGTGCACAGAGCGCTTTATGTGTTGGTGCACATTTTGCGTTAGATCTTGTGAATCGTTGGTGCGATTCATGTCTGTGTTGGTGCACAGAGCGCTTTATGTGTTGGTGCACATTTTGCGATAGATCTTGTGAATCGTTGGTGCGATTCATGTCTGTGTTGGTGCACAGAGCCCTTCATGTGTTGTAGCACGTTTTGCGCTAAAGGATGTGAATCGTTGGTGCGATTCATGTCTGTGTTGGTGCACAGAGCGCTTCCTGTGTTGTAACATATGTGGTGGCAGATATGTAAAGAGTCGTTGGTGCGATTCTGGCCTGTGTTGTTGCACAGATTGCAAAGAAAGTTTGATGAGTTGAGTATACGTTGCTTATGAATTACGATAAAGAGTAACAGTATTGTTAGAACTACTTTGTTAACTTGTAGATCGGATCTTTTCCAATGAATGATGTTGTGCAGGAAGCACTGTGTATGTAGCCTTAATAACAGGGCAGTACATGCTGCCCCGACCCCAAATGATTTGGGATAAAGGCAAGAGAATGATGATGATGATGAATGATGATGTAAATCATGATAGTTGAGTATCAACCCTTGTGTGTATTGGCAGGATAGCCGAGCTAGATTACTCTCTGAGAATTTTGTCCACAGGTACTACACCCGAGGACGGGTGATAGTCAGGGATGGCCGTGTCGTGGATTGATGGCGCCGTGGTGCAACCGACAGGCAGCGCCCTTTAATAATTCAATTTGGAACTAAATAAATCTTTACCGGAAACGCAAGCGCGCCCTACCGCTTGGACACGATCGTCGGTAGAGGGGATGCAGCGAGGACTGGCGAAAGGACGGAGTGTTCGCGCACTTGAACTCCGACAGTCTAGGCAGACGCTCAGTAATACCAACGCACGTGTTTGTTTCTCGTAAAATGTAAAACCGTCAGCCTATTTAAATAAAAAGTTATTATTTGATTTAAATTCTGTTTCGCTCGAGTACCCACAACAGAGCCCACATCTAAGTAAAACTATGTCGGATCACGAAGAAGACCCGATGTTTCGCATCTCGGCCACCCATGATGCGACATATCTATCTCTCTTTTTGGTATGACATTTATAGTGTGGGATTTTATGATTGTATTTAGTAATTTCAGTTTATTAAAAAGTTTTTTCTAAAGTTGTTTCCTAAACTGCCTCGTTGGTCTAGTGGTCGCAAGCTCGACTGCAGAGCGTGAGGTCCTGGGTTCGATTCCCGGGTCGGCCAAAAAGTGCTATTGTGTTTTTCACATATGAATGTAACCTTCAATATTAATTAAACGAATTTGTTGTTAAACTTTCTTTAATTTTTGAGAAAAGCATTATACAAACCTCAACCAGTAAGAAAGCCATCCCGGCCTCGTATTTAACCAGACCTCACCTGCGGTTCGGTCCGGTTAACTCATACTTGGCCAGGAAGGCTTACTTACTGGATTCTGCAGTAATGTACTATTCCGTTGCATACCAGGATATTATTGGCTCGGCAAAAATGTTTACGCAATGTGTGAACTTGTGGCGTGTGTCAAATAAATTTATTTTCTTTCTTTCTCTCAATGCTTTCCTGAAAATGGAAAGCGTTACCTTCCATTCTTCTTCTGAGGCTGGCCTATCAAGAAGAGGTGATTAGATAACTTGGACGTATCCCATTAAGGCTGGTTCGAACGGACGGTGGTGGTGGTCCTGACGGGAAAAGTATACCTGTAAGAACTTTAGGGAAATCTTTGGCCGAGCAGTGGGCCAGTTGCTTTTAACTGAAGGCGTCATACACGTGGCTCAATTAATATTACTCGACTCATTCTTATTTCTCTCGACTTCGATGGCCATTATTAAATATATCGGCATAATTGCCGATATATTTAATGGCCATCGACACCCTAAGAATAAATGGCATAGTAATGGCTAGTTTAAAATAATCAAAAATAATTATATTGAACCCGGAAATTTACATGCCAGTAACTTTCACACGCGGATGCTAGAAGGTCGCATATTATTTAAAAAAGTAAGCTTTTGTAAAGTTGGACAGTTTATGGACTGGCCACGGAAACTGACCGATCCAGTTCATTATCAGTCCCGTCGGGGCTGCGGGTTGTTCGCAAGACATACCGAGGCCTCGACATAAAGGGCTGGGAAGGAACATGGGTGGTTTTTAGTCAGTAGAAGTCTGACACTCCCTTTTGCTCTGCCCACGAGCGGGAGGGATTATTTGATAATTCTCAAGGCGCCAAAAAAAAAAACATTATCTGTCCGGTAGTGGAAGTCGTGTCCGCAATCTCTCCATACAGGTTTTATTATATTACATTCTCATACGCCTAAAACCGTCATAAACATTAGGTATAATATAATATGTATAACAAATTGTATGACCTATTGACTTAACTAGCCCAACATTAATCATATTTATCACAAATCTGTATTTCCCCATCTTGTCGATAATATTTATTTATGTATGTGTAATAAATAAATAATAATTGTTATGCTAACTGAAGGAAACTCTGACCCTATTGATAGTGTGAAGACGGACATAAATACAGACACATATAAATCGTAACTTATTAAAGCGCGTTGTAGAAATTAAGTTACGTATAGAACTTACGTTAACACAGGCTTTTTGCTGTAACGTTCACAACATTACAGCAAAAAGTCTGTATCATCTGACAACACAATTTTTAATCAAAAATACATTCCTATTCATACTTCATCATCATTTCAGCCGGCTTGCACTGCTGGACATAGGCCTCCCCGAATAATTAATTACCTACATATTTGGATCACCTAATAAAAGTGAGAGAGACATTTGGCTATATGCAGGAATGGCTGATGGAGTAAGGTTCTAACCGAATGGCCAAGGTTGGGCCTAAGAAACCAGGGTCGCCCAAAAGCAGGTCAGATGGACGATATTGTTAGGAGCGCAGGAAAGAGATAAATGAGAGACTTACAGAACGGAAAAGACTGGCAGAAGAAAGGTGAGACCTATAATATACAAAACAATGGGTGATTCCGGACTAAAATGATAATGATGAGACTTTGTGGTTACAAAGACGTCATATTCCGATAAAACACTAAGAGCTAGAATAAAATTCAATCACTTACCTTGAACTCTTCTCCTGGCTTCACTGCATAAGCAATTTGGATCTTCACATCTCTGGTGAGTGTCACGTCTGAGCCTTTCACCAGGGTCAACGTTTCAGGCTGCTTACTACAGTTCACGTAAATGTCTGCTATACCATCTCTGACATACACGACAATTTTAAACCATTTCTGTTTAAAATTCTCTTTGAATAAAGAAGAAATTGAACTGGAATACAATTCAGTATCTAAAGTGACCCTTGAAATGTCTTTTCCAGCAGCTTGTATGCACAGACTCATTGCTGTTCGATCGTTTTGTGTTATGGAGAACAGACATGATGACCTTCCGGTTTCTGATTTAAAAATGGCCGTCACAATAAATGGGGCTGACAAGTCTAGATCAACAAGGGTCGTGTCAGAAGGGTTTACTTGAATAGGTTCAACGTTTTTAAACTTGTAGGATGTCATGTCATGACTGTATGCATCTGACACCTGTTCTGCATCTACCGGTGGTACAAGTAGCGTATGTTTAGTATCTGAAAAAAAAAATGGCGTTTAGAAAAGTCATAGCTAATACTCATACCTACACTCAGATTTTGCCAGTTAAGTTTTAAGCCGTAATAGTGGTAGTAGTTTTTAGTTGTAAGTGCATTAAGACATCAACCGGGTACTGAAAAAATCTTGATGAAAACCTGGGAATTGAACCAAGACCACATCCTACAACAAGGCCAATAATGCATGAAATGGTGTTGAAAGATTCGGTATCATATCTTTCAACACCATTACATGCATTCATAATAATTATTTTATGCAATATTAACGATCCCATAGAAATAAGCGGTGGAATAGTCACAACTAAGGTAGGATTTAAACCATAAATAGCTTAGTTAACACGAATTTCCTATCTATGGCTATTTGTCAAAGTGGAAGCAAACAAATAGGTGAATTAGTAACACCCCATCTACCAGTTGTGCTTCGTTTAAACTGGTGAGTTTTTTTTTTAAAAAAAAAACGTTGCCCCACACTAAAAAAATCTCCTGTATCGTGGGTGCGTTCACAAACATTTAAACTCACATACACAAATACCCAGACTCGGAACAACTATCTGTAGGTCATACGTTGTTCCGTGCGGGGATCGAACCCGCGACACGCAATGCAGCAGTCCAATGCTTGAGCCACTGCGCCAACCGTGCTGTCAAGAATAGTCAATCACTGACACCAATTTTGTTTGGACACCGTTTAACTTACAGATACGCAGTTGAGTACGAAGACAAAACTGCCTTTTGTTCTTAGACACAATTGTTCTATCTGTGTACTCAAAACAGGTGTTTTGTTTTTTTTTTTTTTTTAACTGTACCCATGAGATTGTTTAGTGAGTATAGGTGCCAGTCTTGTCTAATAGGAAGTTTAATCTAAGCCCAGCCTATTCTATTTATCTTCGGGGACGCCGGCAGACACCAGACGGGCGATCAGTCCTTTCGTTGTGGATTATTTCGCCCAGTTCCCCATTTTGGTGGATCCCCTTCATGGGTTACTGGTGGTCGGCATCGCGAATCTTCCTGTTGCCTTGCAGAAGCTCACCAGTTGTTCGGTGGAGATTTCTGCGAGCTTCTCTTCATTACTTTCATCTGTTCCTAGTATTTCCCATCTGAGTGGCCCATACATTGTGCATTCCGCCACAAGGTGGAAACTTGTTTCTTCTGCTTCTCCACATGCTGGGCATATTGGATCTTCCTTTACTTTCATAATCGTCAGATGTCTATTGAGTCCACAGTGTCCTGTTGCGACCCCTACTACTAGTCTTATGTTTCCCCTGCTCATTTTGAGTAACTTGTGGGATTTCTTTTCATCGTATGACTTTAAGAAGATTTTTGATTGTCGACAACCTTCTGTTGCGTTCCATCTTTTATTTGACTCTCTTGTAGTTATTCTATGGATGATTCCTTTTGTTATATTATGTGGGATCGGTAACCTGGGCTCTGGTCCCACAAAGGTTTCATCTGCTCCTTTTCTGGCTAATTCATCTGCTATCTCATTCCCTTCGTGTCCTTGATGACCAGGGACCCATGCGACTGTTACTTCTGCTTTTTCCGCTAGTTGGTTGAGTGCTTCCTTGCACTCTTTAACCAGTGCAGATGTGACTTCCACTTTGTTCAGTGCTTTGAGTGCTGCTTGACTATCACTGTATATAACTATTTTGGAAAGATCACCTGTAAGGGCGTTTCCAATTATTCTGGTACATTCCATAATGGCATGTATCTCTGTCTGGAACACACTTGCGCCTGTTCCTAGTGAGAATGATCTATTTATTTCCAGTCTTGGTATGTGTATCCCAGAGCCGGATAGCTTAGTTGATTCTTTCCTTGATCCATCTGTATAGCAGACCGCTATAGATGGATCACTCTCGATTGTCCATTCTTCTCTTGAGCCTATATGTACTTTTTGTCGAAGATCTTCTCTTTTTTGATTAAGTCTAATAAATAGAAAATAGAAATAGAAGCCCAGCCTAAGAAAATTCAACTCAACTTAGGCGAGTTAAGTTAGTACTAGTTCCTATGATCTCCGGTGCAAGTTGTATGGGACGGCAAGGTTAGGTCAGTTAGAGTCTTGCAGGCCCCTCGACAGCGATATACATGAGGATTATCCATACCGGAACAAAAAAAGGAGTTGAATTTTTTCTTTAGTCGTTTGAACGAAGCACAAAGACGCTCCTTCAAAGCAGGCTGGCGTTTACACCAATCTTGATCAAGCACTAATGGTGAACGTCACGGGAGCTTTTTGGTGGCAATTGGTATAAAATACAGTATCTTAGTCAACATAAAGAAGTCTTGGTATTGTCTTACTTAATTTACTTGCCAGCCTTTCTGTTGGTATAGTCTAAAACAACATGGAATGGTTGGAATTGGTGTTTTCACCACATGAGCATTTCAGCAATAAGTACCTACTTAGTTCAAAATGGTTTTCGAAAACCATTTGGCCGTTTTGTTTTTCTTTGCAGAATCGACTTGAGTCAGTCAAAAATTGGGACAAGCACACTGATCTCAAACTAATGCAACTCCTGAAAGCCAGAACCAGAAACAGACAACTCCGCTGCACTATTCCTAAATCACTGTAATTCCTAAAAGCCAGAATCAACAGTGGCAACCCCCAGAAAATCACCAAGACAATAAAGCTCAACGAAGTCCCAGATAAATAAATTAAATGTCTTGGATCCCGCAACGAAAATAACCAGAAAAGAATAGCGGAGGAATAGAAAAACACGATTTCCACAGGTTGATTGACATTTGAGTCAGTCAAAAAGACTGTTTATGGCTATGTAATAAAAGCGAAAAGGGCGTCAAAAACAAACTAATATGTAATTTGTAAAGAAGAACTTACCGAGAGCGCCAGTCCTACATACGATGAATGCAGTTATTGCAATATATCTGAAACCAAAGACACTAACATGAACATTTTGTATTAGACACAGCACAACCTGTTAATTCTTGATTTTCTTGCAGGGTGTTTTCTCTATGTGTACTCCGTGGCTTCTACTGACAAATTCCTTAAGGAAAAATCGAACAACATAGTCAGCAGTCACGCTTGCGACCACTAAACCCACGAAGTAGGTCATATATCATGATTGTTAGGTTGTAGGGGGTAATCTCTAAATCTACTAAACCATTTGAAAATTCTTTTTAGTGAGTGTACGCGAACGAAGTCGCATGCAAAATTCTAGCTAGTAGTTTATACATGATAAAGTATAAACTACTAGCTATAATGTGGATTTAGTGAATGTTTATTAAGCATTCACTAAAAAAAGAAAATTTTCATTCATAATTTAAAATATTTGAGTATAGCCAAAAAAACAATTGAATATAGCCATACTAGCTACACACCCTTTTAACGACATATACCCATTGCATTAGCTACCATCTATCAAGGAACTAACTACAAACGTTCACGCTGTTAACCTTTTAGTAGGACAGTTGACACTTCCTAAAGCTCCTAATCCCTAAAGGAATGAAAAATGGGGGTGAAAACTTTTGGAATTGAAATAGTTTGTGGTTCCAAAGCGATTGCTTGGGTACACTCGATGTCAGCGATATTGGGTCAACGTTTTGTTATGGGGAGTATTTTGAAATTATTTTGACTAGTGCCTACCGAATTTTTTGTATTGGTGAGATTAATGAAATGTTATGCGAAATAGAACATCCAAGACGGAAGAAAATTCTAGGTAGAAAAACAGTTTGATAGGATTTCCATTTAATTTTAACTATCAAACATTCAAGCTCTCCAAAGGTCAGTTAAACTGAACCTATCATAGAATAGAATGCATTTTTTTTTTTTTTTTTTATTATTATTTAAGTATTTGTCAGAATATATTTTTTTATTATATTTTTCAAAGTTGTTAAGTGCACTATGAATTCATCTGCCTGGCCTTTTCCCAACTACGTTGGGACCGGCTTATTACAGTCTAACCGAAAACACCAACGGTCCCACCACTAAAACATCTCTGCTAAAAAATAGTAAACAAAATCAAAAGCTCACATTAGCATAACCAACAAAACCATCGATCCTTAACATTACAATTCAACTGTCCCAGACTGTACTATACAGGGTGTTACATAACGGCTATAAATAAACGTCAGAACACAGCTGACGTGGCCACATAGACTCGGCTAGCGTGTCACGCAAAGGGTTTGGGGGTTTAGACCAAGACAAATGTGTTTATTTCGGCTAAGTACTAGAACAACGTCGCTGTAGTTGTTTGTTAAGACGGACAGTACTTAGAAGGGACAGGGGAGATAAATATGCGGGTTGGTTCGCGAAGTTAGGCTATACGTTAAGCTGGTTTTTTAAGTGTTCAGTGGTTCTGGCTTAGTAGTTGTTTCTTTTTCTAGGAAGGCTACTTTAGAATAAGAATGATTGTAATGTCTTCACAGGACATTGTTCAGAGAGCAATTTACTACTGAAACAGCTCATGATGTTGGTTTTAATATTTACATTAATTTCTATTCATGATCTATTGGAGTTTCTTGTCCATCCTTCTCTATAGATATATCTACGCTTTGGAATAGACGACTACATAACAGTATTTTCACAAGTTGTCAAGCCATAAGTGACTGTGACTATAGCACATATATAGATATAGCAGCTAGATAACGCAAGCAACACGATCAATATGAACACCAAGCGTGCCATTTTTTGACTACAATATGATGTCGTAGGTAAATATCTATATCTGTGGACTATATAGAGTCACATCACAAACAAAAGTGATGAATATTTATGTTCATCATTTTGTTTTTGACATTCGAAAGGACATTTAATGATTTAATTAACTCTAACTTAATGCTTTGAGTTTTAATTATATTTTGGTCACTATATTTACACAAGTCTTTTAACTGTGGCATTGTTTCAACCTTTAGAAGCTTAACAATACGTTGCTATGAAATAATGTCACCAAGTTCCTATAATGTTCCCAAAGCTAGCTTCAGCTTCCTCTTTGCGAGAGGGAGTGGGTTGTAATCCAACAAGGAGGCCATTGCTAATTGAGAGCTGTTACACGTGTTCGAGATTTTAGAGTCTTCCTTAAACCCGTTTCATATGGCACACGGTACTAAAATAGATGGGTAGTAAAATCAAGTTTTAAGAAAAGCGAAGTTAGTAAAGCTTTTATTCCTTGGAGCAACAAACTCGCGTATCTCATCATCATGATCATCATCATTTCAGCCAAAAGACGTCCACTGCTGGACATAGGCCTCCCCCAGGTGTCGCCACATTGACCGGTCCCGTGCGTCTCTCATCCAGCGGCTTTCCGCAACCTTGACCAGGTCATCGGTCCACCTAGTGGGAGGTCTTCCAACGCAACGTCTTCCGGTTCGCGGCATATCTCATAGCGCCCCTTAATGATAAATTTTAGTAAATTTAGCTATTTCTCGATCTCCTTCTAAATGTGTGGCTAGAGCTTAGCTTTCTAAACTAGCTACAAGTGCATACACACACACACACACGCACAATAACAAACACGTGAAAACATTGGCCACGTTTACCACGTTTACGAGTACCTATTACTATACTAATAGTGACAACCATAACAGCGTTATTGTAAATTTTCTAGTATACGTTCATGTAAATTTTAAACGTCAATTAGCAAAGTTTTATTGATTTAAAGATTTGTGTAGAAGTAAACTCCAGTCATGCGTCGAAGCTGACACGCACATTTGTGCATTCTAGGACAATAAAGGTTTGATACGCGGGAAAGCAAAATTAAGACAACAAAATCAACTTGGAAAGTAATGAGACGGGACGTTGAAAGACCGCGTGGAGACACAGGGTGAAATCGGTCTTTCTTAAGGGTTACGGTACCATGATTTCCTCGGCGGCAGCTCCTCAATAAAGGGATGGGAGATAGGGAGGTGTTACCAACCAATTCGTAATGTTGCCATTTAATCTATGATTTAAAATTGGCGCAACCAGAGGTTGTTTTCAGACGAAGTTTCTTTATAGACTTTCAATTCACCTTTAATGACAATTCCTCCGGTAAATATTTATTCAGCTACCCTAAAATATTTTCTCAATTTACCCATTCATCAAAACTCAATGTAATTTCATTGTTTATTTTAAAATGGCGCCCAACAAACGGCGAAGAAAATTAACTTCACAACGTAAACTTCGTTACTTTGATGGTCTCTTCGTCGTAACGATGTGGTTTTACTGGTAAATTATGGTATTTACTAACAGGTTTATTTTATAGGTATTGTCTATTTAGATAGTAAATAAAATGCGTGAAGGCTGGAAGTAATAATTTGGTTGAGCCAACCCCTAGTAGTTTGGTACCAGGGCAGAAAGGAGATGATGTTGATATATTAAATTTACAAAAAACAAAAACCGTATCGAAAACATCTTAGTTGAACAAGGTGTTAAATGTCTGTCTTATGCTATTTTGCGAACCGCGGTTATGTCTAAAGATGAGAGCTCATATTATTTGCTTGATTAACTTTTATTCGCTTCTACCTATACTATTGTAACATAGGCGTTACTTCCTAAACGTAGGGAATCACTGGTTGATTGTTTCAAGACTTGATAGTGATAACTGCATCCCATGATAAATTATTCATCGGTACACTAAACAATAACTTATTATATAATTTCCTCAAGGTAGGTACACACGGCTACACATCAAGCTATACAAAACCAGTATAGTCTGATCGTTCATTGTGCGAAAAGATCTAGTAAAGTGAGGCCACGATTAACTGGTTTTGTATAGCTTGATGTGTAGCCGTGTGTACGTCATTACAGTTCGAACTGTACTTACTTCGCACGGTTAGTCTAAAATTAGGATATAATTTTGGACTTCGATAAACTAAATCATGATCTAATACTAGCCTTGTGAAAGCTTCGCCGCGGTGAATTCAATAAGTGTGCCAGCGCCCACCTGTTCTATTGGTTGTCAATACAATAATAATCATATTTGGGGCACCTTAGATCTTGAAATCCTGTGAGACTATAACTAAAATAGCCTAGTCTAGTTGGCAATCCAAATAAGGTTTGCAGTAAGAAAACCCAATTCTGGATTAAGCGGTTAAGCCATTGTACATAAATCTAATACTTCTATACTAATATTATAAAGAAGTAAAGTTTGTGTGTTTGTTAAATTGTAAGGGGTAATCTCGGGATCTACTGAACCGATTTTAAGAAATTCTTTCACCAATAGAAAGCCACACTATTGCTGAGTGTCATAGGCTTTTTAACCCTGTATTCCCGCAGAACGATATCTACGCGGGTGAAACCGCGGGACGTCCGCTAGTAAGCTATATTATTATTAACACTGAACATGGGATATAAGCGTGATATTATCACGCTTACACGCGTTTGCGCTTTTACGCGTTTTGCGTTCCCGAAATTTCGGTGCACTTTATCACCATTATCAACTCAAATAAACTGAATTTATTGCGGGTTTTTAATTAGGAGTATATCACACATTTATATAAGACATAATTAGGTATTATCGCCAAAATCGCGGGCGGATCTACGGGCAAAATCTAGATTTACCGCTTCAGGGATCACAGAAAAGTACTTATTACTTCTACGTTAATTTGCGGAAGAAACCACGTCTTCCCACACATGTTCACATAGAAAAAGTGTGGGTGTTTCATTCTACAAAGACAAAATAAATACATTTACACCAGAACGAAATATGAATGAATTGCCTCCAAAAACGAGCACCATATAATTATCTAATAAAGTAACCATAGCAATAAAGTTGTCTATCTTTATAAATAAAACAGTATTCCGGTCTAGAATGAATGTTGGTCATAATAATTTTACGAGCTAAAGTGTGTCTGAAAAATTTATCGCAGGAAGTTTTTATCATTTTCATCTAGACTGAAGTATTCGAAAAATATACAGCTGTTCAGCTGTCAAAATGATGTATGGCTTTTAGACTAGGAAAATAAAACAACTGGTCAACTCAATGAACAGTGTTTGTTGTATATTTATTTTTGTTAAAAGTGAATGAGGGAATTTCTATTTGTAGAGCTTGTTAATGGTGTGAACTGCAGTTTTTTCTCACGATTATTTTTATTTCTGACTGCAACGAATGAAATTCCTGTAGCAACTGTATTGAAACGGCTGAAAAGGTCATTGTTATGTAACTAATGAAAAACAATTATTAGTGCGCAGACGCACTGTGGATAAACTTAACGTAAAAAATACGTCAATTATTGAATAGTAAATATTAAAAAAATGCATTTTAGATTAATTGTTTGTCACGAGCATGACTAGTAACATTCATAGATATTCCTATTTAAATAGATTCTTAAAATAAAAAAAAATAAACAATATGGCATCTTGCAGGTCAACCTAGGCTTCTGATTAACCTTACTATCCTGTGGGTGCGTTGAGTGCAAGGCCAAAAATTTTATATAATAATGTAAAATCAACACAGGTACCTTTTTACGTTACACTAACACCGCACCTCTGTACACATTTTGTATTTACGCACAAAACGGTTGTGTAACGCTTTCCATTACTGTACACGTGTCATCCACAACCATTTTTTTAAAGATTTTAACCCGTTTAAGAAATACCAAAATTAGTAAAATTATTCTGTTTCGGAATTAACATGAATAGGAATCATTGTGAATGGTTTCATAGAACTTATCACTAATAAGACTAAATGTTATCTAAAATCTGAATCCATTCTTATCTAACTCAAAGTAACTATCATTACAATCTCCGTACCAGGAATACATAATACCGTAGGCAATACGAAAATCACTGCCGTTCCTAACTACACCCGCATTCAATTAAGACGTGGTACGAATGTCAAAATTAGTGACACCGTCAACTGTCTTATCTTCAACCAAGTCGTTAGCGTTCAATTTACTCAGCGCTCTAATATCATCTTTCTTGACACAGACTAACAATTCCCATTCGACACTTCTTGGAACACTGAAATTTTCCGCTGAAAGCGCTTTGGGAAATAAGACTCTGTGGCATTTTCTCAGTCGATTTTCCCGACGCGTATTGACTTGTACGCGCGCTTATATTTTACATGAAATTGCTTTCATGTTTATTAAATTAGATATTCGTATGAGGTTTGATGAGGGCTGCGACGGCGACGGGGCAGGTATTAATTGAGATGTGTGTAAGTATTTGTATGGATGACGTCACGTGACACGTCGTACGGTGTTCATTTCGTTCCACGTGCTTTCATATATAATTAATAATTATAATTCTGAGTGAGCTTTGTTGTAAGCGGTATTTTAGGAACGTGCCGCGATTGAAGTGTTTTGTATTGAACGGTATAAACATGATAACGTTTTGTCTTTAATGAGTGATGGGTATAGGCAGAAGATCTTTTGAAGATGCTTTAGTGAGTCGGTTAAATAGATATTGTTTTTGTGGTTATGTTTTGTAATTATACAGGCTGTCATTTTGCGTCAAATTCAAGGTTACTGAACTAATAAATAATTGTCGACATTATTCAATAATTCAATGAGTAGGTAGTTTTTTTCTCATGAACGAAAATCTGTATTCTTTGCCCATTTTCTTTGCAAATTATTGTGCCTTTTTTGCTAACACTGCTTTAGATTTTAGAACTTAAAAAGTATTATGATAGCGGAAAATAAATTAGTTATTTAGACTCAGAGGTAGGGTTAGATTATATTAAAAACAAAATGAGTACTAGAAAGAAACTGTCCTAATTACTGATTAGTATTTCTTTTGAGTACAAGTCCTTGTAAATTCCATATAAAAAACATTGTCTCCTTATTTAAACAAGAACTGTATTTTACAATTTTATTCACGTTTACAAAGAGAATCACAAAATACGTAAGACAAACAAATCCTGAAAGAAAAAACTAAATCTGAGCGACGCTCCAGACTTGTTTATTTCTTATTTAAAATTAGCTTTAAACCTAGACCGAAAAAGATCATTAGGGCTCGCAAAAACAATCTAAGACAGTCGTAACGAGTTTTAAATGAAGGCCCACCTGAATTTTTATTAGTCTTGATTCTGAATTTGTTTAAATATTTACACTGTCTCGGTTTTCTGTCAGGAATTTCCCAGTAGCAGCCACGGAGTCTGGATTTGCCCGGTTGATGGCAATGTAAGCCCTATTATGAGTTTGTTGTAACGTAGATATTTTATTGATAAGTAATTTGCTGGAAAGTAACTTTGCATAAAAGACATCTCCCAACCATTCATCAATAATATTAGTACCTCATTAGTTCATTACATAGTACCTCATTAACGAAAAATCCCAAATACAAAATCGTCCAATATTCGTACAACACACAGTTTCAAGAACGAGGTGAGAACGTCCACAAGTTCAAAGACGCTTACAATCTAAGCTCACTAGGAATCTCTATGTCAATAGAGTTGGCCTCGGCCCGGTAGCTTGGCCTCGCGGCTTCGCAATTAGCCGACTGTATATTGTACGGGCTCGAGCACAGATAAAGATAGACCTAGATAAGGCAAGTATCACGTGAAAACCAAGCGTGCCATTTTTTTGACTACCTATTATGACGTCACAAGCACGGATAATCGGAAAATCAAGATGCCGTTGCGTACGGCGCCCCCTTTGCCCCAATCCCCGCCCTTTGCACCAGCGCCGACGTCCGACTAGCGCTATACACCGATGCAGACTGAGCGCGAAAGTGGCCACTTACGATTTATGTACGTAAGCTAGGCACGCGAAGTAGTAAGTTGCTCTTGCGTTATCTAGGTCTTTCTATATCTGTGGGCTGGAGCCATCTCAAGCTATAGCTCGCGCCATCTAGAGGCACTTATAGCTCGACTGCTCGAGACAATACGTGCGGTTGCACGTTGGCTGAAATGCAACAAGCTTGGGTTGTGATGTAAGTGGTTGTGTAAACGATTGTGTTGACGCTGAAATACTAGTCTTTGGTTAATTGATTGTGTTTTTTTATAAAATAAGTAGGTAATTGATTGAAGTATTATTTTGTTAAAATTTTAGTTCAGGATTCATAAATGCTATTTATATGCAAATAATGAGGCATAACAATCGGGTTGAAAAAAAAAAATTAAAGATCACTTCACTATTGAGGACAGTCTTTACGTAAACTGGAGGTTTTTCAGTGTTCCTAAGTAATCCATTATTACGAGCAGTAAGTAATAGAATTCACTACCACTGCTCTCAAGATGGTGAAGGAAAGACAACGTGAGGAAACCGGCATGTCCTAGAACCATCAATTTGTAGATGTAATATCTACCAACCCACACTGGACCCGCGTGGTGGATGATAGCCCTTTTTCTCCCGACCGATCTCTCAGCAGTGGGAACATTGTAGGCTGATTTTGCTGCATAAAAGGTAACTGTTTTCTAAAGGTTAAGCTTTCAAATGACAAAGCTTTTTGAGGTACAAACCATGCAGGCAAATTAAAATAAAAGAGTTTTCTTATAATATTGTCACTTACTTTTGGAAACTCGAGACCTTCAGTAAATACTAGTCCAGGTAATGTAATATCAGAAGTACTCTTGGTGTAGATATCCAGAAACTTTGTCTAAGAAAAAGACGGGTTGCACTCCGGGAGTGCCGGCAGAAGTGAAAACTTGATTATTAACGTTGAGCATGTTTGATATTTTGGAATGGTTAGGGAATAATTTTGCACCAATTGCTTTAACAGTATAAAAGTACTATCATTTATGTGGTAGAATACAATATTGATTTATTGCGCTATCGTACACAAACATGACAATTTATATTACATTAAAAATTTAACACTTTAAAACTATTACAATTATTTTACATTAAAAAGTTTATCTCTCCGAAAAATCAACTTTCATCCATAATTTCAACGACTTTTTCACCATCATCATTACCAGAACTATCATCGCCAATCTCTAAAACTGATACGATAGGTTTATGGTAGCTGAAGTAAGAAACGAACAGTTTTGATTCGAACCTATTTAAATGTCTAATAAAGACCGCATCAATAGTAGTTTTGTATTTCGTTGTGCTAAGATTGCGATCATTCGACATAGTTAAACCAAATTCATTATTTAAAAATTCAATTATTCCGCCATAACTATGCTAACCCATTTATTTTGTCTTTCCCTGTCCTCCGATCGGAACTCCGATTAATAGGAGGAGCGGGAATATTTTTTCCCATGCCTCCGATTAAGCATCATAAAAACATTGTACAGTCTAGTTCAAAATAAATTATTTTTGTATTTTATTGACTGTACAGTCGACATCGTTAACGTTCAGGGTCAAAATGTCCAACTCCCACACGACTAGTCTAAGATCGATAGTTTCCGAGATATAGCCGTTTCAATTTTGACAGCTGTCATCCGAAATGTAGATCTCATTGAGATCTATCACTTGTCCCTACACACAACTAGTCTAAGGTCGATAGTTTCCGAGATATAGCTGTTTCAATTTTGACAGCTGTCATCCGAAATGTAGATCTCATTGAGACCTATCACTTGTCCCTACACACAACTAGTCTAAGGTCGATAGTTTCCGAGATATAGCCGTTTCAATTTTGACAGCTGTCATCTGAAATGTAGATCTCATTGAGACCTATCACTTGTCCCTACACACAACTAGTCTAAGGTCGATAGTTTCCGAGATATAGCCGTTTCAATTTTGACAGCTGTCATCCGAAATGTAGATCTCATTGAGACCTATCACTTGTCCCTACACACAACTAGTCTTAGGTCGATAGTTTCCGAGATATAGCCGTTTCAATTTTGACAGCTGTCATCCGAAATGTAGATCTCATTGAGACCTATCACTTGTCCCTACACACAACTAGTCTAAGGTCGATAGTTTCCGAGATATAGCTGTTTCAATTTTGACAGCTGTCATCCGAAATGTAGATCTCATTGAGACCTATCACTTGTCCCTACACACAACTAGTCTAAGGTCGATAGTTTCCGAGATATAGCCGTTTCAATTTTGACAGCTGTCATCCGAAATGTAGATCTCATTGAGACCTATCACTTGTCCCTACACACAACTAGTCTTAGGTCGATAGTTTCCGAGATATAGCCGTTTCAATTTTGACAGCTGTCATCTGAAATGTAGATCTCATTGAGACCTATCACTTGTCCCTACACACAACTAGTCTAAGGTCGATAGTTTCCGAGATATAGCCGTTTCAATTTTGACAGCTGTCATCCGAAATGTAGATCTCATTGAGACCTATCACTTGTCCCTACACACAACTAGTCTTAGGTCGATAGTTTCCGAGATATAGCCGTTTCAATTTTGACAGCTGTCATCCGAAATGTAGATCTCATTGAGACCTATCACTTGTCCCTACACACAACTAGTCTAAGGTCGATAGTTTCCGAGATATAACTGTTTCAATTTTGACAGCTGTCATCCGAAATGTAGATCTCATTGAGACCTATCACTTGTCCCTACACACAACTAGTCTAAGGTCGATAGTTTCCGAGATATAGCCGTTTCAATTTTGACAGCTGTCATCTGAAATGTAGATCTCATTGAGACCTATCACTTGTCCCTACACACAACTAGTCTAAGGTCGATAGTTTCCGAGATATAGCCGTTTCAATTTTGACAGCTGTCATCCGAAATGTAGATCTCATTGAGACCTATCAATTGTCCCTACACACAACTAGTCTAAGGTCGATAGTTTCCGAGATATAGCTGTTTCAATTTTGACAGCTGTCATCATTATTATTATTATTATTATTAATTATATTATTATTAATAATAATAATTATTATTATTAAGCGCCCTGCGCTGCCTAAACGAAACAGTAGGCCCAGGCATACATTTTCGCCGCGCCGTAGAGAGGGGATAGCTGTCTACTCTCCATCCGTCTTACGCTTTTTCGATCAGGGTCACGTGGTCACGTGTCCTGACGAATTTTCGATCAGGGTCACGTGGTCACTTGTCCTGACGCGAGTTTAAGATTTTATACCCATCACAGAACAATTTCCCAAAGTGCTCAACGCCGCTAAAGAAGTTTTCACTTCAAAAAACCTACCAAACTGTTGATTGACATACAGAATGTCGTGTTCCTAAAGCTTTACGATAACTTTTTCTATACTTAGGCCAGTAATTAACCATAACATGACCGTATGACGGCACAACGGTAAAGTGTTCACGACTGTACTCATTAGGGCTGTCGCATAAAAACGTCTAATAAAAGTTAGTACACCTTGAATGTACATGCGCGTACAACAGTGTTTTAATTTACGAGGGTGACTTTTGCGACCGCTAATTTCTACGTCATTGCAAAATTTCCCAGTTTGTATTATGAATGGCGGGTTGTTCTTTCTTGCCCATTGAAAAAACTGATATTGACTGAACATTGTGTTAACTGAGTTCATCTGTTTAATTAAGGGTCAAATTCTGACTACTCAACGCAATCAACACATTTAAAATGCTGCAGTCATAGTTATTATTTGTATACTATTCTATTGACACATTGCTTCTGAACGCAGCTTAGATTTTCTGATCATGAATTATTGGTGAATGCCCTTAGTGATTTTGATTCGATATTCTGTTTTTAAACACTATTTAAATGGTTCCAAATGGTTATCAGATTTTTAAAATCATGACATTTTTCATTATTTTTTGAACAAGGCCTCCGGTTTATCCCCTAACCACTGCAACTCCTTATAGCCAGAATCAACAGCAGCGACCACCAGAAAAGCGCCGAAACAATAAAGCTCGACGAAGTCCCAGAGAAACAATTTAACTGTCTTGGATCGACGACATCGCGACGTATACCACCTGTCGAATTTTAACCAGCAGCTGCTAACTTACAGCAACCGGAAAACTCAATACCGTGTTTTATTCTGGTTAGGTTACGAAGTGTCACTGCGAACAGATCATTTGTAACTGGGTCACTTTTATTCGCGACCCAGAATAGTTTTCCGGCGTCAGCATTCGCTAGAGTACTGGAACCCAACGACTTTGTAGGACACGAGTGAATGAATGAATGGATTCTTTTTATTTTTAGAAAGCCTTTCTGTTTATTCTAACTAGTTTATGAACTTATGCGTCGGTTTTGACGAGTGAATTGCATGAGTGTGAATTAAGGGGTTGGTTTTATTTTGGTTTTAAGTGCAGACGGAATGCTTTTTGCAGATTTCCTTTTGTTTTGAGAGTAGATGTTACCTTTTCTATGTATATACTTGAGGAACTTCTACTTGATCAGAAACATAGTAAGAAAAGGTGGTCGTTGTTTCAAAGTTTGTTTTCATAGGCGCAGAAAGAAGTATTTCTTGAGTATTTGTAAAACTTCATAGCTCTGTTCTAGTTAATTATAGCTCGAAAAAAGTATTCTAACTATTAAGACCGGGATCAACCTCTGGTGAAGCCGCTTTTAGTAGACTATACTTATTGGCCCAGTGACATGCTCTAATCGATGTCGGAAATTTGTTTTCTCCTCAATCGCTCTCACAGCACGCATGTCGGTTGAATACGCAGCTTGTTTGCAAAATTGTTAAGGTGTCGTCACACAACAGTAACTATGTGCAATGAGGAATACGAGCAAAAGAGAATGCACTCTGGAAGAGGTTTGTCAGCAAATAAATTTTATGTATTTCAAAGAGTGACGTAAGTTTATAGTTAGATTAGTGTTACAAAGTTGTGCTAGTTACATAGTAACGTGATGACCAAGGTAATGTATGCAAGCTTATGAAGTAATTTGTTGATGAAATAAATGGCGTTGGTATTTAACGAGTACACTCATATTGCACGTCAACGAGTCTGAGTTTTTTATTGGGCTTAGTAATCAGGTACTAAATAAAAAATAAGCCTGAGCTTTCTGTTAATAGAGCTATTTCTAAGTTAAAGCTGAACTCTTTATGAATTTTTCTTTTGAAGGAAATTTACTATCGTACGGTTTTGAAATCTGTACCTAAAATAATAAAGCTGAGGAATTCTTTGTCTGATCAGATTTAAAAAAGTTTCTTTTGCATTTGAGAACCCAATTCTTGAAAAAGGTTTTAGATTATAAACATCACGCCACGACCCTTAATAATAATAATAATCATTTTATTTCAGGCATCTAAGGCCCATACATAAAATACACACAATAATTTAAAACAATAATAACAAACTAATAGATAGGTACATATAAAACAGTAAAACCATAACTAAAAATTTTAACTAAACACGTAACCTTAGGAGCGGAGCGGCGGGTCGAAATCGCAAGGTGCATCTAGTCTAAAATACGATTTACGTGTCGATGGTAGAGAAATTCCTGATGATAACCAGGACCTCATCGTACTTGCGACAAGTCAACCAACGAGGCAGTCGGGAACGTTTTTCTCTGATTATTATAAAGTTTAACCGTAGATAATCAAGTAGATAGATGTAAAATACATACCATCTGTCATGGACACTAACGATACGGTTGGTCCATAAATTTAAAGTCGCTCAGCGAGCTATGGAGCGATCTATGCTAGGGGTCTCTCTCAGGGATCGCATCCGAAATGAGGTGATCCGACAGAGGACCAGAGTTGTCGACATAGCTCACAGAATAAGTAAGCTGAAGTGGCAGTGGGCCGGCCATATTAGTCGCAGAACCGATGACCGTTGGAGTAGACGTGTTCTTGAGTGGAGACCGCGAATCGGCAAGCGTAAGGTGGGACGCCCGCAGGCTCGGTGGAGCGATGATCTTCGCAGAGTGGCTGGTAAAAACTGGATGAGAGTTGCCGAAAATCGAGTTGAGTGGCGTAAGATTAAAGAGGCCTATATCCAGCAGAGGATTGCAATAGGCTGATGATGATGATGACATACCATCTAACATGTTAGATCGTATCGTATTATTAACTACACCAAGCTTTTTCATCTCACACTACCACTTATATAAAACGGCGTCAGAATCCCCATCATAAACAGTTTGAAAACAACTAAAACTAGACCAGGTTTAAACAACGTTTCACAGAGAATCTCTAGAGGACTGCGTAATTATATGACTTAACACGTCATATAGTTGGTAACTCGGTCTAAGCAGGTAATGCTATATATATATTTGTACCTAGAATTATAAGGAAGGATGTATTATGTGCTCAGATGTGTGATTAACTTGATGAGTTTAAGTTTAAGCTTTAATCTAGACTCTCTAGTGAGAAATCTCATTTATTTTTAACAGCCTCGCATCTTCTTAGAAATACTTTATCAGCTGGGAAAGTTATAATGAATGGAAAAAGACTCTTAAAAAACCTAAAGGCACTTCAGCGCTGGTTCTCCCTGTCATTGCGAGTTTTTTTTTTTGTTCTGGACCATAGGTGTTGAACTTTTATGGTTGCTTTTTGATTGCCGGGATTTTTGAAGAAAACGACGTGTATTTAGTATGCAGGTTTATTCGCTACTGGTTTCAACTTAGTGGACTGTCAATATACATGTATAGCTAGCTACTTTAGCTACTACTTAAAACATATCTATAGCTCAGTATACAAAACTCTTAATCTATTTGGACATTCCGCCCGCCAAAGAACATAGTTCTTTAACTACACTTAAACTCAAACAATGGAAAAAAACTAAACATAAATAAAAAGTTTAAATACAATCTCAACCCAAAACTTTCCTTTCAAAATCTTAATAAAAAAAAAACAAAACGAATTAATGATTAACAGAACAACCTGTATCGTTCTTATTACATAGGTACATACCTACCTACTAGGTTAAGTAAACATTCAATGAACGCAGAACACTACGTTTCAAGACAGGCGTATTCAAGTATCTGACACATTGATAACAAACAGGTTTTATAAGTAGGTCATTAGCACATAGTTCAACTGAACTTAATGATGCAGGTAAAGAGTAGGTTTGGGATAACTCATCATAGTACAATATTATAACAGAAATACATTCGCTTTTTAAAACTTCATTTGGATAAGTAGGTAAAATAAACTCTGAATTTGAAAACAATTTAAATCGATTTTAACTAAGTTCTTAAATGATATAGCAGGAAACTATAAACAGATTTCATTTAGTTAAAATACATATTTTGCTCATTGGACGCTTATATTCACCGGTTTTACACCTTACAGATACAACTCGGGTTACATTATCTGGTCCAGGATATTTTTTGATAATTTTACCAAGTAACCATTTAGCTGGCGGTATATTGTCTTCCTTTAAAACAACAATATCGCCTATTTCTGGTTCATCACGTTTAGTGGTCCATTTATACCTTTGATTTAAATTAACTAGGTATTCCTTATACCACCTATTCCAAAAATCAGTTACAATTTTTTGCGTTAATCGCCATCTATCCAAACCAACAACATTACAATTAGTGTAATCCTCATCTGCAATATTCAACAATGGTTCGCCTACCAAGAAGTGACCTGGTGTCAAGGGCAGAGGGTCATTCGGGTCATCACTCAACAAGGAAATTGGTCTCGAGTTTAAACACGCCTCCACTTGCGCCAGGACAGTTGACATTTCTTCGTATGTGAGTGTACTATTTCCTACTACCTTTTTCAAATGGGTCTTAGTACCGCGCACCGAGGATTCCCACAGCCCACCAAAGTTAGGCGAGTGGGGAGGAATATAATGCCAGGTGGTTCTTTCTAAAGAAAGTAGCTCGGATAATTCTCCAGGAAGAGAAGATTGGGCACTATTAAACATGTCTCGCATTTGCTTATCGGCGCCAACAAAATTAGTACCATTGTCACTGTATAAGTCTTGACAATGGCCTCTACGAGCAGTAAAACGTCTAAACGCCGCAATAAACCCCTTGGCAGTCATATCAGTTACTGCTTCTAAATGGACTGCTCTTGTGACCATACACACGAATATGCAAATATAACTTTTATAAGACTTAGCTCCTCGGCCTGGCGAAAATCTAATAAAAACAGGACCACAGTAATCCACACCAGTAGATTTGAATGGCTTACTGGGTTTTAACCTTGCCTCTGGAAGCAGGCCCATTAGAGGAGTAGTCTTCCTTGTGGAGTATCTCAAACAAATAGTGCACTCTCTAAAATATTTTTTAACGCGTTCCTTACCACGTAAGATCCAGTACTTGGTTCTCAGATAATTTAACATAGCCTGTGGACCACCGTGCAATGTCTTTGCATGAGCATCCGCAATTAAAACTTTGGTAAAATGATGGTTACCAGGCATAATTATTGGGTGCTTCGTGTCATAACACGCGTCCGATTGTGCTATGCGTCCACTTACTCTTAGTATCCCCTTTTGGTCCAAAAAGGGACAAAGAGATCTTAACTTACTCTTTTTAGACACACTTCCTCCAGTCTTTAACCGTTTTATTTCAAATAAAAACTCGCGCTCTTGTACTTGTTTAATGCATGCTAATAAAGTCTCATTCATTTCACTTGGTGTGATATATTTGGACAGTATAGATCTATTATCTTTATTTACCTTATAATTCAAAACTCGTCTACAATAGGATACAACTTTTAATAGTTTATTTAAAGATGAATATTTTAACCAAACAAATTCTTCAACGTCAGATAAAACGGATAAAGATTGGATTCGTTCCTCTTCGTGTGTGTCTTCAATTAATTTACACTCTGTGAGTACTGTAGTTTCAGACAACCAGTTCGGTCCTCTCCACCACAATGTATGCTCACTCAACTCCTTGGGCTGCAGACCACGCGAAGCACAGTCCGCAGGGTTTGTCTCTGATGAGACATGACTCCACTGGTGGTAATCCATAATATTTAATATAGTGGACACTCTGTTGCTAACAAATGTTGCCCAGCGACTTGAGCCTCCTTTGAGCCATGCTAGTACTATGGTGGAGTCGGTCCACCCATAGAGATGTTCCTTTGGTATCTCTAAAACTTGTGATACTTCACATATAAGCTTGGCTGCTAAGGTGGCACCGCACAATTCAAGTCGGGGTATAGAAATCTCCTTCACGATTGGGGCAACTCGAGTCTTTGCGGACAGTAAATGTACATGCACTCGATTTGAACTATCAATCACTCGTATATAAACTGCTGCCGCAAAAGCTGATTTAGAAGAATCTGAAAATACGTGTAACTCTCTCTTGCATTCTTGTGTAAAATTTACCCACCTAGGTACCTTAAGATTTGTTAAACCTGTTAGCTCTTCTCTGTATTTTAGCCACTCACCATGTAATTCATTAGTCAAACTCTCATCCCATCCAAGACCAGATTTCCACAGTTTCTGAATTAAAATCTTAGCATTAACTATCACTGGGGCAATCCAGCCTAAAGGGTCATACAATCTCGCTACTTCAGATAAGACTTGTCTTTTAGTGACTAAATCCTTAGGTTCAGGTAAGTTTACTACGTATTCAAAATTATCATTCTTCCTATTCCAACTCAAACCTAACACTTTGATTAGATCATTTAACTTAATAGCTTGCCTTTCACTCAATTCAGTTTTCCCAATCTGCTCTAAAAACTTGTCACTATTGCTATTCCATTTCTGTAACTCAAAACCACCACTCCTCATTAACTCATTCATCTCCTCATAAATTTTAATTGCCTCATTAACCGTGTCACACCCGGTCATTAAGTCATCCATGTAATAGCATTGTTTTGTTATTCTCGCAGCCAATGGATACTTCTTCTGTTCTAACTCAGCAAGTCTGTGCAATACCTTGACTGCTAGATATGGCGCGCATGCTGTACCGAACGTTAAACGTAACAATTTGTAACGTTGCATAGGCTCCGACGGATCAAATCTCCAGACAACTCTCTGGAAATCTGTGTCCTTGTCTGCCACTCTTACCATCCGATACATTTTCACTATATCGGCTACGATACAGACTTTATAATGACGCCATCTCATCAAGATGTGCCTTAAGTCTTGTTGTAATCTTGGTCCAACAAGAAGCTCATCATTTAGTGATATATTGTTGTCACCTTTGCTAGAAGCGTCAAAGACAACTCTCACTTTAGTAGTGTGTTTGTCTTCTCTCACCACAGCATGGTGAGGAAGATACACAGCTTTAGACTCTTGTAACTCACTCTCAGAAACCAGTCTCATGTGGTTCATACTCAAATACTCACTCATAACCTTATTATATTCTTCTCTCAACTTTGAATCTTTCGATAGCTTTTTCTCTAAATATTCTAACCTCTTCACTGCTCTCTCTTCCGTATTACCATATTGGCACTTAGGATTGTCTGTTGCAAAAGGTAATCTCACTATAAATCTCCCTTCATTATCTCTCACTGTAGTTAACTCAAACAAATCCTCACATGCTTTCTCGCTATTAGTCATCTCTTTCTTTATTAAATTAGGCTCATCTTCCATCTCCCAAAACCTTTTAAGTAACTCATCCTCCTTTACCTGTACATGCATGCTAATGAGATTATCCCTTGCTAACGTGCGAGACCCCTTTGATATTTTTCCTGACAAAATCCATCCAAACACCGTATTTTGTGCTATTAAACTACAATCAGGATGCTTCATAACACCATCAAGCAATATTTCGCTGTAAACCTCTGCACCTAGCAAAATGTCGATCTTACCTGGCGTCGCGTACGTAGGATCAGCTAAAGGAAGATTGTCAATTTCTACCCAAGAAGAAGTGCACACGTTAGTTGAAGGAAGTAGTGACGTTAAGGATTGCAACACATAAGCGTTAACTAGGATGTAACTAGCTGGATTATGACGTGATTCCAGGCGAAGTGAAACCGTGTTTTTTATCCTCATACGACCATCTCCCAGCCCCGACACCCAGCCGCTTACTGGTTTGCGTACAAGACCTAATAATTGCACAGTTGACTCAGATACAAAAGATGCCTGTGACCCTTGGTCCAGTAAAGCACGAATTATTTGTTTAAAACCGTTAGAACGGATTACCTTAACCTTAGCTGTCGCAAGTAGCACGCTGTTTGGTTGTAGCTCTCCTCTAGAAAATGTAGCAGTTATGGTTTGGTCACCTCGTGATGTACTCGCTCTCTCCTGTTGTGGTTCACTCGGTGGCACGGGAGCTGCCTGCTCCAGGCTACTGGCTGGCTCCTGGTTCTCTCTCTCAAAATGTAACAACGTGTGATGTCTTCTCCCACATTTCTTACAGCTGAATGACTGACGACACTTAATTGCTGCATGAGTCGGTGCCAGGCAATTAAAACATAATTTACTTGTTTGAACAAAGTTCTGCCTTTCCTTAGGTGTCATAACGCTGAAACGCTTGCACTGATTGAGATAATGAATTTCATGACACATCGGACACTCTTGTTTGGCCTTAGACTTGTTCTCTTTCTCCTTCTCTACCGATGCGTGAAAAGATTTTGACTTAGCTGCAGGCTTAGCTTGTTGCGCAGCGCGGTTCCCGTTCGTATCTATCATTTCTAACGTCCGGAATCGGAACTCCAAATAATCTCTCAATTGTGTCCAAGTGGGCAAGTCATCACTCATCATATTTATCTGCTGTTCCCACTGTTTGACCGATTCCGTGTCCAATTTTGAAACGACTAAGTGAACGATAGACGCGTCAGCGTAACTGGATTCAGTACTAATACCTAAGTTTTCCAAAGACTTAAGACAGGTAGATGTCGTATCCAACAAACTCCTAATTGCATTGGCTGACTCGGTTTGAATTTTCTTTGTGCCAAACAAAGTTCTCATAATAGCGTTGCAGTTATAACGCTTATTATTGTATCGTCGAACTAACTGCTTCCACGCTTCTTCATAATTTGCATCAGTCGTCGAAAAATTACATAATAGATTTAATGCTTCTCCACTCAAATTGGACTTGAGGTAATGTAATTTCTGTACCGATGAAATGTTTTTATTATTATGTATCAATGAGGAAAACATGTCATAAAAAGTTGGCCACTCTTCATATTTACCCCCAAAAGTAGGTAATTGTATGCGAGGTAGTTTTACATCACTGCAATGATTTATGTTCTCGTTATTGGTAACCGCTTGGTTAGAAAACCCGGTAACTGGCGGTAAAAACTGTTGTAAAGCTTCTCGTAAACTTGATTTATACTGTACATACAGCTCCTCAAAAGTCTCATATTTTCCTTCTGTAAAATAATCTGCGTCTTTCTTATTTTTCGCTTTTGCAATTACCTCCTTGTGTCCGTCTTTAAAATCTTTAAATAGTTGTTCTAACAATTCCAATCTCGTTTCTAAGTATTGACGTTTAATTCTGTCTTTCGGCGTTTTCTTAAAATTTCTCTCAGCTTTCATCAAATTGTCGAACAACTCATCTTGTAACGAAAAAAGTGCCTCCATTGTTGTAACAAATAAACTCGCACAGCAGTCTCAGCAAACAACACACCGATCAGTCACTTGTTTTAGGTAATAATTTCTCACAAAGTAACAGTTTGTTATTTAAAATCTCTTGAACACTCACTCAATGTACTGTTATTATGATTTGCACCAAAACTCACAAAGTCCTTATAAACAAGTAACAGTTTGTTGTCAATCAGTATCTACTGTACATAATAACTCGTTTGCACCATTACGAAATGTTTTTTAGCAACACGTGTTTCCCGACGACTCCTTATCGCACTCAGGTACTCAGGTAATATTCTTTTGTTCTCGCGGGCCGGCAGGGCTCGATGCTCAATAACACGATCCGGCTCGAATACGGACCAAAATGTTGAACTTTTATGGTTGCTTTTTGATTGCCGGGATTTTTGAAGAAAACGACGTGTATTTAGTATGCAGGTTTATTCGCTACTGGTTTCAACTTAGTGGACTGTCAATATACATGTATAGCTAGCTACTTTAGCTACTACTTAAAACATATCTATAGCTCAGTATACAAAACTCTTAATCTATTTGGACAATAGGGCACCATCTAGTAACGGAGATTGGAGATCAAAATTCCAAGTTTTTCACAAGTATTTTTTTTTAAATACATTTATTTTATTTTATAACTTTACCCTTGAAACCTTTGTAGCCTCTGCACTATTTAATGCATCTTTCAGCACAATTTTTTGAGTGGGTTACATTGACTCTTACCATAGACTCTTACCGTAAAACGTGATTTACCACACAAAAAAAAAAACCGGCCAAGTGCGAGTCGGACTCGCGCACCGAGGGTTCCGTAAAAAAAATATATTATGTGATGTAACTAAAAATTTATGGTTTTCGTAATTATTCCTTTATCTATGCTATAAGACGTTGCTTCGTACCAAATTTCAAGATTCTGAGTTCACGGGAAGTACCCTGTAGGTTTTGATTCCCTTGCGAGTGTCGAAAATTTGCGGCATAAACGGGAGTATCTTGATGTAACTAAAAATTTATGGTTTTCGTAATTATTCCTTTATCTATGCTATAAGACGTTGCTTCGTACCAAATTTCAAGATTCTGAGTTCACGGGAAGTACCCTGTAGGTTTTGATTCCCTTGCGAGTGTCGAAAATTTGCGGCATAAACGGGAGTATCTTTTGATCGCGTTGACTTAGAAGTTTGATTTTTTCACAGCTCCAAGAGACCATAGACTTGAGTATTTGATATGAATTTCAGCTTGATATCTCCACGCGTTCCTGAGAAAAAAGGTCTTGACAGACAGACAGACGGACAACAAAGTGATCCTATAAGGGTTCCGTTTTTTCCTTTTGAGGTACGGAACCCTAAAAACAGTTGTGTCTCAGCTCTAATATTTGTATGGAGTATCTTAGTTTGATGTACACACGGCTACACATCAAGCTATACAAAACCAGTATAATCTGATCGTTCATTGTGCGAAAAGATCTAGTAAAGTGAGGCCAAGATTAACTGGTTTTGTATAGCTTGATGTGTAGCCGTGTGTACAGAATGCTTGGCTGACGGCTTGATGAAACGTAAACGGACCCCCGTTAACACCATGTATGTTCATCAGTGAACACCGATAGGCTAATTTGAGTGATTCAATGGTCAAACGTGAGCCTAGCATAGTGATCAGAACGAAAAAAACCTTTCTAATCTAACATATCTGATCTACATGAATAAAATACGTTGGTTCACGGCGCAGAGGTGAGTGATTGGATATCACACCTCTGTTTCCAAAACAAATATTTAATGACCACACATAATACTCGTTTTAACAAGACCACACAATATGAAAAATAAATGTAGATTAATTTTTTTCACGGTGATTCGTATGTCACAGTGAGTACCTACAGCTGCATAAAAATGGGTGCATCTTTAATTATTTTTAAGATTCTACTACGCATCACTAGGTTGAGTGGGTAATTAAGTCCTAACACTTTAAACCTGCGCTTGCGTCTCATAGATCGATGAAGCAGTAATCAATCAAATTAACCAAATGGCCAACAATGTATGATCCTGCAGACCAATCAGGTTACACTTCGCTTCGGGCGACACTTTAATAGCTGTGAATGCAAATTATTTCTTACCGCGACAAGTTTTTAGCATAAAATGCAATGACAGATGAATGGCACTTATACCCTTTCATTAACGCGTCTGCAAGGTATCTTGTACGCAATCAGGCTAGTAATGACAGCCTCTGTCGGCGACATGAAACTTAATCGAATGGAAATCAGGTGTTTTTCATAAATGGACATTCAATATGTGTCTACAAGTTATGGCTGCATAACAAAATATCAGCTTTAAGTTTAGTGTGCTAAGACATGAAATTCAATGGTGTAAAGTCAAGAGTCTTACAGGGTCGGATTTAGAAAGTATTTCACTTGCTCCAAAATGAAAAGATCCAAAAATGTTCTCAGAATTAAAATAACAGTTAACTTTCTCCAAAACGCATGGTTATGTTCCAAAATTAACTTCTATCAAAACGTCAAGAATGTCAGGTAAATTCAATTTATGGATTAAAATGCAATTACGACGTATTAAGGCAGGCACCTACGTTACTTGATTAAAGTAATTTTGGGCTCGATTGAAAGTATTTTAATCAAATTAAGAGCACACGTTTGAGACAGTTTGGGAACGAATTATCTTGATTGTTTAAGGTGGGTGGGTGTGTGGGTATCAGTAAGATGTAAGGGGAATATTATTTTTTCATACAATTTTTATCAGATATTTTTCTGTTCAAATAAAATTAAGTTGTGTGTAGGAGCCACCAAGTCTTAAAAAATATTCTTGAAAACGTTTGAGGGTTTAATGAATTATTGCCATGGAAATACAGGATTTGTATCATTATAATGTTTGGAAATAATTTCAACAAAACTTTGTTATTACCTGTTCATAATAATAATAATATCGCACATCCTCTAAAAAACTGTCGTAACACGCGAAAACCAAGTTTTGAGAAAAAGGCGGTTTTAATTATTTTCCAATAAACTAATGTTAATGTGACTTTCAGGTTACAGATTTATAGCTTTTTACTGTTTTAATCAACAGAGGATTTAACAAGCTCTTTGCAGAATGTAAAAATATATTTTTGAAATGAATGAAATTTTTTAAATTAAAAAAAAACTGAAAAAATACCCTAAATGTGACACGTTTTTACATTATATTGTAAAATATTTTATGAAATGAAACACATTGTAACTCAAATAATATTGTTTATTAATATTTTTTTTGGGATTAACTGTTTTCTTGTGATTACCGCTTCTTTAAAATCAATATCTTTTTAAGAATATTTAAAGAATATTTTCTTAAATTTACCCTGAATCACTTTTAAAACTTTTATTTTTCAGAAGTTTTAAAAGTGATTCAGGATTGCAGATTTGCAGGCACCAGGCGGGCGATCAGTCCTTTCGTTGTGGATTCGCCCAGTTCCCCATTTTGGTGGATCCCCTTCATGGGTAACTGATGGTTGGCATCGCGAATCTTCCTGTTGCCTTGCAGAAGCTCACCAGTTGTTCGGTAGAGATTTCAGCAAGCCTGTTTTTGTAAACATTCGTCAGATTTTTTTTGCAAAAATAATGTGGAAAAGTGCCACAACACAGATTACAATGATTGAAATAGTGTTATAACCTATGATATGACACTTTTTTACAGTTTAAAAATATCATCTTTTCAAATTAGGATCGAAAAAACAGTATCATATTGTAATACTATAGTTTTCACTACTAAATTAACAAGTAATGCGAAGAAACTTACCTAAAATATTGTCACAAGACAGTTTATGGCGATTTTTTAGAACACTGGCACACGTTCACACGACACAAGCTCTGATACGTCACTTTTATGGAGGAGGGAGCGCGCGTTCTCGCTCCGTAAAAAACTGACACTAGCTCCATCTAGTAGCTTGTTTTCACACTACAATTATGGCGGTTTTATTGATTGGTAGAAAATGAAAAACGTAATAAGACTGTGTTTTTATCTGTGTTCATCATTTTGTTTGTGTTATGACAGTTTTTTAGAGGATGTGCGATATAGGCGCTCCCCGACTATAATTATGAAGACCTTACAAGGAGAATGGGACGGCAGAGAGCGGTGAGTGGTTGACACTTGTGGTGCAGTTTGAAATAGGCCAATATGCAGCTCGCAGTGGACGGGTAGTCCAAGTTGATTGATTTATTTTCGGTTCATAATTTGTTTATAAACGTTTCTTATTGTAAACAAATGTTTAAACATAAAAAATAAGCAGGTGTTAATGATTACGCGACGTTTAATAAAACATATTATCTGTTCAATAGTTATTATACCTACCCATTTTTAGAGTGTAGAGCTTATATTTGTTTTAGGTGATGATGCTTACAGTTACTTACCTGACATACTAAAAATAACACATTTACCTATTACCGTTTACCTTATAATAATAGAGGTATGCACTGACTGACTCACATGACCCGATTTTCAATGTCAATGATGTCACATGAAATAATTGAGTAATTAAATTAAATGTTTAAACCTACGCACCTATTGTTTGCTCACCCTGCATAATTAATTATTGATTGTTCATCGGCAGTAATTGTTGCACTAGTATTTTTTAATATTATAACAGTATAGTTTATTTGGAACACGACACCGTTATTATGACCCTAAAATGGTTTTTATTAGTCATTGTTCCCTTGCACTTATCCCAATTAATTTGGGGTCGGTACAGCATGTCTTTTTCATACATAGGTACTTCTTTATGATAGCCATTCACATTCAGCTGTCACCTCATTTCTGCAACATCATCCTATAAACTTCCTTTACTCATAATAGCCATCCACATTGGTACTCAAGACTTTTCTTATAACATTATTCTCATTCCTTTGCATTACATACCCCATACCATGACAACTGATTACCAGTTAACACACAACTTTTCATCCATCGGCGCCACTTCCTGACTTCCTCTTATATATACATTTTTTTTATCCATTCGCATCACACCGCACATTCCTCTTATTCTATTAGTAAGGCCTTGAAAAATCCACTGTTTACTGTGATAAACAAATACAAAATAAGTACTTAATTACTTAATATGCTTGTCCTAGGAGTTAACATTCCTACAGTGCAATAACACTTAGGCATTAATTTAGGTGTCGTTCAGTGTAAATAAAAACGAACATTAGAATTATATGTTTTAATTCGAATGCGTTTTAAAGTAACAGAACAGTGCTTTGAGATTGAGAGGCATCATGATATTCATATAATTTTCATCACAACTATAACTTTAATTTTATAGCTTAATATTTTTTATTGCTAAATGGTAGCACCATAAAAATGAGTTTTTGTACCGATCTCTAACAAGCAAACTTACATCAATACGACGATTTATGTTGTTCAAATGAGTTGGTATACCTACACATCACACCTACCTACATGTGATATTTGTTGTTCATTCATTCATTCATCACAGCATCCCATTTCCTTTGATTACTCTCACGACTTTTCCCCGTGTTCATTACGAAGTTAATTCAACATAGAATTTGTCTTTCGGTACACTTATTAAGAAACAAAAGAGAATTCGCATTAATTTACGAAATTCTCCAGACTCATATACAGCACTTCAAATTTCGTACCTAATTTAATTAATTGCCCACGTTCCAAGTACGGCCCTGTCACGGCGATCAAGAATTAGCAATTTAATATATCAACTTGAACGCACATTATTAAAAATAATAGGGCTTTATAACAACCTCTTTACGCTTTGGAGACTAATACAAAGTTCTACAAGAAACGACTACAGTCCCTTCATAGTAAATATACCTTTGACAGTTGCAGTACAAAAGAAACCTTATCTCCACTTAAACTTTTTTGCAAATTATTTTAAGAAGCTGTTTTTTTTGCATAAAATTATTTTTAACCATTTCAAATTCTTATCATTAGTCTTTTTGAAAACAAAACGTACTTCTTTTTAAAAAGTTGTTAAAAACTAAGGAACACTACGATTGTGACAGATTTACCAGTGATAGTAACATAACAAAACAATCTTCACACGTCACTGTAACTCCCACATTGCGAAGGCGGCGATGATAGTAAAATAAAAATGAAACAACTTTACACGGAACGACTACCGTAAAAGGTATTATAAGCTTTGACTCGTAATTATGTCATTGATTGACAGTAAGAATAAGGTTGTTGCTTATAAGGAGAATCAATAAAGTGTTTCCAAGAAATCGTGCTTTGTATTGGAACAAAGTATATCAATCAATCTGTAAGCTCACTGATTGACATCAGGTTCTCAGAGGAATGAGATCAATCTGTGATCTGATTGGCACTCGATTCGGGACTCATTTTTTGCAGTTTTTTTGTAGCACGAATGTTTGGTAAGACTACGGTATGTATCACTGTAAATAATAAACGTTGTTATAGGCTGTGTTTTAGTTTAATTCCACTGAGAATTAGACGTTAATACATATCACGTTAGCTAGTGCTAAAATTGTGTAAAGCAAATGCAGCAGTATTTTTACCCGACTGCGGCGAAGCCCAAAAGGAGGGTTATGTGTTTGACGTGTATGTATGTAAGTATGTATGTATGTATGTCTGTTTCTTTGTTCCCTCATAACTCCTAAACGGATGAAGGGATTTGAATGAAATATACATCGTTAGATTCGTCTTGATGGCGCGAGTGTTATAGGCTACATTAAAATTAAAAAACAAAGAAAAATTACGGATTTTGGGGGCCAAATCGCGGAGTTCAATAAAAAATTTTTTTCCTATACCATCGAGTGGGGTATCAAAATAAAGGGTTTTAAAGGGAGATTACAAAAATATATAACACTTTTATGTTTAAAAGAAATTTTAAGTGACAAATCCTATAAACAAGCACAAAAGTTAAATCATTTGCGAAGAATTTTACACGACCAACGAAAGAACAAACACAAGAGAACTAAAAAGTTGAAAATAAAAAAAAGTAGTTAAAAAACTAAAAAACCCGACTGAAAAAACTGAAAACCAAAAAACAAGCACATTTTAAATTAAACAAAACTTGGAACCAGGCGGGGTTCATTTGAATATTAAATTATGAAATGAAAAAACATAGAACTAAAAAAAAGAACCCCGCCTGGTTCCAAGTTTTGTTTAATTTAAAATGTGCATGTTTTTTGGTTTTCAGTTTTTTCAGTCGGGTTTTTTAGTTTTTTAATTATATATAAAAGTATGTCTTATAATATTTTAGTGCTTCTTATCTGGGGAAAACCAATCTACAAGTCCTTTGAAAGAAAGAAAGAAAAAGTATGCATTAGTCACACAGGACAAAACATAAGAACAGCTCATCATATTAAAACTAAATTGGTTTTGTACGATGGCGCTATTACATTTAAGAAAAACGTCACAACGCTGATTTTTTGACAACTTTGCACAGTGTAAAGCTTTCGGTTTATTACCTAGATTATTAAGAACATTAAAGTGTTAGTTTATAGCATGAGACAACCCTAGCTACTGGCAATGATCAACCAGTCAGGTATGACTGCAGTAATGCAATGAGTTACGAAAGAATTTTTATAACTGCGTAAACTGGCGCCGTTTAATAAATAAATGATGCATGATTGCATAACTTCCTTGTCTTTGGAAACTGAACCGTATGTTCAGTGACCGAAGCCTTTCTGATAAAAGATTTATTTGATACTTAAATTCTAGAAAATATAATAGTTCACAAAGAAGGCGAGGCGTAAACAACGCACTTCAGCGGAGTGCAAAATCTTTAGCAATATGTGGTAATAAATATAGAAATGCTGAATATTGACTGTCTTTCAATTGCCACGTCTACGGCCGTTTATGACTTGGTATTTCTTCACCACACCTAAATTGAGACGTTAAGCTATGCTAAGCACAAATCCATCAAATTCAGCAAGGTTCATCTCCGCGTCACCTTTTTCCAACTAAGTATGCTCGGGTCGACTAGAGATTACCTAGTTGACCTCCACAACCTAGTCCAACGAGTATCGTATTATCTAGTACTAATTAGGTTGTGGAGGTCCATGGATGAGGTTCCATTGATGAATAAAAGTCAGTCTTACCTTGGTAAGACAATGGAACCTCATCAATGAATCCTCATCATCTTGGAACACTCACAAGAATGCTCTACTAAGTTAACAGATGTTGAAAATTGCATTTGAGTAATATGATAAGCACTTTTGTTAGATTTCACTACAGCAAAAACTTATTCAAAACGCTGCCAATTCATTTATACTAATATCCAGTACATTTTTTAAGCTCAAAATATATATTTAACCTACAAACGTATTACGACAAAGTAGGTAAACCACGATGATTTATACGTTTCACAAGTTTTTAAAGATCGTAATTTTGCTACAACGATTCGCTCGCTTATGAGAGTAATAACATTTTTCTACTCTTATGAAATGCGTGGGAAAATAAATAATTAAAACATAATTTATGTCGTCGTATTTATATACTTTCGCTCATTTTGCTATGAGATGTTTTTGTGGATAAAGTTATGATATAATACGATAGCTTAGGAATGTCGTGGGAATTCCAAATCGTTTTCGATTTTCATTGATATAGATGTCGGAATTTAATGTATGTCAGTTATTTATTATCACTGTATTCATCTCCAGATTGATTAATGTAGCCGTTACGTTTCTCTCAACGAAATTTTTAATGAAAATTAAAGACGTTTAACGAAGCATTTATTGAATTAAGGGCATTGTTATTGCCCGTCGGGGCCGCGGTATTTTGTACTAGATTACGTGGCCTCGGCGCAAGGGCAAAGAAGGAACATGGGTTCGGTTTTTAGTCAGTAGAAGTCTGACACTCCCCTTCGCTCTGCCCAAGAGCGGGGGGGGGGGTCATTCGATGATTTTCCACCCACCAAAAAAAAAAAGGGCATTGTTATTCCCGTCGGGGCTGCGGTTTGTTCAAAAGAGATACCGCGGCCTCGGCACAAGGGCTAAAAAGGAACATGGGTGGTTTTTAGTCAGTAGAAGTCTGACACTCCTTACCGCTCGGCGCAGAACGGGAGGAGTCATTTAAATTTGGTGTTTTCCGACCGTCCACAAAAAATGGCATTCAAGTCTGAAATCACTAATCCAGCAAGAGTTGACATCAATGTCTATGCCGTCACTAAATAAAGAGAGGAGATCATTTTGTTAGACGTTTCCCCGCAATAGGAATTTCTCTTGTAACACGGGTGTATTTACAAATATTAAGACTCAGCAGCTATACACATACAGCCGGACCCAAAACAACTACCAATACAAACCATACAAATATTTCTTCCGTACGGGAATCGATCCCACGACTTCTGCGCCAACAGTGCCATCATTATAATACTATCATCAAACCCACTCACTAAATTCGAAATCCCATTATTATAATCACCCAGCCATATAACTTTCAACCAAGAAAACTTTGAACGGAAAACAGAATCAGAACCGGTACGTAACGTATCGCAATAAAACATCGAACTTCTTTATACGGGGAAACGAAATGCACTTTAAAGTATAAGGATATTGGAAAAACATTAGTCTTGGATGGTCGGAGAGATATGACAATGGGACTCGGGTCCTTTCAGGCAGCCATCTTTACAGTGATTCCGCTCTATTTGAATTATTTGTGTGCAACAAGTTATTATTATTTGATGCATAGACTGGAATAAAGATTGTATGTAATTGTGAATCGTTACTCCAACGATACTAACTACGACGAACGTTTGCTGATTCAAAATGTGGTTTGTTTATTTCTACTGAACGTTTATGGTCTTGACGTGAGACCAAAGAAACGATGGATGGACTGTGTGAAGGATGATATGGCTAGAAAGGAGGTGACTGCTGACATGACGAGAAAAAGAGAAGTATGGAAGAAGAAGACATGTTGCGCCGACCACAACTAAATTGGGATAAGGGCACAAGATTGATGTTTGTGGTTTGACAGCCTACTATGTCAGAGTATTAAATAGTCAAACTGCTTGATTTGTGGTGCAGGTATCAAACAAGAGAAGGAACTAGCCATTAAAGTCGGGTATTTGCTTGCTAATTCATTGTTATTGAAGATTTCATCATAATAATCATGTGGTGTGGCTTTTGGACCATACATTTGAGTCAGTTGGTTATTATCATAAATAAATCAAAATCTTTCTACGAGTATACCTTGTTGCAGTCATAATGCTTATGTTTAAAAATCATCCATGAAAACCTTTATACCTGCTCATGCAAATTTCATCATCATCATTTCAGCCAAAAGACGTCCACTGCTGGACATAGGCCTCCCCCAGGCGTCGCCACATTGACCGGTCCCGTGCGTCTCTCATCCAGCGGGTTCCTGCAACCTTGACCAGGTCATCGGTCCATGCAAATTTATCATTTGTAATTTAAAAGATAAAATATTAGTAGATGTGTCCCTTGCAAATTATCATGCAAGAAAATAATCATTAAGATTTATTCAAACGAATATTCATAATCCTTTGTGATTACCGCCGAGAAGATCGGAAAGGATTTTTATTAATCGTTTACAGATAATTAAAATTAAATACTTAGAAGGGACGTTTGTAATATAAAATATGGTTTTGGTCGTTTGTGGATGACACTCAAATGTTAATATCCACCTCAAAAATTTCAATAACTATACTAAAAGGCTAAGGCTATACTATAGAGCTAGATTTCATTTATAGTTCTCCAATAACCGTTTCAAAACCTTATTTATTTAATACTAAACGAGTTATAATGATAAGCTGAATACTAGAACCATTCGCAACGCTTGTTAGTAGCAAAAAGCATAATCATTAGTAGCTACGGCTGTTAGAAAATCATTACACGGAGCATGCAATTACTGAGTGAGCTACGAGATAAAAGTGGTACGAGTTTGAAACGATAATGCAGTTTAGCACGTTAGGTGTATGACTGCAGCTAGAGGCGTAAAGTGTGTGTGTGATAAGTCACTGCTGGATAATAATATTAATTAGTGATTAGGTGATAACTTACGGGGGCTAAAGTTAAAAACGTACTAGACAGACTTTGTGTTTTTTGTTGTTTACTAAGTCATGTATAATCTAATTAGCCTATAATTTTCTCAGTGATGAGGTACAGTTCTCTTTGAGAGGAAGTGTGCTGCAATACACATGCTGGCTGTCTGGTTCTGTGCTGGTTGGTAGACTAGATTCTTCTAAAAATTAACTCGAGATTGAGTGAAAGACTTTTCAACTTAAAACCAAAGGAAAGCCAACAGTCTCTACATCAGGAAAATGTTCTGTTCCTAAAACCAACTTCTGAAAGCCAAAATTCATAGCGGTGACCACCAAAAAGGCGTCGAAATAATGAAGTTCGATGATGTCCCAGAGACACAATTTAACTGTCTTGCAATGAAATGAATCAGAAGAGAATTGCGGAGGAATAGAAAAAAACAATTAATAACAACCTTCAGTCAAAAAATTGTGAATTACTTCCTTCAGAACAAACACTCTAAATCCAAAAATATAAGTCCAATTTTCACCCACATAAAGCAAGTATACATTTCGCATTTCGCTACAACCGGTAGGAGTAACATGCTGAGATAATTATGCATCAGGCTATTCCAAGTTAATACCGCAGCGAATGTGCTAAATCGTAGCGCTAAGTAACGCGGATAGCCGTACGAGCTTCAATTTAGCTTGAATAGGAACGCTAAGCTGGATACTGGTTGCGAATGTATTCCATGTTTGTTGAAAAAGATATAGGATCAGAGTTTCAGTTGTTTTTGTGCTGTATAATCGCAATTATTTATTTATCGTGTGCCTAAACGTGTGGTGTTAGAGTTTTGTGCCTCTGACTCTCTCTTTCTGGCATGCTATGGAGAAATATCTTTAAGGTATGATGGTTTCCTTACGATATTTTTCCTTCACCGAAGTAAGTGATAATTAATATGCACATGAAATTGAAAAATCAGAGGTGCGTGCCTAGGGTTCGAACGTGAGACCTATACTTGGCAGTCCAACGGGACGGTCAAATCAGTAGACTATCACTGCTATCGCAGTTCGGGGCAGTGGCTCGAGTTCCGGGTAACTGGGATTATGAAATTAGGAAATTAGATTTTCTAGTTAAATTGAGATTAATTAAACTGTCGCCTAAGTTAAGTACAGGATTGATATTTCCTTGAAAGTTTCTGATTTGGTTTATTTTGCAAATCACAAAAGAAGAAAACATGCTTCGTCGACCACAAAGGCATTAGGTAGGATAAGGCCAAAAGAATGTTAAAGATGATTTGTGAGACATCAGCGGTTCGTTTTGAAGACGTTTAAAATTCGCGGAATAATCTTGTAATCTCTTTTATTACAAAAAACATAAAACTTAACAAAACTTCTGAACTAAAACAAAAGGTTCCTTATACTTTTGTGAATTTTCGAACTCATTTCTACCTATTTAATTAATTTCCATGCCATCAGGTACCTTTTCCAATCCACGAACACAAAATCACATAACGAGCTTCTCACACTTGGATATATACTATAAGAAATAATTACATTAATATTTCAAAGGCTAAAGGAGTTTCACACGAATGCGCAATCACGGCAGCTCTACGCAGGCATTAGCATAACTGTGGGCCTATCGCGTCATTATCGCATTTGACTTCACCCGTCTGGCGTTAACAAGGCACAGAACAGAGCGCGGTGGGGCGATTTTTAGTCGCACGTTTTAGACGCGCATATTTTGTAGACTTTATCTGTAGAGGCTTTTTTAATTGCAAGTGTCGCAGTCTAATTGGAAATAATGAGGGTTGATAAGACACTGAGCTTTAGATGATTATGGTAGGTTAAAAGGCGGTAACAAGTTAATTTTATTGAAATAGATTTAAATTTACTTAGATTTAGTTTTGTAAATGCTGAGTGAAATAAAGTGCTACAATAGTAGTTCCTACTGTTGGGCTACTATTGTAATACTAATACTTTCAAATAAAGTGCAAAATTATGAGAGGATGTATTAATATTTAGAAGTCTGGAACTACTGACTAGATTTGAATAATAATTGGCACACAGGTAGTTTTAAATCTGGATCAACATAATTAAAGTACCTATACACTTTTATTCCGGCAGTATGATCCTGTCAATTATCGAACTACACGTGGGCTAAGCCGCGGGTTCAAGCTGTTTATAAAAGCATAATATAACAAGAGCAACATTTTATTAGGTACTAACATACAGTGGAAACAAAATTATTGAAAAAGTTCCAATATTCGTCGAAATCAAAAAGGTGATAGAAAAGGCTTTGTGTTTGCAAATGATAACTGTCATTTTCCTCAACTAAAAGGCGTCTTGTTCGCAAAATTTTTATTCAGTTACGATATCAATTTAAAAAAGAATGCTTTGACAAACTCATGTTTCGGGAAAAACCGACACTTTTATGAGCAACGTGGAAATTATAATTATTATGTTGTACTAGCTGTTGCCCACGATAAATTACAATAAAAATTTTACTTCCCTATTTTAGAGTTTCGTGACTTTTATTTTTAACGGAGCTAAGTACTATAGTAGATACCGTATAAACTTTCTTATGCATACACTACAATGCTGTTATTTGGAAATTATAAATACTTCAATTTTCTATTTTTGTACAGATATAAAAATAAATGTTACAGAGTTTTCTATTGATATTTAAAAACTAACAGTTGAAGCTTACACCAAATCTCTGCTAGCTTTGTTTTCTTATCAAATCAGTCACGATGTATATCAACGGTGAAAGTGAAGTCAGATGAATAACTTATTATAAGGATAGGTAGGTACGTACCAATCTAAACAATCAATCGTCACGACAATCTTGAGTCGTGACTCTTTTAACCTACAACTTACATACTAAGGGCTTAAGGTCTAGACTTCTAGAGTAGACAAAACAATACGTATTGCTTATTGCTTTATTATGCAGGTCTCGATATTTTGTGAACATTCAATTTTAAGAGGCACGTAGGCTTACATGGCACTTAAAAAACGTTGACAAAAGGTACACGTGAAAAATTAAGTTTGGGTATCTACTTTTTTGGTTTGGCAAATATGTATATCCGGACACTGTTGTTATAGACCAAACTAAGTGATTTTGGCTACTTTGTTTCTTATTATTTAGGACCAGCTTTTGCCAGCGGCTTCACCCGCGTGTAAATGATGATTTTCTATACAAACTTTCATCCCCTGTTTAACTCCCTTAGGGGTTGAATTTCGAAAAATCCTTCCTTATTCCTTGTCTAATTTCAGCTTTCTAGGTCCAAGGGTTTGGGCTGGGCGTTGATAAGTCAGTCAGTCAGTCAGTCAGGACTTCTCTTTTTATTTATATAGATGCATTTAAACTGACTGCCCTGTTGGTCCAGTGATTGCGTGATTGCTGAGCATGATTCGATTCCCAAGTCGGGTAAAAATACTGGGTTTTTCTAACCGGATTTTGTCAGTAGCAGTCACGAAGTACCATAACTGGTGAAACATTGGTATAATAATAATATTTATTTATTTTCAGGCTACTTTGGCCCATAGATAAATACCTTACAGACTAACATACACACACATACACACTCATACACACACACACACACACATACATACACACTCACACACATACATACTCTTGGGCACACATTTGCCTGCCCTCCAGGGATTACAAGCGTGATGTTTTATATGTTACGACGCATTCAAAATCAATGTGCAGCATGAGTTTAGTTTGACTAAATAAACTCTTTTATTACTGACTTTCTGTTAGATATAAATATTAACTTAATTTTGAGAAACCTGTTTGACGACTTAATGTGCAGGTGCTTAAAAATCTAAAGAAATGCAAAATCAATGACATTTTCATTATAATCGTTTAAAGATTAGAAACTGGTTGAGTCTTCTTCATGGTGGCCACTCCACCGCCTACGATGACAAATTCTTCGTGTCTGTCAGTTAAATGCTGCAATTTGTACGAAGATATTAATAGCATTTATTGGCAGGCAATAGTTTTAAATATTTTATAATTAAATCTGGATAGGAATGTCTTATACTTGCAATACTTCCATTAAGAAGTCACGAGCAATTCATTCGAGTAGACAAGTAGGTATGCCTATGTCTTAAGTTAAAACTTAAGTCATGATTTACAATGATAAATGATCTGCTTGATAGTATTTAATTCTTCTGAGCGTGTCGATGGCAAATCTTCACAAAATACATTAAATAAATTTAATAAATTTGGCCCAATATTCAGCTACGCGAACTATTTAATATTATAATTATATTATATTATAATTATATACATATATATATTTAATTGAGTTGTGGGAATCGAAGTAATGACCTATAAAGTCACATACGCTTTGCTGTTGCATTCACATGCAACGGCAAAGCGTATGTGCATCATTGTTTTATTGTACAGATTTTTAAATAAAATATAAAATTGGTCGGAAAGTGACAATTTCGTCTGTGACCAATCTACTATATAATTGTGCTAACCGGTCATTTTAGACCGGGTGTTTTGATTTGGAACTTAAACCGTCTACCATGATTTTCATAATCATGTTTGGCGAGCTGGTTTGACCTGATGTATTTATGAACGTGGATGAAGTCAAAGATCATGACGAGGTGTTCTGTAGTTTCTGCGTAGGTACTTCTATAGGAAAAAGTGTGAATTTATGTATGCTTCTTCAAAAAATATCGCCTTTGTAGCACTAGAAATTAGCAATTAGAAATTAAATACTATTGCATTCAAGGTGGAATCGTTTTGGCAAGAGAGTTTGTATGCAGTGTGCAAACGATGAGTAAAAATCGTGTCGTAAGTAGATAAAATTAATGATATATTTAAGCGCCACATTTTGCAAATATTGCTCTTGACTAAAAAGCTTTAGTAATCCTTCTTGAGAGAGGTCGGACTGTCGGGCATATGGTTAAGATAAAACAATTTGTCGACTGTCATTTTAATTAAATATACACGTGCTAGTCTAGAACATTATTTTTGCCTCTGTTTTGTTGGCAAGCATAAATCTATGTGACAATTCAAGGATCGTTTATTTTGGAATTGGAGTGACGCTGCATTTGTACAGTAAATGCAATTAATAATTCATAATACTAGAATATTAACAAATGTTTTGGGTGGTTTTGGTTGGTTGTTTCAGGAATTAATGTTTCGTTAGTCCCCGCCTTTTTCTCTCTCCAGAGTCCGTACCTGTTTCTCTTTACAGAGTCCCTACCTATTTCGCTCTGCTGAGTCCCTACGTGTTTCTCTGTACAGAGTATCTACCTGTTTCACCTAACAGACTCCCTACCTGTTTCTTTGTACATACTCCCTACCTATTTCTTTGTACAGAGTCCCTGCCTGTTTCTCTGCACAGAGTCCCTACCTGTTTCTCTGCAAAGAGTCCCTACCTGTTTCTCTGCACAGAGTCCCTACCTGTTTCTCTGTACAGAGTCCCTACCTGTTTCTCTGCGCAGATTCTCTACCTGCTTCCTCTTACAGAATCCCTACTTGTTTCTTTGTATAGAGTCCCTATCTCTTTTTCTCTACCGTCTTTACCTGCTTCTCTCTACAGAGAAATCTGTGAATACGTGTTAAACGCTTTTAGTTATGTGTGGACCTTAGTATACACCGTGAAAATAAGGCATAGCAACATCATACCTACAATATATTGTTTTAATCGAAGCCTTAGGTTTTGCTACACTAATGATAATTGCTTTGTCTGCGCTATCGACACATTGTTTATCATCGTATGTTTTATTACTCTACTATAATAATATAATAGATATCAGTAGGGCGCCATAGTTCCGCTGCGATTATCTTTTAATCGAATATGTACATAATAGTAATAATTATTAATAAAAAAAGAGTGGGAGGTAACTGTTAAGTGTTAGTTTTATTTCTTTTCATATCAGCTCATAAATATATGGACCACCAAACTATTCAAATGATAATTATGGTTTATGGCCTTTTTATTGTTTATTAATAATTTGTGCGTTAAAAATATATTGGGGACTTTTGACATTTCATTGACATTTTCGCCACGGATTTCCGGAAGTTGGTTTTAAGAGCCATTCTTATTGCCATCGGGCATTATATCCATAGCATTACTGATAACCATCAGAAAGAAGATACACGTATTATTCCAGTGTGCAGACAACATATCAAGCTACCCGAAACTACCTATAGTTTTTTTACAATCAACCTTGAACCTACTGCTTTAACGTTTAAGTTCAAAACTATGAAAGAAAGGGGATAGAACCGATGTGGCTTATTAACCTGGCCGCCATTTTGTTTTTTTTTTAGAAATCGCTGCTCGCAATGAAAGTGGTATGATGTATGGATAGAGGACATATAGAAGAACAAAAAATGTCCAGTAACATCGAGATATTTGAAGTTAAAGATCGATATGTCAGCTCCAATGATTTTAAAAAGAAAGATACGCCATGTTCATACTGAATGGCGTTCAGATATCGTTGCGTTCTACGACAGGGATAGATAATACGGAACGTTTAAGATAAAAAGAGATAGCTAGTTACTAAACTGCACCAATTGTCGTAGTTTGTCCTCAACAATTTGTGCGTGCTAATGCGATATCTCCTCTTTTTATTTATAATATCATTGGTCAGCTCCCATACAAAAAAGTTCAAACCCCTTTGGTAGGTTGTATTAACTTGATAATTATGCATGTGATATGTGTCTGTTCATTGGTTTTCCCACGCTGATATATTTTATCTTTCTGTAAACATTTACATTTATTTTTGTTTTTACTAAATGTAAATTGGTAAGATAATACCTAATTGACTGTTGCTATCCTGGTTGGAGCTAAAAAATTCTGTCTTATCTTAATTATTGTTGTTACAATTGAGCACAAAAATTTAAAAATTAATTATATTTTCAACAAACATTTTGTATTTGTCATGCAACTGTGTGATATTTAGGTATTTCGCATTGGAATTGGAATACAAATTATTATCTGTATAATTAATTTTATCTGTACCAAGACAAATTAACCTTAGGTTCATCTACTTGGCACAAAAATACTGAATATTTTGATAAACTTATTACAAAAAATAAATTAGATAATAGGTACACACGCATAGTCAAACTTGTATTAATAATCCCAACCGGTTATTTTTGTTATGGAATCATAAATAGGCCATACATTTTGACACGTAAGTGAATTATACGAGTAGTTGTGTCATCATCATCATCATTCTAGCCGAAAGACATCCACTGTGCGTCTTGCATACAGCGGATGGGCCCGCATCCTTCATCTAGTGGGAGGCCTTGCTTCTAACCGCCATTCGTTCTGCGAGCAATGTGCTCTGCCCATTGCCACTGAAGTCTGTCGATTCTTCGGGCTACGTTGGTAACCTTGGTTCTCATGCGGATGTCTTCATTTCTGATTCGATTATTCAAGGAAACTCTGAACATAGCCCTATTCATTAACCTTTGGCTTCTAGCTTAAAGCTTTCTGATGAGGCCCATTGTGAGCGACCACAGCTTGTATACTTAGTCTTTTTGAATTCTTGAATCAAAAAACACTTAGGCTGAAATTAGGACGGGGTGATTTTTTTATTGTAGTAGTCTGCAAAAAAATATATTATACAAACAATAATAATATACATCTACAAAGGTTAACATTGTTTACTATTCACCAATCCCTTTTGGATGCCATGAGATACTCAAATAGTAAACTTAAGTATTATCTGTCTAAATGGATTCAAGAAGCCGTCAGCCAAGCATCCTTTACCAAACTATGTAATTCTAACGCAAAAACATTGTGCTGTAGATATATTGTATAGTACAGCAGCGGTCATTGTGGTATTTAAAGTAGAATTGACAACATTACAAAAATGTTGACCTCCAATTTGTCCATAACTAGTATATTCCCAGGTATGGTCCAGAACGAAACAAAAATAACGTCAGGGAGAGAGATGGCAAGTGTATTTTGGCTTCGTTAATGATCCTACTAGAACAGTCACACACGCAGACAAACAAACAGGTCACAATGACATCAAGTGACGTGTAATATTTATGTCTCACAAGTCGTACCTCGTTTCATGTTTATATGAGCTTGGACATCTAAGGTGATGCAACACATGGTCGTTGCTTAACAAATCTACATAGTATTATTGCCTTTGAAAATACAAATAATTCATGAGTTTTTTCTGAGATAAACATGTCTTGACCTATGCCTTGTGGGCTGTGGCTCACAATTTTTTTTATCTAATTTTGTTTTAGACTCTTCTGTTACCACACTTACCACCGAGTATGGAATCGCCTCGCTGGCAACGTCTAAACAGGGTGTAACAGGGTGTCTAGACAGGGTCTTCTTCTTTTTATACTGGCTCCCTCAGTGCTGAGGGCCGTGACCTGCATGCTGACCTGGTTTATTTTGATATTCACCGACATGTCGCTATTTGTATTTCAAAGTTTACAAAAAGTTTATTCTATTCTATGTCGGTAAGTATTTCTTATTGGAAATGTTCAAGCAAAACAAAACAAAATGCCACAAAACGCTTTATACTTCGTATAGCGTTTTGTTTTGTTTGTATGTCGGTCCTGAACCAACAAAATTCATGGTGTCGAAAGAGCGTTGAGCATACAACTGCTGTTATTTGATCTATCACTGTTCATGCAAGGGTGCGTCAGATATTCAACTTAAAACAAAAATATCAAGGCTGGATGTTAGGTTACGCACCTATTGATAAGACACTACTTGCCAGTGACAAAAAAAAAAGTGTAATGTATCAGTGAATAATTTAGAACACACGATATACATGTATAATTACACGCCTGTAAACTCCGAATGGTTATATAAGCACAGGTGTGCCTCATAGTAGACCCACATTTCGCCAGTTATGTTTAAGTCCCACTTAATAAGGGGCGAGCCTATTGCCATCACCTCAGCACAAATCCAGAGTTCAAATTCCTGATGAAAAAACCAATACACCTTACCTGAACTGGGAATTGAACCCAGGACCTCGTGCTCATGCAGTCGCAATTGCTACCACTAGACTCCCTAGTAGCAATTGCCGTTGGCTTCCATACGCCAACAGTTGGGAATGTATTGGCAGACGGTTAGTTATTCCGCCAACCTAAACTTAAAATAGGCCCATTGTCTTAAACATGCACTATTTGCCCTACGTAGAGCCAACGACGGGCCTGCTGTTACTATTCTTACTGTTGGGTGATTTTTGTAGGGATTTATGTTATTAAAACAACATTGGGCCAACTAACGACGGGCCTGCTGCTTCTATTCCTACTGTTGGGAGATTTTTGTAGGGATTTAAGATAAGATAACAACATCGGTCCAACTTAGATACCCTTCAATGGCCCTGTTACTTGCTGCTCCTACGGGGTGGTATCGGGGTGCGCGGGGGGCGGGCGGCGGCACCCGTCGCCCGGCCCGCCCGCCATCTTGCAGTTTGTTATTTGATTTGTGCGGTGCCGGGTGCGCTTGCGGCTGCGGAGTATTTGTTTTATTTAAAAATATAAAATATTAGCCTGACAGGCAGTGATAAAAATGTTTAAAGTTGTGGAATTTGACGACGAAGATGGTTACGGTGGGGAACTCGGTGTGGTGCGTGAAAACTGGATGACGCCACGGAAGACGCATTGCATGTGGCCGTTAAAACGTTTATTTTACGAAACGGGTAAGTGAGTTTTTCATAAGTAGGTATTTATCTACTTAGAACCCGTGCGAATTACCTTGAGACCTGGGACTAAGATGCTATTATTTATGAAATAGGTACTAACTATCTTATTTTGTTCTTAATAAATTTCGTGCAAATCTCTAGCTCTGTCGTGCGGAGTTGCTGGACTCCCATCGACCGCGTCCCCGGGTGGTGGATAGGGGAATGCCCCCCAGATATGGGAGGTACTGGGGAAATCAAATACCCAGCGCGAACCAAAACCAGTAGGCATGGGCGTGCCTCAAGTCCTGTAAGACGCGGCCTAGGGGATCGCACCCCAACAGAAAAGACAAAGCTGTGGATCAGCCTAAATCAATCATGAAATGGCGGAATATAAAACTAAACTACCCCAGGAGGGTACCACTGACAGTGGAGAATCCCTCCCTGAGCGCTGTTCCTCAGGGCAGAGCTCAGGCAGCCCCTCGGATTCTGGGGGGGGCAAATTTCGCTCTAATAATGTAACACTTGCTCAGCAAATCGTCCATAGAGGAATGCTTACGAACAGACCAAGATCAAACTCTTATAGTGGACCTTGCCTTCAGGCGGAGGTACCTGCAACTAGTGCACAAACTATCGACCTAGACTGCACTCAACATGCTGATAATAGCGACACAAATGACTGGCAAGAAGTGAATAGTCGCAAAAGACTGAGAAACAGTCCAGAAACAACGTCACGTAGCCTGAAACAGACCAAACTTAGTTATTGGTTGGCCCCTGTACCAACATCAAATAGTTTTGCTGAACTCGAAACTACTGACAAACCGAAAACTACGGAACAAGCAACACCCCAGTCAGTAAGACCCCCACCTTTCTTCATTGACAAAGTCAGTAATATTCAGCCCTTGTCTAAAATGCTACAAACCGTAACTCCCGGAGATTACGAAATCAAAATTTTGCAAGGTGAAAGAGTTAAAATCCAGCTAAAATCCCCTGAGTCATACTCAAAAATATACAAAGAACTCAAAAATAGAAACACTGAGTTCTTCACATACCAGCCAAAACAGGAAAGAAGCTTCAGAGTAGTACTAAAACGCATTCATCCCTCAACTAGTACTGACGAAATAACAGAGGCCTTAGAAGAACTAAACCATAAACCCAACAACATTTGGAATGTTATAAACAGAAAAACAAAAAAACCCTTACCTATATTCTTCATAGACTTACAACCTAACCCTAATAATAAGGATGTCTATGGTATTAAATCACTCTTAAATTGTCGTGTACAAATTGAACCACCAAAACCTAAACGCGAAATCACTCAATGCTCCAACTGCCAACAATATGGGCACACGCAAAGATTCTGCCACAGACAACCAAGATGTGTGAAATGTGCTGAATCCCATCATACAAGAAACTGTTCTAGGAAGGAACGTTCCGACAAAGTAAAATGTATACTTTGTGAAGGAAACCACCCGGCTAATTATAAGGGCTGCACTGTCTATAAGGAACTGCAAAATATAAAATATCCGAACACTCATACTAGCAGGCAAAAGTTCAAAAGACCAGAAAGACCTGAAGTCATTATCAAAGAAAGTCAAACAATGACCGAAGGTACTAACCCTAGGAATTCATACGCAGCAACTGTGAAAAGCGACCCAAAACCTAACTCAAACAATTACAACAAAACAAACACTGAACAGCAGATCGGAGATATAGTTCGGATCCTCAACACGTCAATACAGACTCTCATGAACCAAATGCTGCAGATGACTCAGATGCTCAGCGAACTCATGTCAAAAGTATCGCTACATTCTGTACCCTAAAACTTTGCGCATGGAATGCCAATGGCTTGTCCAACCACTCAAACGAGTTAAAAAATTTCATGAAAACAAATAAAATTGATGTTATGCTCATCTCTGAAACACACTTTACAAGCAAGAGTTTCTTCAACATACCTGATTACACATTATATCATACTATGCATCCAAATGGAAAGGCTCATGGCGGTTCAGCCATTCTCATCAAGTCAAACATTAAGCATCATCAATCCCAACCACATTGCAAAGACTATTTGCAAGCCACAAGTGTGGTTGTGAGTGATGGAGTTAGCGACATCACAATTTCATCTCTTTATTGTCCACCGAGACACACTATTAAAGAAGAACAGTTTAATGATTACTTTAAAACACTCGGCAATCGCTTTATAGCGGCTGGCGATTATAATGCCAAACACACATTCTGGGGCTCCAGGCTGACATTACCAAGAGGCCGCGAACTTCTTAAAAGCACACAAGCAGGGAATATGAACATTATCTCAACAGGTCAACCCACGTACTGGCCAACCGACAAAGATAAAATACCTGACATCGTAGACTTTTGCATCTTCAAAGGCATAGCAAAAACCAACATCTCTTGTTCCAGCTGTTGGGATTTGTCATCGGACCACTCTCCTATCTTGGTGGAAATTAACGCGGAAGTCAGAGAAGCTACTAAGAAATGTACACTGCATAATAATCGGACTAACTGGCCACTCTTCCGTGCTCTAATAGATGAAGCACTTAGTGTACCAATTGCACTTCGAACAAAAGAGGATATTGTAAATTCAGTTGAATATTTTACCACCAGCATCCAAAGTGCAGCATGGAACTCGACACCTCTAAATAAGCACAAGGCTATTGACCAATACATACCATCAAACATTCTCGAGAAAATCAGCGAAAAAAGAGCCCTTCGCAAACTGTGGCAACAAAATAGATGTCCAGCAACGAAAAAAAGCTTAAACCACAAAATAAAAGAACTTAAGCACATTCTTGATAACGACAGAAATGCAGGATTTCAGGCATACCTTGAGGGTCTCGATGCCACTGCAGCTACCGACTATTCGCTATGGAAAGCAACAAAGAAAATTAAACGACCGATAGTAATCTCCGCCCCACTTAGGAAGCCTGATGGTGGCTGGGCCCGCAGTGACCAGGAAAGAGCTCACACATTTGCTGAACACCTGACTAATGTTTTCCAACCCCACCCCTACGAGGGAGCACCAGAGCACCAGAAAATGGTAACGGAATATCTCTTTAAGGCCGACACAGATAGTACCAAACCCAAGAGCTTCACAACGAAGGAAGTCAGAAGAGTAATACAAAAAGCCAAAACAAAGAAATCACCAGGTTATGACCTCATCACAAACAAAATTCTCAAGGAATTGCCTGACTCTGGAATATTGGTGCTCACAGCAATCTATAACGCCATGACTACACTACAGTTTATACCACCACAGTGGAAAGTCGCTCAAATAATAATGTTGTTGAAACCTGGCAAACAACCTGAGGACCCGAAGTCTTACCGACCAATTAGCCTACTTCCCATTCCATCGAAAATATATGAATCGCTGATGTTGCTACGCATACTACCATTGGTAGAACAGCATAAAATCATTCCCGACCATCAGTTCGGTTTTCGTCGAAAGCACACCACTATCGACCAGATACACAGGTTAATAAATGAGATAGACAAGTCTTTTGAAGCTAAGGAGTATTGCGCAAGTGTATTTCTTGACATATCCCAAGCCTTTGATAGGGTATGGCACGAAGGATTATTATACAAGATAAAATCCTTGTTCCCCAACTACATCTATGAAATACTTAAATCTTTCATAGAGAATAGACACTTTCTTGTTCAAAACGGTGAGGCACTTTCAAAACTCTGTGGTATTAACGCAGGAGTCCCACAAGGCAGCGTCTTGGGACCGCTACTATATCTCATCTACACCTCTGACCTACCAACCTCAGGCTGCTTAACCACCGGAACCTTTGCTGACGATACTGCGATCCTGGCTTCACATCGGGATCCTACAGAGGCGTCAAAAATCCTACAAGATGGTCTAAACGACATCTCAAACTGGCTTAAGACGTGGCGAATAAAAGCAAACGAAACGAAATCCGTCAACGTTACCTTTACCCTGAAGAGAGGCACCTGCCCGCGATTAAAGCTTAACAACCTTGAGATACCCCAATCAGATCACGTGAGATACCTAGGCTTACACTTGGATAAGCGACTTACATGGCAAAAACACATTTTTACCAAACGCAAACAGCTCGGATTGCAAATAAGAAAGCTCTACTGGTTGATGGGCCGCCGATCACAATTGTCACTGAGCAGTAAACTACTCTTGTATAAGGCTATACTCAAACCAATCTGGACGTATGGGATCCAATTATGGGGGACAGCCTCCCACTCCAACATCGAAATAGTACAGAGATTTCAAAACAAAATGCTAAGAATGGTAACTAATCTGCCCACCAGAGACTAAAGAGCAGTAACAGCCCTTTTGTGATTTTTCGTTTTATTAGTGATTCTGAAAGCGGGTTTCTTAAGCTTTCTATTGAATTAACTTACTTATTTCTAAGACTATTAGAATGGTTTTTATTTAACAGTTTTCACTTACTGCAAACGAAAAAAATTAACAATTTGGCGTGATTTCCCAACTAAAATACAGTATAAATTATACTGCAGATTAAATTTTAAGGTTTCATAACTAAAATGCAGTAAGCAATATAATTTTACAGTTCTTTAGATAGTTTTATATTTCTGGAAAAAAATTAAAAAAAAAATTAATACGCAGTAAAATTTACCGCCATACAAGCTATTTTTACTGCAAATTAAGAAAATACAATTTATTGTCACGAACTCCCAACTAAAATGCAGTAAAATCAAAGCTTGTCGCATTTTAGTTGTGAATACTTAACATTCTTTTATCATTATAAACTGACTAACACGCAGTAAAATACAGCATTACTGCAGATTAGTTTGGATAGCATAATGACACAGATGGGTCATACTCAGAAAAAGTGTACATTTGGTGTCTTTTCTTGTCCCGCAACTTCATATTTACGTAAATATTTAGTATTATGATATATTTTCTTTTATCCCCCCTTTTTGTTATATTAGTCTAATTCTACGATGATTTCTCTGGTATTTTCAATTAAATTTTCAATATAAGATTACATTTTTTGATTGTCAAAACATTGATAAAAATATCGCCATACATTTTTTTGGTGTCCCAATGACGATTACGCATTTTCAGAGATGAATTGTTACAAATTTTCATCGCTTTTTTTAACATTGACTGTGGTTATATTATTCTTGATGAATCAAGTAACTAAATAAGACCAATTTTATCCGTAAATCATATACAGAAGGATTTATTTTAATTAAACAAATGTTGTCCCAAAATTATGAAGTTTCGTTACTCAGGGTTAGTAACGCGTGATAAAATTTGAAACGCAATGACTTAAGGTGGTATAAATAGTTTTTTTCTAATCTGGCAACGTTATTACTTACGTCAAAATCACTATCACGGCAGCCATCTAGTTTTCGCCGCAGTCGTGAAGTCAAGACGTTTAGCAAGTGAAAATTTACAAAAAATACCTCAGGGTGATAAACGACTATTATTTTGGTAAGTTTAATGTTTTTTGTTTACTTACCATGTTTTCTTCATATCTTTTGTATTATCTAAAAGAATACACTCAGTGCTTGCGTAGTAAACCCGTGGTTTACGTAAAAACATTTTTAGAGGTTATGATTTCTCAGACTTTATTATCATTTTCGTTATATTGCGTAAAATTGCGTTACGTTACGAAACTGAGAAATTGTTAAGCTTAGTTCACAAAATCTAAAAGTGCATATCTATATACCTGTGTATTAATACACAGGTGTAGTTGCTGACAGGTTTTTTAATGGAATTTAATTAAATAATTACCAATGTTTATGGTATTATTATTTTTATTAATCTAAATAAGACTGATAAGCCAAATATAATCAGGTGTTTTATTCGCCCAATCCATGTGCACCATACCTTATGACATCAGTTTCGTGACGGAGATTCTCAGTATAGTTACCTATCAGTTTAGTTACAAATTCAAAATGTACACTTTTTCTGAGTATGACCCAGATATGATTATTCCTAGCTAAAGTGCAGTTAATGTTTTAATAAGAGAAAACTGTCAAAGGAGGTTGTGCATTCTGCGCAGGGTCCTTTATTAATTAGATGTTTTTTTTTATTTTTGATATGTAAATTTTACATAAGTGAGTTGAATTATTGTGATTAAATAATAAGAAATAAACGGTCTTTAAAATGTGAACTAGCTATTTTTCTTACTGCACTAGTAAATTGAACACTTTTTTCTTAAAAAACTAACTAAAATGCAGTATTTTTTTGACCTTACTGCATGTTAGTTGGGTTTCTTGACAAAATAACTGATCCAAACGCAATATTAGGGCTTTTTGCTGCATTTTACTAAGTTTAAAATGGTATTTTTTACAAAAAAGGCTATGCAGTAATAGGCACCAAAAAGAATAAATGGCCATAATAAATTCAGTTATTAAGATATATTTTTTTTTATTGCTTTAACGTGTGAACCTATGCCTTTACAACCTTTCTGAATTCAAATTTTTTTGCTTATACATTCTGTTGATTTTTTAAAATCAATTCTTAACTTTAAATGCGTTTTACTCGAAATCGTGATTTTGCTGTTACTGCACTTTAGTGTATGGTGGGCAGTAATGCCCCCTGGTACGTTACAAACGAACAGTTGCATCACGACCTGCAAGTTAATACAGTCAGGCAAGAAATTCTGCAGTACACAAAAACATATAAAAAAAGGATCATAAATCACCCAAACCACCTGGCAAAAATCTTAATGGAAGAAATCCGAACAACCCGCAGACTAAAGCGGAAAATGCCCCAGGACCTACTTAAATAAATTCCTGTGAAGTAAAGTAGGATGTGACATCTAAGGTCATATACCGAGCAAGACATTTTAAATCCCAACCGACATACTACTCAATGTTCCAGCACGGTGACAGATTGTAGTAAATAAGATTTCAAAAAAAAAAAAAAAAAAAAAAAAAAAAAAATCTCTAGCTAAAAAAAATACTACGACGCATCATTTTGCACAACATAAATTGAAATTGAATCATCGGCCCGGTCTCAAGTTGATTCGCACATAACCTAACAAAAATTTGTAAATAATTTATCCTTACTGGCATTGCATAAGTATTTGTTGTCTTACTATAATGGGTTGTGTTGTGTTTGTTGCAGATAAACTACATACTTATCCTACATTGGTGGGAACAAAACTGGTCCTATCACAAGAAGAATCCTTGAACGAATCTTTGACAACAACTTAGCTGCAAAGTGTAACTTTGTAAAAGTAGGTAGGTACTTTAGCAATGTATCATAGTAGGTATAACCCGGTTCATTAAAGAAAGGAATCTAAAATGGCGGTTTTTATCATGTCCTCACGCTCGCACACTATAGTGAGCGAGCGAGAGGACATGCCATGTGTTGCCATTTTAGATTCCTTTCTTTAATGAACCGGGTTATACGGTGTGTATCGTTTTACTGCAGAGCTACTGTCTCCAAATTGTGTAAAATTTGTCTTTATTTTGTCAATAACATAATATAGCTAACAATAAATAAATATTCAATTACTTATCATAATTTGTATTTCATTTAATTTCAGTTAACACAAAGTATAATAGGTAGGTCAACGCAGACGACACAACGTCCTCTCATGTACTCATCACGTCAAAGTGCAAAAGAGAGACGACTGTTTGGGCACAATATGAGTGACTTTTGTATGTCGTCGTCTGGGTTGGCCTATAGGGCTGGTTTCAGAGCGACGCGTCTTGCCAGCGCCGGCCGCACGCACGTCGCTGCGCATGAACATTATCGGCTTCAAAATAAGGTTGGTTTTTCAAAACATCGCAAAAACCAACCTTATTATGAAGCTGATAAGGTTCATGTTCAGCGACGCGCGTACGGTCGGCGCTGGCGAGACGCGTCGCTATGAAACCAGCTATAGAACCAACAAACATACAACCGCTTGCCTACATGTATTATGTGTCGTTGGGCCTACCCATAACACGTTTTCCTCGGGCCTCCGTAGGGCAATGCACGTTGGCCCCATCGCAAGTTGGGCCTTCGTAGGCAAATCCACGTAGGCCATCAGTTTTGGGCCCAACCCGCAAACTGCCCGCCAATTGTATGCATTTGCCAACTAACCAGAGGTATGTGGCCCAACTAAATGCCAACAAAAAATGCTACTAGGCTGATACAGCTTCACGAACGATATAGCTATAACAATATTATTATACAGTGCATAGTATCGTTGGTATTCTACGTATGTAGGGCTGGGCAAAATACATGCTTTGCTTTAATTGAAATATAATTTACAAAATACAGTATCGCAAGTACATACTTAATTAAAATACTAAATAACTTTAAGCAAGGTATTTGAAATATAAAATACAGTATTTTAGCTAATTTTAATTGAAATACAAAATACTAATTACAAAAACTTAAAAAAAAATAACCGCATCAAAAATCAGCAGAAAAAAGTGGAAAGTAACTTTCTTTCGGAAGTCGGTGGCAAAAATGAATTAAAAAACAAAATAACCAACTCAATAGTTTTTATTTTAACCTCATTTTAAAAATTCCTAAATGAAGGTTAAATGTATTTTAATGTTAAAATGTATTTTGATGCCTCAAGTATTTTAAATACTAATTACAAAACACTTCGTCGTCAGGTATTTGATATACGAATTACAAATTACATTTTAAGGAAGTAATTGAATACAAAAATACCAAATACGTATTTGTATTTCAATTACGTATTTTAATTACAAGTACATAATTCAAATACAGCCCAACCCTGCGAGTATGAAACACTTATCTTACTGCAAGTTACAAGATAACCGGACCGGATAATTGTAATGGTTCCCGTTGGAGTCTAGCCGGGAAACCCTCGATAACTTGCATGTACTACAATATTCACGGAAGGAAATCGTGATAAAAACAGACCATTCTGACCATATTATGGTAGTGTGTCATCTTTTGCGCCAGATGTAATGCATTAGTAGTACCGCTAATTACAAAGACAAATAAGTAAACAAACAAGACTGATTTATGAACTCACAGAGGCGTGAAATTAGTTTTTTTTTTGTCGGTGGAAAATCATGAAATAACTCCCCTCCCCCCCGCCCCCCCCGCTCTTGGGCAGAGCGAAGGGGAGTGTCAGCCTTCTACTGACTAAAAACCGAACCCATGTTCCTTCTTCGCCCTTGTGTCGGAGCCGCGTTAATCTTTCGATAATCCACAGCCCCCGACGGGGTGAAATTAGTATCTAAAATAACGATTTAAATATAATCATATTGACGAAATTTTCGATAAGTACCTATGTCAGCGAATCGAACCTCTTTTAGCTTAAAATGACCTCAGCTAAAGAAGCGTATGATCTACGTGATGCATCTTACGTGAAGTCATTATTCTCTTGCACTTATCCCACTTTATTAGAGGTCGGTGCAACTTCTTTTTGGGGGTATGAGGAACAGGGTGTAAAGCTCCTCATCCCCCATAGAAAAGGGAGGATCCTCCGACCGGACGGGTGTTGTGTCCGGCGGGCTAACTGCCCGACAGGTGTAAGTCGGGAACTCCTATATAGGCTTATGTCGCGGATAATGTTGATAGCGCGATGTAGAATTTTCTGTCGATCGTTTGTTAGTACGCAGGTGTTGCGATAGATGTCGACAGTCGCCACATCACTCCCCTCCGAGACCGGAGGTCGAAAGCAGGTTAAGTCTTGGCGCTTGTCAGCCAGTGGAAGGTTCCAGTGAGTCGGAACCGGATGCCGCATAGTTCACGGTGAGTCGGAACTGTCTGCGGTGATACCCCAGTGAGTCGGGGTGATGCTGCAAATTAGCTCCAGTGGGTCGGAGTGTGCAGTGCTGCGTAGTGGCTGGCTGCTGCGTCGACCAGGAGAGAAGTGCGTCTCTGCTTGCTGACCGGCCGAAGTGCAGTGTGCTGTGCCAAAGTCACTGATGAGGCTGGGGGTGATGTCCAGGAATGCGCTTCCGCTGCATGCTGGTGGACAGGATCCCATGAAGCCGTGGCTGCTGGCTGACGGTATGACTCGCTGCTCGAAGGCGAAGGGGAAGTGGTGACGACGTCTGAAGTAGTTGCACGAAGGCTGCGCTGACGTTCATGCTCGGGGTCATCAGTTTTGGGGGGTATGAGGAACAGGGTGTCAAGTTCCTCATCCCCCGTTGAAAAGGGAGGATCCTCCGACCGGACGGGTGTTGTGTCCGGCGGGCTAACTGCCCGACAGGTGTAAGTCGGGAACTCCTATATAGGCTTATGTCGCGGATAATGTTGATAGCGCGATGTAGGATTTTCTGTCGATCGTTTGTTAGTACGCAGGTGTTGCGATAGATGTCGCCAGTCGCCACATCTTTAGGGGCAAGAGAATAATGTCATCTTTCGAGATGAATCAATAATTATCTCCTATCACTAGAAGAAAGATAAGGCAAGAAAATGATGTCATCTTACGGGCTGAATCAATAATATCACTAGAAGTAATAAAACAGATTTTCAAACCTAGATAATGTCAATGCATAAACCAAAACATTGCGTGTTGACTCAGTTCTTTTTTTTTCTGTGTCTGGAGAAAAACCAGTCCTTAAACGAAGACATAATAAATATTATTGCTGACATGTGAATAAGTGGTTCTAAAGCTGCACCATTAATAGCCTACATTAAATAATAGGAATACTTGCAGTTGCACAGCATCTTCCGGTAACCTGACCTTCACATTGGCATTTTTTTTTCGATTTTATGTAACAAGACCGAGTCTTCTAATATATTATGTGTTTATTATGTGACCATCGTGATTGCATTTAGAACTTATTCTTTCTTGATCTTCCTTATATAATTCCTGTGAAATAAACTTTTACCGTGAATTTAGATTTAGATCGATCGAAATGATCCGCACAAGGTTGGGATCAGCTCTCATCTCAGTGTTCACTTTTGACTTTCTCTTTATCATTTTAGGGTGTTGATGGTAATTTTTATATATTATATTGACTTTGATCCGAGAGTAGCTAAGAGTTTAGAGTAGTCTTTGTGTACCTACTTCCTTCCTACTCGTGTTATCACTCAAGGAATCTTTGAAACTATATTAATGCATCTTAAAATACTAATATTGAATCTAATGTTTACGATAAGTAACGCCTCAACATTATATCTTGATACCTTACCGATGGTCATATCCATCGGTACTTAATCCACTGCTTATCTACATTTGCCATTCGAATGATTTATTATGATAGCGACATTTCTTAATAACCTTAATTACTCTCATTAATCAATATGCTGTTTATTTTTTGAACTTGTTTGTCATTACTACTGTAGATAAACTCATGATCCGGTCAGCCATGGCCCAATATTGGTATTTGAACTTAAAGGGCCACTTTCATCATTAATGTTGGCACCAAATATTTGTTATTGGTTTCATTTGCATAATGAATGTGTGCGCTTGCTAGTTTTACACTTGCACGATATCTTGTGAGTACATACTTTCTCTGTTTAGTAATACAAATGTTAGTTTAGGTGCAAAATATTGCACAGTTTCTAATGCCTTTTCATTGGTGTAAAGTAACTGTGTGCAGGTAGGTAATCGGAATCTAGCTATAGAGAATTGTGACGACTTAGTAATCTCTTGTTGCGTCTCGTTGTTGCGGGCATTCGGTGGCGTGTGGTTCGGTGTGGTGGCTTTCGGAATGACGCATTGCACTCGTAGTTTCGTTCTTCTTTCGTCCTTCTGACATTCAAAAGTGCCTGTAATGGCTTAATTGAAATAAACGATTTGAGTTTGAGTTTTGAGTTTCTTGTATTCGAACCGTACATCGGTAATGTTATCGCCACACATATTATTATCATTAACGGTTCTATCCCTTGTTCAGATAGTGGTTTTATCAATTGTCACCATCAAAGAGCAGGAAAACGGCGATCTGGCAGCGTCTAGAGATGGTAGTTGGTAATGATAGATTTTAATTATGGCGCCGATTTCCATCAGGCATAACATAACATAATAACACGTCAGTTGTCCCGTTAGGTTAGGTTTCCCTTTAGTGTAGGTACCCACATTACACCAGTTAAGTATATTTAAACCCCATCTGATCTCTCTCCGGTCGTGTCGGATTGCCGTCCCATCGGACTATGAGAGAAAAGGGAACAGAGAGTGCACTTGTGCCTGCGCACACACTTGTGCACTATAATATCTCCCGCGCAGATAGATAATCTCCGCTGGGATTGGCAGCCGTGGCCGAAAAACGGTTAGGAGGACTATAAATTATTATACTGATGAGAAATTCCTGATCGAAAAATCCAATAACACTTTGTCCAAAAGCACGACTGCTGAGTACGTAGCAGTGTTTTTTGAACTTAGCTGAAATCGTCCACCCAATAATTTGTGACTTCTTGTGAGACTGAGGTAAAAATTTTAAGTCATCCTCCAGCAGCAGCCTCCATACTCTGTGCTTGTCACGATTAAAAGTTTACCGTTAGGAATATTCTGTTGTGTGTATCTGTTATCATTACCTTATCATTTGATAAAGAAACGTTAGAAACATTACTGGAAAAAGCTTTTAAAAACCTTGACCAATATTTATCGGTACGATAAAAAAATCTGGCCCGTTATACAATCCATTAAGATCAGTTATTTATGTTTTATTGTTTTACATATCTCTTGCTCTGTAAGTAAAACTTACACCCCTGAATGCCGGGGTGTATGACTATCATTACAGCATAGGTTTTGGAATTTGAAAAAAGAACTGTCATACTCATACTGCACGAAGAATATTTTTAAAAAGTTTTTTTTTTTTTCTCGGTATCGATTAATTACTCGAATCGGAATCTAGACAATTTATTTTATAAAGATTTTATTTTAAATATGGAACTATTTGTTTCCACATCGTATGTTAGATGGAATCGATTTAAAAATCAAACTGGCCAGCAAGATTTGACGCGCTTGCGTGCGTGAAAAAAAAAAGGCAGTCTACTAGTACAAACTATAAATATACCTAAAAAGAACGTGACCATATCTCTTACAAATTGTAATAATTTTACTATTAATTTTAATTAAATACACATTTTTTTCTTCTTAATAAATGTTCATTGAAACCTGCTGTCTTGTTGTTTACTTACCTCACAATCGATATGTAAAGCAGAGTATTTATCTCGGGCGTAAGCATCAATTGCATACTCGGGTTAATTAGCGCCTTCGCTTCGCTCAGGCGCCAAAAACCTCGCATGCAATTGATGTCATACAGCCCTTGGTTAATAATCTACTATTAGAACAGTTAATATCAGGCTAGCTTATTTATTAAGTTAGGAACGACCTTCGATAATGTTGAGGTAGGCAGGTTTGAATGTAATACTATTATTATTACTAATAATAGTATCTCGGATCTGGATTCAATAGTATTTACTTCGACGCAATAAGATTCAATATCGTTTGAAGTACCTATAGTTAATTTGAGCCTGTTCCGAACGGTCATCGTAAATTAATACGCGAACTTTATTATTGACATGTTTATAATTAACTGTTTCTGAGAACTTTTCGCTTTTATGCTGTGATTATTTTGTTAGATCAAGTTTATATTTAGGACTTGGTAACTGTTATTTATAAGTACGTTGGTAACTAGTGTATGTAATTTGTTATGAAATGTGTATATCATTCAATTTGTGGAAGCGTTTAATTTCTTGGAATTAAAAAATATGCAAACATTTCCCGGAGATTATCAAGTAGGTATTCAAATCTGACATTATTATATGTTTACGAGGAAAAAATGGGCACGTTTAAAGAAAGAAGACTATGTACGGGAAGACTACAGAAATTATAGATGGAATGTATAGAAGGGTCACTCATGAAATGATGTCTAATAGACAAAATAAAGTCAAAGTCAAAATTATAAAAAGAAATAATAATAATAATAATAAAATGTTTATTGTCTCAAAAGTTACATAATATGCATGAGTTGAGACAGCCCCAGTAAGTAATTGAAAATACTTGTGTTGGGGCTGACTCGCTACTTCCCTTATTTGACACAGTATTGAGACTAAATTAATTACGACTAAATTAATATTATAAAAGAATACAAAATAAAACAAAACCCAGCCGATAAGCAAAGCTGGTGAAAAAATATGATTCTTAGATTCTATTAACTTATACTATGCATGCGTGTTTGTTAGTGTGTGTGTGTGTGTGTGATTGAGTGTGTGCGTGTTACTGAGTGTATAATTATGTACCTATGTATGTGTCATTAGCAAATTCTTACTAGAATGTGCTCAGTTTCCTCATACGTTAAAGTTTTTAGCCATTCAGTTATAACTTTCTTACATTCATATAAAACTTTAGGATGGAATTGAAGCTTAGCATTTATCTTGTTGTAAATATATGCAGATTGGGTTACATACTGACGTCTCGCAAAAACCGAACGAACCATTTCGGAGTGAGCCACAATATCCCTCCGTCTTCTGTCCTGGTTAGCAGAATTAAATGGAATTGATTTATGTAAAAATAAGGTAACATTCAATAAATAAAGTTGTCTTACCGATAACAATCCACTTGTTCTGTATAAGTTAATCGTGGGGTACCTATATGGTTTGAAGTACATCACTTTAATAAGGGACCGTTGGGCTCTCTCCAACTCAATAAATTTAGTTTTTATGGCACCTCCCCAGACTGGTATGCAGTATGTTATTACCGATTGAGCTAACGCAATATAAACATTATTCAGTGTTATTGGAGACATCACATGGCGTAGTGTCTTAAAAATCCATATTAATTTCCTTACCCGTGACATAGTAGCAGTAATCTGAGAGTGCCATGATAAACATTCGTCAATAATTACGCCCAAGTATCTTGTAGAAGGAACTTTTTTTATAATTTGACAGTTGCAATTTTGTGTATAGCGGTCTGCACACTCATGTATCCCAATCTCAAAATGAGCACCCGGTTTAGATCTTTGACTAGGGGAGAAGCAAATATAGTTTGTTTTAGATATGTTAAGGGTCAACAAGTTAACCCTTAGCCAGTCAACTATAACAGTGAGACCACGTTCAGCATTTTGGCGTACCGATTCCCAGGTTTCTCCGTAGTAGACAACAGCAGTATCGTCCGCATACGAGAAGATCTTCCCCCCGCTGTTCAGTAGGTTACACAGTTCGTTTATGTACACCAAGAACAGCGTAGGGCCAAGCACACTACCCTGCGGCACACCAAAAACAACATTTTCTTCTACACTATGTAGGTTACCTATTTTTACTTGTTGTGTTCTACCGTGGAGATAGCTGTCAAAAAGACGAAGGGCTGTACCTCTTATACCTATCGCCTCTAGCCTCTGCACAAGGATGGAGACCGAAACGGTATCAAAAGCTTTCTTTAAATCCAGGAATACGGTAATGCATTTGTATCCTTTGTCTACCCTACCTACAATTTCCGTCGTCAGTGCTGTAATAGCGTGCTGTGTGGAGCGTCCTTGTCTAAAACCATATTGAGAGTCAGACAGAATGTTGTATTTATTTAAGTAGTTAATAAGTCGCTTATTTAATATTTTTTCTATAATTTTGGAAATTGCAGGTAGGACAGATATGGGTCGGTAAGTGTTAACATCGCTAGTGTCTCCCCCCTTGTGCACGGGCGTAATTATGGAGCGTTTAAGTGGTTTCGGAAATATTCCCGATACGAAACATAGATTGGCCAGTTGACATATAAGGGGAACTACGAAATCCCTAGATAATTTGAGGAAACTTATCGGAATATCGTCCCATCCGGATGCACTTCCCGAATCAAGAGCCATGAGAATGCAGTCCACTTCTGCTGGATCAGTCTCTAACAACACAAAAGAAGAGGTCTGTGACCGTGAATTAGAACTCGTGACTAAATTAGAATGAAGCCCGGTCGGAGGTATTATTTCTTCTGCTAGTGTTTTTCCAATTGTGACGAAAAATTGGTTAACACGGTTTAAAGAGTCAAGAGGATGTGGTGTGATTTGAAGAAGACGTGCGTTAGATGATTTTGGTTTTTTGAAATGAGTTATGTTATTAATACTTTGCCAAAGCTTTTTTGGGTTTTTTATAGAACATGCAATTTGTTTTTTATGATATTCTCTTTTCAATTTCTTAATCAGGTTGGAGCAAAAAGTACGATAGCGCTTGTAGGTTACTCTAATTATAATATTACACGGATCCTTTCTCACTTGCAACTGCATTCTATTTCTTAGCCTGATACATCTCAGGGCCCCTGCAGATATCCAAGGCTTTAAGGTACGTTTCGAGCTGGTGACTAATTTAATGCTAGTGTTAAGAAGGAGAGATGTTCTTATCACATCAATCATCCTATCAGCAAAGGTATTTGGGTCGTTGTATGAGTTGAAAAGAGACATGTCTGCCCTTACTAGGAATTTATGAGCTTTTTCAAAATTAGTAAAAGATACACTTTTATTATTGGATGGAGCTTGATATGTGTGGGATATGCCCAATAGTACCGTTAAGTGGTCAGTTATAGAAGTGTTCAGAATGGCCACAAATGCAGAGTTTTTAGTTTTATCCAGCTTTAAGAGCACGTGATCAAGACAGTTCTCCTCCCTGGTAGGCAGGCAGTGTCCCGGAAGAAAGCCATGAGTAGACGACATATTTAAGTAAGACAGCCTATTTGCCCGCAGTTTTGCTGATTCTGTTGGTTTTTCAATTAGGTTTATATTTATGTCCCCAGTAATGATGATGTTATTGTGTGACTGAATAGTTTGAAGATGTTGATCTAGAGAGTTAATAAAGTTATCTGCGGACACATTAGATGGAAAAGAAAAAGACATATTACGCTGACTCCAGATAAAGTAGGATTACAGAATAATGATCATGGTATCATAACTCTTTGTTCTAACAAACTAAACATCGTTAAACAAATTGCAAGATTTCCTAATGAGCTTCGATTTTTCACGTCTCAACTCTAACATTCACGTTACGTAAAATTGACTCTTTGATATCTCAATATACAAGCATTGAAATGTAAACAATAGCATAATATCGCAAAAATGGCCTTGATCATAACTAACTGGCAATATTATAAAACAATTTTTGTTACAGAGGAAGACCAAAGAAACGATGGATGGACTGTGTAAAGAATGATATGGTAAGAAAGGCGGTGTCTTATAAGATGACGAGGAACAGAGAATTTACATGATACACCTCCTTTCTTACCATAATTGATACTGTTGAGTTTAGAGTCCAGACGTACGCTCCTCATGGCCATGATGCTGCATGGCATTTGTAATAATAAGTTTGATTGTAATGTACTTACCAATAATAGTACATTATGGTACAAGTGTGTAATGTTGGTGATTACCGCCGAGGCGCCATTGAGACCCGAGCCGTCAGGTGAGGGTCTTAAGATAGCCGAGGACGGTAATCATCAATACACACGTGTATCATACGACGTTTTTCAACACACTTGTGAAGAAAATAATACAAAAAAGTCATCTTCAACAGTTAGAGCGAGTTCTGAATTTTTTTTTCACAGTAGCGGGAAAAAATTATCGGTTTTCCTATGCGCGCGCATCTACAGTTAGACCAACTTATCTGTGCATGCGGGAAAACACGGAACTAAAATAAATGTACTACGTTTGACGTAGCGATGCATATTTCTTGACCAGTGGCGCCACCATGAAATTCAAACTTAAAGTGGTCATACTCTGTTGTTACAATGACGATCGACCATAGACTATAAGAATGAGGTTAATTTATTCAAAAAAAAAGTTATATTTATAATATTACAAAAGTTATATTATTTGAGTGAAAGTTTCATTTATTAAAAACGTACAAGTTAAATGTATCTATTTAAATTCAAAGTTGCATGAAATGAGCAAGCACTAGGTACAATAATTTATTTTTACTATTGAACACGATCTTTTTTGTATCGAAACTTTTTTAAGAACATAGCAACTCAACCAATAAAATTAAAAAAAAAACGGTGTTACCCGGTTAAATTGAAAATGCTCTGTTTACTCGCATATAATTTGCAATATGGTACTAACTTAACTTTGTAGTGATAATTCTATTATGCACTAGTGTATAATATTATTATGCACGTGTGAGTTATAGTTCGGTCTAAGGCCCTAAGAACGATGTAATAAGGCTCACTTTACGAGCAAGTGTGTTGAAAATTATGTTACGTAGTACCTAGAACTATTATACGGCGGGAGGTGCGCGTTCCTCGTCTGTTTCACACAGTGAAGTGAAAAACAAACGCCGGTGAGCGGGCACCTCTCCGTCGCCTTGTAGTAACTTATAACACACACTTTACCGATTTAGATATTTTTGCATTTTCTCCTGCAAAATTTAGAAAAATGGCTACGCTTTGCTTACCGACAACCTTTCATAGATTGCTTATCTTTTTTCTTTTAATTCACAAATTAATAATTATGTGACCGTCCGTCCTTTCCTCTTTTAGATGTTTTTATTTGAATCCGTGGACAATTAGTGTGGGTTGTACGTTTGTTAAATGAATCTAATAAGCTCCGATATTCAAATTGTAACGTGTAACTGTTTTTGTCCCTAAAGAAATAAAATAAAAAATAAAATAATAATATATTTCTATTCCCAAGAATTAGCCAGAAGTGTAACCGCCTCATCAATACTCTCAGGTTAAAGTCTAGGATTATAGGGAAACCCAATAACACTCTGTTCAACCTGGAAATCAACCCCAAGGCTAAGCAAAACACTTGCGTTCACAATAAACGAAGTAGTTTGGCGCCAAAAGTTTGGCCCAAAGGCGCTAATCTAATAAATAAAGAGAGAAGTCCTGACTGACTGACTGACTCATCAACGCCCAGCCCAAACCCTTGGACCTAGAAAGCTGAAATTTTGCACAGAGGTTCCATTTATAATGTAGACAAGGAATAAGGAAGGATTTTACGAAATTCAACCCCGAAGGGGGTCAAATAGGGGATGAAAGTTTGTATGGAAAATCGTCATTTTCACGCGGGCGAAGCCGCTGGCAAAAGCTAGTATTATATATGTATTTTCAGAAATATATCGTACAAACAATGTAAACTTAAGAATCTTGGCAAACATTGTCAGTGTTAAACTCGTAGTAGTCATAATAATACAAATGATGGATTGCAGTGAATTAACTTTGGTGCTATTTCTATGGAAGGCCAATTTTACTGAAATCATATTTATTCCAGACTGAACAAAATACATTGTATTAAATTACTAGCAAGTCATGAGTACTAGGAATTCATTAGGTATCTGGAAGAGCAGATATTCATATAATTATGCATGGTAGACTGGCAAATAATACAAATAATATATTAATAAAGCAAGTTAATTAAGTTTGCTGTTATTTCTAAGGGAGGTTAATGTTACCGTAATCATAGTTGGAATAATCTATATTATATTAAACTTCCCCTTTGCCCAGCAGTGGGACAAGATAGGCTAGAAAAAAAAGTATTTAAACTGCAAACCATCAGTACCTACATAGGAAGTCATAATCTACAAGAGTTGATGAATATGCGTGGTAGGTGGAGCAATAAACCCAGCCAGGGTTACGGAATTTGTTTAAAAGAGTCACCGCGGCCCTGAAACGCAATGAGCATTAGTAACATGGATGGGTTTAGTCAGTAAGATTCTGACACTCAATTATTCATTGTATTTAACTGGTAGACAGTGCATTGGCAAATCATGAGTACCAGGACGTCATAGTCTGCAAGAGCTGATACAATTTTATTATGCATGGTGGGTGGGGAAATAATATATAAGGAAGTAGAGAAAATATTCGTATTTCACAAAAATATTTTGATTTAGAAGCCAAGGAAGCGAAGAAGGATAGATATTATTATTACAGATATTTCAGTACCTACTGTCCATTAAAATATTGAATTTTTAAAAGTAGTTATTTGCTACCTATACAGTTTTGTAGTGTAGGTAGTTAGTATTTTTTTTTTGCCTAAATATCTCGCATAATAAATAAAATCACAATATCATGTGATTTTATTAGGCGAGATATTTATAATGTAAAAAAAAACTCCAAAGACTCATAAAAAAGAAAACGAATTAAAAATCCGTTTTTTTCTTAGTTTCAAAATCGTAATTATACAAAGCGACTACAGTAAAAAATATTCTCATTTTTTTTTCGAAAATAATCGTGAAGCATATTATGTTGCTTAATTAAAATAGACCTTCATAAGTCACTCACGATGAAGACTCCTAAAAACTAACAACGAGTTTCGATTTTTTAACTACCAAGGATTAATGTTCTGACAGCTTGAAACGATATTCCCACGATATTGTTTAGCACGAGAATATGATAACCAGACCCATATAGGTTCCATGGTCGGAATGAGGAAGAAAAGAAAAACCTACTCAACGCGGAAATACAATACTATTTTTAGCTTCATTCAGTATTTTTATCTGATAATTATATTTCCTATCCACGCTGAGCGCCTAGTAGGTTAAACAGTTATATTATGGCGTTTGCAAAAACAAATACAGGTCACCTGTCTGAGTTTATTTAATTTTAAATGTCTGCTAACTGTCTGTGTTTGGTAGTTATCGAGTATATAAAATGTGTTTTTATAGTTCCGGTTCAATTGCTCGAAACATTTCGCTGTTTTGTTGTTTTAAAAGTCTGATCTACATAGACTGGTTTTTCAATAAAATAACAAACTTCGAATGTTTTTTTTAATTCTCTATTTTTTTTGGAGATTGTCTGTTTCTAACTGAGGTCAATCACAGTTCATTGAACTGGTTCAAATAGGTGAAATTGATTCTGAAATTATTAGCTTTAGTTTATCTATCTTTAGAGCTTTTTAATTGTATGTATTTCCGATTTTCAGGTCAAACAACCAGGTTATTTTTTTGTATATTTTAGTAACTGTATCAGCTATATGTTGGTAATTAGCAATCTGAGCTCTGAAACTCTGGAATCTTAACCAATTAAACAAATTATTATTAAATCTAAAATACTCGTAATCATTAACAACACTCTGTAAACTCGTTCGAAACAACAATTTATTATTGGTGATCTTTACATTAGTTGAAACAGACAGATGGTACTTGGAACAAAATCAAAAGGAAATGTTCCGTAGTAACATGATGTTTTGGCTCGACAGCAAATGGGACTTTTAGTTCAATGATTTGCAAATGTGGAGCTTTACCAGAGGTAGCCTGTCTAGACCTATCCGGTCCAGACCAGACTCACGCTGTGTGGTCTTGGTCTAAGAATAGGTACATTAGGTGCCATTTCTTCCTGTAGCTGTCAAGAAAGCTAAGATAAACGTTATTAGCTGATGATGGATGGTTGAGTAAATACGTTACCGGTATTATACAGACTTAGTTGGTAGATGGTGAAGTATTATTTTTGTACATTTATTGAAATAAATACTAAATACCGTACTTTACCATACCATACCGTGTTGGTTCATTCCCGAGCTGGTTCCATGTCTTTACAAGGTCAGGAAATTTCTAAACTATTATTACAAACAGCTGCCCCATTGGTGTAGTGGTTGCAATCGCGAATGCTGAGTATCAGGTCCTGGGTTTCATCACTGGGTCAGCGCAGCATGTCTTCTTCTTCCATTAAACACACCACACTACACTACACCACACTACACTACACCACACTACACTACATCACACCAAACCACACCGCACCATACACCACACATCACATCTAACCGCACTACATCATACACACGCACCACGCCTAACCACACACACAGCACACCACGATTCACGTGATACATACTCAAGATGTTAGAATAAAGTAATAACAATAATTATGCTGTAATATAAATATGTAACATTAATATATAGATCTAAGATATGGAGGAGCGGAGTCTCCTAACACAGGCATTGTTTGCCTAAAAGGAGGCTCCAAACACAAATCATAGTATATGAAGCATTTTGTTTAAATCTTTTTTTTAATTTTTTTTTTCATTAAAACTTCAATAATACTCCGTCATCACCTCCTTTTTTACCATAATCATCCTTTATGCAATAAATGGACCTTAACCATACCATCAAAAAGGCTTAGAGAATAAAAATAAAACTTAATTGAAAACTAAGCAAAAAGCAAACGGGCCAAAATAAATCTTAATTTCGTATGTGCTTTTCAGCAAGAATTTGATAAATAATTGGAAACAGATTTATAAATCGTAGTCGTTTTTTAAATGTTTTTCATTTGATCTGTCTATTGTGTAAATGTTGATGTATTATTTCGATTTTTATCATTCTATAAATCTAGATAAGGTATACTTATAGAACAGATTTTGTTGATTTTTGTGATTATTGCGAAGAAAACATATTCGATTGGTATTTCTTGAAAAACGAATGTACTCAATATTAATTAATTTATAGTTTTTTTTTGTGATAGAATAACTATTCAATTGGTTCTTCTTGATAATCGAAATGTCTTTATAAAAAAATCTCAGTGTTGTGCTCTTCTTAAAGATTGCGTTGAAACAAAAACATCGTTTATAAATAAAACCAGTGAATGAAACGATACAAATAGTTGTTCTTTTATAACTAATGATCTGTCTCAATGATTTGTTAGTGTTTTTAATATGAAATTGTAGTGCGAACATTTTGTTTTACTACACTTCTATGGGTGGTCTATTTACGATCTTATAAACTAGTGTAAAAAAGACATAATGGCACAACTGTCGCTACTTTTTTTTTTGTTAATTTATAAATAGGATCGTTAATGTGCGATACGTAATCGTCGAAATTAATACTTGTTCCGTGTTCTTTGATAAAGTGTGGGTGTACCATAAGTTTACATAACCCTTCAGGAAGACAGTTGTGAATGTTGTGATGTTTTATCATCAGAAGTGCGAGTCGGACTCACGCATGAAGGGTTCCGTACTGTCGATAATAGTTATACGCTTCAACGCGGCAGCTGGAAGGAGATGGCGGGATGAGCTGGATTCTTTTTCAAAGGATTGGCTACAATCGCACTACACAATAGGATGTGGGACAATAATAGGTAATTGGCTTATAATAGTCTAGCGGCATTAGAAGTTTTTTTCACATTCCGTGAACATAATTATCAACTGTCTACCTATTTACTGATCATGACATTTAGCCCGCTGGCATACGGATGGATAGAAAGCGGAGGCTTAGTAACAGGGTCCCGTTGGTTACCTACCTACCCTTCTAGCACGGAATCCTAAAAACTGAATCTTCATTCCACGTGTACAATACATGTCAAGATCTTTGTTAATTAGTTTTCCTTATTGCTAACAGACAGAAGTCTGTCGTATTTAAATAGTCATTTTATTATTATTCTATTATGATTAAATTGTTCGTCGATGTAAAGATCAACTGATTTTATGATAAACGTTAAATATGAATATATTATCCGTAATTGCGATCTCAGTCCTGCATACTAAGAATATCATGTAAACAGCTTAATAAAATAATAACTATGGATGTATTCTGAACGGAAAACGATACGTATGATTAAATAAATACCAATACTGTGATTATTTATATTAGAACTAAGCGCCATCTTTGAGGAGCTCGATCTTTAGGTAAAGTCGTGCTTGCCTAGGTTGGTCCGTAGATGGGTGACCTCCCATAACATACCGAGTTTCCTCCATGCCCCGGAAAGTACGTTAAGCCTTTGGTCTCCCCTGCTTTTTGGTACAGGTAGTCAGTAGCCTGAAATTCTGACACTAGTGTATATATAACTAGCTGATGCCCGCGGCTTCGCCCGCGTGGAAGTCGGTTAAATTATATACTTACTAAAAACCTTCCTCGAGAACTACTTTATCCATTGGTGAAAACAGCATGAAAATCAGTGAAGTCGTTTTTGAGTTTTTGAAGCGTACACAAACCAACATAACATTTTATATACAGATATAGATATAGATATGCCAAAGGATAACGTATTAAATATCCAGTACTAACTGGGTTATGGAGGTCAGCTGAAAGGCAGTCGCTCCATATATTACTGGTATTCAACTACATCCGGTTAGACTAGAAACCAGCAACAACATAATTGGGAAAATGCTCAATCTTTCGTCCAAGGTCATTCAATAATTCCATACCTCTAAAGAAAATGCAAAAAACACAAATTCTAGGAAATTCCAGTTTACATTGGCGATAAACGTAAATGATCATTATGACTCGGTGACATATCGAATGAAACATTGGCGTGCTGCCAAGTCGTTCAATAACTAGACGTTAAAAATATTCTATTTATTTCTATGTAACTAGCGTACGGATCAAATTATAATAAATGTGAGACGTTAGGACGTTAGTCATCATTTCTGTGCGTTCGTAATTCAAAGACTCGTTCCCTTAGGGATTGCAATCCGGGAATCTATTTTAAATAATCTCTGCAACTACAGTTTTACCCATACAGGCGAATATTGTAAGTAAAAAATCTTTAAACTGCATCGGTCTAGTGTTCACAATCGCGATTACTGAGGATCAATTTCTGGATTCGATTCCGGGGTCGGGCATTGTTTGGACTTTCTACTAGGAGTTTCGCTGAAGCAGTCGCTGAGTTTAGGTTCGTGCCCAGTTGATGAACGAAATATGGATGTACTCAGGGACACTCAGGGTACACCACTGCCTTACCCTTCAAGGATTATGGGTGTGATGTTATGCATGATGTAAATCTTTGAACTTTAAAAGTTGTTTTTTTTGTCCACAAGCTCTAGGATACAACACATGCAAACAATTTAAAGATCAATCGCCTAACAATGATCAAAACAAACAAGTTCTTTTTTCCATAACAGGTTTTATACCAATTTGTGTTACTAATACAAAAGTCTCTTGAGTTCCTATTCAGAGGGCCGATCACCCGGTCTAATCTCGAGTGTTATCAGGATCGGATTTAGATCGAATAAGGCCAGCATTATCGTACACAACGCGAGCTGCTCTTGCCTTGTACTTTACCTCCGCGAATTCATTCGAAGCATTCTGTAAGGCTTACTTTGTTCCGAATCCAATTTCGGAAATAGCCTTCATCCCAGGAGGTGAAAACGTTGAATTTATCCGCGAAAGTGAGAATTCACAATTGAGACTAAAATTCCAGCTAAATGAAATAAGGCGCCAAAGGGTGATGGCGGCATGGTCAGAATAGGTACTGCCTGATTATTTTGAAGACCATCTATTGACTTGGCAATCGGAGGTTCTAAGGTGGGAAATACTGGAATATATTAGTTTATATTTAGAAACAATAAGGTAAAATAAGCTACAAACAGATCAACATCAAGGTCATATTACGATAGTATCATGGCATCGGAAAAAGAAGGACATGAAAACAATACTAAAGTAACACTATAATTTAAAACAATTAGTGATCCGATCCAAAACCAGTTCATTAGAAAGTACACAGCTGTTCTAATTTCACCCAACACAAAACCAAAAAGGGACATAATACATGCAATTATCCTTCAAAAAAGCTGTGAACAAAAAGATACTGATGAGTTTGACAGCTTAATTTGCAAATAGGCCCACACTAACAAGCACAAGTTATTTATAACAAGAAGCCTGCAAACCTGGTTTGATTGATGACTCAGTGAACGCAGAAACAGTTGGCATGGAGTCAAGTAAGGTGAAGCTCCAAATGGAGGACGGACGAACGGAATATTTATGTAACTTTTGGGAAATTTTCCGGAATGAATTAACAACTGATAATAATGATTTTGAAATATATAGTAACTTAAATACTATCATAAACGGTATCTAGGTTAATTCACCTTATTAACATGAAAAAGGCTGTCAAACGTGTGTCTTCGGTTACCAATCAAACTGCAAAGACGCCAGCACTGTAAAGCTACCCGAAACTGTCAATCAACCTTGAACCTAAAGCTTGAGCGATAAAATTAAAAATGTGTTAAAGCAATTTGACAGATTTTACAGCGCGCACGGCGCCAGCGCCTGTGTACATACCTACCAATAGTATCACTGGTTTATCTTAATTGCATGTTGATATTAAAACAATAAAAATATATTTATGTAAGACTGGCCATGAACTTCCAGCATTATCTCGTTAGATATTTAAAATTCTTCACAATTCCCGTCCTTTCCAATCGCGTGAAAATAAATCCTTAGCTTTGGCTCCTATGGACTGCGCCCGCACAAAAGCCAGTTATTGAATGACAGAATTTATGTAACTTCGTTGCTATCTATAACATCGTGTTCAATTAAATTAACTTCACTTACTGAATAAATTTATGTCAATATAAATTCTTTGACCGTCGGCTATCGAACGGGCGTTGCAAGTTTATGTTAATCTTTAGATTCTGTGGCTTGCATATCCCGTTATTTCCCGAATTAGTCATTTGTGGTGATGATGTAACTATGAGAAGATGTGTCGATGTTATGCATTCACAAGTAGTCGTAAAAAAATCTGTTTTTGCATCGTCTAGACGTCTATAAATTGACAATGCAGCGGTAATTTCGCCACATATTAAGCCTCAATAAGTATAGATGTAAGACAGTTAGTACGCAAATTAGGTGCTATGGACGTGTTGTTGCAGACACCAGCCCTATATACACAATACAAGCTGTTATGCTGTACTTATGAAAAGAGTATTTTAATGACAAACCGGTAGGGACCGAGGTACTGTCTTTGTATCGAACTTGGCACACTAGCATTTTCAAACTCATTAATCAGCTATTCTTATGACTAATTACTAGATTTGAGAAATTCCAGATTTATCTACACGATCCATTTGCTTATTCAAAACACAGTTGACTACATTCTAAGTTCGCTTATTCAGGAGCAAAACCAGCACAATACTCGTTGTCGATTCGATTCGGTCGTCATATGAAATTCCTTGCTCGACTGACATTTTGTGATTTATATTTTCTCCTTTGATTGGAGAAAACCTTGGAGATAGTTTGCCCTATATAGATGGTGGAAATAACGTTGTGACATACATTTTGAGCGAATAGATTTCTACTTTTGTATAAAATAAATGATATAAGTTTTTAAACTGACATGGTCACTGACACTACTATTAATATCATAAACGGGATATCACCACCCGCAATGACTTCAGTTTATCCGTGATCATGGTGCTTGTAACAGCGCCGAAATATCGGGAACTCGAAACAAAAATCAAACATGGTAAATATCCCGTTTATGATATTAATAGTAAAATAAATGATGTTTTAAAAATAATAAAACACAAAAAATTTCAATACTGAGAGTTCTAGATGAGCGCTGAAATACCGTACTGGTACAAATGTATTACGATGTATTAAAAAGCCTTACATGAAAAAACCTATCGATATGTTTTTGAATTAATGACAAATACTACAAATAAATCGAAACTTGATGCTGACTGACAGTCATTAATGTAGTGCTGCCAATTTTAAAAATAACATAATCTTAAAATCACATTAGCAAAGAAAATAATATACAGACGTCAAGATTAAAGCCAGAGGTAAGGATATGCCAACCCTACTCACTGACACAGAACACGCTTGAGTAGATAAAAAAGTAAGTAGGTACAGCAAAAACGACACAGTAAGACAAAGTAAAATTGTCTCCAGTTCTTGAGAGTCAAACGCGATAAGACGAGAACTATAAAACGGTTATTATACAGCTAGAACTATAGCATTATATCCCATTGCATACGAAGTCTTGCATTAAATTTGAATTTAAATATCAGGTGGAGAATAAAAATGGCGGAGTCCGCGTATATGTATAGGGAAGGTCATGGACAGGATATTGTGACGTAGTTTAGGAGAGGCCTATAGGCTTCAGACGATACCTAAAGACTCAGCCTATCGTTATATACTGCTGAACTAATACTCCAGGAGTGGAGTGGCAGTGGGCAGGACACATTCCTCGCAGAAAAGATGGCCGATAGAGCCGAAAATGTCTGGAGTGGCGACCGCTAACCGGAAGACGTTGCGTTAGAAGGCCTCCCACTAGGAGTACCGATGACCTGGTGAAAGTTGCGGATGATGGGACACGCACGAGACCAGTCAATGTGGCGACACCTGAGTACACTGTGATAGGCTAGGGGTTGATGGAATGATTCAATACCAGTAAATACAGCCACTTTTCTAACAAAATTTTTATCATTTTATTCCGGTTTGAACGACACGTTCTTCTAAAATAAATCGTTTTCTATAATAAATTGAAGAGTTGAGTCTGGCTTCCCGTAACCTATTTGCGCGTTTAACGCTTGCTTTAACAATTAATTTTGCACGATACAGGTGGAGGCGAGTCTTGCTCGCGGCAGCTTTGATAGTAAACGAAGCGCCTTTCTCAACGTAGGCAGAGGTTATTAACACAACAATGTTATTTTGATTAGAGCTACATTGATAACAAATGCTTTTATAAACAATTGCGACCTGCCGGGGTTTTTACGACCTGATAAAACGTCAAAAAACATAAATATCTTGTTCTTTACTATTAATTAAGTTTAATATAAATCTTCCTACGTTAATTAAATTCTCTAAATGGTTATGAAATTAGTATCAGCCGTTTACACATATTAGAAAAATAATGTGATTCCACACACATTATACAAAAAGTGACTTTAAAATTCCGTTTCACGGTATACCTACATAATCAGGCCGTGAAATCTTTTGTTTTTTTTTTATATCAACACTAGCTTATGCCCGCGGCTTTCGATAATTATCCTACGGGATTATACTACCGGGAGTAAAAGTATCCTATGCGTTAATCCATGTTATAAACTGTGTTAGCCAAATTTAAATCAAATCCGTCCAGTAGTTTTTGCGTGTAAGAGTAACAAACATCCATACTTACAAACTTTCGCATTTTTATTATAAGTAGGATTCAACCAGTTATCGATATGGCCGAATTAAAAGTCCTGCGATTCGATGCAACCTTTTATCCTAAAGATTTCGATTAGGTCATAGAAGTGCTTAATAAAATTAACTCTGATGGCATTTTAATGCGATTCAAATATTAGACTAATGATTATTGAAATCGTTTTGGGATTCAAATGTATGCAGTTTTTCGTAAAATTTGAAAATTTGGATGCAGTTTGAAACAAATATGCAGACAAGATATTAACATCTACAATGTTGTTTACTTTATTTCTCTAACCTGCTTCATTAAAATAAGCATGCATGTCTTCTTCGTCCAATTATTTATTAGTTTCTATCCCTTTATCATTCACTTATACATCTCCAGTTACAAGCGGCATCAGTGAATAACTTTCCTTGACACTATCGGAAGCAAAGTGTTGCAATCATTTGTAGACATTCACTACGGTGAATAAATGGTAACAGGTTGTGTTGTGAGCCTGCAACGAATGCTTGATTATAATCATGTCTTTGGGATGATATTCATTGCTTATAGAAATAATTTCTATTACTGTTTATTTGTCTTTGTAGACTGGCTTTGAATTCTTGCCAGTAACATTTTCTGCGTGTTTCTCAAAATCCCGCTTTAAATCATTTTCTGCAGTCATTCCCTAATCTAATACCCATGCATTTTTCTGCTCGTAAATTCTGGAACACAATAAAAACTTCTCCAAAAATGGTCATATCAAAATCCATTATTCAAACGACACTTCCATTTGTCTACTTCGTAGACGCACAAGATATATTGGAAACGGTTCCAGTTCAAACGGTTAGGAAGAGTTACTAAGGTGTTTGAGCACGAAATCTAGGAACGAACAATGACAATGACCCCTCAGAAAAGTACACGGGAGAAGAAAGTTTGGACGAAATTGGTTCTTAAGACGGAGAGAATAAAAGTGGTGTTGGTGTTGTTAGGTGAAAAATAAATGTTTGTATAGCTCTCGACGCTGTACAAGATTGATAGAGTAGCCCGTGAATGAACTTAGCAAATATTACACAGCTGATATTTAGCGGGAGATTTTGTAAGAAATGTTTGTGTTATAGCCGACAGTGGCCAGAATTCTTATGAACTTTTCATTTTCTATTGACACGTTATTACCGTTGTTCTAGTTAGTAAATTGATTACCGATTTCCTCGAACTATCTGTTTATTTGTATATGCCGCATGGAAGTGTGCCAAAGTTATGTAGTCATCTTGTACTTTTGTATTTTACTTTCCGTGTTTTTTTTTTACTGATTATTTCTAATCGCTTTCTTTGCACTGTAAAGATTATGGCACGCAAATATTTGGTCAGTATGCGCTGATAAAAATGTATTTGTTAATTTCACCACTGTTCCATTTCGTTTCCGTTTTGTCACCGTTCTGAATCATCCTATTATTGGAGTACAGTTTTTTAATGTACAAAACGTGCAGTTTTTTTTTGTTACCGCCGTTTATTGACACTATGTAATATCTAAGTAAGCAAAGTTCATAAATCATCATCAAATTGTACAAAAAAAAACAAGAAGTTAACAACATCATACATTCTATTTGAAACTAATTTTGAGAAGCCAACATCTCATTTTACGCACTGTTATTATAACAAACATGTTTTGTAATCCTGTACATATTTACTTATAAGCTTCCTCATATTCTGTGATAATGAGATAAGACATGATTCACACACGCTACAGACTCTCATATGCCTACCTATATCTGTATGTTGATACTGAAATAACATAATATTTATTGCATTATTTCTCGCGCATTCATAGACCGGCTGTTATTTTGTAGATTACGGGTAGTCAGAAGGCCGAACGTCGGACAACCAGTCTTACCAAGGGGAATCGTGTTATTATAAAATTCAGATATTCAAGTGGATCTGGTGGGATTGGTAGACGACTCCGACAAGGTAGGGCAAAAGGCCAAGCAGATGATGATGCTACATTTATTTCTGAGCACAAAAAACCCATCATTGAATTTTAGTTGAATTTATTGTCAGATCGAAATGAATAAATAACAGAAGTCAATCTTATCGTATGCAACGATCGGTAGATGCCTAGTTAATCCCAAATCTGTAGTATAAATCTAGTTGGCTTATAAATGTTACGCACGATTGTAAGGTTAAATTCGCTTAGAATAAGGACAAAAGACGACGTAACCTTAAGGTTAACATAATGTTAACATAGTGTTCTAAAGAAGAGCCTAGACAGGCCTTTTTCGATTTCAATGGAATAAAACCAGATGTCAATATCTATGTTACTCAAAACTTACGCTTGCCTTCCAACCTCTAATGAATAAGTAAGTATCTTTCTAGACAAGAGTGACCAAAAATCGTTGACTATAAGGTAAGGAGGTAGTCAGACAATCGAATAACTTAGCCTAAAACAACATAACTGCGCCGATATAACATGTCGTCCGCCTTCCGCATCTGTTTTATCCAAGTCGCCTATTTGTTTTATTGGTTGACCAAAGTCTGATGTATCCCGCGCTAGGATTGCCAAAAGTATCGAATTATATGTTTTATTATGTACACCATTCAAGAGACGGTCTTATCGTTAAAAGCGATCTTTACACGGTCTTCACTCCAAATAAAAGCGCGATGCTGGTCATTCGTGAGAAAGAAAACTGGGCATAATAATAGTTTAAACAAGATTTGCTTCATGTAAGCCCTATCTCTATGATCATTAAGTCCATCACTTATAACAAGTTTCACATCATTACTATCTAACGCATGCTACATCTATTTGATACAAGCAGTATCAGTGTGTTGCAATCTAACACCATTTAATGATAATGTTTTAATAAATCAACGTCATAAGCTGTTCCTGTATCTGTATATCACTGACCTGTTTGGTTAATGTTGATGCCAGGTTCATCTTTATTCTATTGTACAGAGTGGGCATTTATTCTTGTAGTGTTTGTCTGGTGTAACTTTTTTTTTCATAAATGACGATTGACAGGAGAGCATGGAAGAAGAAAACGTGTTTCATCGACCTCAAAAATTATGGCATTAGACCTGAACAAATGGCAATCCCTCTGGTAGACTGTCTGTTTCTACATGACTCTGAACTCAAGTCCGATCAAATCGGTATTTCAGGGTCCCCACTTAGAATATATCTAAATGAACATCTCACCTTGAAAACAAAACAGTTGTTTCGGGATTGCAAGGAAGCTGCTAAACAGCATGATTTTAAGTATGTTTGGGTTAAAAACTCAACAATACTTGTTCGCGAGCGTGATGGCATGGCTTCGTTTGCAGTTCGCACACTGGACGATGTCCGAAAAATTAAAAGTGGTGACAAAATCCCGTCGGTCAGTACTCAAAACCCCGCTTAGTAGTGGTAACGATACGTCATGCCATATGATCATATTATTTGTTAAACTAGATCTCACAAACTTTGTTTACTGTATAATTTTTATGTTTCTATATGTTATTTTTTGTTTGTTTTACTCAATAAGTGTTGAATGTCGTAATTCTAACTTGTTCACTGTACGAAATTATAGTTTATTATGGAGGTTATTACTGTACACAATACTATTCTTTATAATTATTCTAATTTTAGTATATTTTTTAAGTTTCGTCTGTTTACTATTGAAGGTTTTTATCTTAATACAATTGTTACTTATTGTTCTCTTAACTGCAACAAAAACGCTTTCAAAACTGTGCTATTTTTATTGTAAAACTGGGTTACTTTCTTTATCAGACATGAGCTTGTCTTACTGTTTCTTGAGTTTAATTTCATTTATTAGTATCTCAAAATCAGTTTTATCATTAGTTTTACGTGGCATCTTTTCTCATGGCATCAACTTATTTAACACACAATGTTTGCACTTTTGGATAATCTACCATTACCAGTGACTGACAAACACTTAACCATATATTATCAAAATTGTAGGGGTATCCGTACAAAACTGCATGCTTTATATATGAACATTCTCACCAGAACTTATGATATTATTATACTGACAGAAACATGGCTAGTGCCGGAAATAAATAATAATGAGTTCATTGACCAGCGTTACGTTGTGTACAGGTGTGACCGCGATCGGGTTAGCACTAATAAACTGGAGGGCGGCGGTGTTCTAGTGGCTGTACTGAAAATGCTCCGTCCCTTTGAAATCAACTTAAACACTTCAGTTAACGTCACCCCACTGCACAACTACATAGAACAAATTGCTGTTGAAATACCTAGTGGTCAAAAACTAAAGCGTCACGTCGTGGTTGCTGCATACATACCACCTAAAACACCCCCACCTGTGTATGAGAAGCATTTCGAATCACTTTATGAAACTTTGTCTAATCCTAATGTCGATTTTTTCTGTGTAGCCGGAGATTATAATCTTCCAGAAGCAACGTGGCAGACGTCTGCTGCCCTGAATACCCCAATAGCTTTCCCTTTGTGCTCTGGATCAACTGCGTCATGTGACCATCTTAATAATTTTATATCCCTTCTAAGTGCCTCTCAGTACAACAGCACACTTAACTCCAAAGGCAAAATATTAGACCTCTTAATATCTAACTTACCCTGTTGTGTGAAACAAGAATCATCTCCCTTGCTACCTGCTGATGTCTACCACCCCCCATTTGTTTGTGACATAAATATAAAAATTAATGATCCACCTCTAGACAGGAAATCTATACAAAAATACAATTTCTACAAAGCTGACTACGAAAAAATAAACGACATGATTCAGAGAACCGATTGGCAAGAACTTCTTACATATAAAAAATCTGAAGATGCTTTATCGTTGTTCTATGGCAAACTAGACCAGATTATCAAGCTGCACACTCCTTTAACGTATTCGAGATCTTCCAATTATCCAGTCTGGTTTTCGCGTCCTTTGATCAACATTTATAAAAAGAAACAGAAGGCCTGGGTCAAGTGGAAGAGGTATGGAAACATGTCGGATTATGAGATATTTAAAACACATAGAGCTAGTTTTAGGGATATGTGCGGGAAATGCTTTTCTAAATATATAAACTCAATAGAAGATGGCCTGCACACAAATATCAAACAATTCTGGACATATGTCTCAAATCGAAAAGACCAACCGTGCATCCCAGCAAAAGTTTACCATAAAGACACTCAATCCAGTGAACCAGAAATAATCTGCGACATGTTTTCGAATTTCTTCCACTCCGTTTACGAGCCTTCGTCACCGTTTCTGTCACAATGGCAACCACCCGCGGAAACTTCCTCAAGTTCTGATATTATCACTAGCATAGACTTTGACGAAAATAAGATCATAAAAGAACTGAAGTCTCTGGATCCTACTAAAGGTCCAGGTCCTGACGGAATACCTGCTTATTTTCTACGCCACACTGCTACTTACATCTGCAAACCGTTGGTTATCATTTACAATAAGTGCGTCACTGAGGGAGTATTTCCAAAAGAGTGGAAGCGTGCAAATATCACACCTGTACACAAGGGTGGGTCGAAGGGTAACGTTGAGAACTACCGTCCAATCTCGATCCTCTCCACTTTGTCAAAGGTTTTTGAGAGACTCGTCCATAATGAAATATATCCTTTCTTACACAATGTCATTATACAACAGCAACACGGCTTCGTTAAACAGCGGTCTACTACTACAAACCTCCTGTCTTTCTCCAGCTTTTTATTTGATAGTTTTGACAATGGCCTGCAAGTTGACGCTATTTATACAGATTTTTGCAAAGCCTTTGACAAAGTGGACCACGAGCTGCTGCTCAATAAAATTGCCTATAACGGAATTCGTGGCAATTTGCTTCGGTGGTTTGTTTCGTACATTTCGAACCGCTGTCAAAGGGTGGTAATCAATGGTTACAGATCAAGTGTTATCGAAGTCACATCTGGTGTCCCACAAGGATCCATCCTTGGGCCGCTCTTATTTAACATATTTATTAATGACATAGGTGACTGTTTCCGCTACACTGAATTTCTTTTGTATGCCGATGACCTGAAGGTCTACAAGTCCATCAGAACTGTCGACGACTGCATTTTGGTTCAACATGACCTTGATAGACTTACAGACTACTGCCACAAGAATAAATTAAAACTGAGTTTACCGAAGTGCAACTACCTTACATTTACTAAGAATAAACATATTATTAAGTTTGCCTACAGCCTTTGTCATGCGCCTCTATCTCAACTAAATTCAATTCGCGACCTCGGTGTTATACTTGACTCTAAACTATGCCTAGACTCGCACATTCATAAAATTGTCAGCAAAGCTTTCCAGCTATTTGGTTTTATCATGCGGTCCACCCTTGACTTCAAGAGAACCTCGTCATATTTATGCTTATATAAAGCGCTTGTTCGTTCACAGCTAGAATATGCAGTGTCAGTATGGAACCCTTTCTACAAGAAATATACTGAAATGGTTGAAAATGTACAGTACAAATTCTTGCGCGCTATGCACTACAGATGCCACAAATCATATTTGTCATACTCTCAATTACTTAGTAAGTACAAGCTCCTCTCCCTTAGCTCTCGAAGGAATTACCTCGAAGCCACAGTACTATTTAAAATTGTCAGAAATAAATTGAACTGCACAAATCTAAACAGCATGATCTGTTATGCCGTACCTCGAACCATCCACAGGCGGCAGGTACGCGCAGGTACTCTTTTTGCATTAAACACTTGCCGAACTAACTCAGGCCTGCGCTCACCGATCCGCCGTATGGTTGACACATATAACAGTAACTTTGTCAACATAGATATCTTCAATTGCACAATAAGTCAATTTAAAAACCTCATTCGCCATTCCCTATTAAATCATACTTAATATTGTATAGGTAATTTTGTTATCTTTAAGTTTAAACAAATTATTTTTTAATTTTCTCTTAGTCGTTATTTTTTTTTATCATTTGATTTTATTTATTGTCACATGTACTGCTATCAATGTTCCTAGCGATTAGCTCTCTTTTTACCTAAACTGTACGCCTACTTGTGGACAGCGTTGTGGGTTACTTTATAACCAAATTTATTGTATGTTAAATTAATTGTAAGTCTTTATAATGTAACTGTTTGCTGTTCCTATGAATAAAAATAAAAATAAAATAAAAATAAAATGACATGGAGATGAAGACTATATCAAAAAAGTGTATGGTGTGTGGTCCTATAACGACAAGTTTTCTTTAACATGTGTAAGCATCATCAATTTTGCCAGTAGCCTGTGTTTACTTATGTAAAATAATGTCAGACGATTAATCAGATTAGGAAATTTATTTTCGTGGTATTAAAATCTAGGACAAAGTCGTCGATTAGAGTCATTGAACTGCGATTATCGTGACTGATAGCGTTGATATTGCTGCTTCGAATGTTTATCATTGATTCGATTGGCCTTTGATTTGTGTTTCGCTGATGTGTTATTTTTCTGGCATTTTCTTAGAACGATTCAGATTATTTCAAAGATGGGCATAAATTGCTTGCTTTGCAGCATGGAACAAATTCTTTGTATTTCATTTTTTGTGTTTCGTTTGTTGTTTAAGTCTTGGTATCTTTTACCAGACAGTAAAAGAAGACACGGTCAGCTATGTTGCACTAGAAGTTACTAATCTTCTGGAGACTTAAGGACTCTCAAGTTGATATTATCTTAAATAATTCTCTGAAAAAAAGTACCTACCACTCCTTAATAGTTATACGCACCATTAATTCTTATTTTAAAATTGCCTCACGTCTTACACCTTCAATTTGTAGTTAAGATAATAATAATATGTACCTTCGAACAGGCTTTTAACCGTTTCTTAAAAGTGACCAGTACTTGACAGTCTCCATTTACGGGATAAGAGACCTGATTCGACTCCTCTGGATTTGCATAAAACAACAGTACTTGCATGTTTTTGTAAAAGCCGAAACCGAACTCGCTCGGAGAGTTTCGGAGACCAATCGGTTTCTCTTTAATACATGATGGAAGGTAAACAGTACAATGCTTTTTCTTAAACTTTCTTTGCGTTTGTCGGCATTTCTTATAGGCTTAATGTTCCCATTGTTTTGGGTCGCGTTATAGTATTAGTGAAGATTTGAGAGCCTAGTCAAGCGGCAACTGCTTTCGAATTGCGTGGATCTATACTATGACATTCACCAGGATTGACATCAACAAGACAAAAGACTCATCTTCATCATCAGCCAAAAGACGTCCACTGGTAGACACAGACCTCCCCTAAGTATTACAAGCCACATTGGCTGGATTTACTTCTGGATATTTTAGATAAATGTCTTTTCATCATCATTAACATTGAATTTCACGTTGTCAAGGCCTTTTATTTTTATTATAACTGCTGAGTAAAAGTTAACACGTCAGGTCGAAATTATTACCGGACTCTGAATGTAGGTGGTTATTATCAATTGTATGCCTTCCACCAGTTATAATGGCTCCCACGGGAGCGATTGCGTGTACGCAATGGCCCATGCTTGCCACAGTTCAACATATATCTCCATCAAAGAGATTTGGAGTTTAACATATCGCTAGGACTCATTTTTGATCAATTATTGAGGTTAGCCAATATTGACGCAGTGATTGGTAAATGTTTATTAATCGGTCAGCAGTATAATTTGTCATTTTGGACTGTCACCTGTGTATCTATGGCGATTGAGCTTAGAATTAGACAAAACTCTCATATCGGAACTTTCAAACTATATTTGAAGGATTCAATTGAATGACAGTCCAACGATATTTGGTCATCACACGGACCAGTCTTCAGGCTTCTTGTCCATACTGCTTTTCCGTGAAAATCTACATTTGAGGCGTGGTGCATTAATTAGCTCACCGTTCGTCCGTCTTGTGACGACAGATCGTATCGATAGCATTTGTGTTCCACGCGCGCTTCAAAGAGCCCAGAACAAAAAAGGGCTAAGTAGGAACATGAGTGGTTTTTAGTCAGTATAAGTGTAACACTCCCTCACTCAAGTCATTTGATAATTTCTTACCCACCAAAATAATAATGTTCACTGCCAAATAACCAAAGCAAGCCAAAAGGTCACTGATTATGGCGGGACGAACTCAACTATTTTCACAGGGATTAGTGATTAACAGCATTGCATAGGGAAACAAGGAATCCAAGGAAAGAGAGAAGGAGCGGCTTTTTCCCAGCAGTGGGACACAAATGGCTAATAATAAATAAATAATGACTATTTTTGTAACACTATTTCTGAAACATACTCGTACAGTAATCGTAATAACCAGCTGTCTAAATGATATAGACTGACGAAATCTAACTAAACGTTCACAATTTTATAGGCACACTTAGTGAAAAATATGAGTCGAGCTGATAAAAAGGAGGTCAATACTTGTAATAACATACTGTAACTGATCATTTAGACACCGATTACACTAGTGATTAGCATTTAGAGGTAATTGCACTGAAGTAACCTGTTTTTCGCAGACATGCTCAACTATCCGCTTCCTCACGTAGATAAGCGTTTTCCTATCTATTTTGATATTCTTTCTTATAAGCTTGATAACAATTTCATTGATAACCTACCTTAATGTTTTTAACTTTCTAAATTCTTTTAAAGATTGAAATGTGACTGCAAGATGTATGAACGTTTCGCATCGTGCTGAAGGATCGAAACAGGGGAGGTCAATGAGTTCAGAAGGTTTTATTTTCATCCTAAAATATGTGGTAGGTAATATAATTATGATTTATGATCACAGAAGAGATAAAAGAGGTTAGAAAGGCCATGTGGGCGGGGCACGCGCGCCGCTTATATGATCAGACGATCATATGTCGACAAAATTTGATTTACTGACCAACAATCGCGCTCATATTGTGACAGCGAACGGAGCTCCGCGAAAAAAAAAGAATTATGCCGTGTTGCGCGATTATTACGTGTCGGAAAAGAAGCCAGGTGTGCAGTGTGGCTCGAGAAGGGATTTCTCTTCATCGGTAAGTCTAAAAACCTTAAAATACAAGTGATATTTGTAATTATTACAATAGTATTATGTAGTTCGCAGACAAAAATGATACAATCGCAAGCAGAAACGAAATTATGTACATTGCTTGCAATACGTGGGTACCATCTTGTACTACGTGGGCGATTGCGCAATGCATTTCGTTCACTGCGAACGTCGCGTGCGACGAGCCAAAGCTTAAATTCTGCCTACTCTTTGCGTTTCGATAGTGTTGTACAAAGTTGTCAATAATGTCGATATTTAGTATGTGTGAATGCATTCAAATGATTATTATGTTATGATTAAAATAACTTTTGTTTATCCCATACTATCAATACCTTATTATTGTTTATTGATTGTTTTTCATCTAAAATTTGTTTTGAGGTTAGCCATTTATAAATCGAAACATACATTTTAAATTTTATTTTTAGGTTTCCAACAGATCCAGATATGTTACAGACCTGACTAAAGCTATTATAGAAAAATATTAGTGTGAGATTGCATTTTATTCTGAAAAATTCGAATTTGATAGATAGCAAGCGCATGCTATTGCTACTTAATAAAGACGTTTTATTTCAAGACAATAATAAAATCTGAATTGAAATTGAATTCCAAGTACTTAATGATCAATATTTGAAAAAAATCTTTTCTGTTTTCTTTTTATCTTTAATTTTTTATGTGTGAGAGACCAATAAATATTTTTGCTTTCTTATTTTCTTTCTTTCTGTCCCGTCCCGAAATTAAAGCAAAAACTGCAAAACTTAAAGTAACAAAACTCAAGTAATTTTATCGATATACATTATCGACCTTTTGGTCACCGTAACATGTATGAGAAATATACGCAAGTGTGAGTGTACGTCAAACGCAATGTTTGCGCTAGTGTGACAACCAGTAGCAAGCTCGCGATCTAAGTGAGTGCGGTTTATTTGTGTGCATAATTCGCGTACTTATAAGCGTCTTGCATGTAGTGGTTACAGAGAGTGGGAGACAAGCGGCGACACGCGTTCTAATACAAATCAGGAACTATTTCCTTTCTAACCTCTTTTATCTCTTCTGTGTTTATGATGATAAGAAAAGGGTTTTGCAAAAAACTTGATAATTATTTTAGCTTTTGAAGTCGGTGACTTTTGTTTGTTCCATTTAGTTGTTTTTTACCATCGACTTCTAAAGCAAAAGATATTTTACACATTTTTGTAGTTTTGAAGACATCACACAAAAAAATCAACGATTGTATAATTTATAACCTTTGGGAAGTCGGATCAAAAAGAAAAGTTAAGTCTATATAGCAAAAAATTTCCAAAAGGTACCTTACAAACGGGTTATCAAAGGAACCAAGATAACGAATAGATACACAGTAAAATTAAGCCATCAATGGTATTGTATGACAAACTACAACGTTGTTGCCTAACTGTTCTCCACGATGTGTTTATGGGGGTCTAATTGACAACACACGTACCTCTTACTGATACATGATTAACACCTAAAAGAGCACGTTTTATGACCCCCAAAGACTATCTTATCTCTACGTGGATTTAGGATTTGGGAAAAGTAAAAAGTACTTTTTGTGAGACAAACGTGTTCTAAAACATGACAATGACATTATTTTACTAACTGGCAATGTTTTTTTTTTTATATTGTGTTTTTAATGTTCTTAGTAGCTTTATACAGAGCACGGAATTAATTAAACACAGCAGTATGTACCTACTTTTAAATTTCTAGTCGCCGAAAATGCGTTGAGCACACATTCGTGTCCATTTCTATCACGAACTGTCTTAAAAGTCGTAAGTTTATGGCTGCAGTACGAGTATATTTCATAATTATTATTACCTTTTGTAGTGTTGACAATCATTCCACCACTACTTTCACACTACTGTCTCTCTATGATAACCAATCAATATTGTAGCATTCATGAGAGAAACTTGAAGCCTTTTATTCCATGAATAAAACAGTTAGCCGCGCTTTATAAGGTGTGACTTTATTGACACCTGACACTATGGCAATGGGCATTTAATTTACATATTGCAAGAGGATTTGCTTTTATTTAACATCAAAGTACATGATTCAGACAATCTTTAACTATCGACCAGTGGTGTGCCAGGCACGAAAATACCCGCCAATACCTTTTTTTTTGCGGGTGGGAAATCATCAAATAACCCCCCGCTCTTGGGCAGAGCGAAAGGGAGTGTAAAACTTCTACTGACAAAAATTTATCCATGTTCCTTCTTAACCCTTTTTGTCGAGGCCGCTGTATCTCTTTCGAACAACCCCATCAATACCTGAGATGCGTTTTAGAAAAGCTCTTCGAAATCTAGCCTCTCTTCTTTATTTGTCAAGCATTTATTCAATGTTGTCAATATAATCAGGGATATCCTAATATTATCCTATAATTATTATAATATATCCTATAATTGGGTTCTAGAGGTCAGACAGGCAGTCGTTCAGAATATTGATCTTCAACTGCTTCTTGTTAGATTTAAAACCGAAAGAAAAGAAGAAATTATGATAGCTCGAGCTGCATTTTGAATGGCCGAATTACTAAGCCGGTAACTAATGAGATGACCATTAAAAGGTAGGAAAAAGTTTTTATAACCTTATATTTAACTTGACTTCCTAGTTAGTTTATAATTTTAATCCTAAATAGGCTTAAATATTTTGCCTCAATTCACCTGATGTGAAGCCAAGGATAAAGCACGCTTGTGTATCAAAAACCGAGTTACACGAACTTTAAAAAGATGGATAATTAAGACATGCTGGGTCGACCAAAAAAAATTGGAAGAAGAATAAAATGTATTTAAACTAAGCAATAAGCAATACTATTGGCCAATAATTGATTTAGTTCAATGCAGCGTGTAGGTGGTCAGTCATGGGCCATAAAGGAAACATTTCATGCCTGTAGTACACCTCCGCTGCGAAACAACAATTGCGAAACCGCTGCGCGAGTTTCGCTGTACAATAGTACTACGGTCAACGGGCGGAGATGTAGACGGCTCCTGAGCAAATGAGCGAAATCGTGTTAGAAAGAGACAATATCATAGTCAGTTTTGTACGTTAGAGCAGGGTATTTCGCTCCTGTTTCGCCGCCAAAGAACTTACAACTCACAGCCAAACTATTGCGGTTTCGCCCTTTGAGTTTCGCAGCGGAGGTGTGCTACAGACATAAAAGGTATCCGTGGGCGCTGATCTAGTGGACATTTAAGCACTTAAACTATTGTTATCTTAAACGTGACACGCACAGAATTTATGCTAGATTGGATTGCAGTAGCTCTAACTCAACTGGTTTCATTTGAGGTTATAGTTAGTTGGAAACAGGAAGGAGTATGATTTCAAAGTAAATTGAATTAGACAGTGTGTATAGTTTATGTGTAAGATATAAACATTTCAAATTCAGTGACGGGGATTTTGCAAGTCTTTGAATGTTTGTGAACTATTATCCTATTTTATTAAGAAATAACCGAGAAGGCCTCCCACAGGGTGGACGGATTGGCCTGGTAAACATTGCGAGGTCCCGTTGGATGCGAGACGCACGGTACTTGTCAATGTGGCGACACTTGGGGAGGTCTATGTCCAGCAGTGGACATCTTTCGGCTGAAATGATGTTGATGGTGAATGAGTGGGAATTGGAAATAACTGTATTTTTCTTTGACTAAATACTGCTCAAAATGGCATCAGCAGACATATTCTTTCAAATACGGCTCATCAAATTTAATATAAGTTATTATAATGGGTTCAAAAATAAATCTTAACTCCTTGCTATTCCAATTTCCTTTTTAAACTTTACATTGGCATCAAATGGCGGATTTTAGTCACGTTGCATACAGGTAACATTCATAGGTGTCAACACGAGCGATATTGAAAATGTTCGGTGTAACGCGAAAAACTAGTCGTGAGACTCACTGATAAAAAGAGACGCCAACTTTCAAAGGCCCTGAATAGGACGAAAAAAAAGTTTTTTTTTTATCTCTACTGCCTCTTTGGTCTGGTGGTCTCTATTTTATTCCTGGGTCGGGTAATTTTTTATTGGGGTTTTTCCGTCAGGAATTTAGAAATAGCAGCCCGGTTCGATTTGAGCCCGTTTGATGGCAATATGCTCGGGTATACTATTAAGTACATCTCTACCTAAACTTTCAGAGAATATATTTCAGGCGTGATCTTAAATTCTGTGCCATTATTTATGGTAAAAAAGATATCACCAATTTTTTTTTTGTAGCAACAGAGTTCCCGGGCAAAGATATTTTGAGCCAAATTTTAGCTAGCATTACTCCACACGGTCTCGTACTAATAATGTCATCAGATCCACTATGATGTGCAAGAATGTCTCCGGCAATAAACTCCAAGAATCCCATATGGTGGATAGGTACTAAAACTAAATCGACAGACGGCTGAGAATTTCTGAGTCACAAGCGTTATTATAATATGACATGTCAACATAGTGTCAGTTCTCGCCCGAAAATGTCGTTTATTTATCATAATAATATGAATCAATATAGGCCCTAAAAATATTAAAATAAGGCTAAAGATCAAAAAACCGGAAGACTTTATGATGGGCTTTGAAGATTTTGGCCTAATTTTATTTGTCATAATATTATTCTAACTAGTCATGATAAAGTGACGATAAAAATAATAGTGCCTAATATTTTTAGCTTCACTTTATCATGACTAGTTGGACGCGTTGTGGGTTATGACCATATTATGGCCCACATCTGTGGTCGAGAACGATCCGAATCGGGCCAAAGAAATTCTGACCATTTGAACTCGTTCCTAACTGATTGACCAGAGGCAGAGGAGAGGCCCAGCAGTGGGACAGAAAAGGCTAATTGAAAAAAACCTAATCACAAACTTTTAACAAATTCTCTACACTATCATGTAACTACTCGTATAATGTCACACAGAAAGTGGCTTTTGGATTTGTATTGTACAGACGCCAGCCACTACATTAACTGTCATTTTTCCCCAATCAATCTTGAACCTTAAGCCTTAAGCATAAAGTTGCAAAATTGAAGAAATATACCTTAATGTACTGGCATTTGTGCTAGGTATTTCGAAACCTAAAAGAAATAAATTAATATTTATCGAACTCCTGGTATACGTTGAGGAAAAACATCGTGGGGAAAACTGGACTGATAAATCTGTTATCGCGAATACTCAGCGAGTAGTGAGCAAGCGTGAGTTCCAATGACGTTTCTTATCTTAGTAAGATGTGTCTGCTGCTCTGCCATCGGACAGTTACAAGGTCAACGTTACAGGGTGGTTGTTTCATTGATAGTTACAAAATAGGGAAGTTAATAGTTTATTTGCAGTGTATCTCTTCACTAAAAAGGGTAAAAAAAATAAACTTTTGTGATTTGCGACCGACTTCAGAAAAAGCACAAAAAGGTCTAAAATATTTCGTGATTTTGACTGACAACAGAACTTTTATTCGGAAGTGTGTTTCATTGACTTTTTTGCCAACGACTTCCAAAGTGTAGGAACAATCGGAGACATCACATTCTTTCACATTAAAAGGTTGTATTGAAATGGTTCCTAAATAATGGAGTAATGAGGTAACAAACAAAAACAATTACAATCTAATTGAGAACCTCCTCCTTTGGTGAAGTCGGTTCAAAAATATTATAATAGGTACCTAGTTTTCCAAAAGGCAAAGGGAAAATAATATTGTTCTTTTTTTATTTCAGACGGAAAACATTAATCAAGTTTTCCCCGGGAATATACGTGACATATAATCATTATGATTTCAATCACATCATCTATATAAATAAAGAGAGAAGTCCTGACTGACTGACTGACTCATCAACGCCCTGCCCAAACCCTTGGACCTAGAGAGCTGAAATTTTGCACAGAGGTTCCCTTTATAATGTAGACAAGGAATAAGGAAGGATTTTTCGAAATTCAACCCCTAAGGGACTTAAATAGGGGATGAAAGTTTGTATGGAAAATCGAAATTTTCACGCGGGCGAAGCCGCTGGCAAATGCTAGTTGTATATATATTTACCGTTCACATTCTCCCTATGATGAGTTATATAATATAATTATATAAGTGGTTTAAACTCGGGAAAAAATTTGTCCAGCCGGTTTTCCTTTAAAGTGGGAGTACGGAGTTTTCCTTTATTATCATTTCCTTTTATTTTCCCTGTATGTATTCTTATAATTAGAGGAAAATGTTTTAATAATAGAAATAAATTGAGCATGAGTAAGAGCACTGGTTTTTTATACTTACAATTTTTTTTTATTTTTTTTTTTATTTAGTTTTAAATGGCCACAGTAACATGATCAATAACTATTAATATCATCATATACCTTGCCTTTTTCAACTATGTTGGAATCAGCTTCCAGTCTAACAAGATGCAGTTGAAAACCAGTATTTTACATGAAGTAACTGTCTGGTCTGACCTCCATAACCCAGTTAGTACTGGGTAACACGATGGGTCAATAACTCTTAAAACTGACCTTAAATAACTTAGTTGACGATAGCGAGTTTTAAGGAGATAAAGTAAGGACCCAACGTATTCATCTCAGACCTTTCTAGTAATTAAACAAGCACTCAAACATATGACGTCATAAAGTCCCATCTTTGTCTCTAAAGACAATTCGGTACAACGACGATAAAGACAATTTTTTACTACCCCAACAAAATATAGTTACATAACATCATGCATATAATCCACGAAGAGTTAGGCATAGGTGTACGTAATAGAACATCTACATTTTGCAAGTCATATTTTTTGTCCCAAGTGATATTGGGGGCTATTGCCATTAACCGGTTACAAATCGTCTGTATTTGCTATGTCTGTGCAGGCTGCTACTGAGAAATTCCTGATGGAAAAACGCAATAACACTTTGCCCAACCCGGGAATCGAACCCAAGCCCTCATGCTCAGCAGTCGCGCTTGCTACCACTAGACCAACGAGGTAGTTTATTCAGTATCAAAACAAATTACATTCGAATTTTACGAGCCAACAAAGTTCAGAAAGGCTATTTAAAAACGGTAAAGACTTACTGGTTTCCATTTACGTACTTTTAAATTTCCCCAACAAGCACTGGCTGAGGGTAGTAAAAAATCTGCTGAAATTACCCATTTTGGGACTAAAGGAACTTTCTTAAGGGTACTTGATGGCGGCTTTGATTTTCAAAATATATTGGCTGACAAAGGTTAAGTTTAGAATCAAAGAATGTTGGATTGAAGGAGGTTATTTGAATATTTGAGATGTTCACGTCATTAATTCATTATTCAGAAGTGAGATATAAATAGAAGATAGGAAGGTCAAGGCAAGAAAAGCCACATTTATTTTATTAATTATGAATTCTGAATGCACGAATATAATTATAAATAATACAGTATTTTTTAATTTTTTTTAATTAGCCTGCATTGTCCCACTGCTGGGCAAAGGCCTCCACCAAATCCTTTCACAAGTTTTTCGGCCTAAACTAATAAATAAACTAACAAGAAACGATGAAAGGGTATTAAAAAACTATTTCTCAATTCTGTCAGCTGGTAATGGGCCCATAAGACTGAAGATAGTTGTATTAAATAATGTAGCCAGACTGAGGAAAACTACTTACGTTAATTTACCTGCGTATGTTCGTGCACCGTATTAATCAGCACGTCGTTGTATATACCTACAGACGAAAATAATACCTACACCTAAGATAAAAATTTATCTTGCAAGTTCAACGAACTTTAGGGCCGTATGTCCGTCTTAACTTTAAGCCTTCTATTGCATCTTGTCACGTAACTTCAAAACTTCGGAAGATTTTAATGTAACACAAACAATTTTAGCTCTTACATACATTGGCGACGGTAGAAAATTTGGCAAGAATCGCGAATTATGTGTCAGGGTGTAAAAGAAGAAAATTGGCGTCACCGAAAGATTATTTTGCTTTCGTAATTTTATTATGCTTGTACTGGTTTTAAAGATTATCGGTTGTGTCATAAAATCTAAATTCGGATAAACGTGTGATACTCCGACTGATTTGAGGAACTCATGGATAAGTCACAATAACCGTTCAGGTCGATCTTTGGGGTAAGTCACACTTGCCTATATAGGTTGGTCCGTAGATGGGTGACCACTTAGTACATACCGAGTTTCTTCCATGCATCGGAAAGCACGTTAAGCCGTTATTGATCTCGACTGCTGTCAATTATAAATCTTTGACAGATGTAAGGTAGTCATCATCAGCCTATAATGTTCCCACTGCAGGAACACAGGCCTCCGCTCTAGGAGAGGGATGGGCTATAATCTACCACGCGGGCCCAGTGCGGATTGGTAGATGTCACATGTCTTCGAATTGTTGGTTCTAAGACATGCCGGTTTCCTCACGATGTTTTCCTGCACCGTTTTGAGAGCAGTGGTGATGAAATAAATTACACAAAGTAATGCGCCTGACTGGGTTCGAACCCACGACTCACTGTTCGTAAGTCAGAGCCGTACCACTGAGCCACCACTGCTCTCCCAAGGCAGTCGCTCCATGTAAAATACTGGTATTTAAGCCAAAATCGGTTAGACTGGAAGCCGACTGCGTAAAAGCTATGCAAATGATGACCCCTAGTGGTCGCTACTAATAGTACCCGGCACGGTTCTTGAGCGCTCGGCGGAAGAGTTGGGATCGCTGTGCGCATCGTACACTTTACGACAAATAAAATGCACACCCGTTTATTATTTATTGGTCGTGAGGTAAGTGCTGCAGGAGTAAAGAACAAATCCCGAGTGACGGCTATGACGCGATGCGCTACGGGCCAATCACTGCACTTTCCCCGCCCCGCGTCTCACTTCATGCCACCAAAGGGACCTAATAACTCACTTTTGCGTCAGCGCTCAAGAATCGTGCCGATCGTTATATGGAGCACGAGATCCTGGTTTTGATTCCCAGATCGAGTGAAGTGTTATCTATCAAGCACTTCTCTGAGAGTGGTTGTTTAGCTTCGCAATGTAGTTTTATTACTACTCAAATATTATATAAGTAGATAAAACATAATATTGTATGGTACGAAAAATTGTAAAACCAAAGTGGTTGCGTCATAAATCCTGATTTACTATTATTGCGAAAATTATTAATACGGTAGCTGTTTTAAGGACTAGTTTTTCCTCGAGTTATTTTAGTTTTTAAGATTATGAAACGGATAGTGAACTCTGTAATAAATACGTCAAGTAGGTACATTACTGTGGCTAGGCGAATATAAATTACAGTTGTGAGCAATTCCTATGCAGTCAGGACTCAGTGTTATGCATTCAAAAAGATAAGAAAAGCTCTAAACTGTGTGTTTTATTTTACACTAGCGACCCGCCCCGGCTTCGCACGGGTGCGATGCTGTCTACTAAATATAATATACATGAATACTACATATTAACCTTCGTCTTGAATCACTCTATCTATTGCTGAAAACTGCATTCAAATCGTGATGAGTAGTTTAAAAGATCTAAGCATGAATAATAAACAATATTATTGAGCATTTAGATTACCATTTATTGTATAGGAAAAGGACTTTTCACGAGTTTTAAAATAAATAAATAACAGAATTGACTGCTTTCCAGTACGCGACATGCATCCAAAAATGACATGTGATTATAAAACAAATGTAATTTAAAAACAAAATATGCTTTTTATGCAAATAATTATAATAATTGTGCTTTGTGTCGTTGAATACTAATTATTTATGTGTATTCAATGCAAATTGTTTTAATCTTCTCGTAATGCATTTATATTGATTGATTGACACTTGAAGTAACCTAACCTTTATTTCATAATTATTCAGGCTCCACAACCGATGATCAATCCAGAAAAAAATGTTAAATTCATCATTGTTTTTATCAATCTACATAAAACGAAGGTTATACTGGAAATGTGTTTCACAGTATTCTCTGAATACTTAGTTAACTTAACTTGAATAGAAGCGCAAAACATCGATGAATCAGTCTTGTAACTTGTTACAATAATTTAGCGTTCGAGACAATTTTGAAATGACATATCTATTTAACTACTGCCTACATAATGTTCATGTTTAAGAATAATGTACAACACTTACTACCAAGTCTGAAAAAATATATCATTTGAAATTTCGACACCTTGACCAAAAATAATTAAGTGACCCTAACTTTTAGGAATTTCTATTACCTACAAATTGTTTTTTTTTAAGTGCAGAATTGGTCTGCTCTTGACCTCGATCACGCCTAATTGAAATTATTCTATCATAATGCTAATCCTGTCTTCACACAATGATTAATATACAGATAAAACAGATATTATTCGACTCTGCAATTTACTCTAAAGTGGTATGAGTCATTTTGTTTATTTTTATTTACGATCTACCGGTCATGTTCATGGCCAAGCAAATGTTTGTTTAACGAAGAGAATCTATTGCTTTCTTGTTCTTAACTGTTTTTTTAGTTTAAAAATAATGAAGGGCCCTTAGAACACGATTTATTGTTGTTTTTTTAATATTTATGTGAAAAGTAGAGATGTGATTTCTTCATTCATGAATCGGCTTCAACATCAAAATTTTGCCAGGTGTTAGTCGCGATAGTCTAAGACTATAAATGAATCATCACATAAAAATAACATTACGCTTGTATTCTCCGAACGGTTAGGTAGTGAGTGGTGTTGGTATATTACATACATCATTAGTAAGTATATAAATTGGGGAATGGCCCTGTAAAAGGTAGGCGAGCTCATTGTTGTCAATGAAAGATTCCTGATAAAAAAAACCCTGTAATAATGAATTTATTATGATTATGCTGTGTATATTGTCCGTCACAGCACAATCATTAATAAAACTACATAAACATACAAATACAGTCAGGTTTTATTATCTGCATTCGCTACGTCCAGCTCTACTTAAAAATCGAAGTCGACCGATAAAACCAAGATAAAGTAGAAGTTATGCAGTTGTAAGGCTTTGCATTGATTTACACTTTTATAGAGTCAGCGTAACTCTATTCCGATGTTTGTGAGAAGTGTACTTTTATTGTTTTACTTATTTAACGTGTTATATTCACTACATATTTTAGAACAAAGTCCTCCACGCGTCTGTCTGTCTGTCAGTCGGTCTGTTCGCGATAAACTCAAAAAACACTGCACCGATTTTCATGTTGTTTTCACCCATGGATAGAGTGGTTCCTGAGGAAAGTTTTAGTGTCTTCCCTAGTAGCATTTTTGTTGGCATTTGTTGGCATTTAGTTGGGCCACATACATTTTTGTTGGCATTTAGTTGGGCCACATACCTCTGATGTGGCCCAACTAAATGCCAACAAAAAATGCTACTAGGGTTATAATTTGACTACCATACACGCGGGCGAAGCCCCAAGCAGTAGTAGACTATAATTACTTGAATTTGTATTATACAACAGCTGATTCAATCATTTTGAATAATTCATAAATTGACATGAAAAACTTTTTTTTGTGTGACCTAAAGTTTATTGAACGTTTTGAATAATTCAGAAATTGGAATACAAAATCGGAATTACAATAATATTCGTAACATACATACAACTAGTATCATTGGCGTATTTTTTTTCTTTAGGAAAAAGGTATTAAAATGCCGGTCGACTTTTTTAGCACACAAATTCATTTTTTTTTCTTATGGGCAGGAAGTTAATGATGAAGATGATGATTAAAATTTATTCTTTCTCTTATCGCTAGACACGAAATCGTGTCAAATTATATTATTACCTATTTTTTATGTATTTTTACGTATATCCTTAGTTCGTTGTATTTTGTACAAACGTTAATCCCATTGTAACTGTCACACATATTTTGATGAGACTGGTTTATCAAGTTCAAAGTTTAGAATATTCTTATTATCAAATCGTCAGAAGTCAAAAGGTCAGTCAAAAATATTATAATGAAAACATAAAATTGAGAAATAGTTTTAGGTAATGATAATGTGGAAGAAAATCTATAATATCTAAATCGATATCAGCTAAACAGCGTTATCAAATTCAGGTTAAAATGAAATTTATACAAACCTGTGTATAAATTAAAATAGACAAGGATTTTTTTTCATGTTTGGGGGGTATAGGGTGTACTGAACACGTAGTTTATAATAATAATAATAATAATATTCCACAACTATCACACAACGCCATCTAGTCCCAAGCTAAGCAGAGCTTGTGTTATGGGTACTAGACAACTGATAAACATACTTATATATTTCTAAATACATACATAATATAGATATATATAGTTTAATCCTTGGGCGTCGGTATTCCTGCCACCTTATACCGTATATACACTATACACCCCCTATATGTTTGTAGTTGTAAACCACTTTTAAACGTTAAATTATCATAATTGTGGCTTTAAATGAGGAGGGGTCGGCGTCTCTGAGAAGAATCATCCAAAACAAACTCAGATGTCACAATTTTTTTTTAATCCTGAGATACAATCTAGTTCAAGTCATATAAGGGCAAAGCCGAATACGGTCTGGGGTGGTTCTTTGAGAAAAATTACTACACAGGTTTGTTAGTCTAGGTGTTTTAACACTTTATTTATTTTTTAAATGTCCTACATTTCACCTCAATCTTGCCCTGAGGACAGAAATAAGGTCGCTGATGGAACGACCTAACCCAAAAGAAGCCTATTTGCTGGCGACTATATAGATTTCTGGTCATATAAACTTTACGTCTGATTCCGTTTAATTACTTTAACTTTATAAACACTAAAATAAATGTCGCTCTTTGGTAGACCAAAGAGAGAGAGTTTAAAACTACCGAAGACTCCAAATATGGTAGACCATAATTTGGAGACTTCGGTAGTTTTATTCTCCGTATGAGAATATTTTAACAATTTAGACAAGATGGCCTTTATAGGCCTCAGAAATAACTTGTCATTTAATTTTATGATGTTTGCACGTTGCTATAATTATTATGGTGTACGTGCAAACAGCTTTTAATATCATAATTATAGTTATGATGTTAGTCTGAGTTACAACACACTACGAGACGTAGGGAAATCTGTTTTGCAGAAAATGTGTAATTTTAATGATTTCTTGTAGGTATCTTCACTTGGTAACATATTAGATAGTGTAGAAGGTAACACAATAATCTATACTAATATTATAAAGCTGAAGAGTTTGTTTGTTTGTTTGTTTGTTTGTTTGTTTGTTTGTTTGAACGCGATAAACTCTGGAACTACTGGTTGGATTTGAAAAATTATTTTTGTGTTGAATAGTTCATTTATCGAGGAAGGTTATAGGCTATATAACATCACGCTACTACCAATAGGAGCGGAGCATAAATGAGAAATGTTGCAAAAACGGGAAAAGAAAATTCCTTTCTGAGAGCTTCCGTTGCGTGCGCTGCGAAAACGGTTTAAGTTACGAGAATATCATGTATGAAGTAATTATACGTCTTTAAAAGTTCTAAAAAAAAGTCCGCGACAGCATCTGTCTATCTTTTAAGATTGTCTCACTGTAACCATTTTTTACTATTAAAATGTTAGGTTAAAAATAATTATTTTTTGCGAAGCTTATTTAACCCATATGGTATTAATCTATATCTAAATAAATGTGTTCGTTAGAACGGAAATTTAATATAGAATATTTATGCTCTTTACTCTATACAGTTTAAACAAATATCTTAGAAGATATCGTAATGTAAAAATACCCGCGCGGAAAAATAATTACGCGGGTTGCGTCGCAATGTAGGTACGGGGGATTCTGGCTGGCCTCCGGGAAATTCAAATTCAAAATATTTACTGCATCATAATGTTTACAAGTACAGAGTGTTATAGTATATTTAACAGTAAGAGATAGATTTTATAGTAATTCACACTTTAAATATAATCTAAGCTAATCTAAACCATCTAAACTATTGTAATAAAGAGGAAAGATAAGATTTTTTGTTTGTTACGATTTAGCTTAATTAATGTCGGATATAGGAGCAGCGGTGGCCCAGTGGTGTCGGCCCCGACTTACGAACAGTAGGTCGTGGGTTCAAACCCAGGCAGGCGCATTACTTTGTGTAATTTATTTCATCACCGCTGCTCTCAAAACGGTGAAGGAAAACATCGTGAGGAAACCGGCATGTCTTTGAACCAAAAAATTCGAAGACATGTGACATCTGCCAATCCGCACTGGGCCCGCGTGGTGGATTATAGCCCATCCCTCTCCTAGAGAGGAGGCCTGAGTCCTTGCAGTGGGAACATTATAGGCTGATGATGATGATGATGATGAATGTCGGATATCGAGAAAGGTTATAGCTATATTTATGTGACGCAGACGAAGTTGCGCGGGTCAGCTAGTATATTATAAACATAAGACACCAATAATTTTACTAGGATATTCATAAAAAAGAGAATATCAAAATCTATTAGATATAAGAAGAAAAAAACCACAAATAACCCGCGAAACAAGTTCGATTAACATCATAAGACCAATATCTAAAAGAAAGAAAAAAATACTCACAAAATAATTTTCATATTGAACTTTTAAATTCCAATAAATCACTAATAAAAAAAAAACACCACACTAATTTATTATAACATAATCACCATCACCGATTTAGAAAATAAATTAATTTATGAAACTTTGTCACATTTTTTCATACAAAAAGATCGTTATTTCGAATTTCGCACTTTTAGAAGCGCCCGCGCATCTATACGTGTGCGCGGGAAGTCTGAGACTGGCTTAGCGCCCTGCGCCAGAGATGGCCGTGCGACAAAATAAAATAAAAATAGTATACAGAAGGCCCACTTTGCACAACTATACTTTATCATCTTTGTCACCTGTGAGGACAAAAAGTTCCAAACCTCTATTTATTTGAAGGAACTAGTCATTTCCACTTTTATTGACCTAATTTGTTATGACAGTCAAATGTTTCAATATGTCATATTCCTTAAATTCTTATCTTTTTGTTAAGTCATCATCTACCTAGCCTTTATCCAACTATTTTGGGGTCAGCTGCCAGTCCAGCCAGATGAGCCAGATGCAGCAACCTGTATTTTACATTGAACGACTGCCTATCTGACCTCCACAATCCAGTTATTACAGGGTAATACGAGAGTAACAAAGGATTTTTTATCAGTTTAATAGCTTCCACAACTTTAGACAACGCCATAGTTCCTTTTCAGGGCGCCATGTTTATTTGTTTTACGTGAACCTTTTGTCGTTCAGAGATAGTATCACACATGAGCTTATGACTAAGAAGCTGCGGTAGATAAACGGTCTTGTGTGCAGACTAGTATTCTAATTTGGTTCCGTAGGTTTTATTGTTTAAGTTATAGTAGTATTTTATGAGACTGCAGAAATATTCTTGCTATTTTAAGAAGCGAGTTTTTGTTTTGAAGGCTCGTTAATTGAATTACAATTGACAAGGTTTACATTTAATTTTACAAATATTTCTTAATAGTTTTTCTTGTAAATAAAGCTCCAGTCATTCTACGCTTCCTTTTGTCATATTATCATTTCTAACAGGCTAGTCTTTTTTTTTTTTTTGATGCCGTTTACAGAATCAAGCAACGTTTTAATGTAATTTTAAGTGGACATTTGCCTAGGTCTAATATGCAGTTTTTCACATTCCTATAAAGTTTTGTTCGAACTCCAGCGACGATAAACCTGACGCGTAAATACATACTAAACACAAAAGTCGCAAATAAGAAAAAAAATATGCCATTCATCCAGGTGAGTGGCATACTTTTTTCTTTTTGGTCGTGTTTGTAAATTTTGCTGAAATCGACAATTTTAATCCTCTGCATAATTTCAGTAAAACAAAATTTATAGAAGGTGGATTCAATGTGAAAAACGTTGAAACGGATAAAGTTAAATATGAAATAATACCGTTGTCATGAGCAGAAATAGGCAGATCGGGTTTTTTTATTCGTTACCTGTTTAAGTAAATGATATCATTAATTAATTCATATTTTCCTTGTAATTAACATAGCGACTACTAGGATGTCCCCCCAGTGATCAATTAGACTTACATTTATTGTTAATTTTAAGGATTAAAAATTATATTTAAAGCCACTTCCTTCCTTTTGTGCGTAGATAGGCCTAAACCATTTTAATAAGCCTATATAACCAGATAGTGGTCACATAAAACTTTATTTTATCTCTTCTGTGTTTATTTAGATAATTCAACTTAAATAAAAACTATAAAATAAACTAACAATAAACTATAAAAAGGCATCGAAATACTGCTCCTCAACGCTGTCAGCCGGTAATGTGCCCAAAAGACTGGCGGCATTGCCTCGTTGTATGGCAACACTTAGCCTCTGGCCAAGATAAAACCCTTGGGTCACGAGAAGCGTCAACTAAGCGTTTCGAGATTTCCTTAAACAGGCTATGAGCACTCGGACCCCACGGCCCCAGAGTTTCAACCCCAAACGGCTCGAAAATATAGTTTCCGCAAAGGTTACTATATTTACGCCGCTTGAGGTTTTCTGCAGCCGCAGCGGCTCCACCTGCGCAGCACGATGAACTTGGAAGATGTGATGGCGCAAGAGTATCGACACATGTTGCGTCCCACACTAAAGGCCTACCCATCTTCCAAGGAAACAAAGACATGCCGTCCGGTCTCTTGCCATCGTCGCGTGCCAAGCCATGGGGTTCTAAAACAGCTGGTACGCCGATGGTGACAAGAGCACGTCGGATGATGTCGTTTAAAAAAAAGATAGTTAATAAAAAAATGTCGGTCAAGCGACAGGAAGAAGATTAAATATTACAGGAAAATATTGCAAGGGTTTTTGATATTTTAATTATTACCTTTTATGTAAAACATTAAATTAAATTATTAATACTCTACAGTCTACTACACAAACATCCTCAGTTGGATTGAAATTAGGTACACACAACGACCAATCAAGCTATCCAAAATCAGTTTATGGAGATATTTCATTACTACAGACTGATACCTATTTGAGTTAGGTAAGTACCTATACTTTTTCAGTATAACACGGCCACACTTTGTATAAATTTCCCGTTCAATGAGAGATTCTTAAAAACTGGTTAATTAGTCGTCTTCGGAGTAACGTAACACAGTCGTCTTTGACCGTACCTCTGGGTTTTTCTACAAATTAAATGTATACCTACGTATAAATAGTCTGTTATCATTTTTATTAGTAAAGTTGCCCACAGTTTTTTATTCGTTTTAGCATATTCTTGCGGATCTCTAATTGTAGATCTAGAATCGGGCACGACCACGTGCGCGTGCGTTACATGTGTCAAAGCTAACGAGGAATACCTATGAGTGATTTATAATTATTTGAAAATCGCGTGAACTTACGACTGCCTCTAGGTTCTAATTCCAATGTATCTGCGTCTAGTTATGTTTTATGTGAATTATTTAAATGTTGATAAATATAGATTTATAGAATAGAAATAGAATATTAGAAATAGAACATGTGGTAAGTATGGCAGATTCCATTTCAGTGGTAACAAAACCAGTTCTAAATTATTGTCCCCTAATTCGTAGTATATTATTAGTAGGCTAGCGCAAGGTCAAAGTTTTTGGTCGATAAGGCGGGGTTGCAGTACTTTTTAAGATTTTTGAACCTTTGAAAATCGAACTATATCTGAGTTTTTTAATAAATAAAATCATTATATACTAAAACAAACGGGGTGAGCTAAATAAAACCGTTTAAAAATTGAACATATTCTCAAGTAAACATATCTCAAGTAGATGTTAGGCAGCACACCGCCTTGGGTTAACTAAATTGCCAAAGTATTTTCAATTAAATAATCGACATATTTACGTCACGTGCACGCCCCGTGCTTCTACTTATGACTTCTGATCAGATTGGAACGCTACCTGACCTAGTTTATAAAATAATATGTTAAAGAAAAAAAAACAGGCTCTTTAAAAAACTATAAAACGATTGGAATTTACTAATTAGGTTGTAGGCATTTATTTCTATGACTGTCTTATTTAAGAAGGAGGAATTTTCTAAATTAGCTGTGTTTTAAACGATATTATAACTATAATTTAAAGCTTTTCGAAATAACGCATCGTAAAATTTAAATTGTTGGCCCACACAAGTCGAGATAGTTAACCAAAAGAAATTGTAAGTAATTCGATTCCGCTTTAAATTGGTCTAGCCGACAGTTTAATAGACTATTTAAATTCTTCTGTAATTATGACGTATGTGTAGAACTATAGATCACAGCTGTTTGATATTAAATTGCTTTCTTAAAGTACGAAATCATCATAAAATATCACGCACTTTTATTAACCCCGTAGGTATTTAATAATGGAACGTAGGCTTTCCTCTATTTGAGGCAGTAGGCTCGAAGTGATAATTATCATTAAATTAATCTTGATAATAATAAAAATCATTCTCACCTATATTATGTCAATTCACGCATTAACATTTTATTTTATCAATAAACAGATTATTTTGTATATTTGTGTTTATTCTATATTATTCTGTCATGTTTTTGTGACTTTATAGGACTTTGAAAATAAATAACCTATAACTTTGAATAATTATCATAATTGAGTCCGTTAAACAAGAAAATCGGTTCGAAACTGAGTAAAAAAAAGATTTTTAATAAGCACTTATCTGATAATTATCAGAGAAAATAATTATGTTTATAATTATGAATCCTGCTATAACCTATTATGCGGGTCTGGTAGATATCATATGTCTTCTGTAGGTGGTAAATAACGATTATTAGGTAGCGGGACCTAATGGTTTCCTTACGTATATTCCTTCGTCGTTTTGAGAGCAGCAGTAATAAAATAATTAACCGAAGAAACACCCTTAGCTGGGTCTAAACCCACGTAAATCGGGACGCCTACCACTGGGTCATTGCTCCCCTATTTAAAATAACTGTTTGATATTGAATTACTTTCTTACAGAGTGACATCTAGATTACGCTAATTAATAGCTAGCTAGAAGATTTGTATTTGTGTGTGTATGTTTGTAATGAATAAACTTAAAAACTACCAGATCAATTTGAAAAAAAATTCACCGCTGGGAAGCTATACTCGGGTGACATAGGCTACTTTTTATCCATGTATTCTACGGGAACGGGAACTACGCGGGTGAAACCGCGTGACGTCCGCTAGTCATCGATAAAAATATAACAAGCGTCACGCAATTTTAATCGCGTCTGTAAAATAATAGAAACACAACTCTTGCGCAGATTTATTGCGATTGGTGACAGACTCTACACGAAGATTGGCGATGTTTCACGAACTATTTTTGTAGGTAACTAAATTAAGATGAATATGTTTAAAAGTAGTAGTCGTAGATTTTGTAGAATTTTATCTAAATAATAATATCTAAACAGTATAAGTATGTCCAACAGTCTTTGTCAGACTTATTTTTGAACGTCCTATAAAAAGGTCTTACCAAAAGGTATTGTATTACCAAGTACAAACTGGGTTGTGGAGGTTAGATAGGCAGTCGCTCCATGTAACTAACTTGTATTCAGCTGGATCCGGTGAGACTGGAAGCCGACCCCAACATAGTTGGGAAAAGGCAAGCAGATGAGGATGATTAGATAAATAGGTAGGTACCCTAAAATTACATCGTATCTCCCCTCCTTTGCCCAATTATTATTTTAAATGAATCAACTGCCTATCTTTCTTATACTGATAAAAAACCAATGACATGGTCAATAGCTCCACTATCACCTTTCCGAGAGTGTTAATAATTAACAGGAATGAAAATATTATCAATAAAATGCAATATTATCAAAAACCCATAAATATTAACGCAATCAAAAGTCGTTGGATCTTAATAGGCACCGAACGTGTCATAGGTCAAAATGGCCGATACCTTCTATCGAAAACCTGTCACTGACTTTAAATGTTATTAGTTCAATAAAAGATAATATGAATATAGTGAAAATGTGCCCGGTAATATTCCGGTTGTTTACCTGCCTATCATATTAAATTGATAAAAATCTCTGCTTTTTAATTGTTTCACTGCCTTCATTTGGTATCTCGCCAATTACAAAAAGCTAGTCATCAATTCTAAATAATTATGTCTCCTAGTCTTTGCGAGGTATACAAGGCGAGCTATACAGTATAGTATGAGTTTCTAAACTTAATTAATACAAAAAAAAAAACATTTTTAGTGAACAAAATTGGAATCGCAGGCCATTCACGCAGGCGCGCAAGGACTATCGCCTCCAGATCCCATGGCGGCAATCCGGCAAGGATGCTCGCCCTAGTAGCATTTTTTGTTGGCATTTAGTTGGGCCACATACAGAGGTATGTGGCCCAACTAAATGCCAACAAAAATGTATGTGGCCCAACTAAATGCCAACAAATGCCAACAAAAATGCTACTAGGGCGCCGCCTCGCCGGAGATCGTGCAGTACCCCCGGACTAGCCTTCCGGCTACCACCTTTTGGGGCGCATTCAGGTAGTGGGCAGCTCGCTTCCTCGGGTTGACATGACCTCAATTTGTATAGATATCCAGTTAAAAGAGAGATCCGCAAATCTGGATAGCAGCACAAAAACAATGAAAAACATTCAACAAGTGGGTATATCTTATAAAACTTTTATACATTTAACACATAACTTTATTTCTAGAGGTTTTCATTCAAAATTATATAAATTATTAACTAGACAAGCTGCATTCGCCACAAAGTCTAGCTAGAGCAGGTATTTATGCACCACACAAGTCTCACAAGTCGCCACAGACAGCTTTTGCACTTTCATTTATTTTATTAGGTATCAGTACTCGCGCCGAGCTGTTCAGTACGAAAAGTACTAAAACCTGTCATATCTCATGATTATTATTACCGCTGTTAAATTACTAGCATGTATATGGCGAGACATTGCGATGTGTCTTCTTAGTAATTGTTTATATACCGTAAAATGGGGTGAATAGAAATCGCGGGGTGTATAGAAACAAATCTGAGAATTTGATCATGGTCGTTCTAGTTGCTTTAGAGTCTGTTAAAGTATCTTTATTTCCACTATTATTAAAACTGCAACATTTTTCCTTTATTCTGGCAACCCTAAAATTTACGTCAAGTCTAATGACTTAAAGAAAAAAGCCGTTGAAGTGAACGTCTGCGTGCAAGTGTATAATGACTGTATAAAACTTTTAAAAAAACCATCAAGTTCTTCACTGTTATCTCTTAGTCAATTTGCTTATTTATATAGTTAAGTTTCTCATCTATTAAGAATAAAAAGTTTAGTATCAATATTCCATCATTTTGTTCTTATTTTTTTGTAAAATCGAGACTTAGTATTTTTTTACTGAATTCGAGGTGAATAGAACCGAGTCGGGGGTGATTAGAAACGCCTTTAGGGTCAATAGAAACGTAGAAAGGGGTGAATAGATATGAGTGAGGGGTTAATAGCAACGAGAAAGAGGTTAATAGAAACATGATTTTTAAGGTTGTCAATCGAGTATTTTTTCATTTATGACAGTTTTCATTTAAAAAATTTAGTTAAAATGTTTTTATGTGACACTCTAATTTGAAATTGAGATTTTTTATCTTCAACGGCTTTGGTCAATTTAATTTAACATTTTCTGGATTTCTGAGATAAATATTAAAGACCGTTTAAGGATACATTTGCGATTAGCCTCATTCCAAAAATGCCCTAATAGTGGGTACATTTGCAGAAAGACTTATTCTTAAAAATACATATTATTTTTGATAGTTGTTTACTGAAAAACAAATATACCTACTTACATAGGTACAATAAAAGTTGATTTTGACAACCCTAACGTTTTTTCTCTATTCACCCCTCTGTCGTATCTTTTGACCCCAGTTTCAAGGTAAATAGAAACCGCCTACTTTTTCCTATTTTACAAATAATTCTCAAATTTATGCATAATTAAAGAATAACTATTTGATAAATTAAAACGAGACTCGCAATTCGACAATTCTTTGATAACAGCTTTCATACAAAATATGTAAGAAAATCAGTGTAGAAGTTGAAAGTTGTGTCTATTCACCCCATTTCTGAGATGTCGAGTGATGGTTTTATTTTATGTCACTTGCGTCTGCTGTCACCATACTGTCCGTGGTTTGCCAAGAATAAATGATCACTTGATCAACGGTTTTACGAACCACATTGACTCCCAATTATTTTGGATGTTTTGAACTGTCTCTTCTGCTTTTGATGCATCTTTTTTGTGAAGTGGAACACTTTTGACTATTTACAGTTTTAGACTGTACATAAGGTTGAAAATCCTATAAATAAAGACATTGTCACCATCAACTGAATGATGTTCTTTAATCACTATTATTTTAGCCGAAAGACGTCCTCTACTGGACATAGTACTCCCCCAAGTGTTGCCATATTAAAGCCCGGACTCCACCAAAACGGAAACGAGTAGAGTGGAGAGATGTACGGAAATCGACCAATCACATTAGTTAAAATTTACATTTGGTCTTTCGCCCTTACTGTGATTGGCTGAATTTGGTACACCCTTCTCCTTCTCCTTTACACCCTTCTCGACTCCGCTTTGATGGAAACCGGGCCTGAAGGATCCCATCTGTCTCGTATCCAGCGGATCCCCGCAACCTTCACCAGCTAAGTGTCAAAAACAAAAATAGACCGAAACCATATTGCATTCCAGTTTTCCACATTTTAGCCGGTTCACACAGCCGTTCTGTCTCCAATTTATGTTACCAATTCATAAACAACATTCTGGTTTTTCAAGGTTTATTAGGAAAGTCTCCGCTAGTTGCTAACCGGTACTAAGATAAATCACCTCGATGTTGTGACTTCCCGCTGTTTTCGTTTGACAAATTAACCTCATAATGTAACCGCCGTAATATTACACAACTTTCTATGTCAAACGATTCGGTTATTAGTAAACAAATGTGACCCGATTAGTAATTCTCTTGATTTGATGTTGATTTTCTCGTGCCGATAAATATTTTATGAAGGTTTTAAGTTTTTCATGCCAGCCAGTCTGACTAAAGGGTACCGCATTACCCAGTATTAGCTGGGTTGTGTAAAAAAAAAAAACATACCAATCGAATTGAGAACCTCCTCCTTTTTGGGAAGTCGGTTAAAAAATACTGATATTCAGCTGCATCCGGTTAGACTGGAAGCCGACCCCAATATAGTTGGGAAAAGGCTAGGCAGATGATTTTGATTTATAATCTTCATGACTCAGGACTAGAGTTCGCAAGCGTGGTTGACATCCTGGGTTCTGGTTATGCGGGCAGAGAGTTGTTGTGTTTTCCCATCAGGATTTTTTCAATAGCAGCCCTAATTTATACCCGTTTGATGGCAATAGATTCGCCCTATATCAGCAATAGTACACACACAACATACAAACCTTCATGCATTTGTTCGTCCAACGTGTGATAAAGTTTTCTATTGTGTCTGCTTACATAGAATCCATATTAATAACTTTAATCTGAATTTAGTAGCGAGTAATTAAGGGGTTTTTTTTTAAACGTTGCCCCACACTAGGAATTTCTCCTGTATCGTGGGTGCGTTCACAAACATTTAAACTCACACACACAAATACCCAGACCCGGAACAACTATCTGTAGGTCATACAAATATTTGTTCCGTGTGGGGATCGAACCCGCGACACGCAGCGCAGCAGTCCATTGCTTGAGCCACTGCGCCAACCGTGCCGTCAAATCCCTTGGTATTCAATGTTTTGATTCCGGTATGTCATTAAAATTTATCGGTCGAGCAAAAACCTTTTGCATTATAATCTTTATGTTTCCAAGAGGTTATAACTTTAATAGCTGTTTGAACTATGTAGCTTTCTAATAGAATTTGTCACCAGTTTACGACTGTCGGTATCTCTTTTGAAGATAAGAGCGGTCATGTAAAGTAAGTATAACATTAATAGGTATAGTATTAGTATGTATTGCCTCGACTAATGTAGTGGTCGCGCGACTGTTATACATGTGGTACTAAGTTTGATTCCTTTGGTTGGACAAAGTGTTACTGGGTTTTTCTATCGGTGATTTCTCAGTTGCACTGGATTCGTGTCCAGTTGATGGCAATAGGCTTGCCCCTATTATATGGGACTTAAACACACTGGCGGAATGTGAGTGTAGGTTACCTATAACATAACTCTGAAAACTATACTGCCAAAATGAATAGTATAGTATAGCATTGATAACGCGGGTGTGTTATGCAATTTCCCCGCGGGTGTATTTGCTTCCCCCATACGTCATTCTATTGTTATTAATAAATCTATAGGTCAGTAAATCAAAACAATAACATTGTATGCAAATATGTACTAAATGCATGTCAACGTATGTTGTGTTACAGAAATTCGATCCGATTTGACCTTTAGAATGTGTAGGTACTAACTACGGAAGTATACTCGTAGCGTAGGTTACCATTGTTTACTTTTAGCTAGATTAGGTACTATGTACTTACATCATATTGCATTATAGTTGTAATTTTCCAAATGAATGAAGCTTGTTGTCGAGTAGCTTATCAACTTGAGAACCTCCCCTTTTGATCCCTTGATATTACCTTTTGCACTGTTCATCCACCGTGTCGCTAGTTTTCTATACGGTTTAGGCGCAAAATGCCTAATTCTTGAACAAACTGCACATCACATTTTATGGGAGTGTAGTCTTTGGCAGAATGAACGTAATATTATGTTAAATAGTGTACAGGTTACATCCGGAGTTATTTACTATAAGGACCTTGTAGAAACTAGAACAAATTTCCGTGCGTTCAAGCAATTTTGTCATACCTATTATTTGGAATCAAATATAACAGCTCACAACTTAGGACCCAGTAATATTAATGACAATAATACCCGTGGTGCTAGGCAACTGGGCTTATCTCAGTTGTATACGTCCCTGTGTGCCTATTGGCCTTGTTCTGTTCTGTCTCCTGCTGATATGGAGGGAAGTGGAAACTATGTTTTTTTCCTACTCCTCCGCTATTCTTTTCTGATTAATTTCGTTGCGGGATCCAAGACAGTTAAATCATTTCTCTGGGACTTCGTCGAGCTTCATTGTCTCGGCGCTTTTCTTGTGGTCGCCACTGTTGATTCTGGCTAACAGGAGTTACAGTGGTTTGGGAATAGTGTGGCGGGCTATGCCTAATTCTGAAAATAGCAACAGAGTCGCAAATGGACTAGTTCTCAAAATGGCTAATTCTCTAAAAACCTAATTCTCTGAATGGCCAATTCTCAAAAAGCCTAGTCCTCAGAATGCCCAGTTCTCTAAAAGCGTAATTCTCTAAATGCCCAATTCTCAAAATGGCAAATTTTTGGCAATTAGTCTTTTTGAGAGTTGGTAATTTTGAGAACTAGTCCTTTTGCGACTCTTTTGCCATTTTGAGAACTAGGCATTTGCGCCTAAACCTTTATAATTCTTTCAAGACACTTCGCATTCTTCCATAAAACAGTTACCTACACCTAGCGCTATTGGTAAGATATAAATTTTAACCTTTTATTCTCTAAATAATAATAATATTCCACAATAATGATAATGTACTGTAATGTAATGAACTAAATCAAAATGAAAACTTTCACAGACTGTACACACAACAGTAACTATAGATAAGCAGTAGTACCTGGACGTTAGTATTTAGAAGCTATCAACCTACATAATATTGTAAGAAATAAATTTGACTGCATGGAACTGTCCGATATGATAATTATGTTATGCGGTTCCTAGGACGATCCACAAGCGAAAGGTGTGCGCTGGCAAATTATTTTCAGTTGGTATATATCCAAATCCAACTCTGGCTTGCGTTCGCCTGTTCGCAGAATGGTCGATTCCTACAACAGACAGCACCTTTGAACACATCGATATCTTTACATATAATGCTTTCCATAAGTTTAGAAGTCTAATTCTAAATGAACTTTCGTAAATATTACATGTATACAGTACCTATTATTAATATCATAAACGGGATATTTACCATGTTTGATTACCATGTTTGTTTGAAACATGGTAAATATCCCGTTTATGATAATAATATACACATCAACACGGTCTAGGGATATTTTTAAAAAAGCGGATTACTATCAATGTGTTAATTATTTATATGACATGTATATATTTAAAATATACGTTATTTAATATTCTACCATTTTTTAATAATGGTTAAGGTATTGATTAAAATTTCAGGATTTTATGGAATAAAAATGAAGCATAGACGGAAACCGTATACGAATTAACTTTTAATTTGTGAGTAAAAACTGAAAAAAATAGAAAAATCATTCAATTTGTGTTTATAAACTTGAAGTTAGTAGTCTGAGAAAGCGCCCAATATGTTCATAACACATCGGCAACGATTCGGCATGCTCAGAACAAGGTTGTCAATGTCTTACTGCGGAATATTGTCCCATGTCCTTCTGAGGTGCGCAAAAAGTTGATCTTCTGTAGCCAAATTTTCAGGAACTTCCTTCAGAGCTCTTCTTTGCAGCATATCCCACGCATGCTCAATGGGATTTAGATCTGGCGATTGAGCAGGCCAGTCTAAGGCCCTAACATTATGTGTATGTAACCAAGCTGCTACCGTTCCCGCCGTGTGTGCCCGGGCATTGTCGTGCATGAGCAGGAAATCTTGCCCCATTTGTGTTCTGTGGGGCAAGATTACGGGCCCCAGCACCTGTTGGACGTATCGTTCTGCCGTCATATTGCCCCGCACCCAAACGAGATCCGTCCGTCCTCCAAGACGAATTCCTGCCCAAACCATAATTGTTCCTCCTTGGTATGGGTGAACTTCCTGAGGGTTCTGGAGACAGCTCCATCGTCCAGGAACTCGCCAAACACGCGTCCTTCGTGAATCTGGATGGAAGCCGAACCTGGATTCATCCGTGAACAGCACATTGGACCATTGCTCACGGCCCCAGTCCACGTGGTTCCGAAACCATTCTAATCGTCGTCCACGATTGCCTCTCCGTAAAGGTGGGACCCGGAGTGGTCTACGAGAGCGTAGATTGTTTTCATGCAGTCGCCTTCTTACAGTTTGGTCACTCACAAGCACTTGGTGTTCCACTCGCAGCCTTTGGACCAATTGAGTCGCCGTTGCATTTGGTTGAGCTCGCGCAGTAATTTGCAAAAATCGGTCTTGTCTGGGGGTAGTGATGCGACTTGGCCCCCGGTGCTTCTCCGCTACTTCACCTGTGGCACGATAGCGTGTCCACAATCTTGAAATTACATTTTGATGGGTCCCTATGACCTCAGCAACATTACGCTGAACAGATCCAGCTTCCAGCATTTCCACAGCTCGTAACATCTCCGCCCTCGTCAAATGTCGGCGTTGCATGGCTACAATACCTCAATTTTAACTTTATCTTTCGTTTAAAAATGAAAAAAAACTGTAACTAAACGTAATTCGTATTGTTTTTTAAATTTCGCACAAATGAAAATTCCCTCTCCTATACATCAAGACATTTTTATGCCACCGAAACAAAAGAATTTTCAAAAATTTGAATTTGGAATTAGTCTGAGATAAATTACAAACAAATCGGTGTATTAAAGATTCCAATGCGGCCAGTACTTTTCGAGTTATTTAATTGAGTATGAAATATCCCTAGACCGTGTTGATGTGTGTAGTAGTGTCAGTGACCATGTCAGTTTAAAAACTTATAGTACCTATTTGTACTAAGTTTTTGTTACCGTAGCGATGATTTATTATTATTTTTACTGCTATGTATGCTTTTAATTAATCTGTGAACAGCGTTGTAGGCTGCAATATTGTTAATAAGTCTTGTATATTTTGATGTCTATGTTTTAAATTGTGTAGCTGTTTGTTGTTCATTTTGAATATAAATAAAAAATAAAATAAAAAATACCTGCATGCATATGCCTCCAATCGGGTAAACACTCCCCTGCCCTCATTTTAATAACGTATCGAACTACACTCAACGATTCAATTTTCCCGTATAATTACCAACACCGGCATCGAAGCCTTGTATATCCAATAAAGCTAACATTCAATTAACAATCCACACGCAAAGATTGTTCCACCATGACACATTTTAATTAATGACATATAAATGGCGACGATGTCATAAATATTCGACATGGCGACGTTAAAATTTCGTAAACAAGCAGTAATTTTCAGACGGGATTACTTTATTAATTAATGTTGTAATAATAGTCAGTTGATGTCGAAATATTGTCATCTGGTTACTTAATTGAGTGAATTATGTGCGTAAGTGGGCTGGACGTGACAGATCAGTTTTCGTAGTCACTGTTGAATTTAACCGTTCATTTAATAAACATAACAACAAAATATATAAACTAAACTAACAACAAACTATAACAGGGCATCGAAAAATTCCTCATCAACGCTGTTAGCAGGTAAAGTGCCCAAGATACTGAAGCGTTGCCACGTTGTATGGCAACACTTAGCCTCTGGCCAAAGAAAAGCCGGCCCTTGGTTCACAGGATGCGTCAACAAAGCGTATCAAAATTTCCATAAAAAGGTTAACGATATCGGATTGATAGGGTCGAAAGATTTTGGAGTGGCGATCACGTGTTAGAAAGCCTGGAGAAAACCGCGATGAACTTTTGGGAACGAGGAAGCACTAGCTCTGGCTTTTGGTGACGCTAGATCGCAGATGAACGATGATGCCGTAAACTCTTATAAGATACATATTATATGCAGACTCAGACCAAGAAAAAAAGAAAGACGGCGCGCCGCGAACACCAACAGTGAAGCCACAAAACCACACGCCTATAGCAAGTCATACAAGCTCACGCACACACCTACACTAAAACCACACGCATTTCTCCTAGTACGTCACGACTTCACGAGACATTGTCTACACACATAGATAAAAAGTTGGCTTCACTTTTGATGTTCGTGGCGCGTCGTCTTCCTTTTTTGTTGGTCTGAGTATGCAGATAAATTCTTATTCTTTATTGCGCTCAAAATCAAAAGATCATACAAACAAATTGCAATATAAAGCTATGTACAACGTCGATTAAATTCCTAGTATCAGCACAAATTTTAAACGTTTTAACTTTTTTCCAGCCTAATACCCGTTCACGACGTCAAGAGATGTGACTTGTAACGCAACTTGCGTCAACCAAGCTTCTGCTCAGGGCGGAGTGGAAGGGAGTGTCAGACTTCTGACTGACTAAAAACCACCCATGTTCCATCTTAGCCTTTTGTTTCCGGGGCCGTGGTATCTCTTTCGAACAACCCGGAGCCACGACAGTCGTCAAGCGAGTTTGTGTCACATATTTGAAATTTTCTACGCATAGTACTTTCGCGTCATTGTTACTCGTGGCATAAACAATTTCTTTCATTTGTATTCTTTGCAGTCGCTGTAACAATACAAGTATAGCTGGTGAACAAGCGGTAACAAGCTTAGTACGATATAGTCCCTGCTTACGTCACGCGAGAATTCGGCTACAACCTCAATTTTGAGTGCATTAATGGGAACCAATGACCCTTGCTTCCGGGCCGAGTATCGACGAATGTTCCCGACTAGTGATGTAACAGTATCGATGCAACAAGATGCGATACTCTAATGTTTTCAATACAAACTAATCGTTGTCGGAAAGAATGGATCATAATAGGAGCTCGTGGTACAATAATCACAGCTGCTTGGATTAATCTTCAGGTTAAGACGCGCTTACATAGGTTGTATTGGTGACCACCCAGAAGGCAAGTTAAGCCCTTGGCCCCGGCTGTCGTTTGTTCATCTTTGACAGTCATTACAGGTAGTCAATGCCCCGAAAGTCTAACCAGTAGTCTTCTAATCGTATTACCCAGTACTAACTTTTTGTGGAGTTCAGATAGGCAGTCGCTCCATGTAAAATACTGGTTCTCAACTGCATCAAATCAGGCTGGAAACCAACCCCAACATTGCTACAAAAATGCTAGGCAGATGATGTCAAATTATCATTATCGAAACTTATACGTCATGGGTCAATAATTTTGTCTTTATATGCTTAATCAGCCAATTCGAAAGAAAACAAAAGAGTAAGTGTAAAGAATGGTACAACACGAAGCCTACTTGCATTTTTATCGATACTTTAGATCGTGCATCCCTATTCCCGACTCGGTCTGCCGAATCTAGTTAGTGATAATTGTGACGTATTAATTTTTGAATAGATTAAGGTGTGGAGGAATTGTTGAGAATGAGGTCAATGACTCTATTAGGCTCGAACAATACTATCGAAAGGATTATTAAAATTTGGTTAAGTTGTTACGGTTCAGCGCCGAAATAAACGTTTAGTACGGAAACATGGTGTCACATTGTTATCAGAACCATTCATTAGTCTTACGTAATGTAGTAGTAAATCGATTGTCATGGTATGGGCACGTGATGCGGAGGAATGAGAATATTTCGTGAGAAATTGAGTATGAATGTGATGGATGTGTACCTACTCGTCCACATCATACTCAAAGACTAGAAGAAAATCAAAGAAACGATGGATGGACTGTGTTAAGAATGGTATGCTAAGAAAGGAGGTGTCTCATGAGATGATGAAAAATAGAGAAGTAGGTATGGTAGAAGAATACATGTTGCGCTGATCCCGAGGTAATTGGGGTAAATGCAAGAGAAAGATAATGAGGTAGTGTAGTTACTGATAAACATCATTTCAGTTTTGTGATTTTGTTTAAATAGATCTCTTACCTAAATCATTTTAAGATGCTGCCAGGCCACGCCCACGAGCGTCAAGGTCACCTAAAGTACGGTCATATAATTGTCATAATCGCACTTCTGACATTCACCCCAGTTTACTGCGAATAGACTTACATACGAATTTACGTCAAAATAAAAGAATTAAAATCCTGCTGGGGCTGCGGGTTGTTCGAAGGAGATACCGCGGCCCCAAAGGGCTAAGAAGGAACATAGGTGGTTTTTAGTCAGAAGAAGCCTGAAAACCACTACCCTCCAGAAAAAAGGACATTTTAACAGGTTTTGGCCTTGTTCAATCCCGATTTAATTGCTCCATGTGTGCACAAAAGTTTATTTAAATGATTGACATTCAACAAGGACATCGTTCCCAGGGTCGCAAATTTTTCGAATTCAATAATTCCAAGGCCCATTGAGTGACTTCCGGGAATCCCGGAACGGATTTGACCTTTTGAAATGGTGTGTCCTCACTTAAAAAAGGTAGGATGTTTTTTTTTGTGAAATGCACTTCTGTACGAAAATGGATTTCATTCAGCCAATTTACTTACTTATGAGGCCTTTTACTCTAATGCCATCAATGACTAACCATTCTTTATACAGAAACCTCATTAGTTCTTCTCTCATCAAGTCCTCATGCATATCACTATTAGAAGTAGGGTCAATCTTGCGTCGTAACCTAAGCGCTCGGTAGCGCGATAATCGCGTGACTCATTTGTAGGAAACCGGTATGTACCCTCGGCCGATTCGTTCTCTGGTTTGCCGATCGATTTGGTAGGCATGAGGCCTTAATGGTCCATTCACAATCTGCAATACTTTTTTTTTTTTGGAGGTTGTGTAATCATTAAATGACTCCTCCCGCTCTGGGCAGAGCGGTTGGGAGTTTCAGACTTCTACTGACTAAAGCCACTTATCTTCCTTCTTGGCTCTTTCCGCCTTATTACAAAACGTAGTTAAACCTGGTTTAACTAAGACTTGGTTTATCTCGCATGACGTCTCACTTCAATAATATTCAAAAGAAAGTGACAGCATGCGAGATAAACCAGGTCTAAGTTAAACCAGGTTTAACTACCTTTTGTAATAAGGCGGTTTGTGTCGAGGCCGCCGTATATCTTTCGAAAAATACGCAACCCCGACGGGTGCAACACTTCAATTTATTCATTCCAAAATAAAATCAACCTTCCGACAATCAAAAAGATTAAATAAAACAGTCGTAATTATTATAATTTAAGTCCTTATTCATTTAAAACAGCTTTTAATTGGACCCTTTTCCCAAAAACAATGGCTTTTTTCAAACATGATCCCGCAATTAATAGAAAACCACACTCCCAGACTTTATGGAGCCTTGACCTGATTCTGTTGAAAAAATAATTCATCAAGTGTCGAGTTCTAATTACTGCTGCAATCAACGTCAAAAAATTGGGCCGCGTAAATGACATGACATGTCTTCATTAAAATTTTGTACGTACGACAAATCCTCGTCTGGAATAGGGCTGTCGACTCTTTGTTTTTTTCTTCTGAATAACTAAGATGGTCTAATGCAAACATAATGTGTATTTGATGTTTTCCGATGGGAAAAATAGAACAGAATATACTTTACTAGCTGATGCCCGCGGCTTCACCCGCGTGGATGTCGTTCAAATTATATACTAAAACCTTCCTCTTGAATCACTCTATCTACTAAAAAAAACCGCATCAAAATCCGTTGCGTAGTTTTAAAGATTTAAGCATACAGACAAACAAACAAACAAACAGACGCGACTTTGTTTTATACTATGTAAGGATTGTATTATTCAAAATTGAAACACAGCTGTCTTACAATATTGCTAATAGAGAACTTGACAAAATTACTTATTCCGCAGATAGATTTCCAAAAAATATTGGACACAACATATTTTTTTTCACGTTTACAAAAAAAGAAGACAGTGCTTCGAAAATTCGTGTGTCGTCATATTTCAGTACATTTTTTTACCAGAAAGTGACATCATAAGCTTCATGGTCTTTTATGATCTTTTCGGTAATGTAACTGACGGACTAAACATAATCATATTTTTTAGTCAGGAAACTACCCAATTGTATGGTTGCAATAGGAAACATTTTTTATGCCTGATTATAATAATAAGTTTCCGTATGTTATCTTTTAAAATGCACCTTCTTCTTTTCGAGTCGGTGACTAAATCTTGCCCAACCAGTACCGTACGTGGCAACAAGAGATGGTGTGTTGAAGAAAGATTTTTCGGCTCTTCAAATCTGTTCGAAGTAGTATTGATGTATATATACAAGTGGTGTCGGATGTCTGTTTCTCAATGGATGTTGAGTATATGAGTGCGATCGGCGGAGAGAAATTCATTACGTTATAAATAACGGAATGAATTTCGTTAACGAAAACGTTAACGTTTTCAGGTAGATTTCATAAACATTCAAAATCTTTCAGATAACCAAATTCCTGTAAAAGCTCTCAATTATTGAATAAACCACACCATATTAAGCTGGCCCACAGATGTTTCTTCCAAAATCCTGGCCCACAGATGTTTCTTCCAAAATTTAATGTCTGTCAAAGTAACATTTGTGACTGCCAACACACCTATAACTCAAGAGACAACTTTAGTTCCAACATCCATTATTTTAAAAACACCATAACAAGTAACAACGTACTGTAAATAACTAATAATTAATTGTGTGCGGAGAAAGCCATCAGGATATTGTCCCTGCTAAGCACGGTCGCATCGCGATGAGGGGTGACACTTCATTATGGGACCTATCTTTGTGTACCTTGTTACTCCTGTAGACCTGTTAGGGACAGGTACCCATCTACCTACGCCTGTCGCGCTATTTATAGGTTGTTTCATTTTATACCGTGTGTTACATTTTAAATGAGGGATTTACTTGAAGGGAGTGTAGTTTGCATGAATTTGAATAACTTTTACTATGAGCCTAACAGTACTCTGGGTTGATGATCATAGGCTTTTGGGCCATTTTACAATAAAGAAAGCTATGGAGAGAATTTTATGCCTAGGTCCAGACATTTTCTGATTTGTTTTTTGTTAAGCTAACAGAAGTAAACTATGTTTAAAACAAACGATATTTCTGTTTTTATTCTGATGAGCACCATTTGGACATACCTAGAGGATATACCAAAAATAATATTTATTAACATAGTTCAAAAATAATAAACCTTCTTTTACCTAAGACATTTTAAGTCTTTTATACTATATAATACTTATATCTTTTCAACTGCACATTGCAACCGTTTTCATACAGTAGTAGGTACCTAAGATAACTATTATCATACAAATCTCGAAGTTCTCATCTTTGTCACTATTGGTACCGGTGGTAAACCTAAACAGGGGCGGGTCGCTATTTATAAAGGATAAAGGAACCGAACGGTTGTCTCTCACAAAGGACAAATTACAATAGAGGATAAAGTCAAATGATGGCGCTACTATGACATAGTCACACGTTTTTGCGACTGCGGTGTCTCGGCACGTTTTGATGATGTAATTTTTGGTGATTGTCAGTATGTCTATTTTTGTTTTATGACTATATTATTGAGTAATTGTTCTTTGGAGCTACTGTTTTAGCCTGTTATTGACCATAAAACATAGTAGGTAAACTATTTTATATTCAGTGCTGAAGTTACTTGTCATTTTGTTTGAATTTTAAGTTGACATCAAAAGAAACGAGTTTGAATAATTGTAGTGTTCGTTTTGTAACTTGAGATCGTAAATAAGGTACAATAGAGTCTTCCTAACCGTTTCCGGTCATACCGGCCAATCTTAGCAGAGACAATTATGCAGGCATAAATATGTTATCTTATTTGTTAAATAGCAATCCTGAAAGACCTGAAAGATCAGAATGAAAAGGTACCTAAATATTTATTACTTTTTTAATGACTAGCTTTAGCCCATTAATTAAGTTGACATAATTAAGCTTGTAAACCTAGTCAGTGTCATCATGATTATTATCTCGCCATTATTTGGGGTCATTTTAATTGCATTAAATTGTTAGCTTAATGTTGTTTCAATTAATATAATAATATCCAACAATCATTACATCTACTAATAATTTGTTATAAGGATATAAATATTTGGGACAGCCTTAATGATGAAGACAAAAACTGCAAGACACTCCTCTTGTAGTTTTTGTTCCAAACATCGGACACGCGATTATAGCAATTAACCAATTTGGAAGGCGGTTAGTATTTAACAGTCGTTTTAATAGATGGTATGGATAACACTATATCATTGAGTTATTCAGCAAAAATGTGACCTAGATTATTGTTTTCTAAATTAAACAATTGATCGTGCAAATAACACGTCGTGGGAACTCCCACAGCTCATCGAAAACTAAGGAACTTCTAGACGACTTAAATTTAATTAATTTAATTTTTTTTTTATCGACTTTAATTATTTAACGACACAAAGTTTATTCTTCCTCTTTGCGTTCGGCCAAAATCTACAGTCTATATCCGTAGAAAAAACTGCTTTCAGCTAAACGTTCTGTTTCGGTCAAAATGCAGAAAGTTTCTGTCACAAAAAATGAATTAATACTTAGTCAAAGAATTGCCATTCAACGTCGCAATCCAGTCTATATGTATAGTTAGTAGGTGAAAGGAACTCGGACGCACTAAAACGGTTACCACGTATTATCGATGAACGTTTCACCTGTATAATAATATAATTATGTGTAAACATAAGTCAGAATTGAGAATACAAAGTTCTCTAAAAAATCCCTAAGAAAAATAACAGTAACTTATAAAATGTCTACACCTAAGGTAATAGGGGATCGGACAAAAAAAAACTAATTAGTCCGTCAGATAGATTTCCAAAAAATATTAACCACGTATTTTTTCTTTTTTCACGTAAACAAAAAATTAAGACGATACAGTGCTTCGAAAACTCGTGTGACGTCATATGAAAGTACATTTTGTACCTTCAATTGACGTTTCAAGCCCCACTCCATGATCTTTGACGCGCTTTATCTTCGTCAATTTTTATTGTTTTGATAAAACAAAAAACACGTATCCAAATTTTTCGATAATCTAACTGACGGACTAAACAGAATCATATTTTTTGAGTCAGTCCGATCCCCTATTGTTACTGCTATATTAGTGTCCTATATTCATAACGAATTGTTACAAACTCTTTGTAAAATAATCTTGGATTTATAGAAAATCTGAGCCGATTATGTTATAAACTTATTTAAATAAATAACAGTAATAATATGACTCTATTGTAATACTAATCTGCTTATTGCATGATATGTAAGACCCGATCATTGAAATAATTCCCTTTTATGGAGAAGGGGCATGATTGTGCTGTGACACATCAGTGGGAACATTGTGGGCAATTATTAAATTTAATGTAATGAAACTATTCACTACGAATGATTGCAACACTTGGTTATAAATTAAGACGATGACAATAGCTATTGACTTCTGATGTTTCAGTATTTTTGGACACGCCCACAATTATTATTATTATAAAATACTACCAAGTAAGAAACAAATAGTCCAGGATCCGCGGTCCATTTTTGCACTTGATTACTATCAAGCTAATTTTGATGAGACGGCGAGACGCCCAACAATTTCCTGCACGAAACTCTCGAATTCTCGATTGTGGTAAGTAATAGGGGTAGCAGGGATAAAATATGTTGGTTTGATGATTCTCAAAAGTGTTAAGTACAAACACTTTTGAGAATCATCAGCTGGGTTTTTTTTGTTAAATCTGATGATAATTATCTAAATTATTTGAAAAAATATTTGTCCTACAAAATGTATGGTTTGATCAAAGAGTCCCCTTCCTTCCTTCCAGTAATGTATCGATAACGAAGTCATTAAAAATGATTACTTACTAACTGGGTTTTGGGGATTGGATATTTTCTATTAAACCCACTCTTTACAACTTGCCTACAAGATTCTAAAAATTATATTAAGTGTTTGGCACTTACTCCACGCACCATCAATACTCCTGTACATCATAAACAACAGGCTAATACACTTTCTGGAGCCACAAATTCCAGAAGAGCAAGCAGGTTTTGTTAAAGGCAAAGACACGCGGGAACAAATCCTGAACGTTCGCCAAATTATAGAGAAAAGCCGGGAATTTAACAGCCCTGTATTGATATGTTTCATAGATTATACCAAAGCATTTGATTGCGTGGAGTGGGGCAAGCTGTGGGGGGTTCTTAAAGACATGGGAACGCCTCAACATCTCATTGACATAGTCCGATGCCTCTACCTACACATCAACAACCGCTCTTTCGTCAAAATAGACACCGACTGTTCAAATGCGTTAGGCAGGGATGCATCCTCTCACCTCTGCTCTTCAATATGTATGAAGAGTAATATCATTCAAGACTCTTTAGGGCTGGGACAAGGGGTTTACTGTTGGTGGAAAGTGGATTTCCAATCTGAGGTACACTGATGACACCGTTCTCCTTGCTACAACATTTGGCAACATGAAAGAGATACGGCACAGATTGGAAGTGGAAAGTGGCAAAGTAGGGTTTGCAATAAATAGGCAGAAAACCAAGCTTATGGTGGTACATCGTGCGGGAAACCTATCGGGCGCCTATAACATCTAAGGCATCTATACTGTGGACAGCTTCGATTAACTGGGCTCCAATATAAGTAATGAAGGTAGCTGCGTCACAGAAATAAAACGGCGGATAGCCATGGCTAAAGATGCTATATTACGCCCCCGGAACATCTGGGAAAAACGTGGTATAAGTTTTAAAACGAAGGCCCGTTTGGTCAGAGCACTAGTTTTCCTGATTTTCCTCCATAGAGTTAATAATAATAATTCCCGATACCGGTGGGCAACAATTTTTTATATTTTTAAATGTTTTTTTTATTGTTTTTATGAGAAATATTTAAAAATGTAATAAGTTTGTGTAAAGATAAATAAAGGAAATAATAATAATATTTATTTATTTTCAGGCTACTTTGGCCCATAGATAAATACCTTACAGACTAACATAATTACATACGATATAATTGACAGCTTGTGTTAGTAAACAAAACCTTAAAACTATATTAGTATCACTACAGTTGCACTACGTCACTGTGCGATCATGTGGCACTTGCCCGTGGAAGCGTCGAAACACCACCCCCTGCGGCCAAAAGTCCTCTTCCAAGACGAGGTGCAGGTAGCATGTCGGTACTTGCAGCACAAACGCCTTAAAGTTGACGTTGCGGCGCGACTCGAGCAGCTGCACTCTCGCCACGTACTTGATCTTCTGGCGCACGTACTCCACGATGTCCTCCGTCGTAGTGGTGTAATGTAGACGGGAGAGGTACAAAGGAGTGTTAGGCTTTGCGGCACGAATATGCACATTGGGGTCCGATGGAGCCGTGCCGCAGCGGTTCTTGATGGTTCGCTGACGGCGCTTCCTCCTCAACACCGTCACGAAACCATCATCAGCCTGGATCGGTTCCTTTTCAGGCACAGGCTTCTCGGAAGGAGCATTTTTCCCCACAAGTTAAGACATGGACAATCCAAACAAGAGTAAGACAGAGGATAGACGCATTCGAAATGTGGTGTTTTAGGCGGATTCTCCGAATTCCATGGACGGCCAAACGCACAAATGTGTCTATCCTTTACCAACTCGATATCAAGACTCGATGGTCAACAGTTTGCCTACAGCGTATTTTGTCTTATTTCGGCCACATAATGCAAAGAGGAGATAGCAGCCTTGAAAAGCTGGTCATTGTTGGCAATACCGAAGGCAAGCGACCGCGAGGCCGGTCGCCATTTTACAAATTTGGAAGTCTTCCAAACGATTGGCTTTGAGAAAAAATTATTTGTGGAACCTCAATGTCATTTTTAAAGACCTGTCTAATGTCTATAGACACCCCACACGTAGGTATAGGTTTGATGAAAAAAAAAATATAGTTTCAGTTCCATGTATGGGGCGACCCCCTAAATCCTTTTTTTTATTTTTGTATAAAAATCGTAAAGCGGTTCACAGAATACTTGTAGAGTTTCAACTGTGTAGTCTCAATAGTTTCCGAATGAAGTGGCTGTGACATACGGGTGGACAGACGGACAAACAGACATGACGAATCTATAAGGGTTCCGTTTTTTGCCATTCGGCTACGAACCCCTAAAAAACAGCTGGTTTGTAGTAATTTTTGATGAGCTCGTTATCAATACATGTTGGATTTAGATAATGATCATCAGATAAAAATAAAATAGTTAGTAATAGATTTTTGAAAATCATCAAATAAATAATTATAATAATATATAATCAATATATATTTTATCCCTGCTGCCCCTATTACCTACCACAATCGAGAGTTGGCGTCTCATCAAAATGCAGCTGCTCACGGAAAATTAGCTTGATAGTAATCAAGTGAAAAAATGTACCGTGGATCCTGGACTAACATTGTGACGCGGTCAATAATAATTTATAGATGAACGGATAGCTGTCAGTGGGGCGCAAAGTGACATACGTCCGTCTAGCACCGCGCCTAAGCGCTCACTGTCGGATTGCTTAGGTAAGAAAGAAAGCGCGATGACGCAACGCTCGAACTTATTACAAACCATATAATGATTAATAACATCAAAATAATTTATTAAATAATCAAAAATTAAAAACAACCAAATTTTGTATTTAGATATGGTACGTTATTGTTATAAATTTTACCAACGTACGTTGATCAGTAATACAGATATTTTTGTTGGAAGATCATTTTAAGAGGTTAGTTTACCATTTTTTTGTATCGAGAAAACTTTTCAAAAACGTGTTTTGAAAACAACGAAATTATCAGAAATATGTTCAAGATTAACATATATTTTTTCCGCCGTGTCAAACTGTATAGATTTGGCTAAAAAATTGTTCAATACAAGCCTATTTGGCTCTTGTCAGCGCCTTAATGTGTTTTTCTGTAAAACCTAAGCCCCGCAGGAGAGTTTTTATTATCCGTTTTTTATAGAAATGTATGACGATTGCTTAATTAATGAGATAGATTTAAGGTATAAATAAGTTATTGAATATCTTGGTGCTTAAATTAAAGCCAATTAAAATAATATTTGACATTGCAGGTGTAATTTAATTGTATGAATATTTAATTATAAGGCAGTGTACAATGATATAATTTTAGTTGTTAGCATATAAAGCTCTTGGGACTTAAATTAAATAAAATACGCCTACCAAGACGAAGAAATCATAGTAAAAAAGTAAAAGAGCTTTTTAAAGTTTTCTGCTTGAATACTACTCATAAAGACACTTATTAAAGATAAGACCTTCGTCCGGAGAAGATAAGAAAAAAACTAATAAATTTTAATTGTCAGAATTTTCCAGTTGTCATCAAAATTAGTTCCGTCCTAAATATCAAGTCATGAGACATAATTACGTTTTTTTGCGAAGTTTTTTAACGTTTATTAAAGTTGACAGCTTTGTCGGTTCTAATGGCACAGTGGGAGACCTAGATATCTCGGAAACTGGCTGTCAAATGCCATTTAGAAAAATAAATTCTTGTTTTAGGTTCCATTAGCGTTTCAGTTCTCTAGGCGTTACCGCAAATGTTTTTTCGTCTAGCGCTAATAGAGTCGATTGAATTAAATTGCAAATTGGATAAAAAGCGGCATTTGAAACTGGTAATAATACCACATTAGTATACGCACCAACAAGATATAGTCTTAAATAAATCTGGCGAAACGTGAGTGTACTGTTTGGTACACTTTTGCCTAACCCTTCGGGTTTTAAAGGCATGATCTTGTCTATGTTCGTAGAATAATAAGTCTGCTATTTATGGGAATGTTTAACATGAACATGGTTGGTCATCTTTCTATGAGAAGAAGTGGGCCGTAATCCATGCGACATAAGTGTACTTTTTGAATGTTGCACGTGTCTTTGATTTTCTAGTATAAGGACTTACCGGTTTTTAGAGCTCGTGTTATAATCATCTGCTAAGCCTTTTTCCAACTATGTTTAGGCTTGGCTTCCAGTCTAACCAGATGCAGATGAGTACCAGTATTTTACCTAGGAGGCCTATGTCCAGCAGTGGACGTCTTTTGGCTGAAATGATGACTAGTATTTTACATGGAGGGTCTGCATATCTGACCTCCACAACCTAGTTAATACTGGCACAAATAATGCATATAAATGATAGCCGGCACCAGTGTATCGGTTATTTGTAGTTATGCCATTGGGCATAACATGTTTTTCGAGGCACAGAGGATACTCAGTATGTAATGGGCGGTCACCCATCCACAGTCCAACAGTATTTAAGATTCTGTAAGTTCTTAAGCCATAAAACAAGTTACTACCTACTTAAATGTATATATGTTTTGCATAAATCATTTAAATAAGCCTTATTTAGTGAATATCAATAAGACATAAAAATCCTCCATGATTGTGTTCAGAAGTTTAATGAAGACCTCCGGCCATGTCTAGAAATAAATAACTCGAATAATAAAGCAATGAGAACTACTTCTCGATACAGCTCGTATTGTGAGGAGTTTCTTTTATCCTGCTGGAGCTACGAGTTGTTCGAGAGAGATACCGCGTCGAGAGATAACACAAAGGGCTAAGAAGGGACATGGGTGGATTTTAGTCAGTAGAATTGTTACACTCCCTTCCGCTCCAGCCAGAGTGGAAGGAGTCGTTTGATAGTTTCTTAACGTAAAAAAAACAGTTTGGAACCGGCTCACGTCACATTTTTTTAAATGTTCAAAATATGTTTGTTGGTTGTAACGAATGTGCTGAAAAAGTACAGTAGCACAGTAAGGCTATGCGCACATTACATCTTTCTATTTGAATTCAGAGACGGTTCACCACTAAACTTTAGACTGCAATAAAATGCTCGGTTAGTTTTAGATGCAGGGGAAAAAAACTGCAACAATTTTCATTCCAACTGTAGTGAGTCGCATTAAGATTTTCGCTCACAAGTGTTAATCGCACATACGTCTGTCGAGCTCACGTAGTACCTACAATGATTTGTCGGTGCCATCATCATCATCATTTCAGCCAATAAACGTCCACTGCTGGACCTAGGCCTCCTCCAATTAGTGTCGCCACCTTGACCGGTTATGTGCGTTTCGTATCCAGTGGATCCGCGCAGCCTTCACCAGGTAATCGGTCGTCGGTGCCATGTGAAAATGAAATTAAACAAAAACTAAAAACAAACTTGATTAAACCGTTCACTCTTGCAAACATCGCGAAAATCACAACTAAACTGTGTACCCAACACACTCAATATCGAGCCCATTATATAGGCAAGCTATTAAAATTTCATTACTGAAGTGATTTCCTCTAGCTAACAAAGCGTAGGCACGTTACGTCTATTGCGAGTGATCTAGCTGACACTGTTGCGTGACTGGAACGAAACTTAAATGAATAGGTGAAACTAGAAGGTCCAATAACCAAAGTAATGTGAGAACTGAACAGAGTACCGAAGAATTTAATTGAAAACATCGTGAGGAAACCTGCATGTTTATGAGATATTTTTCGACGGCATGTAAAGCCAAGACAGAGTTACAAAAACTCTGACACTAAACACACAATGAAGAAATACCGAATAATAATGTTTTGCTAAAGGGTATCATTTTAGCTAAGGCAGAAATATTGCAGGGGAGTTTGTTCAGACAGTTTTTCTGTCTAACTAAAACACTACGAAGAGCTTTCCCAAATAACGTTCAAAAAGTGCTAAAGTGATTATCAGCCTAATTTGAAGATTTAAGACTTTTGATTGGATGTCATACAAACTTCGAATTTAGGGTAGAACTCTAAATACGACGTTTGTATGCCCTTCGTCTTCACGATGATTTTCTATACCATTTTACGAGCCCGCACTATTTTCATAAAGTAAAGTACCTGCTCGATTTATTATAAGGAATATTTTGATTTTGGGATCACTCAGAAAGATAACTTTACAGCCTAGCGGCTTTTCAATCGCCAGTTAACTTAACTAAAATGATTGTCATTTTGACAGTTTTTGTAAAGACAATCTGTCAAAACATCACATTTATTCCTCAGGTAAAAGTTACCTGGCGATTGAAATACCGACCCTTAGTGATGTTTTTTTGGTGTTGCACGGAGTGAGCCTTTTAAATTTTCTTTGTATTGTGATTATAACATAAGTAAATAGATAGAGATGTTTAGTTGCGTGTAAGATTTGCGAGGGAAAATAATTGTTAGAAGCAAAAGATTAATACGTGGGATAGTGATTTTGTTTTCCTTGTTGTACTGTAATTAAGTGAATGGCTTAAAGAAGATTTAGTTAGGCTGGTATGGAGAAATATTTTTTAAATAATAATCTATTTTGTGTGCCTACTTTGTTAAACGTTTGCAAGAAGACACTTACCAACCTATTAGAAAGCAAATTATATATTCTAGATTTTGTGGCCTCAAGCGCAATATAGCGCTAAATGAACATATAGGGTTGTATTGGGGCTGCGGGTTGTTCGAAAGTGATACCGTGGCCTCGACACAAAGGGCTAAGAAGGAACATGGGTGAAAAAAAGGGTTGATTGATGATGTAAATAATTACATACAAGTTTTCTAATTAAAGTCAGTAAAGCCAAATAACTAGTTACGGTCGCGATTCATATTTTGTTCAACATTTATCGCCTACCAGTGATCAACAAATTGTAAAAAACGGAAGAAAACTTGAGTTTTGCGGGCTACCTGGGTGTTCCACCTTAGTGATTATATTTATTTGTGGTAGCAGGCAACTGGGTTCATCCCAGTTAACAAGGTAGCTTTGTGCCTATTGCTCTTGTTTGGTTCTGTCTTCTGCTGATCTGTTTAATTTCGTTGCATTTAATTATTTTTTGTCTAGAACTTAGTGCATGGAGCTTCATTGTCTTGGCGCTTTCCTGGTGGTCGCCAGTGTTGATTCTGGCTTTTAGGAGTTGCAGTGGTTTTGCAATTGATGACAGTAGAGTGCGTGTCTCAAAAAAGACTGATCCCTATTACTTCTGCTTCTTCTTCCTGCCCTTATCCCATGTCATTTGGGGTCGGCGCAACACGTTTTTTTCTTCCATTCTGCCCTCACACACTCCATCCATCTTTTCTTTGGTCTTCCTCTCCCTCTCCATCCATCCACATTTATATTCATAACTTTTTTAGTCACATGCGATTCATCCCTCCTCATCACATGCCCATACCACGACAGTCGATTCCCTTTTAACTTTTCTGTAATTGGCGCAACTTTTAAACTTCCTCTGATATACTCGTTCCTTACTTTATCCATTCTGGTCACACCACACATCCACCTCAACATTCTCATCTCCGCAACATGCAACCTTTTTTCATCCATCTTCTTCACAGCCCAATATTCTGATCCATACAGTACGACAGGCTTAATCACGGACTTGTTCTCTATTACATGGAACTTAAATATAATATTATTGGCGTGTACCCGACAGGAAATCCTATGTGGCTGGTTTATGTTCAAATTGGAAATGGTTTTCTGTGAATTTAAACCGTTAATTTATTGCAAATTGATAGAATTGATGTGATTTCTTGGTCGTTCGTTTATTTCTTTTATATTTTACGTTGAAATAAAAATGTAATAAAACTTAGACAACAGGATGTAGTGCGATATAAACGCAATGCTGGCACGATCTCAAAGCACGTGAATTCAATTACTTTGTCTGAAAGAAGTAAAAATACGAGTTATTAGGAAAAGTTTATCGTGCCAATGCACTTGTCTATAACGTGAGCAATGACCCTGAAGTAGAAAATAATGGAAAAGACTAGATACCCATTTTCTACGTAAACTCTTTTAGTTTCTTCAGTAACACAGTCTTTTTAGATTCTTAGTTGTTTTATAATAATTCAGGCGAAGTTTTATAACAATAACATGTGTATTTGTTATGAAACATAATGAATTTATTAAAATTGCATTTATCCCGATTCCTAGAAAAATGCTTGATGAAAAAACGAATAATTCTTTAGCCGATCTTCGTCGGTAATTAATAAAAATAAAAAATAAATAAAAATCGGGAATTAAACCTAAAACATTTTTTGAATTACATCATTACAAGCTTTTTAATAACAGAAAAACAAAGAAAGCTAAGTTACAGTCACAGTCACAAGGCATAACAACTTGTGAAAATACTGCCACTCACATAGCATAATTACATGTGAACGTACATCCAATTAACAATAACTAGTTCTGATTCACGAACTCGATGCTCTACTAAATCTTGATGGTTTACTGATCCTGGAATAAGTTTACGATCAACAACTGGCTTGATATTTAAATTAGTCTTGACAGGATAATCTGGAGTACTGCCACAAACACAAATATGCATACTTAGTAACTTTCATAATGTTTTTGTAATTGTTTAAATTAATTGATGATTGTGATTTCGAAAGAAAACTTAAATTTCATTGGCTACCCGAGTGTTTCCTTTTTAACAACATCCTGGATTCTATTGTAATATGAAAAAATAGAACTCTTTCTTAATCTGGGGTCAATCGTTTAATCGGGTCCGTGGCTTAGGCCCCCAGTGGTCGACGCACCTGTGGCCGACGCCCCCGATACGATTAATTTAATATCGTAGTTTTTTTGTGCTTTTTCACTTAGTACAGTAGATGAGAAAAGTGTTTCACCCTATTAATAAAGTATTTTTCCTTGCTAAACAAAAGTTATCTATGAAATAGCAGAGAGAATAGATCGCCACTAAACCTTATCCTTACACACCTTTTTCCCCATTAGAAGCATATTTATTATGTACAAACATCCAAAAAATCAAAAAGACTTCATATAAAATGTTAGTGAATGTTTTTCCTTTACCCTTCATAGATTACTAACCCTGGTTTGAAATTAAATAACATTCAATAAAATTACCAAGCACATAATTTGCATTGTCTATTTCAATAATGTGGATCTAATTTCTACGTACCAGCATGCACCCGACATGGCGTTAAATTAGCTAGTTGATTAGTTTAGTTTTATTAGTTTTTATGAACTTTTGTGCAACCGAGATCCAAACTCAGCAACCAATATTTTTGTGAATTATCTACAAAATTTAGTAATACGTAACACGTTAAAAATAAAAATTCCGCAAAATAAATTAACACTTAAGCCTTGGATTACTGTAGGATTATTAAGATGTATAAGAAATAGGGATCGAATGCATCAAAAACTTAAACGTGATTCAAAAAATACCATACTTGTCTCAACATATAAGAGATACAGAAATTTTTGTAACGGCATAATTAAAAAGTGTAAAATAAAATACGAACGAACTGAATTAGAAAAGGCAAAAAATAATAGCAAGATGCTTTGGCATAGTATTAAGAATATTACTAATTCACACAAAACTAAACGTAAAAGTTGTGAATTACTATCTATTGAGGGAACACCGGCTGAGGCTGTAAATGTAGTCAATGAGTTTTTTGCTAGTGTTGGTGCAAATCTGGCAAGTAAAATAATTCCTATTTCGCTGACATCAGACTCGGACACAAACTATGTTGGTACCTCTGCGGGGTCCTTTGTTTTGCTTGAGACAGATTGTGATGAGGTTAGGAGTGTCATTGCCAACTTAAAGTTAAACAGTAGTACTGGACTTGACGGTATCTCTAGCCAACTGCTTAAATTGATCCAAGAGTACATTGTACCCCCTCTGACTAATATCTTCAACAGCTGCTTTGACCTTGGCGTATTTCCCGATGCTTTCAAGCAATCGATTGTGGTACCCATTCATAAGAGTGGCGAGAGAGACTGTGTCAATAATTACCGTCCGATATCTTTACTACCCTCGCTATCAAAGGTATTAGAGACGATTATAAACAAGAGGCTCGTTAAATTTTTAGAATCTAAAAAATTACTTTCTGATGCACAATACGGCTTTAGACAGGGTAGATCAACCGATGATGCAGTACACACATTTACCGATTTTGTCACGAGAAAGCTTGACGACAAAAACAAATGCCTTACAATATTTTTAGACCTTGCTAAGGCCTTTGACACGGTCTCTCTCTCCAAGCTTCTGGTGAAGCTTGAAGGCCTCGGTATTAGAGACAAACAACTTTCGTTATTTAGAAGCTACTTGTCAGGTCGTTCGCAGCGGGTCAGGATAGGCGACACATTGAGCGCGGAAAGTCCTGTTGACTTTGGAGTGCCCCAGGGCAGTATATTGGGCCCTACCCTATTTTTATGCTACATCAACGAACTGTGTAAACTTGATCTTTTAAATTGTAAAATAATTTCATACGCTGATGACACAACTCTCACCTTTTTTGGGGAGTCTTGGGCAAAAGTATTTAAATATGCTCAAGAAGGCCTCAATAGAGTATGTCATTGGTTAACTAACAACTCACTTACATTAAATGCAACTAAAACTAATTTTATAACTTTTTCTTTACGAAAATCCGTTTCTTCATCACACCAAATCATAGCACATTCTTGTAATTTATCTGTCAACTCAAAATGTAGCTGTCCAAATATTCAGAAAGTCCAATCTGCAAAATATTTGGGGGTAACCATTGATCAAAATCTGAGTTTTGCTGAACACATAAGCAATGTTGCTCAGAGAGTTCGTAAATTGACATATATATTTAAACAGCTCAGACATGTGGCAGACTCCAAAGTCATGAAAATGGTCTTTTTGGCCCTTTGTCAATCTGTACTTGCCTACTGTATTTCTTCTTGGGGTGGAGCAGCTAAGAGCTACCTTATAGAATTAGAGAGAGCTCAAAGATTGATACTCAAGGTGAGTCTATTCAAACCAAGACTATTCTCTACGTCGGAACTATATCAATTAGCTGAGGTACTAACGGTAAGGCAACTTTACATTCTTGCTGTCGTACTTAGGCAACATAGGCTTCTAAAATTCAACCCAAATAACCCAACATTAGCCCGGCGTCGTAATTTTCAAATTTGCCCTACAGAACCATCCAGAACAGCTTTTAGCGACAAATTTTTCATGTCACAAGGTGCGCATCTTTATAACCTTATTAATAAGAAACTTTCTGTTTACGCTAATTCCAAACAAGATTGCAAGAAAAAGGTCATCAAATGGCTTCTGACACTTAAGTACGAGGAGACAGAGAAACTTCTCTGTAGTCACCGAAACAGCTAACACATACACACACGCACAAACACTCATAAACACACGCACAAACACACACACAAACACTCACAAACACACCCCCCCACACACACCTATACACATGCATGATTACTTCTTATTATGCATGCACATTCTCACTCCCTCAGCAACAAAGTACTCATTTAGCTCATACACGTATAACTGTCCGGGTTAAGGAGGCCAGGAGACCCATGACACAAGTTTTTTACTTAGTTTGGGCTCCTGTCTCCCTTCCATATAAAAGCATTGTAAATTTGATTGATTGTATGTATCTTGTGGGAGAAAATAAACGAAAATTTATTATTATTATTAATTAAAGTTTCAATAAACGGCCATAACAATCGTTAATCAAAATTAGGTAATAATTACGCGGTATTGGTACTTATGTATTTGGGTAATAATGATGCTAAAATAGGATACTTACAAATTGAGTTATTCCGGTTAACGTCGAAATATTAAATTGCTCATTCGATTTATTTTGTCCTATGTACAAAATAACCTTCCTTTTACCCTTCGCCGTAGTCGGGTAAAAATAAGGTACGTTGAGCTAATAAGTTTAGTATCATCTGTTATAAAATTTTGTAGACTGTATAATCGGAATATTAAGTGGAAGTCTGTGGATCTGTGTGTATCTGCGATATGGCTGAAACACATATAAACATCTAATAGAACTACTTAAAATATTAAGTTAGACTTTCACTTATTATAACCACTAAGCAGAACTAGGAAGGGGCTTTAAAATGAGCTGTGGGCTGTGGGTCAAAATAGCCACTTTCTGAAGACACAGCCCGAAGACTTCGGGGCAGACCTCGTAGAAGATAGTGAGACGATCTGTACAAAACTCGATAGGCTTGTGACTAGTGGCCTGCTGGAACTGGAAGTCATGGGGAAGCAGTTGGATAATGCAAGCTAACAGGATCAATATCCAGTCATTATGCTATAAAATCTATTATACTTATTAGACGGAAGAAAAAAAGTGTTACGCTGATCGCAACTAATATAGTAGAACAAGGGCAGATGAGGCTGACTATGTTGATTTCGCGTTATTATCTACAATTTACACAAACAAACATAAATCAAAATCAAAAGTCATTTATTCAAATTAGGCTGATTATATTATCAGCACTTTTCGAGATAGTTCCCCATAATGCTCACCCATTGACACTTCCAGTACATAATAATATTTTCACATAACACATTACACAATTTATTAATCGCATTTGGCGCTCACATTGAACAAATTGTTATTCTCTACAATATCTACACTAGTTAACGATTATACGCGGTTTAAAAGCCTATTTAATTTACATAATCGTAACGATAATTAAAATATAGCCAATATTCATTAATAAAGCGATTTAGATAGTATTTATTTAGGGTTACTGAGATCAACTAGGTAGTACCTAGCTATAACGATTTAGACCATAACTATCATAATCCTACTAATATTATAAACGCGAAAGTTTGTAAGTATGAATGTATGGATGAATGTTTGTTACTCTTTCACGTAAAAACTACTGAACGGATTTGGATAAAAGTTGGTACACAGATAGTTTATAACCTGAATTACACACAGGGTAGATATATTATTATTATTATTATTATTTATATATTTTTATTCCGATTTTATCTTCCCTTGGGATAATTTTCGAGTTGCAGAGGGCAAAGCCGCTGGCTAGTCGGCTTCGGCCGTCTACGAAACCGTAGTTTCGTAACTGGTTTCGATGAAGGAATGATTTGTCCTTGTACGTAATTGGTTTCGATGGAGGACATACCTATTTGTATTTATACGAAACCACGGTTATGTATCATGGTTACGTACGAAGAAATTACTGTTAAGGTTTCGATGAAGGAATGATTTGTCCTTTCTAATATAACACAAAGATATAAGCTTGATTTTCGAGTGTAGCGCTTTAGTAATATCAGGGAGGGAATGTCACTTTGTGTGGGTGCAACATGCTAAATCAAAATTGCTCGCAATATCTATATTTTGGTTAAGTAATAAATTAACAGAATGATTTACAGATTCTATATATAATATTTAGGTGGTAATGTCTGTACTGTTAACTCATTAGTTTTATGTGAGAACAGCCGATATATTGTAATAAAACTTCGGTACGAGAATACTAAGGATTTGTAATGGGCCCACAGACAATCATTGGTCTGTTTTGAAGTATGAGTAAATCTTAGGTAATGGGGAATAATCTAACTATTGTTTGTGTTGAAAAATGTAGGACTACTCAATTGTATCTAGGTAAATGAGGAAAAACGATTTAGCTCCAGCGCCAACGTTGAACTGCATTTACTGATGGTCTCTTCAGCACAAGTTTGTTTAATAATTTTATACTGAAGTGGCCGTCAGTGAAGGGACTACAATCTGTCGTATAATACATTTTCAACTTTATTGTCATAGGTTCAAGGTTGGTTGGGATAATTCGACAGTTTGTGGTAGCTTGGTGTGCAGCTGGTGTCTGTACACTACCTTACCTGTTTAATTCATATTATTGTTTATAGAACTAGTCACTTGAGGTCTCAATAACTTATTATCTAGAATGGCGAATAGTAATTATTTTCCTTATAGGTAACTTACCTGCTCTATAAATATATACCTATGTAGCAGAAATACTGGTTATTTACAAAGTATTTTACAGTTTAAAGACCTTTGAGCAATTTGTTACTAATTTATGGTGACTGTAATTTTGACATGTGAGTTTGTATTTTGTGATTTTATTTGCGAAATCCCAATACACTATAAAACTCTCTCTATCTGTTGGACTTCCTCGTAGATCTAAAGTCGATTTTCAGGTCGGGTAAAGCATTATTAAATTTTTCCATCAGGATTTTTACAGCAGCAACCACGGGACTTAGATTTTTATACCCGATCACAATAGGCTCGCTCTACATATAACTTTAACTTAGCAGGCGAAATATGGGTGTACTATTAGGTACACTTATGCTTACACTTTCGGGAATTACATGCATAGGTACGTCTTAATGTTATAAATGTTTATGTCTTGTCAGTTCAGTACAGTTGACAATTGAAATGTCTTTTAACTTACAAAGGTTTATTACATGCCAATATTAAAAGCATAGCTAAGTCAAAAGTTGTAAAGTCCAGTCAGATAGAAAAAATAAATTAAGCTATGATTATTCATTATCACCTGTAATCTAGTCAATTGAGCTCATAATTATGATGATTTTTTTTCCAGCCTTTGATAGGCCTTATGCTTGATTTGATAAAACTAAGTAAATTATTTCGTCAGTATCTATCACGGTGACTTAAGTAGACGCTTATTAATTCCATCAGCTATAATATAGCCACTGTTCTTTAAATATCCCGTTTTCAATGTCAATGGTAAGGCTGCCTGTCCACTGCAGCGGAGCGAGACTGCGGAGCGGAGAAGCAGAGAAATATTGACCAATAGGATTGCATAAAATCTGCCCTCTGTTCCAGTGTACAATGTTATTGGCTAATATTTCTCCGTTCTCGCTCCGCTTCAGTGGACAGGCAGCCTAAAACAGATGAGCGGTATATCATGTATAATTTAACCAGCCTTTTTATGAACTTTAGGAACATTTATAGCATTTTTGTGTCTACGGAAACTTTTACAACCAACTTCTAAAAAAATAGAAGCTTATGCATTCCATCGGCCATTTATTGTATCAATAAATCGCATCACATCATCATTTGGTACTCCTAATAAATTAACCAATAATTTTCTAAATTAAATGAAAAAATAAATACTTGATTGTAATACTCGCAGCAGGTGGGACCTATAAACGGATGCCTGGTACATGAATATAATAATAATATGTAGGTCAATTAGACGACTTAATAATCAGCACAATGAGTTGTTTTTTTTTTTTAATATTATAATTATTTAATCTGTATAAATAAAAAAAGAGAAGTCCTGACTGACTGACTCATCAACGCCCAGCCCAAACCCTTGGACCTAGAAAGCTGAAATTTTGCACAGTGGTTTCCTTTATTATGTAGACAAGGAATAAGGAAGGATTTTTCGAAATTCAACCCCTAAGGGAGTTAAATAGGGGATGAAAGTTTGTATGGAAAATCGTCATTTTCACGCGGGCGAAGCCGCTGGCAATAGCTAGTTTACTTATAAATAAGTTTTTTTTTTTTTTTTGTTTTTGGGACAAGCCCGCCACACTATTCCCAAACCACTGTAACTCCTGTTAGCCAGAATCAACAGTGGCGACCACAAGAAAAGCGCCGAGACAATAAAGCTCGACGAAGTCCCAGAGAAATGATTTAACTGTCTTGGATCCCGCAACGAAATTAATCAGAAAAGAATAGCGGAGGAGTAGGAAAAAACATAGTTTCCACTTCCCTCCATATCAGCAGGAGACAGAACAGAACAAGGCCAATAGGCACACAGGGACGTATACAACTGAGATAAGCCCAGTTGCCTAGCACCACGGATATTATTGTCATTAATATTACTGGGTCCTAAGTTGTGAGCTGTTATATTTGATTCCAATAATAGGTATGACAAAATTGCTTGAACGCACGGAAATTTGTTCTAGTTTCTACAAGGTCCGTATAGTAAATAACTCCGGATGTAACCTGTACGCTATTTAACATAATATTACGTTCATTCTGCCAAAGACTACACTCCCATAAAATGTGATGTGCAGTTTGTTCATATTCGCAGTCATATGTAGAACATTGACAAAAAGGCGACTCAACAAGCTTGAAGGAAAATAATTTACTCTTAAAGTTACCATGACCTGTGAGAAATTGGGCGACACAGTGATCCACCTCCAGCCATGTCCTGGCCAGCCGCTCACGAACGGATGGAAAGAACTGGTGAAGATGTCGGCCCTTGATGGAATTATCCTACCTTCATTGCCATTCAGACAAAAGTTCCTCCCAGACGTCAGTCTGTGGTTTAAGTAATCTAGCTATTTTAGCACGGTCACGTTGCGTTAAAAAGTCTGTGTCCGCGGTCTCTCGTGCGCAGTAGTACATTGAAGCACGGCGCTATACTTCAAGATCGACTGGAAGTACCCCTGCCAGTACCGGTAAGGCTTCAGTACTAACCGTCCTATACGCTTTACACAAGAAAATCAAAGCCAACCGCTGGCTTTGAAGTAATTTACGTCGTACCGCTCCAATGGTGGCCCTATCGGCCCAAACTGGTGCCCCGTAGCACATACACCCCAAGTAAGTAGCCCCATAGATCGTCTTTAGAGTTAAAAATGATAAACCCCATGTAGATTTGGATATTCTCGTTAAAGCATAAAAGTTCTTTTTAGCTTTTTCACCGACTGTTTTTATGTGTTCAATGAATGAAAAATTCCTCTCTAAGACAAACCCAAGGTAGCATACAGACTCCTTCTTTTTCACGGAAACGTTATTAAATTTAATACTAGGCCATGATTTAAGATTACCTTTTAAAAGAAGTTGATAAGTTTTATGTGGTGCAAAGGTCAGACGGTTACGATCACCCCACTGGGATATTAATTTTAGGCAAGTGTCAGCCAATTTTTCGAGTCCAGCCCGAGTGCTTGACTGAATGAGCAGCAGGCCGTCGTCCGCGTAACCGGTTAATGAACAGCCGCATGGAAGTGGAATCGCGAGGAAGTCATCGAAGCCTACGTTCCATACATACGGACCCATAACCGAACCCTGAGGGCATCCCATGGTAAGGGACTTTGACATAGAATGATGTCCGAGTTTGAGTTTCGCGGAACCATTTAAGAAGTACGAGCAAACAAGATTGTATATGTTTTTAGGGCAACCACGAATTTTCAGTTTAAGGAGTAGCATCGGCCACCATGCGTTATCAAAAGCCCCAGAAATATCTAGAAAGATCCCAACTACGTACTTATGTTCGGATGTATTGACAATTTTTCTGACAGAAAGTGCCGCGTCTACGGTAGATTTTCCCACGGTAAAACCGAATTGGTTGTTGTGAAATTTCGGTCCGTCTGGTAGTAAACGTGGAACGTTAAGACGCTCCAGGAGTTTCCCCAAAGATGGTAGCAGTGTTATAGGGCGGTAAGACTTAGGATCGTCCGGAGGCTTGTCGCCACTTTTCGGAATTATTCGTATAAAGCCGCGTCGCCATATACGAGGAAAAACGCCTATATAAATAAGTATATTTACTTAAAAATGAATTTTTTGTACGTCAAAATATAAATGAAACCATGTTTTGGCTGCCAAGAAGAACTGGTGTAATAAACTCCCCAACAACACACCTTTATGTTGGAAACCTTGCAAGAACCCTGATTTTAAACAAGTAAAAATTAATTGAAAAAAGGATAAAATAACATAAAACACCCACCTTAAAAAAACCCAAGAATGTCCGTCGGGGGCTGACATTAAATGAACTAGTTTTGCAATGTTCAGCTCCCGACGGACATTCTTGGATTTGGCTTTTTATTTTAAACTTTTTACTTTTATTTTTATTTTTTTATCTAAGAATATGCACCAATCAAACCTTAACCCATAACTGAAAACTGAATCAAAATCGGACTTGTAGTTTTGGAGAAAAATGGCAACTTTGATTTGCACAAAAAATGTTTGCTGCAGCGCCCCGTGGTGAGTTGTCACCGTAACACCTATCTAAGAACATGCACCAATCAAACCCGAACCCATAACTGAAAACTGCATCGAAATCGGACTTGTAGTTTTGGAGGAAAATGGCAACATGTATTTGCACAAACACACAAACAAACAAACACACAAACAAACAACCTCTCACCCCAAACGCATATACCGTCTCCGTTCCGTCGTGGGTAAAAAAAACACGTTTTGGAACCTCTTCCTTCATCACTGTTGGTTAAACCCGAACATTTCTACCTAGATACGCAAACATAATTTATTTCGTCCACTTTGTGTTTATCGTCCCTGAATCAAGTAAAAGTGACTCATTTCAGAGACCGTATCTCCCAAAGGTATTAAATATGAATGAATCTTCTTTAGGCCAGGTCAACGCCTCTAAACAGCTGTTACACACCACTTTTGGAAACACTCTCATTCGAAGACCTTTAAGACTTTGAGGTTAAGGTTTGAATTTCGGTGCAGGGTTTTCTTCAGGTAATGGTACAGTTCAAATCAGTTTTCTTACTAGGAGCATCGCTAAGATTTGTGGTTCGGGAAAATTGTGTGCGTGTGCAATAACTTTTAGGATGCATTTTTAAATTCTATGAGCGTTTTTTTACAGTAAGAGATTGAGGGAATCGGCTCTATTATTGTGTCAATATTTTTTTTTGACACATACTAATAAGAAATCATACCCTACATACAGGAAAACAATAGTCAAAAAAACATAATATATTTTAAAGCGAGCTTAGTTTAAAGAGTGCAAGTAGCCGCTGGATCCCAAACTTGCCTGCCTGTTACTTGGTGGCCCAATAAACCACATTTGTCCATAATAGTACATTATGGTATAAGTGTGTAACGTTGGTGATTACCGCCGAGGCGGCATTGAGACCCGAGCCGTCAGGTGAGGGTCTTAAGAAAGCCGAGGACGGTAATCATCAATACACACGTGTATCATACGACGTTTTTCAACACACTTGCGAATAAAAAAAACGTGTGGCACTCGGAAACTGCCGCGGTAAAGCTATTGCATAGCATTTTTTATCAATTATTTAATTTGACAACTTCAGTTGACAACCTTGTTATTTTCCGTAACCATAGCAACCTGGTTGAAATATTTTCGATAAGGAATTTCTGGATTCGCTCTCCACGCTCAAGGCCCGCGATAGAAGCTATGCAATAGCTTAATAATACAAGAAAAAACATTTTATTTAGTAGATAAAAAGTTTATTTATAGAAACAATTAGTAAATGTGCAGTTAGTAAAATTATAATTAATTGTTTTTCATGGCGTAGCGGTCTCTTCAGATAGATTACTGGCCATGGTTCTGTATTAGTGGAGTGCCGTAAGACGTAAATATTGTAAAATCTCGGAATCCAGGACCGGTCAATGAATCTTCATAAAAACTATTGGACTGTATTGCTAGAAGCCCAAATAAAAAAGTTAAAAAAAAAAATTACGCGCTCGTCATTTTTTTTTTTTAGTACCACAAAGTACTAAAAAACTAGCTTGTGCCAGCGGCTTAACCCGCTACAACTCGAAAATTATCCCACGAAAAGATAAAATCGGGATAAAAACTATCCTATGTGTTAATCCAGGTTATGAACTATCTGTACACCAAATTTTATCCAAATCCGTTCAGTAGTTTTTGCGTGTAAGAGTAACAAACATACACACTCACACACAAACTTTCGCATTTTTTTAACATTTTTCTTTTGGTTATAACTCGTTATTTTTGCGAAATATTAATAAATTAACATTAAAGTTACTATGCAAATATTATTTATTAGCTTCAAACATTTTTTTCTCTTGTCCCTCTCATCACATCACACAATTTTAGTTTTTTGGGTTGGTGGAAAGTGATCAAATAACCCCTCCTGCTCAGGGCAGAGCGAAAGGGAGTGTCACACTTAAACTGACAAAAAACCCAGACCCAGATCCTGATGTTCCTTCTTAGCCTTTTATGTCGAGGCCGCGGTATCTTTGTGTCCAACTTGCAGCCCTGGCGGGCCCCTCCCATGTTGCTGACATCTCTTTGAGGCGCGCGTGTAACACGAACGCGCCGTCGACACGGCCTGCAGATGTCGTCGTCATAAGACGGACAGACGGCGGGCTAGCCCACTACTCACCGTCCACAGGCCCGCATCTACGGTGGCTGGATGCCGTCACGTGGCCCCCGAAGCCCGGAGCGTCTCCCACGACGGCTTAGGTCGAAATGTTCTCTCCCTCACACATTCCGCCACCTCCTTCGCTAGCATCACTGCTTCGCAGAAGGAGACGACGGCGTCCCATTACTCCTCGCCTCGACCATGGCTTGCACCAGGGCCGGACGCGAGAGGTCGCCGCCGCCGATCGCCGCTACGAGGACACGGCGGGGCTCCGCCCAAGCGGGGCAGACCTCCACAGTGTGCTCCACCGTGTCCTCCGGCCGCGATCCTCACAATGCCGACATCCGGTCGTTTCCTCCCGCCTGATTTGGTGCACGTACCTCCTGAAGCAACGTGTCCGGTGAGGACTGCGTCCATTCCAGCAACTCCTCCAAGAGGGGACTTACCACCACTGTCGTGGCGCGCCCTGATCACATCACACTTCACACTAATACAAAGTACTAAAGTTTGGGAGGGTGGATGTTTGTTACTCTTTCACACAAAAACTACTGAACGGATTTGGATATAATTTGGTATACAGATAGTTTATAACCTGGATTAACACAAATTATAGTTTTTATCCCGATTTTATCTTTTCGTGGGATATTTTCGAGTTGTAGCGGGTTAAGCCGCTGGCACAAGCTAGTTTTTCAGTACATTGTGGTACTAAAAAAAAAAAAATGACGAGCGCGCAAGTTTTTTTTTTTAACTTTCTTGTTTGAGCATTTATAAATGCATTCCAAAAGTTTTTATTAAAATTCATTGACCGGTCCTGGATTCCGAGGTATAAGTCTTACGGCACTCCACTATATGTCTTTTACAGTTATATTTGTTAATTCTTGTATCCTACATGCACCAGTTACACCAAATATTAAAGCAACCTGAAAAAAAGGAAAAAATAATTATTAAGTTTAACACACAACACGCTGAAGCTGAAGTCACGTAGATAGATATTTAAAATTAGTTTAACTAACCTTAGTAACCAGATATTGGTTATCTGGAGCATCTTTTATAAATTTTTCAACATCGTTAGACGATAAAACCTTTGATTTCTTGCTTCTAAATCCATCTGACAGTCTTTTTAGATAAGCTGACAAATTAGAGTATGTTTTTAAGTCCACTCCATTCTTCGTTCGGACTGTACTTTTTAACATTGAGTATATACACCACAAAGAGCTAGGTTTGTACGTAGAAGATAATTCTTTAAAGTACGCCAAGAACACATTTTCAGAAAATGACTGCGATTTCTTGGTGTTTTGCCACTGCTTGAAATTTTGGTACGCTAATAGATATTTCTCCTTGGAGTTTTCGGATAGCAAATTTTCCATAACGCTATGGGCTTCAAATCTTACATCGGGCGGTGTACAACATGAATCATTTTCTTCAAAACTAGACATTTTAACTAATAAAATAACTATTTATCAGTGAAAACGAGTTGTGTATTTTTTTCGCAGTAGCGGGAAAATATTATGTTTTTTTTATGCGATCAGCCATAGACTAAAAGAGGTTTTTTTTTTTTTGCTTGTCGTGGATAGTGTTTGGAGCCACGTACAAAATGGGGAATTCAAACTTTTATTTATAACAGAGAAAACAAAAATTATAATTGAGTGAAAGTTTTATTTATTAAAAACGTACTAAGTTTAAATTATCTATTTAAATACAAAGTTTCATGAAATGAGCAAGCACTAGGTACATTAATGAATTTTTACTATTGCACACGATCTTTTTTGTATCGAAACTTTTTTAAGAACATAGCAACTCAACCAATTAAATTTAAAAAAAAACCTATAACTCACTAGTGAATAATAGTAATGAAAAATTCACAGTTTGATTATAGGTGTCATTATGTGCCTAATTGCGGTGAAATTTTAGCCACTTTATGAGCAAGTGTGTTGAAAAATATATTTTTATAGACCGTTCTTGACATGTTACGGTTGTAATAATTCGGTCAGCCTTTACTAAAGAATATTTAAGCTTAAAAGTGGTTAACTGCCAACTACATTTCGGCAAAACGACCAACAAATCTATATCAGAATAATTATGAAGACAAATTGTCTCATTCCAGAATCATTAATAACAATAGAGCATAAGTTATAAAATAAGCATGTGTCCGCCCAGTCGTTTGTTGTTGTCGTTAAGTGAAGAAATCGTTCTAAAGCGCTGTAAATAATTTTAAAGTACCATCGCGTACAATAATGCATGGGAAGTTCAGAAAAAATACCGTGTGAAGCAAGAAATGACGCCACCTGGCGTAAATAAGTACTCGATTAGCAACATTGATTATATTGTTGATGCTACACTAACTAGAGGGCGCTCACGCTGTATAAAATGTTCATGTAGTTTCTTTTTTCTGTTTAAACATTCAAATAATTTATAATCAATTATTTCTATTATATAAATTTATTCCTAACTACCTACTATGTTTGTTTAAATTGAATATTATTATCATTTTATAACTATCTGATTTTAATTATCTATGTTTTAGTTTTCAAACTTGAGGGTAGGTCGAATATGAATTCATAAATAAATTTGTAGGTAGTAGAAATAATTAGATTGAAGATTTAGATGAGTTATTACTTAGCTCAATTGATTGTTCGCTAAGTTTGTTTCGATTACCTCATTCGAGTGTGTTTAGCTCAGTTTTATTTTAATTTAGGTGAATTAACTTATTTCATCAAAATGAGTACGCGTTGTAATATTGTTTTCGTTACAAGAGCTCAAATAACTGATTTGCAAAATCAAGGCAAAAACTTATCGACACTCGAAACTTGTCGACTTATCTTATTGTTAACGTAAGTAGTTTAGGTTTCAACATTTTTATAAGAAAAAAAATGTTTTAGTTACGATTATACTACTTAATAAATAATCATTATTGCGTATTATATATTTCTGTTATATTGTTGCAGAGAAAAACAGTTGTTCTATTGGTACGACGATTTGAAGACGAGGGTTCTTTGCAACACCATCAAAGAACTAGTAGACCACGGCTCATAAACACATTACAGCGTCAAATCGTGTTATGAGAGTATGAAGAAAATGGATTCCTGCCGATGACCGACTATGCTTCTTTATATGATTCAAGTGTTGACAATGCCCGTCGTGCTCTTAAAAGTGAAGAGCTGCATTATAGGAGGCATGTTGTGAAACCCTGGCCCACAGAAAACCATTATAGGACAATATTACAGTTCGCTTTGGATCATGTTAACTTTGATTTGAGTAATGTTTTTTCATCTTCACAGATGAAAAAACTTTTAAGTCCAGTGAACACGGACGCTTATGTTTGTGGTGTAGAAATATTACGTGATAAACAAGTGGTTATGTGTGTCCAATATGCTGGTCATATTGCAGTGAACGTGTGGGGATACTTAGATAAGTGTTGCCGATCCAGGATTTATATTTCATAATACTTAAAAATAATATTACTTAACTTTAGTACTTATTATTTATATTAACTGGAGACCGGGTTATTATAACCTATTACATGACTTACGTATTTTTAATAACTAAAAAAAGTCAAACAAATTTTTTTTTTGTTTACATTACTTATGAACCTTTTCGTATGTTTTTGTGCAATTGTATAGCTGTTATCCTACCTATTTAATTTAACTTTTCACTTTTGTGATAAAATAATCCGGTCTCCTGTTTGTCTTTGTTGAGGTTACAAAAGCTTCAATCCTCTTTCCGATTTTGGAAACGAATACTTAAGCTATGGCCTCAATAAGAAGTTTTATATAATATAATAATGTTGAACGATAATGTCTGTTTTTGAATAATAAACTGTAAGAAATAAACCTCTAAAATTTGTGTGTCTTTTTGTTTGTCTCCGTTCATCCCTGTTGCTAACTGACTACTAACTCGAATATTATATTTTTTAATGCTATAATATGCGCACTTATTAGCTTAATGAAAACATTCCATAAGGTTTCTTTCGTTTTTTTTTATCATTTAACTTCTAACTTAATCCAACCTAATACGTGTTTCCTAACTTCTTACTTACCTAACCTATTCCCAAGTCAAAGTTCATTTTTTTCTATATCTCAACAGAATAGTTTACATTTAGTTAAGACTAAGTTATAAAAATCTACCTCCTTTTTATTTCACCTACAGGTGACACCGGGTAATCCGGATATTGTCATTGCGGAAAGTAAAAACTTTAAAGGTTTAATTTCTTATTATTATCTAAGTAGGAATTACAAATAAAATTGCTGTGAGGTAGAAACAGAAATAAAACTTATGCCACCTACAAGTGACACTGGGGATTGAAGAGTTTAATATCACAGTTGTGCAGAAACCAAACGCCATCTATTAATTATTTTCGAAAATTTGATTTCTACCTTCACAGAAAAATAGGCCCTAAGGTATCCATGCACTTTTGTGGGCGACTGTACCTTGTTAATGATTATTTTATTTGAGGTGACCGTTCAAAATGCACAGCGTGCATTCCGTGAACGCATGAAATTCAGTGTGCATTGCTGACTGAATTTCAGTTTCACACGTTATTTAGAGAGGTTATTTTATTTCTTGCCATCAGCATAAATATAATTGCACTAGCTGACCCGTGCCCACTTCGTTGGGCATGATTAGTCGAAAGTAAGCTAATTACGTTTCGAAAAATTCAATTTCGGGGACGTCCGCTGCGTAAGGAGCCGACCACGTGACTGAGCCGCGCGGGTACCTACCTCTCAGATCAGATGTAAAAGGCCACGCCCCTTTCTCCCGAAGCGGGCACGAACGCGAACCGAATTAAACCCGAAACCACAGTATAAATATGTACAGTAGTGTGACTCGGCCGTGTCCTTGAAATAAATGCCTACAGCCGAGCGGTACGTGAACATGCGTAAGGCCCGTAATCCACCAAAGCGGAGATGTGCCAAGCGGAGAGGAGATTGCCAAATTTGACCAATCACAGGAAGGGCCAAAGACCAGATGTAACTGTGATTGGTCGAATTTGGCACATCTCCTCTCCGCTTGGCACATCTCCGCTTTGGTGGATTACGGGCCTAAGGGCTGCCCGCCTCCAGTATTTTAATTACATGTGCTTATTTTGTGTTTCCATTTAGTTTTGTGATCGTAAATATACTTTTTAAAACAAATAAAATACTTTGTGAATTGAATAGAAAGTGTTCAATAAACATGCGTGTTGTTTTTTGATTGATAGATTTAATTAAAAAACCATGTTTTTTTTCGGGACATATAAAGAAATACTTATCCATTAAAAATACACACATTATAAGCCTACCTACTAGTAAGTGAAATTATTTTATAGTCTTATCTTACAAAACATCGCGCATTTATTGTTAAAAAACAACATACCGTCCGCTCGTCACTGCGGCACAGTCGCGACTGTCTGCATCCCAGGCGCATCCCTTAATCGAGGCGCGTAGGCATTGCTCGCGCTTCGTCCGTTTGTATGAAGTCGAACTACTGTATGATAATATTACCGTGCCGAAACCATCCCGCGCCCGCCGGAAAGCAGGCTTTTTTCTCCGATTCACTTTGCAAAACGGACTACCACGTAAAAGCCTTTTTATTTTTCGTTTTTTTATATAGCCTATGACACTCAGCAATAATGTGGCTTTCTATTGGTGACAGAATTTTTAAAATCGGTTCAGTAGATCCCGAGATTACCCCTTACAATTTAACAAATATACAAACAAACTTTACCTCTTTATAATATTAGTATAGAGTATAGATAAAGATTACATCGATAAATGATATTTATTTTGCAAATACGTTTCATCGTGCCTGTAACCCACAAGGATTTCACAAAGGTGTAACTAATAGTACTGTATCCACGTCTTGTCAGTTACGTTTAAGGCGCAGTTAACGGGGGAACCGTAAAAACGACCTGTTTTTCGTCGCAGAGTTAGCCGTATTGCTACTTATTACAATTCCAAAAAAAATACAGTGTATAGTCAAATGTATAGGTAAAAGACTTATGCAAAAATATTTTCTAAAAGTAATCAAGAACCTCGAAAAAAAAAAACACAAAATCACAAAAAAATCACACGAAAAAACTTTTTCGTCTCGAAATGCTCAATATTTTGAGTGACAACTGTTATTTATTTTTTTACTATCAGAAAGGAAATTTAACCAACTAAAGACATATGTAAAAATATTTTAACATTACAGCGTATTTTTTTTTTAATAAATTAAATCTGCGAACTATCGTTCATTTTGGCAGTCACGAGCATCAAACGCATCGCCATTTTCAACCTTATTTGTTTAGGCGATGAGTAAAACGCGCGCTCAAGGTCGCGGGCAGCTAATGTCGCCTTAAGTCCTATGTTACATTGGGTGAGTCTATTGCCATCCACCAACTGCAGATCCATACTCAATAGCTACTTAGAAATTCCTGATGGAAAAATCCAATAACAATTAAGCCGACCAGTAGCCCTACTGATCGGCTTAATTGTTATTGGATTTTTTGGATTGGATTGCGTATCTTTTTAATGTCAGTGGCTATCATAAGTGTCCATAGATTAACTGTAAATTGGTTATGGTTTTTAAAAACTCACCATTCGAGAGTTATTTGATAGACACTCTAAGTTATCCACTGTCATTAAAAGATACGCAATAGCCCTGCAGGGCATTGTATCCAGGACCTCAACAGTCGCGATAACGACCATTAGACCAACGAGGTCACAGCCACGGAGTTTCGATTTGTGCCCGGTTATTGGAAATGGGTTTCCCCTCTATTACATACAACTTAATTTTCTGGCGAAATGTGTGATATCAGGTACATTTCAGCCTAAGGCTGCCTGTCTACCCGTCGGGGCTGTGGATTCCCGTCGGGGCTGTGGATTATCGAAAGGATAACGCGGCTCCGACACAAGGGCGAAGAAGGAACATGGGTTTGGTTTTTAGTCAGTAGAAGTCTGACACTCCCCTTCGCTCTGCCCAAGAGCGGGGTTGTTATTCGATGATTTTTCACCCACAAAAAAAAGGCTGCCTGTCTTGCTTCAGTAAGCAGGGCGAGGCTGCGGAGCAAAGAAACGGAGAAATATTAACCAATAGGATTGCACACTGACACATAGGGCAGATTTTATGCAATCCTGTTGGTCAATATTTCTCCTCTCTGCAGCCTCGCTCCAATTAAATGGACGGTGATGAATGTTGTTTTGATTTGTTTGTATCACAGTATACACAAATGGTAGAAATAGCTTTTATGACCACACTTAAGATGTCTTAAACATTCCAAGCTTGTTTATACAACGTGACTCATTTTATACCCACGTTTTAATCTTTAGGGCCGGTTTCACCACTTGCTGAAAAAGTCCCTGATAGCCTATCAGGAACTTATCTGTCAGATAAACTACAACTTTTGGTTTCACAGGTCTCGGATAGAGATATCTAGCAGATAAAGTATTGGTTAAGTTATCAGCCGAATCAAGTGGCCGCTAAAGACGTTATCTGACAGATAAAATAAAGTTTCAAATGGCGGGAACGAAAACACTCTACTTTTCACTTCGATTGCGAGGAAATGAAACAGCAACTTGTATATTATATTGTAAAAAATTATGGTTCCTGCCAATTAACTTTTTTTTATTTTTCAACCGATGTGATTAGGTGCAAGTCCGTGCAAGCCTATTGTAATCCACTGATGTAATTAGGAGAAAGCCTATTACCATCCACTGATGTAATTAGGAGCAAGCCTATTGCCATCAACCGATGTAATTAAGACCAAGCCTATTGCCATCAAGCGATTTAGGTAATTGGGGGCAAGCCTATTCCCATCAACTTCCCTTGTATTCGTAATGAAAAGCACAGTGATGAAAAGCCCTCGAACTATTAGCGACATCATATTATCGTAGCGTAATCCCTTGTTCTTAAAATACTAACGAAACAAATTAAAATAAAGAGGTTATTTTATGAAGTTGAAGTTGTTCGTGTGGCTGTTGGGCCGATTACCTTGGTCTTCGACGTACGAAACGCAAAAAAGCGACGTTGCCGTTCCGTTAATTAGTAAGTGGCTGATATCTTTAACTACCAGATAATTTATCAGGGAGTTTGATGGTGAAACAGAAAAAAGTTATCAGCAGCCTTTATCTGGTAGATAGCATTATCTGTCAGATAACTATCTGAAACTTTATCCGTAACCGGTGAAACCGGCCCTTAAAGTTATAACATAGTCGTAACTTATAAATTGAATGTGCATGATATTGTTTACTAATTTATTTTTAATCTCTTATTGACCTAACCCCTTCTGATTCGTTATTATTTTTACTGGATATATTACATCAATTATTTCGTGTAGTTACGTATTTCTCTTTTTCCATGATTGACGTTATTTTCTATCTCATCATCTGTCTAAGTTTTTCCGAACTATATTGAGTAGGGCTTCCCCTACTAGTCCAATTGAATGCCAGATACCACTGTTTTACATGGAGCGGCTGCGTCTCTAATCTCCACAACATAAGTATGTAGTTATCTACGGGATAATACGCTCATTGGCAAGCCAAGTTATCAGACTTGTGGACTTTCGAGTACCCATAGCGACTGACAAAGATCTAGGTACATTATCAGCCGTGACCAATGACTTTGCGAGGCTTTCCGAGTTTCAGAAAGGTCATCTGTGATGTCTATAAGCTGTGTAGGTTTTTCAGCTGAAATGATGGTGGTAGGTCCTCATCTGCCATCGAACCGATTTCTTGAAGGGCCCATGACCTTGCAATGGTGTGGTGGTAAAATAATTAACCTGGAATCAAGTACCTACTATTCAAAAAAATAGTTTTTGAATAAATCCAAACTACTTTTAATTCTGTTAAATTCATACATAAAGAAACTTGTTCAAATCTTTACTCTTGTACAGTCGAACAAGCTAATAAGTATACAGCTGCACAGCCAGCTAACTTTGTGTGTGTGATAGTAAAAAAGAAAGTGTATTATGATTATACGCTGTATCGTTTGACATCAGTCGCTTAATGCGAAACGCTTTATAAAACAAAATTGCAATCAATAGTTTCAGAGTACTAGAATAATATAAAAACTCTACCTGTATATTTATTAGCTTGTACAATTTGCAACAGTCATAACAGTCATAACCAATAAACTACATCAATACCACAATGTACACACGTTCCCCTCTAAAACTAAAATTCAACAAAACAATATTACAAAACGCATACTCACTTCCCGAAGCCGCTCCAACGAATAAGATCAAAGAGAAAGGTATAAACAGAACAAAGTTTATTCAGACAAAGGCGACAAAGTTTGTTACATACTAACTCGTAGTGTGATGTAATTTTGTCAAAGACAATGTACGAATATTTCGGGAGATCCAACTTTAGTTGGAAGGGAAGGATTGAGGTGGTTTGGGGATAATTTGTTGTAGTTCCTCATCATTTTTGTTTGTTGTCAGTGGCCCGATATGCTGACCACCATGTCTTACCAAGAGATATCGTAGTTCCAACCGGGTTGTGGAGAAGCAAAAGGAGGTGGTCCAGGGTTTGTGATTTTTTATGTTATTATTGTTACAAAATCTTTAGTATCATGCGAACAGAATAAAATTGTATTTAAGAATTAAACAATTGTCATATTTTCCTAGGATCCCTTTCCCTGGTACTTAGACTCTCTACGGCTCTTTTGCTGCGCTCTTAATACTCATGATGTATTTTATTTAGGTACAATTCTGATTCCTGTAAATTCTACCCTGAAAACGATTAACTGACCTGACGATACGAGTCGAGCTCCACGTTAACTTACAAATGCTTGCACTGACTGGACGGGCCCACTCAAATCTGTATGGTGCTGTCTTCAAAAGACCATCTCAGACACTAATCTGCATAGTCTTCATGTGTGTATAAACTTATTGTTAACCCAAACGATTTTAAAAGATTAAAAGAGTAACCTTTGGAGTTTCTTTCCGGTTCTTCTCTAGGAATCGACCAATGGACCGAACCGTGCACCTTCTTTTTTGACGTTTTATAAGTGCCCATGTAGACCTATGTGAAATAAAATATTTTGATTTTGACGACCTCTTCATCTCGTCAGTTTGTGGCGTCTTAAGTTCAAAACGACTACGGTAAGTTTAATAGGTACATAAATCATTATGATTTAGTACCTACAACTTAATATAAACAATAATACTTAAGCTTGCTTAAGACCGTGTCGTTACACTTCAAATGCAAAGCAGATGACTTAAAGTGGTGAGCCTTCCAAAACCCTTACTTAAGCTGTGTAAAATTAATCATGAATAATTTCGTAGTAACCGTATAAAAACAAACTAAACTAACTTTTGATGGTATTTAAGCATGACATGTAATAACTTAACCACAAAATAATACAAAACAAGAACTTTATACTTATCTACCTTCTTCTTATTTTTGCCTTCCTAGCTACTTTTATTTTTGACCTAAGTAGTGGTTGCGAGGTTGCGACCATCATCTGCCTAGCCTTTTTCCAACTATATTGAGGTCGGCTTCCAGTCTAACCGGATGCAGCTGAATACCAGTATTTTACATGGAGCGACTGCCTATCTGACCTCCACAACCCAGTTAATACTAGGTAATACAATCTAGGTAAGTAAGTAGTGGTTGCGACCACTAGGTTAAAAATAAAAAAAATTGCGCGACTTTTGAGGTCTTGGGTTTGATTCCCAGGTTGAGCATAGTTTTATTGAATTTTCCTAACAAAAATTTCTCAATAGCAGCCTCGGAGTTTTGATTTGTTCTATATTAAATGATAGTCATGTACATGGGACTTAAAAAAAACTGATAAAATGTGGATGTAAATGGGTAAAACTCTTGATTACAGGTGTGGTGTAACGTGTTAATTCTTACCGTATTTATTCAAGACTTCAAAATCCCACTATCCACATCACCCTTTATTAAACAAACGGTCCTCATTATCAGTCCTTCCAAAAACATTAAACTGGAACAAACTCAGTAATAGCATAATGTGTTGTTCTATTTTCACTCGACAAACTTTAGTTTGCAAAATTAAATGTGCGGGCGAAGCAAATAACGTGAAACTCCAGCGCACCGGAAGTGATAATGCATTAATGGCGGTTGCTATTAGCTTCCGTTTGTGAATGTTACGATATTACGGTTTTCATGTACCTGTTGAGATTGTAAATTAAAGTGTTTTGGTTACGGTTTGCTGATTTTCGGTTTTCAGGACTGTTCATGTGTGATTTTTCTTTGAAAAAGATTTCCAAATGGTCAATTATTAACCCGATAGAATATTTTCATAAAACCATAGCGAAACAATTCTTTAACCCTATTTTTCCTTTTTAGAATATTCGTGGTGAGCTAAATTAAATCGGACATTTGGCTTCGAATCTGTCAGCTCAGCTTTATCGGACATAATAATGTGTTCACCTAGGGCATTGTATGAAATACTGGGCTAGGCAGAAGATAGGCAGAGCACCAGCAAGATTATTAGACGTGATCAAGAAGGCTGTTGGAGGCAGCCTGTACTAGCGGTTCCCAGTGGCAGCTTGGAGTTTGGAAGTTGGCAGTTAGTTGTGCGTCATATCGCTCTCTGGTCGTGTTGAATTGCTGTCCCATCAGAGTATGGGGGTGAGGGAAAGAGAGAGCATCTGAGTCTAGTCAAAAACTTGTGTCTTCTTCTTCTTTTTTTCGTATCGATTCTACTTCATACGGTTTGGGCCCAGTAGGTAGCCACGCTTATTGCAGCGGCAGAGGCGCTGTTCAGGTCGTCAAGGGTGCATGTATGAAGACATCTAGGACACTCCAGCAGGTGGGGCATTGTTTGGTCCGGAGCGCCGCACTCGCACTCAGTGTTGGAGGAACCAATGATACCCCACTTTGCGAGATTATGTTTGCAGCGGCCCCACTTGGGTTCGCAATCGATTTAGGGCAAAAACTTGTGTATTACAAAACTTGTGTATTACATAATATCTCCCACGAAAGATGGCTAGTCTCCGTTGAGATTGGCTGCGAAAAAGGGTCAATAGATTTATTATTATCATTTCCCATTGTTTAAGTTACCTCTTATTTTTATATCTACTTTACGATTGTGTGATTGTGAAGCCACTATTCACCTACATACAGCTGTTATATCATAAGAGCTAATAAACAATTGTATAGGGTTTTAAAATTGAATTATGGCTGCATTTTATGACTTTGCCTCAACAGAACTGACATCATTTTTATATCTTGCCCTAGTTATACCTAGTTCCGTCTCTGTTTGTCAGAGTGCTTTTATTTTCGAAGAAAAGGAGTGCTATATTCTGAGACTAGTAGTAAACCCGTCGGGGCTGCGGGTTGTTCGAAAGAGATACCGTGGCCTCGGCACTAAGGGCTAAGAAAGAACATGAGTGCTTGCTAGTCAGTAGAAGTCTGACACTCCCTACCGCTCTACCCAGAACACGAGGAGTCATCAAATTTTGATGATTTTTGACCCTCCAAAAAAAAAAAGAATTGTAGTAAATAAATTAATATTATGTCTTTAGCAATAACACGGTAAATTATGAATGTCAATTAATGGAATATTTATTTTTTATTGTTATAGGTGAACTGCCTCGTTGTTCTTGTAGTCGCAAGTGCAACAGCTGAGCCTGAGGTCCTTGGTTCGATTCCTGGGTCGATCAAAATGGTATTGGGTTTTACCATCAGGAATTTCTCACTAGCAGCCACGGAGTCTGGAGTAATCAAATTAGTAAACAAAATTAAATTGTTTAAAGTGTCATAAACCATAAAAATAGTTCAGTGACGGTTAGGTATTTTAAATAACATTACGTCAGTTATATTTTAAACATGTATAGGTAAAATATATTCATACGGTCACCTATTAATTTAACAGCAATTCTGCGAATAAAATAGATTATGTCTATTAATATTGTTTACTAGAGCACGCACTTAGATTAGAATTTGCACAACACTACGCACTGCGGTTTAAATTAAGGACAATGTGGACCAAAAAAATTCAAGTTCATAATAACAAAACGTCACAAAATGTACTATTTTAGTGGTATTTGTCATTTTGTGTACGAGTATTTTCAAACGGTAATTTAAACTTGAATACAAATTAAATAAATGTCATTGCTTTAATAAAATAACCATCAATTATATTAAATGCAGGACATTTAATTGTATAAAGTTATGTAAGCAAAACGAAATTTCATTTGTCACAGATTATTACAATAATAGAAAACAATTCGTTTCTTTAAAATATTTTTCTGTTCCTGCACAATCGAAAATAGGTCAAGCGGGACGTTGCGCGGTGCGTGCAAAAGGCTCGTCTCGTGCTTTTTTATTATTTTACTGAGACACAGGTCATGACGGGTCCACCGCAACAAACGCTGCATTTTAAAGTAACGAGCGAAAAATCACTTCTCGTAAAATTGACGTTTGAAATCGGTAACATTTTCACACATCGCCATGGGTTTTAATTAAAAACGCAGCACGCGCCGCCCAACGCCCCGCCTGTACGTAAACATGCACTAACTCCTTAGTGGTTAAAAAATAGAAACATAAGGTTAAATGAATATATTTGTTCTTGTATTCAGTTCATCAATCAAGTGATGACAGTTCTTATAAACATTATGACATGAGATGTCATTACACGTAATCCTTAACAGTAATCAATTGATAACAGTAATAATAATACGTCAATTGCTATCACGCCCTAAATATTATGATAAGTTTATTTATAATTGTGACTCTCTAATGACTGGCTGTATCCTAAATATTCTTAGAGATGACGCATGGATAGTGACAAACTCAACTTTAGTTATATGTCAAATCAATATGAATTTATAAATCAGTTCGGCGTGGAAACGACTCCATAGAACGTCTTGTCGTGCAAGGGAAAGTCGAAGGTACAGGACCAAGGGGAAGATCCCCGATGCGATGAACAGACCAAGTGAAAGCTACGATGGGCGCTCCCGTGCATGAATGTGCTCGATTGACGACCAGCAGGGGGGGCGGACGTCGTACGGCGGGTGCTGTCTGCTGCCCAACCTCCCCGAACATGATAGCCACGACCGCTCTGACAAGAGTGAATCGACTAAGAAGAGAAATCAGTTCACTACATAATTATCTTGAAACAAATCCTTCGTCACGTCCTTTTTTTTTTTTATTATAAATGGGCTTGCTCTTGACTTCAATCTTGCCCTAAGGGCAGAGATGATGTCGACGATGGAACGAGCTTACCCAGTAGAAGCCTGTTTACTCGCGACTTAAACAGATTAGGGTTATATGAACTCGGAAAAACGGACGCAGGCAGGGAATTCCACTCCTTGGCTGTGCGCATAATAAAGGACCCAGCAAAGCGTTTCGTTCGAATGTGTGGAATGTCGACTAGGTATCGGTGATACCCTGCAGTACGTCTAGTCTCCCGATGGAAGAAGGGAGATGGTGGGATCAGCTCGTGGAGCTCTTGCGCACACTCTCCGAAGTACAGTCTGTAGAAGACCGACAGACATGCGACTTTGCGACGGTGGGCCAGGCTATGTAGCTTGTTAACCAGCTTATCGTCACCAATTAGCCTCCTGCCTCTGCGCTCTACAGAGTCAAGTGTGGCAAGCTGGTATTTGGCTGAGCCATCCCAAAGGTGACAGCAATACTCCATGCCAGACCGGACTTGAGCTTTATATAATACTGAAAGCTGTCCAGGCTTGAAGTACCGCTTAACCTTGTTAAGGATGCCCAGCTTTTTCGCCGCAGTTTGAGCTTTCGACTCGATGTAGGCGCCGAAAAACCTACCTAAAAACACCGGCCCCGATTTTGTGGTTCTCGAGGAAAGTTTTAGCATACCTATAATTTGATTGACTTCAACGTGGGCGAAGCCGCGGCCATTAGCTTGTACAAATTAATAAAAAATACCAAAACTACGCTTAATTATTTTTGTAACTGGAATTCTTATATTTTGCAGCAATGTTTCGGAATTACACTGAGAGTATCAGAAATATGTAAAACTAGCTTTTGCCAGCGGCTTCGCCCGCGTGAATATGACGCTTTTCCATACAAACTTTCATCCCCTATTTAACTCCCTTATGGGTTGAATTTCGAAAAATCCTTCCTTGTTCCTTGTCTACATTAAAAAGGGAACATCTGTGCAAAATTTCAGCTTTCTAGGTTCAAGGGTTTGGGCTGGGCGTTGATGAGTCAGTCAGTCAGTCAGGACTTCTCTTTTTATTTATACATAGATATATATATATATATATAGAAGATAGAAGATTCCAACGAATTGAGAACCTCCTCCTTTTTGATGTAGGTTAAAAACAGTATTCTAAGTAACAATCCTTACTCCTGTCCATATTTAACTTCACGTAAGTACATAGACAGACTTAATGGCTATAGTTAATCTAAGACCTGGAATCTGGAGAATGATACAGGCCTAGGAAGGTTCCTTATGGATCGCAGATAACTTCACGGGTTGCAGCTAGTAGTAATAGGAAATAGATTAATTATTTGTATCTGAATATGTAGGTTTCAATTAATTTTCCCAAATTCAGGTACATAATCGAATAATTTAGGTCAGCTCACCACGAGTATTTCCTATTTCATGAATACTGCTCTAATATAATTAATTATTATCAGCATGTTTTTGACGACCTATTTCCTCTAAGTATTTCAAGGTTGTGATCTATTAGAATTAGGTAGAATTTAGTTTTTTGTAAGTTTTGCTCTATTTGTTTATAACCTGTAGTCCACTCATATGGACACGGACACAGTCATATGGACATGCAGGTGGACCACGGGCAATAAACGGCTCTATAATTTCATCATCACCATCAACAGCCTATTAATGTTCCCACTGCTGGGACACAGGCCTCCTCTCTTTGAGAAGGAATGGGCTATAATCTACCACGCGGGCCCAGTGCGGATTGGTAGTTGTCACAATGTCTTCCAATTTTTTGGTTCTAAGACATGTCAGTTTCCTCACGATATTTTCTATCACCGTTTTGAGACCAGCGGTGATGAAATTAATTACACAAAGTAATGTGCCTGCCTGGGTTCGAACTCACGACCACCGCTGCTCTTTAATAACATTTTATAATTTACATTGATAAAATCACTCTTTTTTCCCATGGCGATTAACAGAAACTTCAGAACTTTACCTGCTACGATGTTTACTTCCTCCTTTTGCGTCATTCACCTTAATTAATTATTTGGTAAAACATTCATGTTTGTTTGTATGTTCACACACTGATATACATTATTCGTGGGTGATAAATGGGCCATAAATTATGTTTCTATCAAGGCCATTAGCCGACCTATCACATTTTTTACGGACGCACTCGCGGTAAAAGTGGTAGCTATTTTTTAGCCACAAAAAGTGCCATACTACATACTTTCTCGACTATCGACGCGTGATCGCACCGACAATGGCGCCTTTCAGTTTTCTGAACAAAATAAGTACTTAACATTTTTTTACCTTATTTTTTTATATTTAAAACTTCGCTCTCAACTATGTAAGCGTTGCTTTTTGCAGCTTGCAGAATTTTGCAGGCTGCAGATTTCTTTTTTTATTAATTTACTGTGCAATAGAACAGAACGAGTACATCGACCAATATTACGAGAACAAAACACAAGCGAGTCCTACCACATTCCCCGAAATATCCCACGTTATTCTACCCCGCGATGTTTCAACATAAAGTTTTATTGCGTATGCTAATTTTCAGGTGTGTTGGGTACGCCAGTAAAACACTTCGTATATTCGTTAAGTGTTAACATGAAGTTTATATGGATTTCTAGAATTCCAGTGTAAAGCATAAATTGTGTGACGTCAGAATCTAGACGGTCAACGTAATTTAGTGCTCTCAAAGTCTTTATGACTAGGTCAGTGTCGTTTGCTAGGTGCCTTGTGTGTTTCACAGAATTACATACGTCGGTGATAAAATGAAACCATCAATAGTTTTTTATTTGTTTTTATCTGGAAGTACTTCCACCGTGATCTTCCTTGTCTTTACTGGTGTCCAATTTAACCAGATGAAGCTGTGTATCAGTATTCAAGATGAAGTAACTGCCTATCTGACCTCCACAACCCAGTTAGTACTGGGTAAGACGAGACCCTTTGGTAAGGCTGGTTATTTGAGTTGTGCGCCACCGACTGTAATGACTGTCAAATATCTACAAAACGATACTGGACATTTGAAATAACGTAAGGGACATTGATTGACTTGTTCAATTATTTATATTCGGCGTTGATACGAGCGGTGCCGATCCAACAGAAAGCTCATGTCCTTTAGGTTATTTCAAATTTCCAGTAGCGAAATGACAGCCGACGCCAACGGCTTAGCGTGCTTTCTGCGGTTGTGTGTGGACGAAACTTGGTACAGGTGGTCACTAGTCCGCGGTCCAATCTACGCAAGCATACCTTAACCTAATACCCATACATGACCCGCAGCTTATTTGACCACCAGCTTCTTAAATTACTTCTACCATGACATCTGTATAAAAATAAAGTATTTTTGTCCACCATCTTTAATCTTCACAAAAATAAATAAAAGTTTTCCATGAAACTATTCAATTAATCTGGGACGCATTTGTAAACAAAACCGCCACACTAAAATAAATAAATTCAAAATGATGTCAGTAGACCTCGTGAGTTAATCGTACAACCATCAATCAAAGTTGTCAGTGAACTCAATTCAGCATAAAAGCTAGAAAATTACATACAAAATGTTGTAATGTGTTACCATATCAATAAATCATCGAATTCGGTGGAATTCGATGATTTATTGATACGGTCTTGATAGCGTAAAAGTGGTAACTTTAAATCAACGTTATTCAGGATGTACCCAGTCGTTACATCTTTTCGGTAGTGTTGCCCAGTCTCGGTCTTGGTCTTGCAGTCTTGGTCTTGTTCTTGCATTTTCGCAAGACCAAGACCAAGACCAAGACCGACTTATTGTAGCAAGACCAAGACCAAGACTGACCCCTGCAAGATTTGAGCAAGAACAAGACTTAGCCTGCAAGACTCTTGCGTCTCGCAGTTTAGTCAAACTGAGATTTGGGCGTTATTTTCTTTTATGTTTTGGCGAATTTGTGTACCTACTACTGTATGGATATTTGTATGTCTGAATAAATTAATTAATTGAATTGAATATTAATAATAATATATAATATTAATATCATTATTTTAGTTCTGTAAATTGTAGTTTGTAAATATTGAATTGAATTAAGTAGGTATTTGGTTTCAATCCCGTTTTCGATAGACGTTCCCCAGTATCAAAACCGTATCGTCATAAGTCTAGGTACTTACTCTTCCCAGTAACGGAGTAATTGTTCGAAGTGTAAGCCACTGCGTTGTAAACACAATCGCACACGTTTTAATGGATTGTCTTTTAATTTTAATATGGTGTCTCTGTCACTCACTGCGACGATATTGAAAGCGTCCACTATCGCAGTTATTAAACGCGTCGCGACTTTTGTGTTCCTCACGATACACCAGGCGCTTGAGCTCGACCACCACAAGTAAAAGTCTAACGGAGTTACGTCCGGGCTTCTTTGTGGCCCTGGCCAAGGCACTGGCCCGGGATAATCAGCCCTAGCATAAAACTGCACCATAGCGACGTAGGTAATCCAAATTGCAGTAACTGTAATAATAATATATTATTACAGTTACTGCAATATATCTATATCTATAGTGATACCTATCTACAAGTCCGGTGAACGTAATGTACCTAATAATTATAGACCTATATCACTTCTTTCGGTTTTGTCTAAGATATTAGAGAAAGTAGTCAATAAGAGATTAACGAAATACCTAGAAATAAATCACATCTTATCCGACAACCAATTTGGATTTAGATCTAATCGTTCGACTACTGACGCTGTGGATAGGTTAACCTCTAGCATTACATCATATTTAGACAAGGGAGAAAAATGCGTGGGGGTGTTTTTGGACCTACAGAAGGCATTTGATACCGTTTCAATTCCTATTCTCATCTCACGCCTTCAGAATGCAGGAATCAGAGGTATTCCACTTCTGTGGTTTCAGAACTATTTATCAGGAAGGCAACAGTGCATTAGGATTGGAGAGGAGGTTAGCGACAGCATTGATATTGCATATGGCGTTCCTCAGGGGAGTACACTCGGACCAAGCCTATTTTTACTCTATATTAATGAGCTTTGCAACATCAAAATTGATAAAGCTGAATTAGTTATGTTCGCAGATGATACAGTTATTCTGTTTCACGATACTTCATGGCACTCAATAAGGACTACTGTTGAAAGAGGCTTACGTATCGTAACGCGGTGGTTAGAAAACAGCCTGTTAAACCTAAATGCGGAGAAAACAAAATATCTTTGTTTTAGCATTACCAAATCAGGCGCCCCAAAGGATACAATTACAATTAAGAGTCACACATACCCATGCAACAGGAATCCTTATCTAGATAACGATACAAGTTGCACGTGTCCCATTTTAGCTAAATCAAAAGCCATTAAGTATTTAGGTGTCATAATAGATGACAAACTGAACTGGGGTGCACACATAAATTCGGTAGCGGCCAGGACAAGGAAACTTATACTCGCGTTTAAAAACCTGCGTGATGTGGCTGGCAGAGATCTCCTGGTACAAACATATCTTGCTCTTGGTCAAAGTATTATTAACTACTGTATCAGTGCTTGGGGTGGGGCTTGTAAAACAATTATGATTGTTCTTGAGCGCGCACAGAGATCATTGCTAAAAGTCGCATTTAAATTTCCCTACCGCTATCCCACCAAAGATCTATATGAAGAAATAAATGTCATGAGCGTTCGTAAACTTTATGTTTATGAAGTCTTACGTAGATACCACAAACAGGTCATTCCGATATTACCCAATTTGAATAAAAGAAAAGTGCATTGCCCAGTACCTAGAGCCAACACAAAATTTGCTAGCAGATTTTACAACGTCCAAGCTCCACGGTTATACAATAAAATAACACTGTCCATTCAACACATCAGATCATTCAGTAATAATCAAGTCAAAAGTAAAATTATTGCATGGTTGAATGACATGGACTATGAAAAAATAGAATCTCTTTTTATTGTAACGGTATGAAATACACAATCAATCACGCTTAGATCACCCACACACATATACATAGATACACACACACACGCACAACTACACACACACACAACTACACACACACACACACAACTACACACACACACACAACCACACACACACACAACTACACAAACACACACAACTACACACACGCACATTCCTTTTTCTTTTATTTTTTACCGTTATTTTCTGATTTTAGTTATACTGAAATCTAGTAATATATTTTTTTTTTTTTTGTTTGCTAGCCTAAGATAGAAGTTAGCCTATGTTAAAATTATGGACCTACTGTACTCGTATTTAATAACACGTTTGTGAAGGGAAGGAACTGACCTTCATGATACAGTATTTTACTAGTTTGGAGGTCAGGGTCTCACCTCAAAGAAACCTTGTAAGATGTTCATAATAAAGATTATTATTATTATTATTATTAATAATAATAATAATAATAGTTTATTTTCCAACAACTTAATACTATTTTACAATGCAATGTGGCAACAATTTCAGTGAGAGCAAAGAGATTAGCGTCTGTAGCCGAACTAGGCATAGCCTGTATTTCAGCTATCAGCACCATTCCCCTCGAGTATTTAAAATACAAGAATAGGTGCCAAGTAATAGAGACTATTATAAATTAAGCAAAAAAGTTAATACTTATTACATAAAAAATGAAAATAGGTAAGTACATAATCTTAATCTATTTATTAAATGGGCTGTGTGTGTGTGTGTTCGTGTGTATGTGTGTGTGTGTGTGTGTGTGTGTGTTCGTGTGTGTGTGGTGTGTCTATGAGTATACGGAGGTGTATGAATGTGTTTGTGGGTGTGAGTATGCGGGAGTGTATGTGTGTGTAGGTGAGCTATTCAGAAAGTGCATCTATTGTTTACTGTGGTCGTGGCTGTATTTTTAGTGTGGTATGAATAAGAGTTGTTCAATTTCCTCATAGCTTAATCTCTGCAAATATTGGCATACTTTTAATTTGCAATGTTTTCCAGTCAAGGGGTATATATGAATTGCTTTGTTAATCTTATTATAAAGGTACGGGCCTAGAAAACTTACAAATGTTTTGCCAAAGGTTGTTCTAAATGTGGCTGGATAGTCACATACATGGTGCTTACGACGCCTTTGTAATAATATAGGGTTGTAGGGCTGTTTTTTATGTTCGTACAGGATACTTTTAAGTATAAATAACTGTCTCACTGTCAAAACCTGGCACAACTGGAACAGTGTAATAGTGGGAAAACGCATCGGTTTAAACGTAATGTCAATCCATTGCAGTGATCACGCACGCGTGCTGCGCGTACGACATTCGATCGATTTTCATTGATTAATTGAATTAATTTGGTGGTTTACTATGCCTATATCAATTTAAACTATCAATGTAAACATGTACCTACTCTGTTACGTTGTTCTAAGATCTAAACTAAACGTGTATATAGTAAATAGCAATAGGCTAATAGGTATTTGCAAGACTTGCGAGACTCTTGCTGCAAGAACAAGACCAAGACCAAGACTGAGAGCGCAATACCAAGACCAAGACCAAGACCAGGTGTATTGACGCAAGACCAAGACCAAGACTCGCTAAGTCTCGTCTTGGTCTTGCATTTGGGCAACACTACTTTTCGGTAGTCCAGCCATATTTGTAGTAGGCTATAATGTATTTGTAGTAGGCTATAAGTAGGGAATAGTTGGCAAAAAGGGCCAAGTAATCTTAGAATTGAAATCAAGATTTACAGAAAATTAATTAAGAATTTTTTTGTGATACGTTCGGGAGAGTCGGTGCGAGCGAGTACGTTGTATGACGCATATCGCGGTCACTGATATGCACACACGTAAGCAACTTTTACAGATAATAACGTTCTACAATTTCACGAACATAGTACTTAGGAAGCTGAAATATTCATTTCGAAATAGGTTTTTAATCCGAATTTCAAAAAGCAGGAGGTCCTCAATTCTTCTGTATATATATTTTTTTTTGTACGTTTGTTTTTTTATCGGATATCTCCGTCATGAATGAACCGGTTTTCAAAATTAATTTTATATTCAAGAGAGTATGCTTCCGAGGTGAACCCATTGTCACCAAATCAGATCTGATGATGGGATCCCAGGGAAATCGAGGGCAACTCTAAATTACAGGCATAATAGGCACTTGTTACGTTTTTCATATATTTTCTAAAGCTGTTCATGTATTGTAGCAAAGTTTTTTCTCGAGAAAACCGCGATTCTTCACACCAAAACAAGTCGTTCAGGACGTACTATTTCACATAATTTAAGTAGAAATTCGATACTCCTGAAGTTAAAAAAAAGGGGAAAAAGCTATTTGAGTCAAAAATAGCATCGATGAAAAACTTTATTTATAGATTCGCGTAAAGGTCACTTGATAAATTTTACGTAATGATTAACATTACGTAGCAAAAAAAGTCAAATTAACCGAATTTAGATTCACATTTTTTTGTCGTCATAGATTTTAAATAACTAAAAAATAATAAAAATAAACTAATAGGAGCCACAAAAGCAAAAAGCCAACGTCACGCGGTGTTCCCAGGCGGTCACCCATCCAAGTACTGACCGCGCCCGATGTTGCTTAACTTCGGTGATCGGACGAGAACCGGTGTATTCAACGTAGTATGGACGTTGGCGAATGCTATGCTGAATGTTGCGTTTGGTATCTTACAAGTATATGGCGTCAATTAATTCATATACATCATTGTAAGAGACACACACAAGACTCGCGACGTCGCGCATCTGTCGACGCGTATCATCATCATTTATCCATACTAAAGTACCACTAATGCTCTAACTTAATAGTATTGTAAAAACAAATAAATAAAAAGAGTAAACAAATGGATTTTCTTGCCAGTCTTTCTCCGTAGGAAACAACTTACCCGAATCGTGCTCCTTTTCTCGCTGTTTTAGTGCTCATTTAGGACAATTCGAAATAAAATATTTGATATCTTGTATCACTGTGATTTTTCTCAAATACTTTAACTAAATTGAATGATATATAATTACATTAAAAATACGCTATAAAACACTGTGTAAATGCTATTGGACACATGCATGTATAATAATATAGTTGACTCTAATAAAATCTTCGGCGTCTACATGGCCTTACTACAATTTTGGTCCATAAATTAATCAGCGTTGAAGAGCTGTCTCGTCTTTACATCTTGAGAGTTAAATTGAACCATTCAAATTAAATTAAAGTAACATACAAAGTTTAAAATTATATTGTTTCATGAGATACAATTTCCTGTTTAAATTGATTCTCAATCAATATTTTGAAGGAGATGTTCGTTATTGGCCATTTAAAAGTTTAAAATAATCATGGATCGCTTAATAATAAAAAATAAAAAAATGTTTATTGCTTCATCTTAAATAACTTATGCTGGTTACAATTGTAAGTAAGTAAGTAAGTAAGTAATATTTATTTGTCTAAACATGGTGTACATGATACATTACATGCAGGATAATAAAAGGATACGTTCTAACATGTTTAGCCACATGTCGCGGCGTACAAATCGGTTGGAAGAGATGGTGCGTAAACCGTGATAATATTCAAACAAAAAATGATATTATATAAATTATGTAGACACTTAAAAATAAAAATAAACATAATTATTCATTAAAGATTAGGTAGGTATCATTACAATTTGGCAGCATATTTTTTAAATATTAAATAAAATTAAATGTCAAAGTTGGTAGTCATTAAATAAAATTAGTCAATAAAAATATTAATACAATACAAATTCAACAAATTACAATAACATGTCAAAAATATAAATAAAAATAAAACAAAAAGAAAAACAACGTCAACATCTTAGAAACGAAGAAAATTGTCCTCTTTCATAAACTCTGCTATACTGTAATATGCTCTTTCAGTTAGTAAACTCTTCAATTTGCTTTTAAGAGCAGATATATTTAATGTTCTCCATGATTTGGGCAATTTATTAAAAATGGTCGGAGCCATGCAAAAGATGCTCTTACGCAAAAGAGTTGTTTTAGCGCCATGGACACAGAGTTTAAAATTATCACGTCTATTCCTAGGGACAGCATCAGACAAAAGCTGAAATAGATGAGAATTTGATTTAATGAACATTACTGTTTCCAGGATGTATAATGAAGGCAATGTCAATATCTTACGTTCTATAAAATAAGGTTTACAGCTGTCCGTTTTTTGCAGTCTAAACATTGATCTAATGCATCTTTTCTGTGCCCGAAACGCATTGGGAGAATCCAATTACGCAAATAATATGCTTGTTTTAGCATTAATAAATAATGACGATTTTCCTTGTTATAGAAATAATAATGATTTATTCCTGTTACAGGGTGGCGATTTACAAATCTCAAGAAGATATAGTTCGTCAGTTACATTAGAGCACTTTCCCAAAGAAACTCATCATCATTTTTATAGCCTTCTCCCAATCCATGTTGGGGTCGGCTTCCAGTCTAACTAGATGCAGCAGCATACCAGGATTTAACATGGAGCGGCTGCCTATCCACACCACATCACAACCCAGTTAGTACTAATTAATACGCGGCTACCCTGAAAGTCTGAAATTCTTCATCTGGGAGCACGGCAGTGCCCTCGCCAAGTCGATCAATAAAGTGACACGGCCGTACATAATTATCAAGTATGAAAACATACATATTTTTTTTTAAACTTCTGGTTTTATAAAATTTACACGGCGATTCTTTATAGAGCCACAGAGATAAAGTAGGTTTCAAACTATAAATTATAGTAATGATATTAAAAACTGAGTATTATTATGTACATTTAGTCTAGTCTAGTCTAGATTGGGGTAAAGTTTTTTAGATTTTACCTTGACCGAAATACGATTATGACCTCAGCTCATCGTAACAAAAGTAAGTACACCAAATAAAACCCGGACAAGTGCACGGCCTAGCTCTTGTACTCAATAAATTAATCAACGTTTTATATGTGACGTTTGTGCTCGTACATCTTGAGAGTCCAATACCTCTAATGGTTTCTTAATGGTTCTAGATTAGTATTCCACTCGACGGCACTTTGATAGTTTTTCTTTGTAATTGCGATTCGCTGAGGGGGCCACCACCTCTTAGTATTATTTAATCTTGGTTTAGTGTGGGAAAGAGATGGAGCTAGATTTTCTGTATAGATCTATTTCTGTAGACAATTATATCGTTCAAGAGTAATTCTATTTACCGTACGGGACTCATTTTTTTCTGTTTCTGTCACTTAGAACTGCAGCTCACGAAAGTGAGGGTTCCATTTGCACGTTACAGTACATCCACTAAATGACACCTTCACGTGATTGAATGAAATAGAGATACTCGAAAACGCTGATCCGTGTTTATAACTGAAAAAAAAGAAACATTGTCGCTGATACAATCATGACATGAAAATAGACAGTAAACAGGACGCATAACAAATAACTATAATTAATACAAAATAACAGAACAAGAAAATAAAGTTAACAGGAATGTCGTGAGTACGACAAGCAAGCGAAATGCGATTCAAAACTAAAACCATCCCGTCGGGGCTGTGGATTATCGAAAGGATAACGCGGCTCCGACACAAGGGCGAAGAAGGAACATGGGTTTGGTTTTTAGTCAGTAGAAGTCTGACACTCCCCTTCGCTCTGCCCAAGAGCGGGGGGGGGGGGGATTATTCGATGATTTTCCACCCACCAAAAAAAAAGACTAAAACCATAGTTTCGTAATAGGGTGTGGTGGAACTGACCCTGGTTTAAAAAGGCGCAATTCCAGAGTTTGGAGTTGGCACTAGATTTACTATTATTGGGGCAATTGTATTGTAAGTAATGATCAAATTGATAATAGTAGGATTATTGTTTTTAATGGGGATTGATTGTTAGACCCAATTTTGGGAGAGCTATTAAAACGACTTAAAAATTTATTACACGGTAATTGTGAGATGAGGTGAAGTCGATCTTTTTGAAAAAGATAGGTAAGTACCTATATACAATTTGGAAGTGTGTATTACACAACCATAATATTTCATGGGTTCATACTATGGGTTCTAACGATCTTAATGATGACCGACTCGATGTCCAATATTTGTTTATTTATTTTTAAAATAAATATTTGATAGCGGATTTATCTAACACTTTTTAAAATGATTGATTAGTAAACTTACGACTTTACCAAAACCTTACAGAATGGTATTAAATACCTAAAATAAAAAAAAATAAAACCGACTTCGACAAAAATAAAACACAAAAAAGTGAAAAATAAAAATCAGCTTCTGAAGTCGGTGACTTTTGTTTGTTTGATTTCATATTTTTGCCACCGACTTCAGAAGCTGATTTTTATTTTTCACTTTTTTGTGTTTTATTTTTGTCGAAGTTGGTTTTATTTTTTGTAAAAAAGTTTTTATTTTTCACTTTTTAGTGGTTCACATGTCCCCCATGTCCCCATGTGTGTTACCCCTTCACAACGTACCGGCGTGATGTTATGTTATGAACTGGTGTAAACAATAGACAGACATGAGATTTCAGCAATCCCAGTCCATTTGCTATCATTTATTGAGGAGTTCCGTTGTCTATCTCCGAAGTTCTTCATCAGAATATGTTCACCAAATAGTTTTTATAACCTTTGTTATTCTGCTGTTATTTATTGAAGATTTCCCCCGATTTCTACAAGATTCCATCATCAGATATTGAAATGGTGTCAATGGGACCACACGGGAAGCACCAGCTTTCAAATGAAAAAAGAATCATGAAAATCAGTTCACCCAGTCGCAACTTATGAGCTAACAAATATAAAATAAATAAAAAAATACAGTCGAATTGATAACCTCCTCCTTTTTTTGAAGTCTGTTAAAAATATGATTAAACAGTTATCTAAAGACAGTTTCTGTTATATCCATAAAGGCACACGCTAATTAACACAAATGAGCCATCAAAAGGTCCAAATAATATATCATTCATAACAAGCTCAATTATTAATTCATTCATAATGCTCATTTTGGTCGCCATAGTTGAACGAACATTCCAGTCAGTGACATGTGGGCACCAAACGGCACCAATTTCTAAAATAAACAGTATAATTTATGTGAGAATTGACAATTTTCGGTTCATAGTCGTTTTAAGTTCGTTAGCGTATAATATTTAGAATTCTTCTAATCATTCAAAATGTAAAAATAACTCTGACAGTCTGTGTGTTACCTTTATAAGCTGTAACGACTGCATGAATTTGAGTGAAATTTTGCAATCAGATTGACTTTGACCTAGGTAAGGACAAGGATTGGATTTTATACCTGGAATACGTTCCCATAGGATAAATCTCAATCTTCACGCGGAAGAAGTAGCGTTAAAAAGCTGATTTTATTATAAAAAAAAAACTGTATATTCTGAATGTTTCAATTACAAAGATAAGCTATAACCACCAACAAGGCAGTCACAATAATAACGAATGTTAATAAATTATTTTGATGTTTATAAGAATCTTTTTGATGAAATTTTGAATAATAGGCAATTAGTTAATATTTCAAATTAATAAAAGCGTGGGTTGTTGTTTTATTTACAACCTGACCTGTTTTGAATGATTTTCGTGGGATGCTAGAAATGAATGACCATAAAGTTTTACCCGTTAAACCGTAATACCTTTTATACATAGTCTAATCATATATTTTTTTATCTAACTCAATTTGTAGATGTCAAACTGCATCGCAGGACATGCCTTACCTATTTTGAAAACTATCCCATGTGTTAATCCAGGTTATATACTATCTGTGTACCAAATTTTATCCTAATCCGTTTAGGTAGGTAGTTGTTTTTGCGTGAAAAAGTTACAAAAATCCATACTTACAAACTTTCGCGTTTCTAATATTAGTAGGATTTAACATATTTTTCGCAGCTTTTCAATGTCACGACTGGTCATCTCAGGTCAACCATAAAAAAAAGCCCTAAAACCATGACAATTCTAAAAGCCACGACATATATACACCGTCATCTATTGAGCCTCGAGGCTTTACAAAACGTTCAGTGCAGCGTAAAAAGCTGTGCTGCCATAAGTCGATCATGCACTGGTAGGTTGTGAACGGAGAGGCTTGCCACGTTAGCTGCGCGGTTCATTGTTTTCCAGACACGCATCGTGGCCGAGTCTCAGTGAACGCTCTTGCCTAAATTTTCAAACTAAACGAAGCTAAGTTTATTTGTGTAGTATAATAATAGCCGTGAGCTTCTGCACCTTTATGATAATTATACCTAAACGGTGTGAAATCATCCTTAACGAAGCCGAAAGTTACTTATTTAGCCACAATGAGGTGATCTTTTACCGCCGGTACCTGGGAACTTTCTAGATAAGGAGATATTGAACGTCAAATTTTTCGCAAGTTTTTTTTTAAATAGGTACTACTTTTTCAGGTAATTACTTTACTTTAATCACTTCCATGACCCGTTTACTATAGAAAGCATCCATCAGCACAATGTTTTGAGTGTGTTACTATGAGTTTTACTGGAAAACGTAATTTTTCACCCAAAAAAAGTCATTTCCCAGCAATCATTTTTGTGTACGCAATGCTTGGTTGACGGTTTCGTGATGGGTCCGTTTACACCCTGTTTACAATGTGAAGGGGTTATCGACCTGCTACCATGAATTCTGCGCATCTATAAAAAAAATCTGGAGCCGTGTGGGTGGTCGTAAATCGATATTGGCATAACTTTACATTGAATATACAGACCCAGCACATCAAGCTAGTTCAATCAGTCAAATTTTTTTAATAGATTTTCCACTTTATCGCCAAAGCATTAGATTCAAGGTTGATAGGGAAAGTTTCCTGGTTTTGGCTACCTTGATGTGTAGACGGTCTGTACAATGTATGTAGATATGAAATCATAAATTCTATCCTCGACAAGGCAATCTAGTAACAATTTTAGCAAACACAATACCAAAGAATGTAAAGACAAGCGGTGAATGATTTGAATTTTTACGTGACGTGGTTCAAAATAAGATTTTTTTGAAAAAAAAAAAGTGCAGAATTATTCAATCACTGTATAAATTGGTAATAAACATGCGGAAACCGTAATTGTGATGTAACCTTGGCGTGTGTGGCATTCGTATCGATAACGTTGCATAATGATACTTTATAACACATTTGCTCGTAAAGGGCCTCTTATTTCACCAATTTCAATATCGTAATGTATGTCATTACGTACTTGTGCGTAATCGTAAAGTAAAACGCACGAGTTTCTTTCTAATAAGGTAACACGTACGGTTTATCATGCTCCGTCTAAAACCAACGGTACTTTTTTAAATCTTAAGAAAAAAAAAAGCAAAGAAAGCAAATCAAAAAGTTTTTATGTCAGAAAAGTGGTCAATATTATGAATAAAATTAACTTTGGGAGTTAAAATATAAAAAATAAACATTTAATTCTTTAATTTAATTCATTTTGACAGTAAATTACATCTGTAACAGAAACAAAAAAATATTAATTTACTTTATTAGTAATATTACTGGCTGTTTTTGTACCGTTGCCTTAAAAAAAAAAGCACTGATGCCCGCGCATCGCTAATTTGTGAACAAATAAAAGATTGAAAGTCCGAGTTTTATTTATTTCCTCGCAAATGTGTTATAAAACGTCGTATGACATACGTGCGCTTTGATAATTACAGCCTCTGCTCTCTTGTAGCCCTCGCCTACGGCTCGGGCTAGCAATATCGCCTCGGCTGTAATTTTCAACTTACCGCACTTATATCATAATGTACTATTTTAGGGTTCCGTACCTGAACCCGACCTAATTATTAAGCCTCTGCTATCCGTCTGTCTTTCTGTCACCGAGCAAATCCGTAATAGATAGTTAGTTGAAATTTTCAGAGAAAGCGTATTTATGATGTCGCTATAACAACAAATAATTTAAAATTATACGTGGCTACCCTACTACGTTAGTATAGAACTCTACACGCGCGAGTTTGACTTGCACTTGGCCGGTTTACATATATTATGTACCTTACCTAATACAGGCTTTGCCCGTGACTTTGACCGCATAGATCATGCAAAACAAAAGGAGATGGTTTGGATGGTTACTCACTTTTTACTCTGTTGATGATTTAAAATGCTCCACAATACCATGTTAACATTTGACAAATACTTGAAAATATACGGTGATGGTTATAGAAACTCTATTATAAGTAAGACAGCGTCAGAAGCCTAAAATATACGACTTGTTGAAACCGTGAAGTCGTTAGAGTATGGATAAGCAAAGCTTCACAAAGACGTCAGTCTTCCATTTCTGTTTTGATCAATAAATTCATTTTTCTAAGCTTAAGTAAAGTTATCAGGGTCAAAATGGTTGCAAATAAGGTCTAGTATCAACCATTTCAAGGAATGCACCCATTTACAATCAGCCCACATAGTTATAAGCATTTTTGTTACTAACAAACATTGCCTGTCTATGTCTGTCTATGGACTTTTTTGTCTGAATTAAATGATTTTTATTTATTTTATTTATGACTATTTAAAAAATCTCGGATATGTAACAGATGGTTATACATTCAAGGTCCGATTTTGCGACTGTTAGTTTAGAAACCGGAATAAAATTTAATTGTCATACCAAATAATAACGGCTGGTCAAACGCCAAACATACATAAAAAAATAGGAATGATTATAACACTAGGTGCACTCTATAGCAGCTAGTTTATTAAATACACAAGGCGTCGACTTATCCCCGGTAAGCCAACGCGTTGGTTATAAGATTTCGGAAGGCCTGGTTTTCATGACGAGGTAATAAAAACATAATTTTATGTGTATACGGAAGGTGACAGTTAAAGAAACTGTTTAGGACTCTTGAGAAATCGAAACTGTATTAATAATAATAAAGTATTTATTGACAAATAATTATTCACAAAGATCAGTGTAACTCTGGCTCTTGTACTAGGAGTTCCGGCATCACAAGAACCAGAATGTATTAATGATTTAGTATTGCAAATATATGGCCCTATTGCAGTTATGTTAGAACTCACATTCCTTTATTCGTATTTTAACCGATTTCAAAAAGGAGGAGGTTCTCAATTCGTCGGAATCTTTTTTTTTAAATTTGTTAATACTGACAAAAAGATGCATGATTGTGGTTAAAACAAGTCATGACTGAATTTCAAAATATTAAACCATATTTTTTAAATAAAATCTCCTTCTATTTTAGAATTCGTTGCCAACTATAATGTAAATTACATTTCTAATTGCTAATATTGTAGAACAGTAACTCATAAAGTAATTTTATTATGAAATAAAAACACACATTAAAAATCTACCGATTTCATGAAAAACATACAAGCAAGCGTACAAGTTAGTGTACTTTTAAAAAGTTACCTAGTCATGTGTCAGTTTTGATATTTGAAGTGTAGCTCGGAAGCCTGCCTGTCTATTGCACCGCCAATTTTATTAGCAAATATTCGTCCAGAGTATAATGAGGTATGTAGTTCAGGAGTATGTTATGTAGTCTGAAATTAGCTTAGCTTTACCTAACTCAATAATTGTGTCGGGATAGGTCTCATCGCATCGTGATTGTAAAATTTTACAGGTTTGGTAATTTCCAAATTAAATTTTCGTATTGGTACCACCATAAAAATAGGAGATTACGAATTTTTAGCACTACCAAAATGTTATTTAGGAGTTGTATTTATAATCGTAGAACATTTAGCAGACTTAACCCTCCGAACTACTATTACATTAGTAATTTGCAAATCCATTTTTACCCGACTACCGGCGAAGCCAAAAGGAAGGGTAATCATTTTTTATCTAATAGCGTTGCCTTATTAATAGCTGAACAATCATTTTAAACTAACTAAACTAACTTGTGATACTTTACAGGTGTAACCGATATAATTATAAAGTCAAAACAAAAATAAACAATTTTCTGAACACGATTTTCAAAGGGTACTCCCTTACTTCTCCTAAAATTGTTTGTCCGAAAATCATTATCCATAACACGTTTGCCATAAACTTCATTAACCATAATGTTCAAATTGCCGAAATTTTGTTTAACATAATTATCTTTAGTTCTAAAAGTATTCTGTCATAATATCGATTACTATAATAATTGAATCTCCTAATTTTACATGACCTAAATCAATATGTCCTAACTATTGCTTTACCTAATGTGTATTATTCCGAATGTTCGTTTATAATAAATGTTAAAGTCCTAAAAAAAATTCGAAGTGTCTAGTCGTCCGATTTGCGGATGAATGAAATTAATTAGTCGTCCGCGATTAGCCGGATGAATAACCAAAATTATAGGCTGTTGCTAGTCGTCCGCTAAGTGGATGAATCACCGTCTCGCGACAGTATCCTTTATGGGCGGCATGGGCACCGGGCCGTAGGCCGACGAAGGAGGCCGACGGAGGCCCGGCACTTCGGGGACAGAAGACAATAGTGTTATGTAATATGCGAGCGAAGCGAGCGCGCGTCATGGAGTACAACATGCGTTGCATGTATGAGTGACGTGACCAAAAGCTTTGTTATACTTTGTTCTAATAATATTATTATGATAAATAAACATTATGTTATTTTAATTTAGGACTTAAAACTTTTATGGAAAACGATTTTATGTCTTTCGTATATTACTGATTGTAATATTTATGACAAATGGATTTAGGACATATTATATTTAGGGATTTCAATTGTATAGCATGTGATATTATGTGATATTTAGTTCGGGTAAGTTATCATTCGGACAAATGATGATTAGGACAAAAAAAGTTATGGCATTTTAAATTATGGATAAAAAAGTTAGGTGACACAATAGAGAACCTTTTCAAAGACCTCACTTCGGCTGATTACGACTTACGAGGTCAACGGCCGCTGACAGTATCAAGAACTGTGTGCATTCGTTGTATGAAGCTCGACTTCTGGTAGGTCTACTATTTAGTGGCACATACCTCTACGCGGACAATTATTAATTAGACGAGCAGTTTCCTCCACGGCCTCCTAGTTTCGAACTACACAGGCCTTATTAATACGAGCAAGTTATGCACCTCGAGCAACTAACTTTTGACGATATTACATTGTGAAACCGTGTTGGACACGGCAAGGGACCGAGAGAAATGTTAGCAAGATCAGGTAGGTAACGTCACGTGAATGTAAAATATAGTATGTTCGTGTATTACGTCCTTGCTGGGAGGTGGTAAGGTTTGTTTTTAAAATCACTTTTCATGATTCTAGACTTGATAAATTAAAAGAATTACTGATTAAAGATAAAAGTGGCCACTTTTGACGGTAATCAGTAATTCTATAGAGTAAAATAAATAAGATGTGGGTGTCGCTAGTTTCGGTGCAGTTAGCGCCTTAATATTCAAAGCATCCATCAGCACAACGTTTTGAGTGGTCAAACTCAATGTTACGTTGAGTTTATCCATAAAACGTGATATAACACCCCAAAGAAAAAGTCTTCCCCAGCAATATTTTTAGGGTTACTTAGTTTGATGCGCATAATGCTTGGTTGACGGCTTCATGGGTCCGTTTACACCCTATGAAAACAGGCGAAAAGCCTATGAATGCGTATGAATACAGGCGCGAAGCCATGTGATTATGAACGATACAAACTTTTTTACAAAAAATAAAACCGACTTCGACAAAAATAAAACACAAAAAAGTGAAAAATAAAAAATCTGCTTCTGAAGTCGGTGACTTTTGTTTGTTTGATTTCATGTTTTTGCCACCGACTTCTGAAGCTGATTTTTTATTTTTCACTTTTTTGTGTTTTATTTTTGTCGAAGTCGGTTTTATTTTTTGTAAAAAAGTTTTTATTTTTTACTTTTTAGTGGTTCACATGTGCTTACCCCTTCACAACGTACCGGCGTGATGTTATGTTATGAACTGGTGTAAACAATAGACAGTCATGAGATTTCAGCAATCCCAGTCCATTTGCTATCATTTATTGAGGAGTTCCGTTGCCTATCTCCGAAGTTCTTCATCAGATCTTCGAAGTTCTTCATCAGATCGCAAAATAAACGAAGCAAAATAGTAATAAAACTATAAATCAAATGCATTTAAACAGCGTTATTTAAAATCGATATCATAACTTATGTAAACGTATCTTTAGTTAACACTAGCTGATGCCTTTAACTTTGCCATTACAGAGTTCATGAATTATAGCACATCCCCTCTCACAAAAAGTAGGCCTGTGTCCCATCTGTGGGAACATTATAGGCCTATTAAATTATGTGCAAAAAATTACACTAGCAATACAAACCAGCTGACCGACCACTACCAATTGCAGCGGTAGAATCTGAGTAAAAAAAACTGCAAACCACGTCGATAGCACTAAGTCCGAGGATACTAATCCTCTAATTACACAATATAAACCGAGCTGGGCTAACTTTAATCCCACCCTTTGTTCCAAGTAAGAGTTTCCCAAAGGAGTTTCGGGATGCACGACTGTGTGGTCAGTTTCTTCAACTTGCAAAGTTTAGAACTTAGTATATAGGACAAACCGACAGGGAATTTATTTTGTCTGTTTTGTTAAAGAAGGTTTCGCTTCTGCGGTTTTTAGGATTGTTAGGTGTTCTTGTTTTGGGATTTTGTCATTTATTTTGTGTTTTGGGAGCAGTGATTGTGTTGGTGACATAAAATATACACTGCACTGCACAATCTAAATATTACTGAGTCATAATAGTATAATGATCGGCACGATTCTTGAGCGCTGACGCAAAAGTGAGTTATTGGGTCCCTTTGGTGGTATGAAGTGAGACGCGGGGCGGGGAAAGTGCAGTGATTGACCCGTAGCGCATCGCGTCATAGCCCCAGAGACTCGGGATTTGTTCTTTACTCCTGCTGCACTTACCTCACGACCAATAAATAATAAACGGGTGTGCGTTTTATTTGTTATAAAGTGTGCGATGTGCACAGCGATCCCCACTCTTCCGCCGAGCGCTCAAGAACTGTGCCGGTAATAATATGATACCCCTTGATATGCGGGTTGTTAGACTTTCAGGTCACTGAATACCTGTAACGACTGTCAAATATCTTCAAACTATCGTTTGATGATACCTACAAAAGTTTAACCTGCTCCAAGATCGGTGGTCACACTGGTCACTCACCCACATACCAACATTTTCGAGAGTGGCGTAGCCGGATGATTAATTCGAGCCACGAACTCGTATCTAGTTTTCTCAAAACACATGAAATAAAAGGAGATTTTAAATATTGCTGTTTAAATTTTTTGTTTAATTTGATTTTTATTTTTTATGCTATTTTAAATCATTTATTATGCGATCTGCCTCAATTCTCATTTCGTTCATAATCACATACCACACGGCTTCACGCCTGTAATTATATGTGTAGGTATACATCGTGTAAAAGGACCCATGAAGCCGTCAACCAAGCATTTTGTGAATCAAACTAAATAACCCTAAAAATATTGCTGGGGACAACTTTTTCTTTGGGGTGTAATATCACGTTTTTTGGATAAACTCAACGTAACATTCAGTTTAACCACTCAAAACGTTGTGCTGAGACGCTAACAGTACCAAAACTAGCGTCACCCACATCTTATTTCTTTTACTCTAAAATCACATCAAATTTGAAAAATCCTATGCTAGTAAATAACCTGTAGTATTTTTAAAATCACTTTTCACGATTCTAGACTATTTAGTTTCATATTACTGAGAATGAAGAATGAAACACTAGAAATTAATTCATCTAAGCTTTTAATTCAAAGAAAAGTTATTTTATTATCTGTCTCAAGAGCAGGATTACTTAAAGCATTAATTTTCCAGTGGCACGGGAATTAAATTTTCTTCTGTTCTGAATACATAACAAAAAAATGATAATTAATGAAATCAAAAATATTTACCAGCGATAGACGGAGCAAGACGAAGAAAATCCAATAGTACCTACTACTTCTTAGTAAGAAATCGATCTATCTATGTGCTATCTATCTACCAACCCGCACTGCAATGGGCCCGCGTAGTGGATTACAGCCCATCCCTCTCCTAGAGAGGAGGCCTGAGTCCCTGCAGTGGGAACATTATAGGCTGATGATGATGATGACGTGCTATCTAGTGTCAAACGAAAATGTTTCAGGTGAAATTGGTGTGACAAAACGAAAAATTTAGCATTATTTTTTTTTATGACTTTATATTCACACTACAAGTCTTTTGAATCTTACTTATAAAAACGTTTATCTATACTTCTATAGGTACTATAATAATAATATATTATAAAGAGATAAAGTTTGTGTGTTTGTATATTTGTTAAATTGTAAGGGGTAATCTCGGGATCTACGGAACCAATTTTAAAAATTCTTTCACCAATAGAAAACCACATTATTGCTGAGTGTCATAGGCTACTTTTTATCCCTTTATTCCCACAGGAACGGGATCTACGCGGGTGAAACCGCGGGACGTCCGCTAGTCAAAAATAAAATAAGTCACTATTTAACAAAGGTTATGAAACCAACGAAAAACAAGACCCACTATCTTTTGCCAGTAGGTTCGCTCACAGGTAGGAAACGATTCCATATGAATGATCTATGGGCTAAAAAGTATCTATGATTTAGGTAAAGGTAGTCCTTGCAATATTGTTTTATTCTGGACTCTACCAGGGATTCTAGGTACGGATAATAATTCTCAGAAGATTCATTGGTTGGATGTTAATCATATTTCTAGAACGAATGCTTGTTAACAGTGTTATAATTATTATAACTACACTAGGTGCTGCCAGCGGCTTCGCCCGCTACAACTCGAAAATTATCCCAGGGGAAGATTAAATCGGGATAAAAACTATCCGATGTGTTAATTCAGGTTATAAACTATCTGTGTATCTAATTTTATCCAAATCCGTTCAGTAGTTTTTGTGTGAAAGAGTAACAAACATCCATCCAGCCATTCATCCATACATACATAGGTACACACGGCTACACATCAAGCTATACAAAACAGTTAATCTTGGCCTCACTTTGCTAGATCTTTTCGCACAATGAACGATCAGATTATACTGGTTTTGTATAGCTTGATGTGTAGCCGTGTGTACATACTTACAAACTTTCACGTTTATGATATTATAGTAGGATAATTTTGTTATCTTAATCTTATTGAATCTGTCAAAACTGCATCTAGATAAGGTAAGGTCCGCGAAAAAAAAAACTGTGGAAGTATGGGATTCAAACACAACATTTTTTTTTTTATGTGATCGAAGTGTTAATAATCTTCTGTAGCTGATTAGAGAACAAATTTTCTGAACACTTAAAAAACTAGTATTTCTAAAAAACAGTCAGCCATCAACATTCCCACAACGTACTAACAAACACAAGTACAGAACAAGTCCGCCTAACTAGCGCCACTCGGTGGTTGTCTTCGGTACTAATTAACTAACAAAAAACAAACTTCTCGAAGTTTCCGCTACCTTCGGCTAGTTAGTGACCGCGGACTGTTGGATTAATGAAATAAGTATCGTCCGTTACTGTCACGTTCAGAGTAAAAAAGAAGGGTTGGTACCAAAGTAGAGGAAGATTGTAGCTGAATTTGTAGAAAGTTTTGAGTATAAATATTGATAGCTATATAATTAAAAGCGTCGGCTCTTTTCTTCATAGTATAATCAGCCTATAATGTTCCCACTACTCCCTAGTAGCATTTTTTGTTGGCATTTAGTTGGGCCACATACCTCTGGTTAGTTGGCAAATGCATACAATTGGCGGGCAGTTTGCGGGTTGGGCCCAAAACTGATGGCCTACGTGGATTTGCCTACGAAGGCCCAACTTGCGATAGGGCCAACGTGCATTGCCCTACGGAGGCCCGAGGAAAACGTGTTATGGGTAGGCCCAACGACACATAATACATGTAAGCAAGCGGTTGTATGTTTGTTGGTTCTATAGCTGGTTTCATAGCGACGCGTCTCGCCAGCGCCGGCCGTACGCGTGTCGCTGAACATCAACTTTATCAGCTTCATAATAAGTTTGGTTTTTGCGATGTTTTGAAAAACCAACCTTATTTTAAAGCCGATAAGGTTCATGTGCAGCGACGTGCGTGCGGCCGGCGCTGGCAAGACGCGTCGCTCTGAAACCAGCCACAATAGGCCAACCCAGACGACATACAAAAGTCACCCACCAAACAGTCGTCTCTCTTTTGCACTTTGACGTGAGTACCTACATGAGAGGACGTTGTGTCGTCTGCGTTGACCTATTATACTTTGTGTTAATTAGGTAACTGAAATTAAATGAAATACAAATTATGATAATTGAATATTTATTTATTGTTATATTATGTTATTGACAAAATGAGGACAAATTTTACACAATTTGGAGACGGTAGCTCTGCAGTAAAACGATACACACCGTACCTACTATGATACATTGATAGAGTACCTACCTACTTTTACAAAGTTACACTTTGCAGCTAAGTTGTTGTCAAAGATTCGTTCAAGGATTCTTCTTGTGATAGGACCAGGGCCCCGAGTCTGCTATTCAATAGTGTCAGAATGGTCGATCATTGATCTCATAATGGTTGATTGATGACAAGCCAAAAAGTACCTTATGCCTGTCGACTTAAGGTACTTTTTGGCTTGTCGTAAATCAACCATTATGAGATCAATGATCGACCATTCTGACACTATTGAATAGCAGACTCGGGGCCCTGTTTTGTTCCCACCAATGTAGGTTATGTAGTTTATCTGCAACAAACACAACACAACCCATTATAGTAAAACAACAAATAGGTACATGCAATGCCAGTAAGGATAAATTATAGACAATTTTTTGTTAGGTTATGTGCGAATTAACTTGAGACCGGGCCGATGATTCAATTTCAATTTATGTTGTGCAAAATGATGCGTCGTAGTATTTTTTTTAGCTAGAGATTTGCACGAGATTTATTAAGAACAAAATAAGATAGTATTTCATAAATAATAGCATCTTAGTCCCAGGTCTCAAGGTAGGTAATTCGCACGGGTTCTAAGTAGATAAATACCTACATAAGAAAAACTTACCCGTTTCGTAAAATAAACGTTTTACAGGACATAATGTCCATGTTATCTTAGTTGGAGCCTCGTTACTGCTAAGGCATTTGTTGAATATTATTGCAGTTTTAGGTATAGGGAGGCCACATGCAATGCGTCTTCCGTGGCGTCATCCAGTTTTCACGCACCACACCGAGTTCCCCACCGTAACCATCTTCATCGTCAAATTCCACAACTTTAAACATTTTTATCACTGCCTGTCAGGCTAATATTTTATATATATAAATAAAACAAATACTCCGCAGCCGCAAGCGCACCCGGCACCGCACAAATGAAAATAATAACAAACTGCAAAATGGCGGGCGGGTCGGGCGACGAGTGCCGCCGCCCGCCCCCCGCGCACCCCGATACCACCCCGTAGGAGTAGCAAGTAACAGGGCCATTGAAGGGTATCTCAGTTGGACCGATGTTGTTATCATAACTTAAATCCCTACAAAAATCTCCCAACAGTAGGAATAGAAGCAGTAGGCCCGTCGTTAGTTGGCCCAATGTTGTTTTAATATCATAAATCCCTACAAAAATCACCCAACAGTAAGAATAGTAACGCAGGCCCGTCGTTGGCTCTTCATAGGGCAAATAGTGCATGTTTAAGACAATGGGCCTATTTTAGGTTTGGGTTGGCGGAATAACTAACCGTCTGCCAATACATTCCCAACTGTTGGCGTATGGAAGCCAACGGCAATTGCTACTAGGGCTGGGACACAGGCCTCCTCTCTATGAGGGAATGGGATGGGTTAATATAATCCATCAAGTGGGCCCAGTGCGGGTTAGTATATGTCACATGTCTTCAAGTCATTGGGTCTACGACATGCTAGTTACCTCACGATGTTTTCTTTCACCGATTGAGAGAAGTGCTGATAAAATTAACTATACAAAGTAATAAACCTGCCTGAGTTCGAATCTACAACTTACTCCTCGTAATACAGGGCCGCCACTTTAAGGCCACCTCTGCTCTCTATAGCGGCTCTTCATAGCTCGGTACAAAAATGATTAATTTACACAAATTAAAGGTAAACGCACAGTTATGCGCACTGTTCTTCCCGAGCTTTAAATGATTTCTTCTATGAAATTTCATCACCATGATACTACAACGAAAACTTTTTATGCATAGAAACGGAATCGCTCGGTAGTGAACAGCAGTCATCCATTTCACGTTGGGCTGGTCAGCGCTTAAAAGCTTCGTTGAGTTTTCGTCATCATCATCTGCCTAGCCTTTTCTCAACTTTATTCAGGTCGGCTTCCAGTCTAACCGGATGCAGCTGAATTCCAGTATTATACACTGAGCGACTGTCTATCTGACCTCTATAACCCAGTTAATACTGCATGGGTAATACGATACACTCCGAATACGAAACTCCTCTTAAGGACAAATAAAACACAGTTTTGTGCTTTAAATAACACCTGAATAACATACTCATTGTAAAGTTCAATTTTGTGCAATCTTTAACATAATAATTATGTTTATAAGAGTAGTAATCATAATCAACTGAAATCTAAGCAAACAAAACAAATCCAATTCAGTTGCCAGCTACGTCGATAAGTTGTTCACAAAATAAGCAATTAAAGAAATAAACGTCGTTTACTCTACTAATATAGTTTTATGGAGCCATTAATAGCTTAGGCACTCACGTGTGCACCCTTGTTTCATGTCAACTATTAGCATTTAGTGCTGAGAGCTGTATCGAATTGTGATGTATCGTGAAGCAGTCCGCAAGTCGTTGTTGTTATCGATATCCTATTGACATTAAGTAACATAGCATCATGCCTGTTCAATCCCTATTTTTTTTTTTGTTTGGGAAATCATCAAGTGACTCCTCCCGCTATGGGCGGAGCGGTACGGAATGTCAGACTTCTACTGACTAAAAACCACCAATGTTCTTTTATGTTCGAGGCCTAAGTAGCTCATTCGAATAACCCGCAGCCCCAACAGGCCCCGACCCTTGCGGGCTCCTGCAATGTTGCTGACATCTCTTTGAGGCACGCGTGGAACACGAACGGCCGTTGACACGGCCTGTCATCGTCACATAGGATCATTCTCATTAGTTCCAGGACGGATAGACGGTGAGCTAGCACATTACTCACCGTCCACAGGCCTACGTCTACGGTGGCCATACAATTCGCAATACACTTTTAAATCAGACAAGTATCGCCATCAATGGGGCACAGACTCAGAGGCCGTGGCTGAAACAAAAATTCCTGTTGGAAAAACTAACTACCTCTTTGTCCAACTAGTCCGACAAGGATCAAAATTTTTTCTTTTTAATTTGACACAAATCTCTGGGATGATACCGGTCGCTTCACTACAAATTCACACATTATTAAAACTATCGACGCAACAACACATCACTATCACATGTGTTCGGCGGCACATATTGCGTCAGGGTTGCCACGTAGGAAAATGCGCCGGCGACACCGAAATTGCAATATGGCTCGCACCGTAAGCATGTGATTACATACGGCTTGTAACAAAGAGGTAATGTTTTACTAGAAATGTTCCATATTTGTATCGTGCCACCCCTTGGGGACATTTAGAAAGAAAATGTACGTATGTATGTATAGAATTGTGAACATACATGTAGCTTTTTCCTCCTCCAAGTTGATGTGTATGACATGAATGTAATTTCAGGGGTGAATTCTTATCGCCCGATGTATTTACATGATGTTGAGTATTCGTAATTTTGAATATGTCTTGTAAATGACGTTGTATGTTTGTTCATGTTTATCTCTTTGTTCGCACTGCCTTTGTATATTTTTTTACGGAGTAAGAAGGATCATATTTAATTTTAAGCATTTCAAACAGTATTCTATCAACTTGGTTAGCTTATTATTTCACAATAATTAAGCTCTGTATCTTATGGTAAGTTCTCCTTCTTTTGTGTAGATGGTAGCACTTGTTTTTTCTTTGGCCTAATATGTTGCCACGTTAATTGCAGCATATTAAGTAGCGTTGTCAGTCCTCTAACTACAGTGATGGTATTGGATCACAGTCTTCTGATACTACAGCCAGTGAGACATCGTCTGGTCGGAAGCATTCACATTGTATGTCGGAAAGGATCTTTAAATCCCCAAATTATGTTTACAGCGACCTAATTGAGTGCACAATCGGTTGAGTAAGTAATTTTGGATTGTCGATAGGCCCAAGTCCAGCAGTGGATTGTGAGAGACTGAGTTGAATAATTGACATTTACAATTTAATAGAAAACACGACCAGTTTTCGAGAAAAGTACTACTGGACAAGCCTAGGAACTATCATCAATGAAGGTAATTATTATTGATGGCCAAAACTTAAGATCAAGTTATATACTTATTTAGAGGAAAGCCAAAGAAAAATGATGGATTGATTTTGTGAGGAATGATATAAAAGGAAAGGGAGTAAAATAATGATGCCGTATCGTCTGACAGTGGAGAATTGAAGAAGAAAACGTGTTGTACTGACCACAAGAAGAATGAGACAAGCGCAGGAAAGAAGATAGTGATAAAATCAAACTACCAATGTATCGATAGTAATTGTTGCCTTTTACAGCTCCTAGCCGAAATTGGCTCTAATAGCTAGACCAATCTAGACAAATTGGAACAAATAGGATTCGTCTGATTGCCTAAATGTTTTTCTATTGTCTAGGTAAGACAATACTATAAAACAAACGAATTTATTCAAGTTCAGACACAGCTAGCCTTGAAGTATCTAAGTTTAAACAAAAGAGATAGTTCTGCAAATTATGTATTGTTTTATTTAAATGGAATTCATTTTAAGGTTCGTATAAAAGAGAAGGTACCTATGCTTAAATGGTTTGGTCATGTTGACAGAATGAGTGAAAGGGAAACTTTACAATGGGAACGCTGAAAGGGGATATCCTAGAAAAACATAGGTACACACACATGACATTGGTGAGCTTCTACAGAAAGGACAAGTGCGTAGTACTCGCTTTCGACATGCGTGTTTGACCAGATGTATGAACGTGGACGAGGCAAAAGGAGCATGTAAGGATCGTTGATCAGCGTTCTGTGGTTTCTGCCTACTCCCATTCGAAAAAGGCGTGAGTTTGTATTGACAGAAAAATGATGTGCCAAAATTGGTTGGCCCTAGAAGTATGCAATTTTGCATTAAAATTTATTTTTCTGACTCACGTTTTTTTCAATGTATTTTCAGCGTCCCGATACACGTAGGTAAAAATCCAATTCACGCTATAGGTAATCCTGTATTTGACGTGTAGACATATCAAAACAGAAAAGGGCGGACCCGTGACGCTATAAACTGTTCCCCTTTTAATATATACGTATATTTATAAGCTTCTTACCAAAATAAGATGAGGGTACAGATAAGAAAGAAAGCTTTCGCCCCTGATTGGGCAAAAGAAATATTACACCAGTTGACTGAATACAGTAAAGCAGTATATTGTGTAGACGATACAGAATGAGATATAAAGGCTATAAAGCCCAAATTCTGGAAACAGTGCCCCTAAATATTTATAGACTTTTTGTTAGGTTGGAGGAAAAAGGTTTAAGCAAAATTGAAGTGACAATACTTTAGTAAAATATATTATGGACTTGGATTTCAGTCGTTGGAAGGAGGGGCAATATAATAGTTTTTGGTATAATAAAAATTGATTTTCTGTGGTTGTGTTAGGTCTGTATAGAAAGTCGTGATAGTCGTGTCGTGTAGTCGTGTCGTCGTCGTGAGTCGTGACATTGAATTTGTTTTTTAAATAATTTCTTTGCACAATAAAAGGTTATGTATTATTACAATATTAGGTGCACCTTGTACATAATTTAGTAAATATTTATATGTCCTGCCTGACCTGTATGTATGTGTGTATACTGACTATATGTTTACTTATAACTATATAGTACTATATAATTATATAAGTTTTTAAACTGACATGGTCATTAACATATAACACATATTATTCATATTGAAAACGGGATATTTATCATGTTGTTGTTCCACGTTGTAACATGGTAAATATCCCGTTTTCAATATTAATAATAATATATAAATATTTACATAGACTGCTTAAATAAGCTTTTGTAATTATTTATTTCGATAAAACTGAACCTAAAGTCCTTTAAGTTAGGAGTCATTATTTTAATCAAGTTAGTCTAAGGACGAGTAACTTTATACATGTTAGTAGAACAATAACGGATAAAACACAAGTGGATGGGAATGAAATGATTACCAAAAAAATCATCTATATACCTAGATTAATTGATTACCTAAATAAGAAAAATATTATATAAAATTGAGTAAAAAAACTTTGAAAATTAACTTTGCAGCAGTAAATTTTTTGTGCTCTTGCTTGGTGAAGATACAAAATTATTTTTCCCTTTTCGTCATCTCTATTTTTTTATCACCATTCAAAATTATTTTTCCCTTGTCGTCATCTCTATTTTTGTATGACCATTCAAAAATTATACATTTAAATAAATAAACAAAAGGTAGTTCTAGGAACTTTTATACTCCAGCAAACTTTATGAAACATTTTCATAAAGGTAATTTTTACCACAATATGTTTAATTTCCAGCAATGCTTGGCACAGGTAAACGCTTTATAGCGCACGGGTACCGTTTCTAGTAATAAACACAAGCCAAGGGTTTTAACTTATGAGTTTCATATGTAAATTTATCGCAGTCGACGTTGGGCTAATTTGCGCCATAAATTTTGCTATACTTGTCTCTATGGATATATTATGAAAGCTATGTTTAAAGGAGAAATATGTAACTAGTAAAGGAAATATTAATAATAATAATAATAATAATATTCCACAACTATCACACAACGCCATCTAGTCCCAAGCTAAGCAGAGCTTGTGTTATGGGTACTAGACAACTGATAAACATACTTATATATTTCTAAATACATACATATTATAGATAAATTACACCCAGACACAGAACAAATGATCGTGCTCATCACACAAACATTTGTCCTGGGTGGGAATCGAACCCACGACCTCCGGCATAGCAGTTAGGGTCACTAACCACAAGACCAACAGGCCAGTCAGTAATGTTACAGTAATGTTACATGTACATTTTCTAAGAAACGAAAATTCAATCAAATAAATACCTTGACGCCAGCACGGAATCGCACCTTTCGATGCCCTCATCATACATAGACTGAACAAACAGCACATTTTGTATCTCGCTCTAGCAAATGACGGCTGAGAGTGTCAGAAAAGGATCAGAGCATGGAAAATTGCGTCCTCGATCATATTTAATTCTTTGAATAATCATTTTGGCTGACCACCAGTCAGACGTCTTAGCAAGGGGGTCCAGTAATGGAGTTGTAAATGCACATACAATGAAACCATTGGAATTATTCAGGTATCTGGTTATAGTAGAAGCAAAGCCTATCGTAGTTGTTATTGGCAAGGTAGGTGATAACAAAACAATTCAGTTTTAATAATAGTTTTACATAACATAACGCGTGTAGTGTAATGTTAGGTTACTAGAGGGCAAACCCATAGGTTTGCTCTCATAGAGAGTGGAGGCCTGAGTCCCAGCAGTGGGAACATTATAGGCTAAGCCAAGCAAAGGAGTGGAATTCCCTGCCTGCGTCGGTTTTTCCGAGTTCATAACCCTAATCTATTTAAGTCGCGAGTAAACAGGCTTCTTCTGGGTAAGCTCGTTCCATCGTCGACGTCAGCTCTGCCCTTGGGGCCAGATTGAGGTCAAGAGCAAGCCCATTTATAATAATAATAAAAAAAATGAAGTCTATTGCGATCTACCGTTCACAAATTCAGACTCCGTGACTGCTACCGAAAAATTGGTGATTTCAACATCAAATTTTAATAACACTTTCCCAACCGGGAAATTAAACCCAGGGCCTCATGCTCCCGTCGGGGCTGTGGATTATCGAAAGGATAACGCGGCTCCGACACAAGGGCGAAGAAGGAACATGGGTTTGGTTTTTAGTCAGTAGAAGTCTGACACTACCCTTCGCTCCGCCCAAGAGCGGGGGGGGGGGGGGGTTATTCGATGATTTTCCACCCACCAAAAAAGAAAAGGGCCTCATGCTCACAAGTTGCGCTTGCGAGCACTACACTAACAAGACAGTAAAAGATTTAATTTAACAATGATTGAATTGATGATTTTGGTTATTATTAATAAGAAAAAGGGTTTGTTATTTATAATTAATCGTATTAACCAAAGCCTGATATAACTTAGGTCAAGGGGCGCCCAGTCGAGTCTTAATACTACTAAGTAAAAAGGGATAAACAAACATTGCCCTAGCTTAGGACGGAAGCCTACATTTTAAGTCCTAGAACTATAAATATATACAAATAATTAAAACTGAATTGTCTGTTTGTAGCAACAAAGTAACATCATTTTACAGAATGCAAACGAAATGACATATAAAACATAAATAAATTGTAGGCACCGATATTTATAACACATTTTTTAATGCTCAAAACAGATGGCCCGATTTTGACGAGACTTTTACTGGCATTCATCATCATCATCATTTCAGCCAAAAGACGTCCACTGCTGAACATAGGCCTCCCCCAGGCGTCGCCACATTGACCGGTCCCGTGCGTCTCTCATCCAGCGGTTTCCTGCAACCTTGACCAGGTCATCGGTCCACCTAGTGGGAGGCCTTCCAGCGCAACGTCTTCCGGTTCGCGGTCGCCATTCCAGAACTTTTCGGCCCCATCGGCCATCCGTTCTGCGAGCAATGTGCCCTGCCCATTGCCACTTAAGTCTGGCGATTCTTCGGGCTACGTCGGTAACCTTGGTTCTCAAGCGGATGTCCTCATTTCTGATTCGATCACGCAAGGAAACTCCGAGCATAGCCCTCTCCATTGCCCTTTGGGTGACTTTGAGCTTTCTGATGAGGCCCATTGTGAGCGACCACGTTTCGGTCCCGTATGTAATCACTGGCATTAGCTGATGACATTAGGAGAAGATTACTTTTCAGTAAGGTAGGTAGTTAGACCACTTTTATTTTACTATTTCTATTTTTGTTTAAAGGCAATTAAAGCCCATATATGATGACTTTTATTTTAGAATATTAATAAGGGTTCTGCGCACCTTAAAACTAACTCGATTAAAAAGGAAAGTTTATTTTTTATAATTATAATTTAACGCCAACGAAGGCCGCCGGCTATATCTAGTTGTTTCGGTACCTATAGATAAGCTTCTTACCTAGGCATAAATTGTGTTCCTAGAATTTTGGAATGTAATTTATAGTACTTGTAATATAAACGAGTTAGTTATCAATTTAATAAACTATATAAGTTCCACTGAGTTCTGACCCCAGGTTACGCAACAACCACATGAAAAAGAAGACTTTTAAATCGAAATTTTCAAAAGTATTTTATAAAACTGTCGCTTTACAACCATGTGGTTTTCAATCGGCTGCTCTAACGAAAGGCTTGAAATTAGTGCTTATACAATATCTTTTCTATAATAAAAAAAGAGAAGTCCTGAATGACTGACTTATCAACGCCCAGCCCAAACCCTTGGACCTAGAAAGCTGAAATTTCGCACAGAGATTCCCTTTATAATGTAGACAAGGAATAAGGAAGGATTTTTCGAAATTCAACCCCTAAGGGAGTTAAACAGGGGATGTAAGTTTGGATGGAAAATCGTCATTTCACGCGGGCGAAGCCGCTGGCAAAAGCTAGTCCTCTATATAAATAAAAAAAGAGAAGTCCTGACTGACTGACTGACTCATCAACGCCCAGCCCAAACCCTTGGACCTAGAATGCTGAAATTTTGCACAGTGGTTCCTTTTATAATGTAGACAAGGAATAAGGAAGGATTTTTCAAAATTCAACCCCTAAGCGAGTTAAATAGGGGATGAAAGTTTGTATGAAAAATCGAAATTTCCATGCGGGCGAAGCCGCTGGCAAAAGCTAGTCTTCTATTTATATAAAAAAAGAGAAGTCCTGACTGACTGACTGACTCATCAACGCCCAGCCCAAACCCTTGGACCTAGAATGCTGAAATTTTGCACAGTGGTTCCTTATATAATGTATAGACAAGGAATAAGGAAGGATTTTTCGAAATTCAACCCCTAAGCGAGTTAAATAGGGAATGAAAATTTTCATGCGGGCGAAGCCGCTGGCAAAAGCTAGTTAATAATATATTTTATCAAAATTCAATTCAGTCAAATCAACTGTACCATTAAAATGTAAACCCTCTCCCTCAGAACATAGAATGGTTTTCACAATGCAGCAACTTTCAACAAGCACCGTACTCTATCTCGAAATTATTTAGCAACTATAATCAAAATTCATTACATTACAATTATTTTCAGATTCAGTTAGTAATGAGATAGTGTGCAGTAGAGGGTTCGAAACTAATCCATTAGTACACTCAACTAAAGACATTAGTAGGATTACAACTAATACTATTAAAATCCCATTTATCCGCGAAATGCGAACATTTCACGGTTCTAATATGGTGCAAGTATCGTAGAACTTTTGGTTTGTGCTTACGTCTTATAGTCGCGGTATAACTTGCACTTCCTAACCAATGCATTGTGTAACTCTTCAGGACTTCTTGTTGTTGAACTATAAGTTTGTATTGCAACGCTATTGACCGGCCACCGTGACCGAAAACGAACAGGAGGACTTTTATAGGTAGTTCAACACGAATCGGGTCCGATAGACTCAGATGGTACTTGACGCCCTAAATAGGAGGGTCTGCACACTACTGACCGCAAAACGGATGCATCACACGGATCACTCACTTTAGTAATTACTAAGACTTCGCACACCCACTAAATTACTAAGGAAAAATCATATTTTAAAAACATTGTGCTGATGGATGCTTCGAATAAAACGTTTTTATAAAAAATAAAACCGACTTCGACAAAAAAAAAACACAAAAAAGTGAAAAATAAAAAATCAGCTTCTGAAGTCGGTGACTTTTGTTTGTTTGATTTAATGTTTTTGCCACCGACTTCTGAAGCAGATTTTTTATTTTTCACTTTTTTGTGTTTTATTTTTGTCGAAGTCGGTTTTATTTTTTGTAAAAAAGTTTTTATTTTTCACTTTTTAGTGGTTCACGTCATGTGCTTACCCCTTCACAACGTACCGGCGTGATGTTATCTTATGAACTGGTGTAAACAATAGACAGTCATGAGATTTCAGCAATCCCAGTCCATTTGCTATCATTAATTGAGGAGTTCCGTTGCCTATCTCCGAAGTTCTTCATCAGATCTTCACCAAATACTTAAAAAAATACTTTTCATAACCTTTGTAGTGAGTACAGGCGTGATATTATGTTGTGTGATGGCGTAAACAATGCTTAGATATGCTATAGCAACAATCGCGGTTAATCTGCTGTTATTTATTGAAGAGTTCCCCCGATTTCTACAAGATCCCATCATCAGATATTGAAATGGTGACAATGGGACCACACGGAAAGCACTAGCTTTCAAATGAAGAAAGAATCATGAAAATCAGTTCAACCAGTCGCAAGTTATGAGCTAACAAACATAAAAAATAAAAATAAAATAAAAATAAAAATACTGTCGAATTGATAACCTCCTCCTTTTTTTGAAGTCGGAAGTAATTATTATCTATGTTTATGAATAAATGATTCTGATGGCAATGAGGAAACAAGTACCTGTAACGATGGTAAAGACCATTATACTTCAGGTCTCGTCCGAAGACCATTTATTACTTGCAGCATTACGAAGTTGTGGTGCTGTCTCTGTCACACTTCAGATCCAAGTTATAAAAATACTAAACCCATCTCTGTCACTCTTGCACCCGCGCATGCGACGGGCGGCGCGGCGCGGCGGCTGACCGGGAACGAGCCTGCAACTTGTCATTACGTGTTTTTGTGTTATCTAGGTCACACAAAAAGTTTTTAATTTTCGCCAAAAAAGGTGTTTTTTAGTGAAATTGCAATGGGAAAGCGTAAGCGTTCACATCTAGATGATGATGAATACTCGTACAGAAGAATCAAAAAGAAAATGAAAAGACTCGAACGTAAACTTCAAAAGTGCAAAAGACTGCGTTCGAGTAGCTCGTCATCATCGGATTTTGAGGGCCGCGAAGGTCCCTCATATCGCGAGATTAACTATGATGATGAATATAACGATGAATCTCGGGAAGTACAAGGTATGTAAGCCCAGTATTGTATAAAAGAGAATTTGAGAGATGCATGTATTTTCAAGCAAAAAATTCTCATACCCACATGGTAAAAAATGTTCGACGGAGTTTGATATTTTGTCAATGTTGAAAAACGGATGCTACCAAGGTCTCACTTGTATATCTTGTTGAGAGTACGTATTATTTTCTTCACGTAAATCGTGTTGATAACGTATTTTAGGATACAAATAATCGTACCTTCCTTGAAGTCCTCCGCGTATATCGCGTTGAGGGTTTTTAGGTATAAATGATCAATATTTCTATCGATCAATACCATCGCACGTATATCGTGACGAGCGTACCTACCTACCTACACAAACATAACATGCTTCTTCATGTAAACTCCGCGTATATCGCGTTGAGTACCTGCCTAATCCGGAATAAAAACTAATAAAGAATAATATTCTCGCATGTATATCGTGTCGAGAGAAGGTACCTACCAGGCAGCTAGGCACATACGATTCTATGTTTCCACATGAAGTGGGTACTAAGCAATAATAAGACCTAAACAATGGTTTATAAAACTTCAACATAATCTGATGGTCTGAACTTATCTCCGTGTAAAATATAATGTTGAGAAATTTTGAAGTATTTAGTAGGTACCTATTTTTTCTACTACATTTTATGTCCTTACAGAAGAAAATGGACTTCAGGAAGAGGGTGAGATCATCGAAACTGAGGAACCAGTGTTGGAACCAACGCCTATACCAGCTGTTCAGGATAAACCTGAAGAGGTTCTGGACCCGGAAATCCTAATGATATTAGGCGAAGATCCTTCAGTTCAGAAAGAACATGGTGAGAACTTACACACAGATATTGCTGCCCGTTGGTCACATACTTTAGTGAACGGTTTGCCCAAAGAAATAAGGTCAGACCTCTTGAAAAACTATTTACCAGCCGAGAATTGTGCCAATATGAAGGCGCCCAAACTCAATTTAGAAATCGAGGCGGCATTGTCACCGTTAAATGTTAAAAAAGATATCTTCAGTCAAAGCAGGCAAAATCAGCTATCTAGCTGTTTAGCCGCTATTGGAACGGCACTGAACTGGGCCTTGTCATCCAAGGACGCGCTACCGCACGCACAACAAATCATAAAGCCCTTGAGCGACGCTGGACGACTACTCTGTGACAGCCACTATCGAGAGTCACAGTCAAGGCGATATGCCATAATAAACAGTCTCAACAAAAAGACTGAAGATGTTGTGAGGAATACAAACCTCGATGAAACTTTATTTGGCGCTAACCTTGCGGAGCATCTCAAATCATCGAAAGCTATATCCCAGTCGGGAGCGGAGATGAAATATAGCGCGGTACAGCGCGCCACATACAAGCCTCCGCCATCTACAAGGAAACCTCATAGAGGTGCTTTAAACTCGAGGGGGATGTCGCGACCAGCAGTCGGCGAGCCGCGTCAGTACCCCAGTTCCCGGAAACCGACAGCAGCACCGCGGGATCTTCGTCGAGACACGTATCGCCGGAGCCACGCGACGCGCCAGAGGCCATCGAGACGCTGACTTCACCACTACAGGTACCTATCGCAGGCAGGCTGCAATACTTTTATGATCAATGGTGCACCATAACTGATGATCCTGTAGTATTGTCCTGGGTTCAAGGGTACAGCATACCTTTCAAAAGCGAGCCTTTACAAATATCTTCTTTTCGAAATTCAGCTAAATCGATACCTGAAATCAAAATAATCGATCAATGTATAGAAAGTTTACTGCAGTCGGATTTTATATCAATTTGTGAACCCTGTGAGGGTCAATTTTTATCTCCCATCTTCACGGTACCCAAGCCTAATGGCCAGCATCGATTTATTTTGAACCTGAAACATTTAAATAAATTTATACAATTAGAACATTTTAAAATGGAAGATTTTAGAACAGCGTTAAAATTACTAAATCAAAATAATTTTATGTCTACGTTGGATTTAAAGGACGCCTATTTTTTGATCTCTATTGATAAACAGCATAGAAAAAAGCTACGTTTCGAGTGGAAGTCGCAAATTTATGAATTTAATGTTTTATGCTTTGGCCTATGTACGGCGCCTTTTGTGTTTACAAAACTGATGAAACCTGTTATACAGTATTTACGTTCACAAGGCTTTATTTCAGTCAATTACCTAGACGACTTTCTTTTAATAGGTCAAACATACAACGTATGCATTAGCAACGTCAGTAAGACAATGGATGTCTTACAATCTCTAGGCTTTGTTATAAATTTCAGTAAAAGCCAATTAACACCGCAAAAAGAATGCAAATTTTTAGGCTTTATTTTTAATACTTACGATATGACTATCTACCTTCCTGAAGAGAAAAAACAGCGCATTCTTCAAAAATGTACAGAGTTTTTAAATCTTAAAAGATGTACCATAAGATACTTTGCCGAATTTATCGGTCTATTGACATCGGCATGTCCTGCCGTTAGATATGGGTGGATGTACACAAAGCTATTCGAAAGACAAAAATTTTTAGCCTTGGGAAACTCTGATAACTATAATAAGAAAATGATTGTAGAGAGTTCGTTGAAACAAGATTTAGAATGGTGGAAATATAATATTCTACGTTCAAAGAGTCCCATTTTTTCTAGTAATTACTGTATTGAAATATACAGCGATGCATCAACTACAGGTTGGGGCGTAGCCTGTGACAAACAAAGCTCACACGGTAACTGGACGCAATCAGAACTAACCTTGCATATCAATACTTTAAAATTAAAAGCCGCATTTTACGGACTAAAAATTTTTGCTTCTGAACTTCGCGATAGCAACGTGCTACTGAGGGTAGATAACACCACCGCTATCTGTTACATAAATCGCATGGGCGGAATACAACACACACATTTAAACGATTTAGCCCGTACTATTTGGCAATGGTGTGAGTTAAGAAATATTAACATATTTGCATCATATATTAAATCTTCTGACAATGTCATTGCTGATCGAGAATCTCGAAAAATAGTAATAGATACAGAATGGGAACTTGCAGAATATGCTTTTACAGAAATAACCAATAGCCTTGGCAAACCAGACTTTGATCTTTTTGCAAGCTCCCAAAACAATAAATGTTCAAGATATGCATCATGGAAACTTGATCCTTGTTCTGAAATAGTAGACGCATTTACATTTAACTGGGGACATCTATATTTTTATGCTTTTCCCCCTTTTAGTATGATAACCAAAATTTTACAAAAGATCATTGCAGATAAAGCGGAGGGTATTTTAGTAGTACCTCTCTGGCGGTCACAGCCCTGTTACCCGCTATGGACTAAGCTTATAGTCTCTAATAAAATATACTTTGGACCTGATAAATATTTGTTACACTCACCTTTCAGAACTTGTCACCCGCTTCACGCAGACCTTGTCCTGGTGGCGGCGAGATTATCAGGCAGGCGATGTTAGCTCGAGGTATTCCAGAGGCATCGTTAAGTATTTTCATGGCGTCTTTTGCGGAAAAAACTCTCAATCAGTATAGTTCATCCCTTAAATCATGGTGGGCTTATTGTGAAAATAACAGCTTTGATGTTTTCAATGCTTCAAGTTCTCAAGTGATTTCTTTTTTAACCATAAAATACGAAGAAGGGGCTGGTTATAGTACTTTAAATACATATCGTTCTGCTCTATCTACTATTTTAGGGTCAAAAGTAACATTAGATGATAGCATCCATAGATTTTTAAGAGGTGTGTATAGGTTAAAACCACCACGACCCAAATATGCTGTCACTTGGGACCCTAATGTTGTGTTAAGTTATGTATCAAATTTTTATCCTTACACTGATATTACGCTTGAAAATTTATCATATAAAACAATATCTTTACTCGCATTAGCCTCTGCACAGAGAATGCAAACGTTAAGTTTGATAAAGCATACAAATATTTGTATAAAAAATGATATGATTCTAATTAAAATACCTGATCTTATTAAAACATCGAGACCTGGGGCCCTTCAGCCACTAATCAGGCTACCTTTCATTCGCGAAAATCCATCGATATGTCCTGCGACAGTATTGCAAGCGTATATTCAAAAAACTTTAACACTGCGCCGTGACAATACTGACGATCACCTGTTCATAAGCCTGAGAAATCCTCATAAAAAGGTTGGTTCACAAACTCTTAGCCACTGGGTGAAGAAAGTTTTAGCAGATAGTGGTATCGACATATCGGTGTTTGGAGCGCACAGCACCCGCCATGCTTCGACATCAGCCGCTCATCGGTTGGGCGTTAACCTGGAAGTGGTTCGAAAGGCCGCAGGTTGGTCTAATACCTCAAATGTATTCTTAAAATATTATAACAGGGAAATTCATAATTCAGTTAACAATGATTTTGCTGAAGTCATATTTAATAATTTATAACTAATTGATTAGTTAGGTACAGTCCTTAATCAGGTACACTTATTGTATTAACAATTCTGTTAAGATAGAGATAAATGTATCATGACGAGGCACGGGTACTCTTGTTAAATATTATTATTATTTAAAGTAATTATTTGTTACATATTTATGTATTAAGAGGTACCCATTTAATTTATTTTTGTGAAATGATTTAAGTATTATAATTATATCAATTACGTACAATGTCTATGTATTATCTTTTTCTGTCAGGAATATGACGTTACTTCCTCTAAACATCTGCAAGTAATTTAATGGTCTTCGGACGAGACCTGAAGTATAATTGGAATCAAACCGCACTAGGTAAGTTCGTTTGATTCTTAATTGTTACAGGTACTTTTACACCCGTTATAAAAATTGGCTACTTAAAGTACGTTTTCTAACCCATTTTGTTTGAATTTTCATTAAATTGTTTTGAAACAGAGCATACAGTTTGCACTAGGTAAACGAGCTAGTACTTTAGAATTATTAGGTATATAAACATAAAATGTAATTTTATTGAATTTTGTTGACAACCACTCACTGACAAGTATAATGACGTAATGCATTGACATGGATGCCACTTTAATATTTAAAACGATAATGATACCTTGATCAGTGACTATTCTTTGAGATTCGGCCACCGTGTTTGTTGGTTAGCACGTGTGTTTAGAATTTGATTGCTGTTTTTAAGTGTTTTTCGATATTTTAGTGACTTGTCATTCTGTAATTGTGTTGTCCTTGTGATCGTAACCAGGTTTGTATTGTGATTGTTTTATTTTAAGTTCCCTTTTAGGTACGCCTTATCCATAATGGATAAAAACAAACCCCCTGACAAGGTCCCTCCCGATATTCAATGCTCAAGTTCTCTCGACCATCAATATGCACTGAACCCACTATCGCAATTGGCGGATGTTCTGAATGCTACAGCGATGGATGTATCGCAAATTCCCCAATCCCAACCAAACCCGCGAAAACGTCCTGTTGACGAACGGATTTTGCCTTCTTCTCTGCCAAGCAAGCAGCAAAAAAACCAAATTGGACGCACCAAATATTCTGTCATGGATAAAGCCCCATACGTTGTCCACGTTTCGCGTATTGAGACACAACCAAATTCTGGCACCACTCTTCACCCTGTTAATTTTGGAAAATTCCTCATGAACAACAACATCGCGAACATTGTTCGTGGTGGTGTTAATAGAGTTGGCAGAAACCGGGTCTCGGTGGAGTTTGCTTCCCCTCAGGATGCTAACTCTTTCCTAATAAACAGTTGTTTGTCTAAGTACTGTTATACAGCATCAATCCCAACATTCAACATCACAAGGATGGGTGTTGTCACAGGTGTTCCCTCAGAACTCACTGAAGAAGAAGCGATGTCGTATTTGACTGTGCCCTCAGGTTGTGGACAAATTTTGAAAGTGCGACGCATCAATCGCAAAGTGCAAAGAGACGGGGTCAATGAATGGAAACCCACGGAAACATGTGTCTTGACCTTTGATGGGCAGGTGCTGCCAACTAGGATTTATTGTTGCTACACAGCTCTCCCAGTAAAACAATACATATATCCTACTATTCAATGCCGCAAGTGTTGCAGATTTGGACATGTGGCAAATCTGTGCAGGTCTAAACCACGCTGTAACAAGTGTGGCCATGACCACCCGGGTGATGGATGTAATGTTTCAGTAGCTGAGGCTTTCTGTGCGCTTTGTTCAGGAAATCACTTTGCCGATAGCCAATCATGTCCTGAGTACGGCAGGCAGAAGGCGATTAAGACGGTCATGGCCGAAAAAATCATCCCCTATGCAGAGGCATGTAAAATTATCCCAATAGCTTCCCGCAACTATGCCAACATAGTAAAATCCTCTCCAACTACCCAGTCATACCGCAAAACTGTCACTCTCAAACCCAGGACCCATGCCCCCCTTTCTCCATCATACGACAAAGTCGCCCATCAGCAGATAGTCAGTTCTCCACAACCCTCACAGCCCAATGGCTGTGGTTATAACAACAACCCTATGTCAAATAATATCAGTTCAATTATTGAACTCCTTGTAAAACTCCTTCCCACTCTTATTTCTTCTACTTCTTCCAGCTTACAATTACCGTCCAACGTTGCCGACCAACTTATATCTATACTCTTATCTATTAAAAATGGCGTCCCGCCTAGTATTCCTTCAGTGGAATGTGAGGAGCGTGTGGCATAAAAAGCACGACCTCATATTCCTTTTAAATAAATACAAGCCTTTGGCTTGTTCCATAGCTGAGACTTGGCTCACCCCAAGTCTTAGCTTTCGCATGCCACACTTTAATATTCTCAGATGTGACAGATCTGATGGATATGGAGGTTCAGCTCTCCTTATCAATAATCGGGTCCCACTTCTGCCCCTTCCGCTGCCTTCACTCACAGGTGAAATGAGTATTGTGGCGGGAAGGGTTGAAGGTATTACAGTGTTTTCCATATACATTGCTCACCCCCGGCCTGCATTTTTGGATATTTTAAAAACCACTTTTTCTAATACTCAAGGACCAATTATGGTCATGGGTGATTTTAACTGTCACCATTATAGATGGGGGTCCGAACGCTGTGATGCCTTTGGTGTGGCTTTGGTTGAGATTTTGGATGATCTGGATCTTTGTATCCTTAATAATGGTTGCCCGACTCGCAGATCCCTTCCTGGACAACAAAAGAGTTGTGTTGACCTAACATTTTGTTCAGTTGAGTTAGCGGCTTCGGCCCATTGGGAATGCACATCCTTGTCGCATGGTAGTGACCACTATCCTATAGTAATATCTTTGTTTAATAAGACCTATTTAGAGAAAAGTTCTCCTCCACTTCTGAAATATAATTTGTCCAAACCAAATTGGGTAAATTTTGTATCATTATTGGAGGATAAAATTGAAGTTTTGCCAAATTTAAATTTAAGTTTGTTTGATCCTCCTGGTCACCGCCATGCCAAGACCTGCTATGAGGGTTTTGTTACAGCCATCACCTCCAGTGCTGATTCCTGCTTTCCATTGAAAAACAGTGCCCGCAACAAAATTCCATCACCACCGTGGTGGGATCCAGAGTGCACTTCGGCAGTCAAGGACAGGAATGAGGCCGAGGTTTGTTACAATGCAGACATGACCACTGAAAATCTGTTGGCATACTGTCAGATTAATGCCAGAGCCAAACGTCTCCTTCGCAAGAAGAAACGTGCGGGTTGGGTTAAATTCTGCACATCCTTGTCTCCCTCTACACCTGTGTCAGCAGTTTGGAAGAGTATCAATAGGTTCAGACATGGGTGTTCCCCTTCAGTTTCTTCTCCAATCGCTAGGGAGACAGCTGAACTTTTTTTTTTGATAAAATAGCTCCACCATACGTTCCACTTTTTTCTGAATGTGTAAACATGCCCCTCCAAAACATATCAGAGGACCCTTTTGATGCGCCATTTACTTTGGAGGAACTGAGTGTGGTACTCAATCATGTCCGGGATTCAGCTCCGGGTATTGATGGTGTGCCATATTCTTTTATAACCCACTCTGGTGACAAGGCTAAAAATTATTTTTTAAATATTCTAAATTTTGCATATCTTCATGGTTGGGTTCCAGAACAATGGAAATTGCAAGTAATTATTCCACTTTTGAAGCCAGGCAAACATGCAGATGATCCGAATGGTCTTAGGCCAATTGCTTTGTCTTCAGTCTTAGCCAAATTACTGGAGCACCTAATTAAAAACCGTCTCGAGTGGATTGTTGAGTCGAGAGACATACTGCCGAACTACCAATTTGGTTTTAGGAAAGGACTTGGTACTATGGACAGCGTGGGTACTTTAATTGCGGACATACGCCTAGCTTTTTCCAAAAAAGAATCGGTTGTAGCTACCTTCCTGGACATTTCCTCTGCGTATGACAATGTACTTCTTCCAGTACTCAGGCAAAAATTGCAACAGCTGAGTCTACCGGCTAAGATGATACGATGTATATGTGAGTTACTGATGTCCCGCTCGCTGGTCCTGAGAGTCCAGGGAGAGGTGTTCGATGAGAGGCAGATATGGAAGGGACTCCCACAAGGATCTCCCCTCAGTCCCATACTGTACAACCTTTATACGGCGGATATTGGGTCCTGCTTAAACAACAATTGTCAGATCTTACAATATGCCGATGACATTGCCCTGTACGTGACAGATTCCTCTATAGTCGAGGCCGCCTCATCTTTGTGCCTCTCTCTGGATTCTTTGAATCAGTGGCTTTTAAGCCATGGCCTGTCGCTATCTGCGCCAAAAAGTTCGGCAGTAATCTTTACCCGTAAAAGAAGCACTCCTCATGTAACAATCGACATTTTAGGACAAACTATTCCAATAGTTAACAAAGTAAAATTTTTAGGCGTCATTTTGGACGCAAAGTTGACTGGCAAACATCACATAAATTTCCTTACACAAAAATGTGAAAGAGTTATTTCGATTTTAAAAGTTCTTGCGGGCGTTTGGTGGGGGGCTCACCCCTACACCATGAAATTGGTCTACAATGCTTTGATTCGTAGTGTTTTGGACTATGGAACTTATCTTTTGATCCCGTGCAACAAAGGTGCCTTAGTTGGACTGGATAAGATTCAGTCTAAATGCCTGCGAATCATCTTAGGTTGTATGAAATCCTCCCCCATTAACGCGTTGCAGGTTGAGTGTGCTGAACCCCCTCTGGCCCTTAGACGTCAATATCTGGCCTCCAGATTTTTATCTAGGCTTATATGCAGAACTTCACACCCCCTTATAGCAAAATTGTACGAGTTAGATGCCGTTTGTACAAATTCAAAGTATTGGAAAAATAAAGAAATACCCCTAATTCTAAAATCTTTTCGAGAAACTATAAATTTAGCATCCCCTATTATTCAGTTCCCCAGATTGCCCCTTTTTCATTTTACGTATGAAGTTTTAAGTTATGTTCCAAATATTATCTATAACATTGGTATATCCAAAAAATCCCCGTCAGCGAACTCAGCGTTCAACGCGGTGGTGGGCGAGCGATGGAATGGGTTTCAATTATTTTTTACGGATGCTTCGAAATTAACTGAATTTAACCACATTGGAGCGGCGGTCTATTACCAGAGCTCTAAAATAATTTTACAGTTTAAGTGTCCTAAGGAGTCTTCTGTATTCACTGGAGAGTGTGTGGCTGTATTGGAAGCTTGTCGCTTTATACAGTCTCACCATAATATAAACAAAGCTGTAATCTTTACAGACTCTCTTAGCTGCCTGCAAGCCTTAAAACAAAACCCTTTTAAAAGTAAATTGCACAGCTCCCTGGTTTTACAAATTAAAGAGTCCTTATTATCTTGTGCTACCAGTCAGAAAGAGGTTCAGCTGGTCTGGATACCTAGTCATTGTGGTATTAAGGGAAATGAGTGCGTTGATGCATCGGCTAAAGATGCTTGCTCATCGTCAGTAGCTGATCTTTCCCACAATAGCCTTCAGGGGTATGACTTATTGAGTCTCCCACGAATTAACCTCCAGTCATCGTGGCAGGATCAATGGAATATCACCGGAAGAGAAAAAGGCAGGTTTTATTACGCAGTGCAACCAACCATAAAACCAAAACCTTGGTTCTATGGCTACAAAAAAGTCTCCAAACCTATTATATCAATTCTATGTCGTATTCGTCTAGGTTTCTGTAGCACTCCTGTTTTCCTGCAAAAAATCCGGGTTAGGGACTCTTCTCTCTGTGAGTGTGGGTTGGAAGAAGGTACTCTGGATCACATCTTCTTTGAATGCTCAAACAACATTCCTCCTTTAGATCTGTATAGACGTCTCCCTAAATTTAAAATCCCTCTTCCGACTAATTTCCCCTCCCTGCTAACATATTCCTCCCCCGAACTGCTTGTGGCGCTGATGATTTTCATCCGTCACAATAACATTAAGTTATAAATTTAAATGTGTGGGTGTGGTATGCGTGTAATCTATGTTTTAACAATTTTAATATTTATTTATTTATATTTTTTTGTTTGTTTCAGTCCCGTACTAACCCGACAAGATCCACGTCGTGTCGAAGTTTTTTATTTGCGACCTTAAATAATAACTAACAATAGATTCATATTTTTACTTTACTGTGCACACTTGCTTTTCCAACTCACTGGACATTGGCAGAATAGTCGACATCGGCTTTAATTGCCATCAAACAAAAATAGAATAGAATAGATAATGATACCAGCCAGTTATAAAAAACACTGGTCCGAATCTTATTATGTTACAATGAAGGGCTTAACCTCCTTCGAAACATTTTCTTACTTTGTCAAGGAAAATCCTCAAAGATTTTATAAATGTTACGATTTTAATTATGTATTTTCTTAAAACTACCTATAAAAATGAAAAATTGTATGGTAAATAATATTTCTATTTTCATTAAAGTTATATTTTGTTTTATGACTATCATTTCGGAATACGATTCGGACCGGATTTTTGAGAAAGAGACAGCGCTATACTGTTTACGTATTGCTAGTTGCTTCTTTCATGTTAAAGCAGGGAATAGACAAATCTTACAGATCGTTCGTTCTTTCCCCGCATTAAGCAAGAGTAAAACAGTATTGTTTTGTAGAGGTCATGGTACCAAATAAAGTGTTATTGTTTTAAGCCTGAATCAAAACGTTCCTGCAATAGGATTGTTTTGTTAAAGGTGGTGGTAGCGGCCCTGTCCCGAACAAAAAGCCTTCGGATAGAAAGGGTAAAACAATATCATTAAAACAGATTACTTTATTCCTTTTTTGTCTGGCTGGATTTATGCCTAGGATAAAATAGGGCTTATCCAAGTCTCATAAGAATACTGAACACATTGAGATGTGCGCTCATAAAATAGTTTCGAAACTCAACAGTCAGCTGTTTGAAGGATTATGACAAGTTTTCCACTAATATTATAATCAGGCTTGCCTACTATTACATACAGCTCAAATATAACTGGCAAATACTGGAAATACTATTAGGTAGACTTCTGCCAAACCGTTTGGGCTTGGACAAGGCCAACAGGCGTGATTTTATGTTAAAAAAATAATCTCAGATCATCATCTCTACACTTATTATTGAAACTTAAGAGTACTTAATACTTATGTGCTTTATAAGTAACTCCAAAGGATTAAGCAGAAGTGTGCCTAATATAGCACAATGTAAAAGAAGGCGCGAAAATTACTTACCATCAATCGGGTACAAATTCAGACTCTGTGAGATATTGCTAAAGGCAAAAACTAAATAAAACTTTACACGACAGAGAATTGAACCCAGGACGACCTCATTCTAAGCAGTCTACTAGACCAATGAGACATTTTCCAGTACAAGCACTAAAAAATAAACCTAGTTCACACAAAATACACAATGCCTGGATCTAATGCTAGTATTTACAGGTCCTAGTAAAATCATAAAATAATTTTATGACTCAACTACCTATAGGGCCCTTGTTTTATCGAAAACACTAAATGTTATCGCCTTTTGTACCGTGAAAACTGATATAAAACCAGATTGGAAGGCATGAAACTCCTCGACGCTGAATGATTTACGACGGTACCTCTATTTAAAAATGATTGGTAGTTTAAAGGGACTGATTGGATTCACACAATGAACCTTAATAGAGATGCTTCCTTTAGTTTTAAACTGAGGTAAACCTTCGTGCGTAAACGCCCGTATGTTGTTTTTAATACTTAGAAAGTCAGGCAAAAAATATAGACATACAAAGTTTGTTGTCAATCGGATTTAATATTTTTGGTTAGAACATGGTTAGAACAGTACGTTTTATGAAAAACACTTTTGTTTCAGTTGATTTTTTCCGTATTATGCACAAAATAACCCACGGGAACCTTTTAATTGTAGTCTATGAAACCCTTTGATACTGTAGCTTTCCGTTAGTGAAAGAATATTTTGGAATAGCCACAGATTACCCTAGGTACATACTTACTAATAGGCTAGGTGTATACCTACTAGTGTATACTAATCGGGGATCGTGGAAGACGTACTAGTTTCCATGATAACCAGTGTAAGTGTGGCACTGGGGTGGATTCACACCGACTGCGGCGAAGCCCAAAAGAGGGGTTTTGTGTTTGATCTGTATGAATGTCAATTTCTTTGTTCCCTCGTAACTCCTGAACGAATGAACGGATTTGAATTAAAAATATAAGTCGGTAGATTTGTCTTGGTGGCGCGAGTTTCGCTGGCTACATTCAAATTAAAACACAACGAAAAACTGGGATAAGGGTTCTGTGCAAAAAATAACCCTTGAAACTATTGACAAAATCCGTTTCAAATAGTAATATCATCATGTTAATAATAATGATTTTACGCGAACTAAGGTTGCTGAAATCAGCTAGTACCTATACAATGTAGCCCAGTGAAGTCAGGTCTGAACCTTTATTATATAAAGCAGCAGCTACAAAAATGTTCTCTATTTTTCACCTAGATTATATCCTAGGATTTTAAAAGAAACTTGGAGAGAATTGCAAGCAAATTTTCCAATGTTGTTGAAATTCAGGCCGCGGGTCGGTTCAGCCATGTTTTTCCCGTGTGTATTGCAATCTTTAGTGCTGTTGTTCTTGTTTATATACTATCAATATAAAGAAGTTTATTCGGTTTTCTATGAGTTAATAAGTTTCAGTATTGAAAATAATTTCGTCAGGTACTTTTTACCCGATTAAGGCGAAGCCAAAAGGAACGGTAATTTACTAATGAATAACTATGATGAGATTAGGTTTTCTCCAGTGTTCTTGAAAAATAAGTACCTAGTTCCTAAAACAATGCAATGTCCAAACTAGAAAATATTTCAAGAGGGCTCAGAATATCTCGATAACTCTTTGGGATATTTCTGTGCAAAGCCATTGTTCCGGTGACCACCAAAATTTAAAATCACCACCCAAATAACTTTTCAAAATAAAATAAAATGGCCAAAACAAAATAAAACGAAGTACACACGTCGCATTATTTCACGACGGAAAATGCAAGTTTAAACACACATGGAGCAAAGAATACTATTTTACGCTACTCCGTATTTTGCAGAATAACGCTACCATTCCCCAGAAACATAGTGGAACAAATGCAGTACACAATTGCCAAGTAATTTATATGTGCCTCGACGGGAATTCCTTCAATTAAAGAAACTAGTGCTGGTTGCGTTCGATTCTGTCTTTGATGATTAAGTTCGCAACTTGGGTTGGATCTTCACGTTCAGGTGGATTCTATAACTTTTGAAGTATGTCTCCTAACTTAAACCTGGTGCGATTGGTGACATGCGATGGAATTAAAGAGGGGGATACATGTACATAGATTACATCTTATTTTTTTTTTTTTTTTTTTTTTTTTTAATGGGACAAGCCCGCCACACTATTCCCAAACCACTGTAACTCCTGTTAGCCAGAATCAACAGTGGCGACCACAAAAAAAACGCCGAGACAATGAAGCTCGACGAAGTCCCAGAGAAATGATTTAACTGTCTTGGATCCCGCAACGAAATTAATCAGAAAAGAATAGCGGAGGAGTAGGAAAAAACATAGTTTCCACTTCCCTCCATATCAGCAGGAGACAGAACAGAACAAGGCCAATAGGCACACAGGGACGTATACAACTGAGATAAGCCCAGTTGCCTAGCACCACGGATATTATTGTCATTAATATTACTGGGTCCTAAGTTGTGAGCTGTTATATTTGATTCCAATAATAGGTATGACAAAATTGCTTGAACGCACGGAAATTACATCTTATTTGTGAAATAGAATTTTGTGAAATATTTTATAGGTTTTGACAAAGTAACCCAAATTACTTCTTCAAAAACTAAATGCCTGTAAAAGTCCTGTCAAAATAGATCTTGTCATTTCAGAGATTAGCCGAAACAAACAGACAAAGTACGGCAACAATTTTATTTTTTTCATTTTCGCGTCATACTTTTTCACTTCAGACACATCATTTTTATTTATTCGTATTATAAAGTCACGAGCATAAATACTTTACATAAGGTTGCAAGATGTAAAACGATTTCCATAATTGTTTGATGGTGATAATAAAATTATGAACATAGCATTTTCAAATTCAATGCTAATATCATAAATCTTCTAGCCAAGCTTAAATTATTATTTGACTAGAAATTAACTTTTAAATATCGTCTTAAGTGCGTGCTAGTCACTATACTTATAAATGGAATAATTATACATTCTTTGATCATCTACTCACCTACTTTAAAATGGCAGCTTGTCACACCCAAGTCCACCGCATAAAGGCAATCACATCCACTTTCAAACCCTTTGTTATAACTCAAACTATTTATCAGACTTTAAAATACAAAATAGAAGTCTATTCCCAGCTTTAAATAAATTCTGTTTTCGCATTAATATTCATTGATTTGGATCTTTCTAGAGTTTTACCAGAGAGTAGATAAGTACAGAAGATCAGCCCCTTTCGGAGAAGAAAAGGCACGCACATATTTTAGTAATGTGTGACGTGTCTATGACCAAAAACCACCCCTGTTGGTTCTTGCTCTTTGTGTTTCTGGGCCATGGTATCTCTTTCGAACCACCCGCAGGCGTCGGCCCTTGGCACCTTCAATGTTGTTGACATCTCTTTGAGGCGCGCGTGAAACACGAACACTAGTGTGGGGCACACAGGGAACACTAGTGTGGGGCTGTTTTTAACTAAAAAAAAAACATTGTCGACACGACCTGTCGTCATAAGACGGACAGACGGTGAACTAGCTCATTACCCACCTTCTACCGGCCCGCGCCTACGGTTTCGCCTTATCGGAACGGATCCCGTTCACACAGACCGGCTCGGAGAGCATCGGCCGGCGATCATTCTAAGCGCGTTAGGTGTGCTCTCAATAATAAACGAAGTGACATGTAAAAATAAACCTTACTTTAATGAATCCAAACTCTGTTTTGAACGTGATAAAAAATCTGCTCACCTTTCCGAGCCAGTCTGTGTGAACAGACCCATATACGGAGTATACGGACCCGGCCTTCTGTTCCATCTACTCCGTGGTTCTACCTTCGTTGAGGCTTTTCGTTTATTATTTCACCGTTGCCTCTCCGTTTCGGTCGGTACACGGCAAACTACGTACAAACTCGATGTTGTTTTGCATAATTAGATAAACCAACGGTTAGCGTTGAACTCGGGGCATCAATGTATGCGAATAATTTTGGGTGAGGGATAAGACTGACCCTGATTAACTGTTGGCTCAAATTGGTGAATTTGCATGACTTGTTTTATGATATATTTAAAAGTGTTTAATGATATTGTCAGTGACATTTATTATTATTATGTTTAAGGTCCCATTAAAATAGGTGGACAAAATTTCAGAAATCATTCAGACCACCAAAAAAAGGACGATGTTAAAAAAAAATTAAAAAAAACGCATTTAAGTACCTACTCACAAAGGATGAGTTTGTTCTAGAGTGGCGTGAATATATTATTTTAAGTTAAAAAAAAATCTGTTTGTTTAATGTTTTAGTGCTTAGATATCTTTGGTTAGACCTACTGAACGCTGTGTTAAAATTTGTACACCTATTTTAATGGGACCTTGTATATCTCCTTTAGATCTTTCTTATTTCTCATTATCTCATTCTGTTTTTCTATTTACGAAAGAAAAGAAGTATTTTTTTAATGATACACATACATAGGTAAACATAAAGTCACGCTCTTTTCCCATGAGGGAAGGCAGAAACCACAGAACGCCACCTGCTACAATACCCATGGTCCTTCTTAGCCGTATGTGCTGAGGCCACGGTATCTCTTTCGAACAACCCACAGCTCCAACGGGACCTGCGACGATCCTTACATACTACCTACTTTTACCTCGTCCACATTCATCCATCTGGTCGTACATGCTCGCCGGTTGCGAGTACTACGCACCTGGCCTTTCTGAAGAACATCCCCAATAAGGTCGATGTATGTCTTTCTGTGGCGTCCCCTTCCAGCCTCGGCTTCAAGTCTTACCGGATGCAGCATTATTTTGCTTCACGCGACCTCTTATCTAACTTATAAAACCCAGTTAGTAAACTGGGTCCAGACTTACCAAGGTAAGACTGGTGGTCAGACTTTCGAACCATTGCCTATCTGTAACGACTGACAAAGATCTATAATTATATGACAGCCGCAGACCACTAACTTAAAGTGCTTTCCAAGGCGCAAACGCTGCTTAGTATAAAATGGATGGTCACCCATCTACGGATCAACCTACGTTCACGCGGCTTAACCTAAAGATCGACACGAGGGGCTTTTATTACTTAGCCTAAAGCTCCTCATAGAGTACTTAGTAAAACGGGGTGAATAGAAACTCAAGAGTGGATCGAGGACAGAACTTTGAGAGGAATTTGAACGTTGAATGAATGTAGTATGTGGCAAAAATGGTTGCTATTTAATAAAGTAAAATTAAGTGAATACAACAGAGTACTTGTTGGTAACATAATCGTAATAATTCAATGTTAAAATCCCTTACAAAGTTTTATTTCGATTCACGCCTGCGATTATATTCACCCTGTTTTACCTGGTATTCAAAAACAACATGATCCTGAAAAAAAGAGACTTCTTGTTAGATAAGTACTTTACAGGAACTAGCTCTTCCACGAAACTCGACTATTAGGTACTTTATCAAAACTCTGAACAAAGCTTTATGCTTTAACCAAAGTTCAGCGAAAATTACATAACACTATGCACGTCCTTACTCTCTCATAAACAGCTCAGTACACAGATTACGTACAGCGGCGAACGCAAGTTTTTACTTCAATGGTTAGCGCGCTAGATGAAACGTATAAACATAACGTACGCAGGTGCGGACTGAACATGTGTGGCGGAGTGTACAGCAAAGTTGGCTGCGTTGCTTGAAATTCCATGGAACTGTGGCAGAAAAGAGAAAATATGGAGAAGGACCATTTGTTTGTCTTTTCTTGTGCCTCCTCGAACCAGCCTTTGCGGTACGCGTCGACATCGTATCGCTTCCTCTTTCTGGGTCGGCTTCGGCAGCACCGTCCGTCTTCCGGCAATCATCGTGTGGAGACTTTTACCAATATTAATGAGAAAATTAGAAGATTCAATTTTAACTAAGCGGTTAGACATAGGCAGGAGCGTTAAATTTTGTGGCTAGATTTTCTCACCTAAATGCATTTCCGAATAGTTGCATTGGTCATAAGGAATTATAAGAAAAAAATGTTCGAACTTTTTTTAGCCCACCACTCCTCTACTTGCTACCTTTTATAAAATAAATGAATACACCATTCCAAACATGGAAGCACAGTTAACCTTCTGTATTTTCCTGTAACGGTACAATGAAACTGCGTTGGAAACCATACGCTTTTGTTATGACACAGTTTTCACTAGGAATTCGGAATTTCGGTGAATTTTAACATAATTTATTATATGCGAAAAATAAACTCCCTCAAAGTATTCAGTGGAACGGACACAGCTTAAACGTGTCCTGTTTGAATCAAACGAAATGTTCGTGAAGCTTCCGTGGCATTGTTGTTTGGTGAAAACTCTCATTGGCACCAAATTCTGTGGAACTTAAGTTTTATTATACTGGACATTATGTTCGTGCATTGTGGTGTGTTAAAATATTCACCTCGAGCGACCATAGTTAAATTAATATGTTGGTACAAATATGGGAGAAGTAAAATAAGTGAGGTCTTAGGTCTTAGTCAAAATGAATTCACGTCAGACTGCCCGTTAGATTCAAAGTCGCTTGTCTAATGCCCGTTTTCCGTAGCACTAACCCTAGTAGCATTTTTTGTTGGCATTTAGTTGGGCCACATACCTCTGGTTAGTTGGCAAATGCATACAATTGGCGGGCAGTTTGCGGGTTGGGCCCAAAACTGATGGCCTACGTGGATTTGTCTACGAAGGTACAACTTGCGATAGGGCCAACATGCATTGCCCTACGGAGGCCCGAGGAAAACGTGTTAAGGGTAGGCCCAACGACACATAATATATGTAGGCAAGCGGTTGTATGTTTGTTGGTTCTATAGCTGGTTTCATAGCGACGCGTCTCGCCAGCGCCGGCCGTACGCGTGTCGCTGAACATGAACTTTATCAGCTTCATAATAAGTTTGGTTTTTGCGATGTTTTGAAAAACCAACCGTATTTTAAAGCCGATAAGGTTCATGTGCAGCGACGTGCGTGCGGCCGGCGCTGGCAAGACGCGTGCGTCGCTCTGAAACCAGCCCTAATAGGCCAACCCAGACGACGACATACAAAAGTCACCCACCAAACAGTCGTCTCTCTTTTGCACTTTGACGTGAGTACATGAGAGGACGTTGTGTCATCTGCGTTGACCTATTATACTTTGTGTTAATTAACTGAAATTAAATGAAATACAAATTATGATTGAATATTTATTTATTGTTATATTATGTTATTGACAAAATGAAGACAAATTTTACACAATTTGGAGACGGTAGCTCTGCAGTAAAACGATACACACCGTACCTACTATGATACATTGATAGAGTACCAAACTACTTTTACAAAGTTACACTACCGTGGTTACACTTTGCAGCTAAGTTGTTGTCAAAGATTCGTTCAAGGATTCTTCTTTTGATAGGACCAGTTTTGTACCCACCAATGTAGGTTATGTAGTTTATCTGCAACAAACACAACACAACCCATTATAGTATAACCCTTCTTTGCTTTGCGCAGTCGGGTAAAAACAACAAATACATGCAATGCCAGTAAGGATAAATTATAGACAATTTTTTGTTAGGTTACCTATGTGCGAATTAACTTGAGACCGGGCCGATGATTCAATTTCAATTTATGTTGTGCAAAATGATGCGTCGTAGTATTTTTTTTAGCTAGAGATTTGCACGAGATTTATTAAGAACAAAATAAGATACCTAGTATTTCATAAATAATAGCATCTTAGTCCCAGGTCTCAAGGTAATTCGCACGGGTTCTAAGTAGATAAATACCTACATAAGAAAAACTTACCCGTTTTGTAAAATAAACGTTTTACAGGACATAATGTCCATGTTATCTTAGTTGGAGCCTCGTTACTGCTAAGGCATTTGTTGAATATTATTGCAGTTTTAGGTATATGGAGGCCACATGCAATGCGTCTTCCGTGGCGTCATCCAGTTTTCACGCACCACACCGAGTTCCCCACCGTAACCATCTTCATCGTCAAATTCCACAACTTTAAACATTTTTATCACTGCCTGTCAGGCTAATATTTTATATATATAAATAAAACAAATACTCCGCAGCCGCAAGCGCACCCGGCACCGCACAAATGAAATAACAAACTGCAAAATGGCGGGCGGCCGGCGGGCCGGGCGACGAGTGCCGCCGCCCGCCCCCCGCGCACCCCGATACCATCCCGTAGGAGCAGCAAGCTTGTAACAGGGCCATTGAAGGGTATCTAAGTTGGACCGATGTTGTTATCATAACTTAAATCCCTACAAAAATCTCCCAACAGTAGGAATAGAAGCAGCAGGCCCGTCGTTAGTTGGCCCAATGTTGTTTTAATAACATAAATCCCTACAAAAATCACCCAACAGTAAGAATAGTAACGCAGGCCCGTCGTTGGCTCTTCGTAGGGCAAATAGTGCATGTTTAAGACAATGGGCCTATTTTAAGTTTGGGTTGGCGGAATAACTAACCGTCTGCCAATACATTCCCAACTGTTGGCGTATGGAAGCCAACGGCAATTGCTACTAGGGAAGGGACCTAATCATTTTTTTTTCATGTCTATGATCTCAAATTGCGTTTGACCAGTATGTTTCCACGTGCACAGCTCTGTCATTTGCGTCAAGTAAATCCTGAAAGGTGCAAGTGGTTGTGCAGGATGGAAAGCACAGAATAGATATATCTGTTCTGTGATGGAAAGGATAGGACCTAATAGGAATGCTTATATTAGTGCATTATTGGAATTTCAAACCTATAGGCGCTAGATGGAGCATTATTATTGAACACACAGTGAGTTATTAAAAACATCTATACCTACCAGGTTATTAGGTTTTACCATCAAGAATTTTGTTGCAGCCATACACTCTAGAATTGTATACCCGGTTGATGGCAATAGGCTCGCCTTCTATTACATGGGAATTAAATAAAACAAAAAACTGGCAAAATGTGGTTTCTTCTCTGCCTAATCCTTCGAGGATTACAGGCGTGTTAAATGTAATCCCCATAAGTTTAGAGCCTTGCTAAAAAAACTTATTCCAAACCCCTAATAAACAAAATCTTTCAGCTTTCAAAACACTCGTCCCAAGATCCTCTAGGTTCCTCAACCACGACATTGACTTCTCTCAAACGCTCCGTCATTACTCTCTGTCTTTTACGCGTTTCCTTCACTTTGTCACTCCATATATTAACACGTACATAGACTCATTTGTTAACGTACATAATATCATAGCGTGAAAATGAAGTTGGGAATGTTCTGACTTTATTTGGCTCTATTCTTTTTATTATTAAAATTTAGGATTGGGTATTTTGGGGTTACAAAGTTTTTAGAGGTCGAGTTCGACACGTGCCTTAGCTCAAACAAGGTTTGAGTGTCGACCAATATTTAAAGACTTTAATGCTATGCTCGTGCTTGCTCTAAGATATTTATATTGCAATTTTATCAGTTGATAATTAAACACTTGTCTTCCCTTTATAATTGTAAAACAAATAGAGAAAGGCCGAAGGGACCGAACAATTACCAAGTTTTCAGGGTTTAGGCGCAAAATGCCAAATTCTCAAAATGGCAACAGAGTCGCAAAAGGACAAATTCTCAAAATGGACAATTCTCAAAATGCCAAATTCTCAGAATGGCAAATTCTCAAAATGCCAAATTCTCAAAATGGACAATTCTCAAAAAGCCTAATTCTCAGAATGGCAAATTCTCAAAATGACAAATTCTCAAAATGGCAAATTTTCTACAATTGGCAGTATTACTATAAAAAATAGATTTCTTGGTTATTACGGTCTAACTAGATAGAACAACAGAAATTGCAATGGCGGGTAGAACAAGTGCCTTTCGGATTTCGGAAAATTTTCTACTATTGGGAATATTCTTATAAATGTACAGCCAAACCACATACAAATATTTTCATGCTGTTAGTTTCTATTTTGACTGCTGTTTTCTTTGAAAATACAATACTTTCACAGTCAAAATTGATGATTGAACTGCTAGAACTTCTATGCTGCTGTTGAAATAATTCAAAAACAAATCTGCAGTGGTTTAATCTGTTGTTGTCCTCCTTCGTGTTGATGATTCCCGTAATTATCTAAATGAAATAGTGATGTCGACAAAAACTCGACCACACACTACGGCGTTAGTAGTAGCTTCGGATAGGTCCTTTCATCATCAGCCTATAATGTTCCCACTGCAGGGACTTATGCCTTCTCTCTAGGAGAGGGATGGGCAATAATATACCACGTGGGGCCAAAAGGTCCCTTAATCTGATAATATCAGTTTATATTTCGGAACAGATTAACATCATTTTTCAGAGACGTAGCTAAGTTCACGCCTTTGATAATGAACCAACAAACATCTCTCCCTTACCACCGTGCAAAAATCACTTGAAACCAGTCCTCAAGCGATCAAAAACAATTATTTATCCTAATCCAACAATTTGTACTCCTCCATATATTAGCTGAATATTATATCCGGGAGGAATAAAAGGCGCAGATGTTAAATATTAATAACGCTGAACGTGTGGCTGTTCGTATTTCATCGTATTTCATCACGTACGGACACTCTATCCGTCATTTCAGACAAGTGCCCCGAGGCTAATAAGATCAAAGGTTTATTACGGAACTAATATAGGAATTGCTGATTATTCTGGCTTTCGGAAAATTCCAAAGCGAATTCTTTTTTTCTCTCGTAAAGTTGAGAAGGATGAGTTTTCTTTCAGTAAGAGGTAGGGTAACTGTATTGTTAATTTTGTGGTTACAAGATGATGAGTGTGGGGTCTCGATATTAATACCCAGGTTAGGCTTAGCGTTTTTCTATTTTCTCAGTAGAAACCTGGAATTTGAGAGTTGGCGGTATGATGCTCCGTGCCTTGACGTAAGTCTAGCTTTAAGGCTTGGCTGACAATCCTATGCTCCTGACCTCTGATCGTGTTCTTTTGCCGTCCCTTCGATAGTGAGAGTGAAGCTGTTTTTGTGCAACCTTTATAATCATTATTTCAGCCCTTAATCACCCACGGTTAGGTTTAGGCCTCCACTTTCTTTTGCCACTCTTCTCTGTTCTGTGCATTCATCAATCCGTAACTTTATATTATACTATATAAAGCTTCTATCTATATAAATAAAAAGAGAAGTCCTGACTGACTGATTGACTCATCAACGCTCAGCCCAAACCCTTAGACCTAGAAAGCTGAAATTTTACACAGAGGTTCCTTTTATAATGTAGACAAGGAATACGGAAGGGTTTTTCGAAATTCAACCCCTAAGGGAGTTAAATAGGGGATGAACGTTTGTATGGAAAATCGTCATTTTCACGCGGGCGAAGCCGCTGTGGCAAAAGCTAGTATTTTATAAAAAAAAAAACTAGGTCCTTTGGTCTTTGCTTAATTAGACGCTATCAACAGGAACGGTCAGAAGGACCGATAGTAGTGAGGAAATCATAGTATTGTAGGTACTAAAAAGTAGTTTTAATGGTGTCCTGCCTATTCGCCGAAAATTGTTTCCCAAATTTTCACTTGCCAACCAACGTTTCGCCGATGTTTCACTTTGACAACTAACGATTACCAAATTTTTGTTTGACAACGTTTCATTTGGTAGAATTATTGTAAAGCCGATTATTATAAAGACACAAAACGTTTGGGACATTTATCATTTGGCAAACATTTTACTAGGCAACACAACTATTAGACGAATGACGTTTTGTCAGTGTTACAGTTTCCTTTTCATACATTGATATATTGATAAAAAAATTACGACTTTTTTCATACATTTTTTATTTAAGAATATCAAAAATAACATTAAATTTTTAAATTGGCAGCAATGCAGAGCAATAGTTTTTCCTCTGAATATGTAGTTTTGTGTTCGAGAAATCTTTGGTTACGATAGGTTAGGTTATAACAAACAACGGCAGAAGCAAATTGCTTTTGTAAAAGGAAACGTTAAGATAAGTTAGGTCACATTAAAGGTTAGGTTAGGTTAGGTTATGACAAACAACGCACGAGCCGAGCGAGCGAAGCGAGCGTGCCGCGGCAGCGGCCGGCGATGTGCCAGAAGCGAATCGCTTTTGTAAAAGGAAACGTTAAGTTAGGTTAGGTCACATTAAAGATAAAGAAAAAAAAATAATAACAATAACTACCTGTATATAATTTGTCCCAAATGAAAATGGCATCCTTGTAAATAAATTTCTTCAAAATTTGATCGTAGACTCAGTATTGCAGCTTTTTCGAAATCTAACACACATACTTTAGGTGCAAAATTAATACCGTGCTAATAAATTTGGTAAACAATAAACAACTAAATGAATATTACGCAAAGTAAAACATTCTGCTACTTGAAAGTTGGCCTTTTAAAAAGTGTCATAATGAAAAGCAAACCAAACGTACAGTTGGTAACTGTGAGGTTGGGAAATAAAAAAATATATTATGATAAGTTGGCAAATGATTATTCGGCGAAATAAAATTCTGCGAAACGTTGGTTGGCAAGTGAAAATTTGGGAAACAATTTTCGGCGAAAAGGCAGAGAACCAGTTTTAATATTGTTACTAAATAACTAGAAGATTACCAGGTACGATAATGAGTATTCAATTTTACTTCTTATTTAGTAATGCTTGAGGTTTATTTAACGAGTTCGCAGTAAATTCTCACAAAACGACGGAGAATAAACGACCTTAGCGACTGTGGTAAAAAGTCCCATAGGTCTGTAATTCTACGTATAAAGTGATGTGGCTCAACAGTGCACGGGCACATCACCAAGGAAATTAACAAAAAGGAAGCAGGTTACAAAATATATACGTATACATGATACATACATACATAAACTCACGCCCTTTTCCCATGGGGGTAGGCAGAAACCACAGAACGCCACCTGCTACGATTCTTACATACTTACCCCTTTTGCCTCGTCCACATTCATACATCTGGTCATACATGCACTTATGTCGTGCATATTTGCTTTAATATTTTAATTAGTGATAACTTGTAGTAAAGCAATATGATTAGAGAAGCATTCTGTGCTGATCTCAAAAATTTGGCTATTGGGATGATGATTTAGTTTACTATAAATCAACCTAGTGAGTTTTTTCCTAACATGAGTACCCAGGCGCACTCTATGAGAGGGAGCGGTTCAACCACATGGTCATTCCAGTATAAGATACAAAATTATGTTTTTTTTTTTTGTGGACCTGAGGTTTTCTCACGATATTTCCAATTACCTTTTTTATAAGCAAAGGTGGAGGGAGAAACAACATTATTTAACAACATTTTGATGACCAAACTCATAAAATAATTACATAATCACATTAAAAAGCAGTTTCTAAGTATTCAATATAATTCTAAATCCACACCTAATAACTCACTCATAAAAGCAAGTTATATCACAAGTACAGTCACGACCATTTCATTTTCCTGCCCTTATCCCATTCTTCAACATGTTTTCTTTTCCATTCTTCCCTGTTGGACGTCACGGTGGCATTTACTCCTTTCTCTTTAATATCAATCCTCACACACACACACACACACACACACATCACATTCATCTTTTCTTTGGCCTTCCTCTGCCTCTCCATCAACATTTATATATATCTATCACTTTCATAATCACATGCGTTACGTAGTACAGTCACGACCATATATAAATACACACAGAAACTTTTAAAAGTCATTTTCTCTTTTGGTCTTTTGATCTTATGTCGTTACGGATAGAGCACGAAATAGATCTTATCTTAGAGTAAAAACTGTTGTAACATAACATAACATAACATCACTTCTGTAATCCCTGAAGGTTTACGCAGAGGTAAAAAGGTTTACGCACCCACATTTCGCAAGGTATGTTTTTTTTTAAAGTCCCAAGTAATATGGTGCGGGCCTATTGCCACCGACCGAGCACAAATCCAGTTACTGATAATTTCCTGATGGAAAAAGTCAATTACACTTTGCCCGTCCCGGGAATCGACCCCTGGACCTCATGCTCAGCAGTCTAAAGAAGGCGCTCAAACTGAAAACTGAAACTGTTGTCTCACTAGAAAATCAGGTTTGAATTTTGATGCATATATACATTAGAGCTTGACTGTACATGCAATTAGATAGGTTTTCTCGAAACTTCTACGTAATATCATAACTTGTATACTATTGGCTAACACGTATCGTTTGGAAGTTGAAGTGAAAGGGATCTATCAATGATGTTTGTAAGTTTATCATTCAGTTAGGAGGATCAAAGATGTATAGGAGATTTAGGATTTAGTATTATAAAAGCAAATATTGTGACCCTGTTAATCAATCACTTTTAAAATTCTATAAGTTTTTTTTTCGAGTTTTTATAGAGTTTTTGCCATGACTCGGAAAGCACGTTAAAACGTTGGACCCAGGTGTCATTTGTATAGGTATTTGACAATCGTTCCATTAAACAAACAGGCACTCAATGTAAAATTCTGGTATTCAGCTGCATCGGATTAGACTGAAAGTCGACCCTGACAGAAGATGATGTTTATTTTTAAGGGTTTTCACTTAGCTATCCTTATTTATCCTACCTTATCCGTACTGTCTCCATAGGATAAAATAACTAGACTTTTCTGCACTTAAGTTAATGTGGATCAACACAATCATTTTTAATGGTGTTTCTCTTGCAATTTCCATACATCAAACAACCTTATCTATTTCTACCAGATTTATTTCATAATACATGATGCTGTTGACTTTCCTGTAAGTATATTGTCGAAGGAGACACTACAAAGGTGAATTTCACTTTATATTTATCAGTGACGCCGGAAACCAGTTTTCCTCATGCAATTTCCCGTATACGAGAACAAAACTGAGGTTCCTTTAAAATGTTCTACCTAAACTAAAATAAACCGACTTTTGTCTTCATGAAATACACCGTTTTTGTAGACATCGAACAGTCTGTCTGCGCCAGAGATCCTTCCATTTTTAACTTGCCTCGCCTTCTGGCGTTCAAAAAAGTTCTAGCAGTTTCAGTCTCTAAGCTAGAAATAAAAAAAACGTGAGGCACTCGGAAACTGCCGCGGTAAATCTATTGCATAGCATTTTTATCAACTTATGCAATAATAGGTATAAATAATTAGGTATTTAGTGTAATTACACACCAAAATAATTTTTTTTTTTTTTTTTTTATAGCCTACATTGTGTCCCACTGCTGAGCAAAGGCCTCCCCTTTCTCTTTCCACACCTCTCTATCATGTGCGATCTCTGGCCATTTTAATCCCGCAAACATGATTAGATCGTCACGCCACCTTCGCCGCGGTCGACCCCGACGGCGCCGTCCTTCCTCAGGCGTCCAGTGAGTGAGGATCCTTGCCCATCTCTCCGGGTGCATCCGTGCTACGTGGCCTGCCCACTCCCACTTCAGCCTGGCTGTTTTTTCCCCAACATCAGCTATTTGAGTTATGGAGCGCAGGGTGGTGTTTCTAATGCGATCTGATCGCCTAACACCTATTATGCTGCGCTCCATTGCTCGCTGGCAAATCTTGAGTTTGGCTTTCTGTTGTTCAGTAAGTGACCAACTTTGTGCACCGTAGGTTAGGACGGGCAGGATGCACATGTCAACGAGTTTTCTTTTTAATGTTAGGGGAAGGCTTCCCTTCATATGTTCCTTCAGGGCCCAGAAAGTCTTCCAGGCATTTTGTACACGTCTTTCGACTTCTTTGTCTTGCCTGTTTTGAAACGACACTATCTGGCCTAAGTAAGGGGTCCTATTAACATCTTTCAAGACTCAAGCCAACCTCACCTGCACGTGGTGCACCCTGCTGTCCAACAAACGAGGCTCTGGCGCAACGTCCACCAACCCGCATTGGACTAGCGTGGTGGACTATAGTCCAAATCCCCCTTGAAAAAACTCTTAAACCATGACAGAACAACATAACCTCAGGCCCCAAGTGCCCGGCAGCTCTGGAGAATCTCGCGACAATGACGGTAGTCAACGGGTTCCCAGAGCAAGGGGTGCTAAGAATCCCCGGGTGAGATCGATCCTCCGTCAACAAAACCAAGCTACGAAAATGGATTCCGATACTAACCTAAATATTCTAACGTATAACGTACGTACACTGATGCAGGATGAACGATTACTTGAGTTAGAAAATGCCTTAAAAGAAATAAGATGGGATGTGATAGGGTTGTCAGAGGTGAGGCGAATGGGAGAGGGCACAGAAGAAAGAGATAACTCTGTATTCTATCACTTTGGAGCCACCAAAGGCCTTCATGGAGTAGGTTTTTTGGTGGCTAAAAAGTGGAAGAGCCATATCACGGAGTTTCTCGGATATTCGGAGAGGATAGCTGTTCTCAAACTAAACATAACCGAGCAACATAGTTTGACCATTATCCAAGCTTACGCACCTACATCATCACACAGTGAGGACGAACTGGAAGACTTTTATGATATGCTTAACAAAGCGTGTGAAGAAAACCGTAGCACATGGAATGTCCTTACTGGTGACTTTAATGCAAAAATTGGGGTTAGACAAGACCAAGATAACCCAAAAATTCTCGGTCCTCATGGCTTAGGAACCAGGAATGATCGAGGAAATGCACTCATCCAGTTTGCATTTGGGCAAGGGTTCAGGATAATGAACAGTTTTTTCCCTAAAAAACAACAGCGTCGATGGACCTGGATCTCACCAGATGGTAGAACAATGAATGAAATTGACTATGTACTCTCTGGCGGCCACAATAATATAGTAAAAGATGTTAGCGTTATAAATAAATTTAAATTTAGTTCAGATCACAGACCAATACGTGCAAAGATTATCCTTAATGTAAAATCACACCGTAAAACAGTTTTTAAAAACCGAATAAAGAAACTTAACAAAGATATTCTAATAAGTAATATGGAGAAATTCAATTTAGAATTAAAAAATGCATTCGATTTATTACCGATAGACCCAAATCGAAACCCTCAGAGCCAATACAACAGCATCATAGAAAACATTTCAATAGCAACTAAGAAAATTAAGTGTGCAAGAAGTAATAATAACAAATTTAGCAATCACACTATACTATTAATAGAGAACAGAGAAATGTTAAAGAATAATCGAGTAGAATATAATAAAATTGATAAAATAGTCAAACGAAGTATAAGAAAAGACGTTAGAGATTACAATACCCAGATGATTAAATCAGCTTTGATAAGCAGTACCTCTTTAAGGTCTGCCAAACAGGGAATTACAAAGGGGAAATCATGGATTTCCAATCTAAAAGATGATAGTGGGATAAAACATGGCAACCTAAGCAAAATAATTGATATATCAACAAAGTTCTATAAAAATCTTTATCAGGATCAACAGAAACAACCCCGACAGTTCATCTATTATTGCCCTGACTCTGTTCATCCCATCAGTCCCTACGAGGTTCAACTTGCGCTTCGCGAGATGAAATATAACAAAAGCCCTGGAACAGACGGAATAACCACAGAAGTTTTAAAGTTAGGCCGCAACGCTTTAGTCCCTCATATCACATCTTTCTTCAACACCATATTATATACTGGCCAAATTCCCTCTGAATTGTGCCACTCGAACATAATTCTCCTTCACAAGAAAGGAGACAAAGCAGACATTTCAAACTACCGACCCATAAGCCTCATTTCACACTTATATAAACTTTTCATAAAAGTAATAGAAAACCGTATCGCTCCGACACTTGATCTTCACCAACCCCCTGAGCAGGCAGGATTTCGTCCCAATTTCTCCACAACAGACCATCTCCATACTGTAAACCAAGTTATCGAAAAGTACAACGAATATAACAAGCCGCTATATCTGGCATTTGTGGATTATGCCAAGGCATTTGACAGTATATACCACCAATCAGTCATTAATGCCTTGGAATCACAAAACGTACCACACACCTACATTGATTTAATTGACACCATTTATCGAAATAGCTCTGCGAACATTCAGTTGCACATTTCTGGTCCAAATTTCAATATCGAAAAAGGTGTCAAACAGGGTGATCCGCTCTCACCCAAGCTTTTCACAAGTGCATTGCAGGAAGTTTTCAACAAGCTACCCAATTCATGGCAGTCACGAGGCATACAGATTAGCGACCAACATCTAACAAACCTCCGCTTTGCCGATGACATCGTGCTATTCTCCACATCAGCTCCAGAACTCGAAGAAATGCTCCAAGATCTGAGCACAGCAAGTCTTGAGGTTGGCCTTTCAATGAATAGATCCAAGACCCAGATCATGACCAACAGCACGAAACGTAGGGTCGCGGTAGACGGGCAATCGTTGCAATATGTCGACGAGTATACCTATTTAGGCCAGATAGTGTCGTTTCAAAACAGGCAAGACCAAAATAATTATTCATTCAAAAAATTTGAACAAAAATAACGATATTAAGAGTTTGATCTTCGAATTTCGCGCGATGTACATTAAATAAATCAAAACTAACCTTCATAGACTAAGCTAGTAAGAAACTCTATGACAGAAAAATTAAAAGAAAAAATAATGACAGCCTGACGTAAGTGTCATAACTAGTGGTGTGCAATTCTGCTCTATATCATTATCATGTTAAATAGACTATTGAATATATTTTTATAACATGTTATTTTATACGTTATCATAATAACGAGTTGTAACAAAACGCGGCAGTAATCTGAACGCGGAGACGTTATCGTTTTATTCGGCAACAACACGCTAAACGTGCGCAATGATTATTGATGCGCAGTTAATGTTATATTCTAGTGGACTGTAGAGGTATACGAACGATTAAATAATAATATCGTTATTATTAATATTAAAAACGAATATAAATGTATTATAATTATGGTTTTAAATTATCAATGAACTTTCCTTCATTCTGCGCAGTTTTAGGACTAATAAAATATTATTAAATGTTATGATTAAGTAAAGTTGCATCAGTGTATGTTTTTTCGTGTTATGTGAATCTCACTTACATATCACGGGGGTGGCAGAGGGGGGTCAAAATGTTGGTCCTTTTTTTTGCCTAGGACGCTCCGTTTTCGAGATATTTCAATTTCATTTTTTTTTAACAGAAACTTTGAACGCCCATAACTCGGAAACGGTGCATCGTAGGACCGCCGCGCCGCCACCGCTTGCTACGTTATTCGTTGAGCGTGTTGTTGAGTTAGACATTATAATGATAACACGTAGGCAGCGTCGGTATAACAAACGTTATTCGTTATGAATCAATAACATGTTATGTTTTGGTGTTATTCGTTATATTAACCACCACTAGTCATAACATTGAAAAATATGAAGATTATTTATTTTATTTTAGATATTTTATAAGAAAACGAATCGTTTTAGACCGATTCGCAGAATAGTAATGCAAAAACCAATAAAACTTATGATAGATGCGTACTAATAATAAAATGAATGTTTATAGAGTACTCACTCCTCACTAATTTTCTTTCACTATTTTTTCGTGACTTTCTTCATTAATAAATGCACTTTGTTTATTCATATTTAAAACACTTTGTACACAAATTATACGAGTAAGAATATTTTAGAAGGAGAAAGCAGAGAGACAAACAATTATTTAATTTGACAACCTCAGTTGACAACCTTGTTATTTTCCGTAACCATAGCAACCATGTTGAATCTTGAACTGAATATTTTTGTTAGGAAATCTCTGGATTCGCTCTCCACGCTCAACTTAACAAGGCCCGCGATAGAATCTATGCAATAGATTAAAAAAAATCAGCATAGTCTTTGAGCGGTTAGCTGGGCAATCGATACGGTTTTTTTTTTACTTTCATGTGATCTTACCCGTTTACCGATACCGTTTAGTAGCCGGGTAGAATTATTTTAATTTCTAAGAAAACGTAAGTAACTACTTGAGTTTGATCAGGGTTTTTGCTGAGGTCTATGGGAACGACCATGGGCACCACCATAATGTTAGTGAGATGATATCTAAAACTAACTTCTATTGAATGTATTATGTTCGGATAAAATAAGTAACCTTTAATAGTATAAACGTTTAAGCTGGAAAAACAAGTGAATTTTAACTTGTAGCAAAGACTCGCAATTTTAATGGACATCTGTCGCTAATCATCATACTTGTGTGTGATACGCCTATCACACACGTAGTTTATGTTAGGATTACCGCTAAATATATAAGCATCACCAGCAGCCAAAAGACGTCTACTGCTGTACAAAGGCCTCCCATAATTATACTCGTAGTACGTCATAACGAAGGACAACCTGCCGTATGCATGCACCGGTACAACTGCTACAAAAAACAACATAGCAACTGCTACTAATTTGGTACGGACGTATACGTACTTCATCAAAAGGTTCTCTAACACCACAATACCCACCAGAGCCCCCTAACCATACCTATTTCTAGCCTAGGAATAATCCTATGCCGATGTCAGTGTGTCAATCGGTGTCCGATACGCGTACGTAATTTTTTTTTTTTAAGAAAAATACAGCTGAATTGAAACTTTTTTTAGAAGTCGGTTAAAAATAGCAAAACTGCAGTAATTAGTTAAATGAGGATCAACATAATCATTTTTAATTGTGTTTCGCTTGCTTCGGTAATAGAAAACATCGAGAGGAAACCAGCATGCACCTGAGAAATATTTCTCGATGGCATGTAAAGCCAAATCAGAACCCCGTGGGTGGCAAAAAACTCTGACAACTGGATAAGTAATTCATCAAACGTTATTTTTCAAAAACCGTTGTTGTGCCTGAAACATTTGTAACATGGTACAGCCAGACCACAATACCCCTAAACCAGACCCCCCTAACCATTATTTCCAGCCTAGGAATAATCCTATGCCGATGTCAGTGTGTCAATCGGCTTCCGATACGGCCGTCTGTCTGTATTTCAGTGTATGGTGACGTGATGCCTGTCCGGCCCCAATTTGATTTACTGTGACATGGAGCGCTAGATTGTATCTCGAATGATGTATTGGAGTGAATTTGTAAGTGTGAAGGAGTGATTAATGTATGAGATCAGAGATAGGGTTGTTAGACGAACTTTTTTGTGGAAAGGTATAAAATGGTCGTAAAGTGTTTGTTTGAAAGTAGGCGTAATGTAAAGGGAGGTCGATTAATTTGACAGTATATGTACACTAGTAGCAACAGTCAATAATGGGAAAACTGGCTGTCTTTGTCCTAAGTAAGCTGAGATAAGGCCTTCTGTTTGTCGTGAATCAATTAAGGTTTTTTACGTGTTATTTTTTAATTAGGGTTCCGTACCTCAAAAGGAAAAAACGGAACCCTTAAAGGATCACCCGTGTGTCTGTCTGTCAGTCCGGCCATTCTCCCCCGCTCCCCTTATCTCCCGAAACTACTGGGCCTAAAATTCTGAAAAAAAAATACAGAAACTAGTTCAACACGTATAGATTACAGGAAAACCTATAAGAAGTCAGGGTACGGAACCCTTCATGTACAAGTCCGACTTGCACTTGGCCAGTTTCTTTTATTAGATTTCAGTAGTTTTTGTAAGTTAATTTTTTTTTTTTATCTTCTAAGTATTTAGTCGAATAAAATAGCTGCCTAGATGCCATATCAAATAAAGCGTATCATTAAAATTAAGGTAGCGTATTCTTATAATAATAAATATAGTAGTATGATGAAAGCAAATGGTTTAGAAAATCACTGGACTGATCAATGTGGCAACACTTGGAGGGCGTCAATGTTCAGCAATACGATCAGCTGAAATTATGGTTATGATAATGATTTTTTACATAGTATACACGTATTATTAATTTATACAAAGCTCGCACGCTCCGATTGTTTGTACGCTTAGATCTTTTATACTGTGCAACGAATTTTAATGCAATTTTCAGCAATAGATAGAGAGGTTCAAGAGGAAGAAAAGCCCAGAAATTAAAAAGTCTCTGTCTACATTGCGCCGCATTACAAAGCCGGGGCGGGTCGCTAGTTCTTAATAAAACATAGAAGTTGAAAAGCACATACGACAAGATTGTCATGAATCAAAATAACTCCAAAACATAGTTCCCAAAACGTCCTCCGAATTTCAAGCAACGCACGATACAAACTCCCTACTCTTAGCTACCCAATATAACGGTCCCATCATAACTCCTAAAGTCCTTTAATTACATTAACATTCGACTTCTAAAGTAAACATAGCTTGTTAATTGCTAAACGAATTTTCTACAACTTGGAGTCTCCTCACGTTGTCCATAAACTACCTCCAACGGTTAACAGGACGCGGTTCGTTTTATAAACAGAATGTTCCAGAAACAAATTGTAAGACGATACTGTATTGTTGGCTATTGGGAATGCGGCTTAGAGTTTTGCTAACTGGGATAGAAAATGGCTAATGAGTTTAAGAAGTGCTACAAAGATTAATTTTGTTCGTGATTTCGTTTAAATGACGTTGTCTAGGGGCAGAAAGTAAACATGTTGTAAAAATCTATTGAAAAAACGATAATTATGACAGCATAATTTAGTTGACCAAAGTATTCTTGTACTATTATAGTTTTTGATTTATTGTAGTAACCCTGAGTGGTATTGAATATTTGCAACACGATAAAAATGCTGGATGTTTCGTGAGGTATAAAATTACCTTACGAGATTAACTTTTCTAGGGATAAAAAGAATCCACTATTTATGATACAGTCATGTATCTTTTGGTATAACGTATTATTTTATTTTGCCTTGGTGTCATTTTTTTCGAACGACTACCAGAAATAGTATTCCATTTTCGCTTTGGCTAAAGACAACCCCATCATAAATGCTAGGCTGATTATTATGAGTAGGTACCAAGTGACGTCATTACAAACGGCTATAGCGATTTAGATACGGTATACGCGTAAAACTCCTATAAACATTAAGAGTTCAATAATTATATTATAGTAGGACACCACACTCAGACTGCACTCCTAAGCGACCACCATCCACCATCCATTGACTTGCTTTACGTTGACAGGTTCTGTGGTCACCTCGTCGTTCGGTTGCTCGGTATTTGGTCGCAAGCTCCTAACTCTTGCGGTCAGTCCAAAACAGGCCTTAGATTTGGCCGTTCGGTTACCGTTCCTCACAAATCGATTGCTCTAAGGGAAATGTAGGCTATTTAATGGACAGGATTGATTGAAGCTTTGATGTTTACTGGATGGATTTGAGTCGTTGCCTCTTTGTTATTGGGTCTAGATTCCTTGTAACAGTTTAATTTTCTTAGAATTTGGTGGGCATATATTTTGTGCATCGACACTGCTTCCTGAAAACATTCAATGTCCAAAGAGGTAGGCAAATGCGATGTGGAGAAGATTGTGGGGACCTGCATGTCCTAGAACGGTAAACTGGAAGACTAATATTATATTCACCAACTTTTTCCAAAAAGAGGAGACCTGAGTGGGCTCTAGGAAAAATATAAACTCTTTTTGTTTAAGCTATGTAAAGGTGTAAAAAGGTATGACGCTGATCCTAGTTTCGTATATCAAATTAATTTTAATTGCAAGTGTTTAAATGCAGGCATTATAAAATATAAACATGTTCTTAAACTGTGTATCAATTGTTTATGTCTTTCTACGTTGCAAAGTTTCAGAGGAAAGTAAATATCTTACTTTATAACAATAATAATTGTCATGTCACTTTATTGGATGTTGTTTTGCACAAATAGAAAATAATATTTTCTCGTTGCAAGTCTTGCAGGCGAGAGTATATTTTAATTTATTTCACCGTCAGGTGTGTTGCGGTACAAAATTGTGTGATTCGGAGACAGATAAGTAACTCTATTAAAATGTGAAATGCGAATGTGGAGAATAGTCTGGGTAAAATTATTTTGGAGGTAGTTTCGTTTTATGAGATATGACGTCACAAAGGTATTGTTATGTTGGTACGTTCAAGTGCCTACTTATAGTGAAAATAGTTTATGAAAATTCGAGTGGAGTTTGAACATGAACATTGCAATAATGGTTTGTGAAGAGGGTTCAGCTTCTCTAGTAAAGAATCGAACAAAATGATATGGACAAAATTGAGGAGACTGGAGACTGATCGATACTTTACTATACAAGTATTTGTAAATAATACGAAGGTCTTCGTCACAATTTGTAATGTTCAATCGTATTGTTGGACAGATTCTTATTACCAGGCCACACATTACCACGAAAAAATCACTCTGTATGTTTCGTTGACTTTTTGCCACTGGCTTCAAAAAGTGTTTTTTTACTAAGGCGGTTTTTTTTTTACAAATTAACATTCTTATTTTACTCTTTATCGTTGTAATTATAATTATACCACACGAATTCTTGACACAAAACAATTTTGCATTGTTACTAATCTCGTAAACCTCACATGTTTTCGTATCAACACCAACATCCACTACTTCCTTCAACTTTCAACAAAAAGATGTTTTCATAATAAATAAACTACGTATAATAAACCATCCGTTACCAAACTAGGTTTTGCCGTCCAGCAAACAGTAAGAGTTGGCAATTCCAACAGTCAGCCGGACAAATGCTTCGCAAGAATGGTCCACAAATTTATGGCAACAATTCGTTAACTCTACAAGGGCGAAGTGAAGAATGCGTCTTTATGCGTCTTCGGGCTCAGCCATTACGACCTCGTCTTATTTTAATGTACGGGTTTGTGAGGAAATTGAAAAAGTTTTGTTGTATGGCAGTCTTGTTGGTCAAACTGTGTGGTTTGGGTACGTGTTAAGGGTTTTGAGTGCGTGTCAAAGTTCGTCAAACCACATCACGCCTGTATTTTCCGAAGGGTTTTAGGCAGAGCTATAGCCATTAGTGCACTCACATTTCGCATTTTTAAGTTTATGTTTAAGTCCTATGTGGGCTGGCCTCTGTTGCTATCAACCGGGCATAAATCTAGTCTCCGTGGTTGCTACTGTAAAATCTCTTATGGTAAATTCTAATGAAGCTTTGTCTGACCTTGGAATCGAACCCACGATCTCATGCACGGCAGTCGCGCTTGTAACCACTAATCCAACGAGACAGTAGAACCATTTTGTCTAAAAAGTTTTAAAGTATCTACGATTAAAAGTGACCTCTATATATTATTTTGACTGTGATATATTTTTTTTTTATAATGTCGAAATAAAGAAAATATTCATAAAACATAGTATAACAACAAAGTTAGATAACAGCTATTTACGACTGTAAATAAAACAACAAGTTTTATGTTTCTTTTTCAAGGCCAAAGTACACCAAATCAATAAAACTAAAGGTAGGGCTAAAAAAACGGTCACAAATAAAACTAAATTATGGACCGTCAGATTGCCCGTTGAGCGCCTAGGCAAGTACTATAGCAATCCTTACTTCCAGCCTTCCTTTTACGACTAGCCAAGCATGATAAACAGACTATAAATTCTATGTATTTCTTTTACTGCTACACTGGCTGAAAAAACTGAAGTAACATACCTGGAAACGAAAAGGTCTGTAATAAGACAAAGAAATAAACGTACCTACTCTTGGAACTACAAAAAGTAAGAAAGACATTTCTATTTTTAGAGGGCCCTCTCAGAGGAAATCTTTTATACTTGCTACTTACAATATCTATGTTAACATTGAGGTGAAATGGGGAAATAAACTTACAGTGAAAACCCGTTGTTTTCACAGCTCTTTAACCTTTTGACCGCCACAGTCAAGTAAGACGACAAGTCAAAAAGTACTCTAAGTCGTCAGACATAAGGCACTTTTTTGCTTGTCGTCTATACCTGACTGTGGCGCTCAAAAGGTTAACAAAATACAGGGTGTAAACGGACTCTTCACGAAGCCGCCAACCAAGCATTATGTACCTACATCAAACTAAGTAACTATACGCAAAAAATATTGCTAGGAAATTACTTCTTTTTTTCACAGTTATATTTGAACGTATATTGAACAATGAACGGGTCATGGTGGTTAAATTATAACCTTGAAAAGCTAGAATAAGAACTAGTGAAAAATTTGGAACTTTGACCTCCAATATTTCTGTAACTAATTTAGGTATATTATTATTATTATTATTATTATTATTAGGTATATTAATATTTCTGTAACTATATAGGTCAGCCTGTATGAGATTAGAATGGCCCTCCAACAGCTTAAGAACAACAAGGCGCCGGGGGATGATGGAATCACGACAGAACTTCTGCGAGCGGGTGGAAAACCAGTACTCTTAATCCTCCAGAAGCTGTTTGACTCCGTCATACTCGAAGGTATTACGCCAGAAGCATGGCACAGGAGTGTGGTGGTGCTCTTCTTCAAAAAAGGTGACAACACCCTATTGAAGAATTATAGACCCATCTCACTCCTGAGCCATGTGTACAAGCTGTTCTCGAGGGTCATTACGAACCGTCTCGAACGCAGGTTTGATGACTTCCAGCCTCCCGAACAAGCCGGTTTCCGAAAAGGCTTCAGCACCATGGACCACATCCATACGCTCCGCCAGATTATACAGAAGACTGAGGAGTATAATCGGCCATTATGTCTAGCGTTTGTGGACTATGAAAAAGCCTTCGATTCGATCGAAACCTGGGCGGTGTTACAGTCTCTTCAGCGGTGCCGTATCGACTATAGGTATATCGAAGTGCTGAAGTGTATGTGTAGAAACGCCACTATGTCGATCCGATTACAGGACGAGAGCACGAAACCAATCCAATTGCAAAGAGGCGTGAGACAGGGAGACGTTATTTCTCCGAAACTGTTCACGAACGCATTGGAGGATGTTTTCAAACTCTTGGAATGGGATGGATTCGGCATCAACATCAACAGCGAATATATCACTCACCTTCGTTTTGCCGATGATATAGTCATCATGGCTGAATCGCTGGAGGATATAAACACAATGCTCAGAGACCTCAGTAACGTTTCTCAACAGGTGGGTCTTAAGATGAACATGGACAAGACGAAAGTCATGTTTAATGACCGTGTTCCACCCGTACCGGTAATTGTTGGGAGCGATACTCTCGAAGTTGTTGATAGTTATGTTTACCTGGGACAAACTGTTAAACTGGGTAGATCGAACTTCGACAAAGAGGTCGCCCGAAGAATCCAACTCGGATGGGCAGCGTTCGGGAAACTACGCGACATCTTTTCGTCCAAAATTCCGCAGTGTCTCAAAACGAGGGTGTATAACCAGTGTGTGTTGCCAGTGATGACTTATGGCACAGAAACATGGTCCTTAACTGCTGGCCTCTTAGAAAAGCTCAGAGTCACGCAACGAGCCATGGAGAGGGCTATGCTCGGAGTTTCTTTGTGCGACAGAATCCGGAATGAGGAAATTCGCCGAAGAACCAGGGTCACCGACATAGCTCGCAGAATATGCAAGTTGAAGTGGCAATGGGCAGGCCACATCGCTCGAAGAACGGACAACCGATGGGGAAGAAAGGTTCTCGAGTGGCGACCACGAACCGGAAGACGCAGCGTTGGCAGGCCTCCCACCAGGTGGACCGACGACATCGTGAGGGTCGCGGGCAACCGGTGGATGCAAACGGCAGGCTGCCGATCTTTATGGCGTTCTATGGGGGAGGCCTTTGTCCAGCAGTGGACGTCAAATGGCTGATGATGATGATGATGAATTTAGGTATCCAAGAACAAAAAAATATGTTCAAACTGTCGGCGAAAATATGTCTTAACACCTATGCAATAGGAGATGAGCCTTTTACCATGAACCGGTTTCAAATTCAGACTCTATTGCTACTACTGCATAAAAATTCTTATGGAAACACTCAATACCTCTGCCCTTAGGGCAAGATTGAAGTCAAGAGCAAGCCCATTTATAATTTAAAAAAAAAATACCTACCACTTTTTCCGTTAAGGCTTACATTTTTTAATTTATTGACTGATACAAAATTGTAGCTTTTTACGACGTAACAAGATGAAATAATTAGTCGTTCGAGTCTGTCTATGTCGACACCAGTAAAAGACTGTCCAGTGTATCGTATTAATTAAAGTCTTAATTAAGTCTGTAAAGCTTGTTTAGACGTTTGTTTTTCTGGTAAAAAGCCTATCAGGGTAACCTCAATTAAGTCTAGACGGAACGTGGGTCGATACCTAATTAATCCGTCTACTTCATACCACCACTTTGTGGTTCCTAGCAAGCAGAAAAATTCTGAGAAATTATTTCAGCACACAGTTTCTCAGAAAACATAAAATAACATCACGCCCGTTCACCGTTCCATGTAATAGGGGAGAGCCTATTGCCATAAACCGGGCACAAATCTAGACTCTATCGCTGCTACTGTGAAATTTTTGATAAAAAAAACCTAATAGCACTTTGTCCGACCCGATAAGCGAACCCAGGATCATAAGCTCAGCGGTCGCGCTTGCGAAAATAGACCAAACGAGGCTGTTCTCAGAGAAAACAGATAAACATCATCCTCTTATCAGACTCTTAATCTCCGTGTTATTGAAACTTTTCCTCCCTTACATACGAGGCTAATTAATTCCCGAAATGGTCCACATAAAGATCGAAGAAAAAAAAAGTTTTCGACGGAATCTTATAAAGTTCCGCAGTAAAATCTCCGTACAAAGCAAGGAGCGTTCGGAATTCCGAAGTATTAAAGCATGAAAGGAAACTGTCCGGAACTTATTGAAGCAATCAGATTGTGCAGATTCCGTTTAACATTAACGAAATTCTTGCCGGAACCCAATCGCATTAAGAGCCCATTTAAACTTTTTGCCACGAAAGGATTCTGTAATTCCTTCGTTCCTGAAAAATAAATAGGCTTAGTAATTTAGAATTCGAATCTTCTTTGCTTGTATTTTTTTTTATACGGCATTTTGGAAGTAAGTGTAATGAAAAAAGTTTTTTTTCTTTGTTAATGTTGTAGTTTCTAAGAGTTCTGTTGAACTGATTATCTCTGGCACGTTAATGTGAGTCTTGAATTTTCTTTGTTATTGGTATTTATTTGTCTTTGCGTGATTCAAGTTGAATCGAGAAACTTCTTTTTGGTTTGGATCTCGTTTGACTACGAAAAGTTTTGTTTTCGATACTTTTTATTTCTTCTTGCGTTTTGACTGACTTGATGTTCTATCGGGTGTGTAATTATAATGCTACCTACCTAAAATCCAGGGTTTGATTTCCGGGTAGGGAAAATAATTATTTAGTACCTACTAGCTTTTACCCGCGACTTCGTTCGCGTGGAATAGTGACTTCCGGCAGATTTTTGGTTTAACTCGCGAAAAAAAAAAACTATCCTATGTCCTTTCTCAAGTTCCAAACTATGTCTGTACCAAATTTCATCAAAATCCGTTCAGCCGTTTAGGCGTGAAAGAGTAACAGACAGACAGACAGACAGAGTTACTTTCGCATTTATAATATTAGTATGGAAGTATGGATTAGTATGAATATGGAAGTATGGAAGTATGGATTCCACCAGAATTTAGTCAGCCAGTCCGGAGTCTGAATTTAAGATCTTCTTTCCCATAATTCGTGGAACTTAAACATAAATTGTGAAACGCCTTTATCGAGCCTTTCGAGGAAACAACCGTGAATGTTATGTTATTTTGTAACATAACACGACACCTGAAAGCCCCGAAGTGCTAAGCAGACATTGTACTTACTAATACACCTCTAGATAAGAATCTCTTAGAGTTTTATTTTCAACAAACTCTTTAAACAAATGGTTGGTTGCTTCATTAATAAAGTGGTTGGTTTTCTTAATTTATTGAAAGTTAGAAAACTTAAATATTTAAATACTCATTTATTATATTATCAATTGTATAATAATATTAACATTATACTCAACATATTTTGACACACACTCTTAAACCTCGCAAAAGACGGAAGTCACAGAAACATTCTAAAATTATTTCTTCTTATATTTTAAGAAAAATGTACACTTATAAATCTTGACAAATCTCAACGTAAAGTGACGGGACTTACAAAACGTGTTTTCCTTTTAAGTAAATTGTCGCCATATCAGTCATGGCCGCTCATATAAACGCTTCGCGCTATTTATTTTCTCGGTTCACGAAAAATTATTCTTTTTAATTTTTTCGTCGACGCTGAGGGAGGGGCTGGCTTTATAACACATTCACGTCACGTCGACCCTTTTTATAAATTATTTTCTTAAAAATTGTGGTGCGTCAACATGGTACAATGAATAAATGATTCCCAACGTCCACCACCAGCTTGTCCACCAGTGGTGGATTGTGAGAATTGGATGGACAGTCATCACCATTCTCCTACCCTAGTTAACATAAATTATCCCAATTTATTTGGGCTCAGCATGTCTTCTTCGTCCATACTTATCTTTTATTCGTCATCTCATCAGTCACCTCCGTTCTGGTCATATGTCTTTCTTTACACATTCCATCCATTACTTATTTGGTGGACAGTAACATGACTTTGTTTTTAATATCTCCGCTGGCTACTACTAGTGGACACACCGAGGTGGACATTGGGAATCATTGATGAAACCGACACCATTTGCGATTTCCCTGATACCCTCTTATGAATCGTATAATTCTGTTATTCTAGAATATTCCTGCGGATTTAACGGGCTGTAGCAACTAGGATGTTTTTACAACCTCATTTAAGACGTTAACCGGCGTTTTATGTCTGAAAGGATTCTTTGCTTCAGGCTTACAACAGAATACTCGTTAACAGCCTCTTAAGGCTGGTTATCAAATTTTTAATGCCAAGTCTGCTGTGCTTTCACTTGCGTTGGCCAACAAAGTTTTTTATGGTGTACTTTCGCTTACTCTTCATTGCCTATATAAATGGAGACCTAATTTAAGTATTTTATTTTGCTTAGGTATCTTTAAGGAATATATTTGTATAAGGTTTAAGGGGGCATCGTGTCATAAACTTTCACTGTAGAAACAGTTCAGTTTTATAAAACCAGGCATCTTAGTAGTAGCCTCCTTTAATTTATCGTTAAATTTTATTGTTACTTTGTATAGGAACAACAGAAATACATATCTAGTGAAAATTCCAACTGTCTAGATCCATTACAGATCATGAGATATGGCTTAGTAATGGGCCCCGTTGCGGTAATCCTGCGGATACGAAATCCTGAAAGACAGTAGTTTCAAACATTATGACCAGGTAAGTCCCAGGGTAAAAATAAATGTGAAACTAGAGTCAATATATAAAGACATAATCGATATTCCTTACTAAGGTACAATCATTTTACTTCAACACGTATTAGGAATCATCAAAGTATGTAACAGACAAAATGAAAAAAAAAACAAAACAAATAGCTGAAGTAGAAATCAACACTATATACCAAAAACACTGTGAAATCGTGACTATTTCAAAGCGAAATAAAACTAAATAAAAAAGAGGCGCTAAAGATCTATGTTATCAAATGAACAGAAAAACTATAAAAGTTTACATTGAAATTGGCGCGTCCACAATTCGAAACAAAACACAAACGTAAATAAGTAAATGTCAAATAGTTCTACAGTTCTTTCACAGTTAATTTACCTATTTTTTGACATAATTTCAACACAGAGTAATCTTTAATACCGCTTGGAAAAGGCTCTTGTTAGGTTGCTGCCACTGATAGGCCGTTTTTCATCACAGTGATTTTTAGTTCGGATGCAATAAGGTTGCTATTTGATTGTTGTCGTCAGAAATAAAACAGTTGTGAATAGACTGTAACGCGCAGCTGAACAAATTGAATACAGATCGTAACTTGGAGAATTTTAATGGAAATAAGCGAAAAACTGCAAAGCAAATACGAATTCCAAAACGTATCGGACGAACATTTTGAACAATTTTTCCCGAGGCCCATTGGGAAGTCCAAGATTCATAAAGTAGGACAAAATGTAGGAATTCCTGAAACGTAACTTAGGTACAGCCATAAAAGTTTTGCCAAATTCTTTTGGGAGTTACAATTTTGAAGAAAAGAATTTTAGTTTGGGTTTTAGATTATCACAAAAGATTGGGTTGGGAGACTTTTAGGTGACATTAAATGACGACTATAATTCCCGAAGGGTTTGGCAGAGGTGTACTTTATAGCAGAACTACATTTTGCCAGTTATGTTAATGTATAACTACAGTATTGTTTCTCCTTCTTCCATATATCCATTCAAAGGTTGTCTTTAAAAGATCGCTTTAAGCGATAAGACCGCCCATTGTGTCCACCCCTTGTAAAATGTTTTACTATTGTTTTTTTTTGTAATTTGGTGTACATAATAAAGAGTATTCTATCTATCTATCTATCTATCTATAAGGAGGCGAGTCTATTTGCAATCAACTAGGCACGAGTCCCGAATTTGAGAGCAGTGGTGGCCCCATGGTGGCGTCCCCGACTTACGAACAGTAAGACGTGGGTTCGATCTGAGGTAGGCGCATTACTTTGTGTAATTTATTTCATCACCACTGCTCTCAAAACGCTGAAGGAAAACATCGTGATGAAATCATCTGTTTCAAAAACTTCGAAGGCATGTGACATCTACCAACCCGCACTGGGCCCGCCTGGTGGATTATAGCCCATCCCTCTCCAAGAGAAGAGGCCTGAGTCCCTGCAGTGGGAACATTATAGGCTGATGATGATGATGATGAGGCACGAATCCTAGCTCCGTGGCTGCTACTGAAAAATCTTTGCCCGACCCAGAAGTCAAAGCAATGAGGTAGTCTTTTGGGTAATCCGCTTTTATTTTTAATTTTAAATAACTTGCTTCTAAGTGTATTGTTTTGGGATAACAATACTCGTCTTACACAGGGACATTCATCTATTATCCAGTATAAACAGGGTTGTACAAGAGTTCAGCTGATTGCAGTTAGGCCGCAAGCTGACCCTAACATAATTGGGGAAAGGTATAGCAGATGGCTGATGATGATAGACTGTTAAAAAGCAATCCACACATTTCTGATCAAAAATAAAGCATAATATTTATCAAACCTAGGCCTACCGACACCAATAAATCTTAACTTGAATTCATCCAATTATTAAACTTAAAAAGACCAATATAGGCTGTGGGTTGAAAATTACTTTCTATATCAACAAAATTCAAATATCGGTTATTAAAAGGATATTTATTATTACCCTCTTTTGAACTAACAAAAATAACTACAAACAATTCCAATAAAGGATTTCCAATTTTACTACAGACCTTTGGTTTTATTTGCGAAACCTTAAAAGCCATTTTAAATACATTCAAATGCTTTTAAAATACTTGGTGGCTATTATAGTACTTTAAGTTCAATTGAAATATATTTCCAATTTATATCACGGACATTCTTTTCTACAATGGCGTTGAAAAGCAATCTTTGTGAATAATTTAGAAGAGGTAAAATAGTAAGAAGTTATTTTAAGAAATACAATCACTGAACAACACGTCTTTTATACTGCCTCGATAAATAAAATGAAAAAGAAATCGATTATTTTGGTGAAATAAGTTTCAAAGTCAAAATCAAAGATTTATTTGCAAATAAATATGGTTACAGGATTTAGCCCTTTAACTCAAAATAGTGCATCATCTGAATAGCCTTTTGCTAACTTTGTTAAGGTCGTCTTCCAGTCTAACCGGATGGAGCTGAATACTAGTATTTTACATGGAGCGACTGCCTACCTGACCTCTTAAACCTAGTTAGAACTGAATAATACGGTAAACTTTGGTAAGACTGGTTGTCAGACTTCCGAGCCACTGACTACCGCAGACCTAGGAATGCCAGCCTGGCCCATGTTTTCCGGAGCACGGAGGAAACTCGGTATGTAACGGGTGGTCACTCATCTACGGACCAACCTAGGTAGGTAAGAGCGGCTTACCCTGAAGTTCAATTCGAGATACTTCTTACCCACGAACTGAGCTTAAAATAAGGCGATTATAAAAATAATGACTGTATGATACACGTGCAAACCTAAACATTTTCTCCCAAAACCAACTAAAGAGATACTATAATAGCTCATGATCATGATGCTTCTAGGTAAGCGTGCTCCATCGTCGACCGCATCATCACTTTCCATCAGGTGAGATTGGTCAAACGCGAACCTATCAATAATAATAAAAAAAAAAAAAATGATGTTATATCTCAGTCCTATTTCACACCAAAGAACAGTCCAAAAGAAAAGTTAGTACCTACGCATTTCACCATGATCCATACAAGTCTAACATCTTTTCCAACGCCTGCAGCATACTTCAAAGTGCCTTCAAGTGCTAGACGCCCCTTGAAAGGTCGACAGACGCGCCATTTTTATTTTTTTTCTTTCTGCACCTTTTGTTTTAGATTTAACGTTCACAAAACTGTTTTTCTATGCAAATAGTGAAAGAGTTGGTTTAAAATGTGAGGGAGTCGAATTTAAATTCGATTTGTAAATGGAATATATTATTTTTTACCATTGCCACTCGAAAAAGGGCATTTTATTCATCGATAACAGTGAATAAAACGCTCTTTTAATCACTGAGTGAATAAAGACATTTTGAATTAGGAACAAACACGAATCACGTACAAAAAAATCGCTGCTGCTGAAAGTACGTAGGTACTGGGTGGCTGAATGGAGCTATTCCATTCCAAATTTAAAAAAAAATATCCAGTGCACGCGGAACTAGTTGGCCGCGCCTTAGGCATGTTTTTGTTTTTTATTTATGTATTCTTTTCAATAAATTGAACAATTATTGTTCACGATATCTCGAGATTGGTCATCACTGTCTAATTATAGTCTCCTGTGCATTGCGAGCTGTAGGCAACCCGCCCCCTCACAACTGTCGCCACCTAAGGCGCGGCCTGCAACTAGTTCCGCGCGCACTATAGTTACGTTCTTTTCTGACAATTGTTGTTGTTTCGTGATACTGGAATATCTATAACATATTAATTAAGTAATTATAATAAAATGAGTTCTTCCGATGACGAAAATGAGAGACTGACTCCGGAATCATTTCGTTCTAAAGCAGCAGTTATAGTAGATGATTTGTTGCCGCCAAAATCTCGGGAGTTGTACCTGAAAACATACAATTTGTTCTGCGACTGGAAAACCACGAATGGCGCCAATTCCTTCTCTGAGTGCATATTTCTTAACTATTTCAATGAATTAACCAAGACTAAGAAGCCGTCGACACTTTGGAGCATATATTCTATGATAAAAGCCACAGTGAGAATCAAACACAACATTGATATTTCAAAATACTCAAAGTTAGTGACATACTTAAAACGTCTATCCGTGGGTAATAAGCCAAAGAAATCTAGAGTGCTTAGCTCCGAAAACATTGAACGTTTTCTAAATGATGCGCCTGACCACAGTTTTCTGGCCGTAAAAGTAAGTACCTACCTATTTAATATATAATGTATTTACAAACCTACTGTGCTTTTAGGGTTTTCCTGTCAATACATATTTTTTAAATTATTGTTCACAGGTTGTGCTAATTTTCGGCGTGAATGGAGCCTGTCGCAGTAATGAATTATTACAAATAACTATGAACGACATCCAAAAACACTCGGATAATTTATTACTTATCGTTCTAACTGATACGAAAACTAAAATTGATCGAACGTTTGTAATACGCCAAGAATACGTAAAAATCGTCGAAAAATATCAAGCTTTACGGCCCACTAATACAAAAACCGACAGGTTTTTCTTACAATACCATGGCGGAAAATGTACTCGCCAACCTATTGGAATCAACAAAATAGGTGCGATGCCAAAAGAGATTGCCAGTTTCTTAAATCTATCGAATCCCGAAAAGTACACAGGACATTGCTTCCGTAGAAGCTCTGCCACCCTTTTAGCAAATTCAGGTGCTGATCTTATAGAACTAAAACGCCACGGAGGGTGGAGGTCCAGCACAGTAGCAGAAAGTTATATCGAGGATTCAATCGAAAATAAATCGAAAAGATGCAGCCGGATAGTTGAAAGTATAAATCTAAAACCGTCTGCTGTTGAGCCTTCTGCACCACTATCTCCGGCGTGCCCTTCTACATCGAAAGGTTGTGAAACGACTACATTACAGCTGTCTCAGCAACAGCAACCACAAAATACGGCGACTTTGCCAAATACACAAGTGTTGTCTAATACAACAGTTTCACACCCAAACAAGCCAATAACATTAAATTTTGAAAATTGTTCTAATTTTACTATACATTTTTAATTTTAATTTAATATTTAATCCTTTGTTGTTTTATTACTGATTATTTAATAAAATGTGATAAATTTAAATACCATGCTCCTATTTATTTTCTCACAGTCAATGGTAAAAAGTAGAGTACACAACACGTGAATAAAAAATTTATCTCGGTAGGTACTTGTATCCCTCGCTCCGTTCAGGATTCTAGAGTATAGAATCCCTCGCTACGCTCGTGATTCTACTCTAGAATCCTTCGCTGCTCTCGGGATCCAACTTCGTACCTCGAATTAAATTCCCTTTTTATTCACTTGTTGTATAATCTACTATTATACCATACCTACTCTAAAAAGCTTATTTTATTCTCGCAAAACAGTGAATAAAAAGGCCTTTTAATCACTGTTTTGTTTTTATTCACTATTTTGGTGTTTGAATTTGGAACACAAAAATATATCCGGTCACTATTTCAATGCTTACACAAACTCCTTGCGCTAAGATTCAACTCTTTGGTGCAAATAAATTCTCGAGATTTGATTGGTCGATATTTGCGACAAGGAGTTTGGCATTAGATTAAAAACTGTTTTGTGTTCTTTGCTGCCTATAAAGAAAAAAAAAATAGTGAATTGGCGCCATTTCAAATACTTACTGTGAATAGGGGATCGGACAAAAAAAACTAATTAGTCCGTCAGATAGATTTCCAAAAATTATTGGACACGTATTTTTTCTTTTTTCACGTAAACTTAAAATGAAGACGATACAGTGCTTCGAAAACTCGTGTGACGTCTTATGATAGTACATTTTGACGACACAAGTGACGTTTCAAGCCCCACTCCAAGATCTTTGACGCGTTTTATCTTCGTATTTTTTTATTGATTTGATAAAACAAAAAACACTTATTCAATATTTTTCGATAATCTAACTTACGGACTAAACAGATACATATTATTTTGACCCAGTCCGATCCCCTATTGTACGGACACAAAGTTTAGTGAATTACTTATGTCTTTTCTCGTAGTCATGGTATAAAGTTTAGTATGCAACTCTTGAATAAAGTACGAATTTATATCGAGGGCCATGAATCACTCGCGTCGTTCAGGATTCTAACAGTTGAATCACTCGCTGCGTTCGTGATTCAATCATTAGAATCCTTCACTTGCTCGGGACTCATCTACGGCCCTCGCTTTAAATCTGTCCTTTATTCATTAGTTGCATAATATACTATTTTTTCATGTTTGTTTTATAGAGATCAGGTTTCAACGGTTTATTTTTCTAACAATACATCACTGAAATTGAATTATTTTTGTAACGAATAAAAACATTAGCTTCTAGCTAGCTGATATTTTAACATAATAAAATAGTAGAGGAATTCCGTTTTCAGTCAAGCTTAATGCGACCCAAATTTATTGAACAAAAGATAAATAGATATTATATAATATTATACTGGTGACTGAATGTCTGTTGTCGTGATATGGGCAATAGGAGATCGGACTGACTCAAAATAATATGATTCTGTTTAGTACGTCACAGGGGTTGAACATGGAAACATTTAAGGGTTCAACATGGTCGGGGGTAAAGATTGTGGTAGTTGAACATGGACTAAACCAGTTAGATTATCGAAAAATATTGGATACGTGTTTTTTGTTTTTATTTATCAAATTCAAATCAATAAAAATTGACGAAACTATAGCGCGTCAAAGATCATGGAGTGGGGCTTGAAACGTCACTTGAAGGTACAAAATGTTCTATCATATATGACGTCACACGAGTTTTCGAAGCACTGTATCGTCTTCATTTTTTGTTTACGTGAAAAAATAAAAAATATGTGGTCAATATTTTTTGGAAATCTATCTGACGGACTAATTAGTTTTTTTTTGTCCGATCCCCTATTGGGGATGTAATGCAGAGGGATGAAGACAATGTAGTGAGGATAATTTTTTAAATTAATGTGCGTGGGTATAAAAGTAGACTAGAAGAAAGCCAAATTCAATGCTGCGCCAATTGCAAAATAATTAAGATGAGGGCAAGAGAATTATCATTATAGTGTAGAAGATGGGTATTGTGATGATTTAGAAGTTATAATATACCTCTGTTAATTAGACTCTGTTAATTAAAACGGGCATAGTGGACGTTGGCAAGAAGGCTGCTAGGCTTAAATGGGATTGGGCGGGTCACGTCAGTCGCATGCACGATGACCGCTGGGCAAAAGCCGCAACACGATGGTTGCCGGAAGACGGACGGCGCCGCCGAGGCCGGCCCAGAAAGAGGTGGCGAGATGATCTGGACGCGCACCATGAGGGCTGGTTCGAGGTGGCTCAGGAAAAGAGCACTTGGAAGGAATTGGGGGAGGCCTTTGCCCTGCAGTGGGACAGTACAGGCTATTAAAAAAAAAAAAAAATTAGACCTGAAAAATAACACCAAAACGCACGAAGAAATTCGTCTTCAAAACTAACTAAAATTCATAAATTCTTTTTTTATTTTATTCAAGCAACGTTAATGATGTACCGTGTTTTAAAGCAAAATAACTAAGGAACACCCACTTCTAAACAAGTTTATGATTTTTATGTCAGGTCGAATAAAAAAGGAATTATGCTAAACCCTGATTTACTACGTTTCCCTTAACGGCCGCCTGTGACACCGTAATGTAATAAAGTGACAGTTTAACTGGAGTAAAAACTTTTACTAGAGACATTAAACTTTTTAGGATGGCTTCTATTAATTTTAAATGGGTCAACTTTGTATAGGATGAAAAATGTAATTAAAGTTACCTACTAAACTCTTTAAATATATTTTTCAGCTTAAAATTGAGGTCATGAAGAGACGAACAAAATGTCCTGAATTAATGCTTAAGTTCGTTTTGCAGGTGGTGAGCGACGATTCTGTTTCCATTTTAGGCTTTTTATTCTAGAAAATATTTATGCTTAAATAATTGAAAGCTGAACAAATATTTGAACATTGATTGCCTACTACAATCGGTTTATTTAAATGTTGAATTTGAATAGTAATTTTTGCATGAACTACTTCTAAGATAAAATAGCGGTAATTGGCGGTTAGTTAGGTTAAGGTCATGGCGAGTGTCTCCTGTTCAGGATTAAAGATTTATTAATATTAAGAGAACTGTTGTTGTTGAGCTATGAAGTCCTAAGTTCAATTCTCAGATCGGGTAAAGTATTATTGTTTGAGATTGTCTTGATTTATTTTTTGTTTTAACACGTTGTTGTGCTTTTTATTTCTTTTGTCTTTTACAGAACCCTCAGTGTGAACCCGGAATCGGTATGAGTGCCCAGTTTTTTAATTCGTTTCTTCCTAATCTAAAAAAATTATGTTAAGTGTAATAATATTATATAATGTTGTCAATAAATCAAATAAACTTTACACTACGGTGTAAAAGTACCCAGCTAACACCTCCCTCGACCAAGCGTCACAGCGCTCCATCATCATGTTAATGGCAAAAGAAGACCAATTTGCGTCGAGCGCAATCTCATTGTTTTTGATTAAAATTATTATTGTTCTCTTTATTCGCTATCCCACTCTTCACTGGCGTTGAGACATGAATCTAGAACGTTCTTCAAGCGACTAATATAACGTAAATTTTATTAAATGGCGCGCACCCGGTAATGAAATGAAAATTAAATTAATTTTATTGTTTGGAAACTGGAGTCCTTTTTTTTAGGTTTAGCTGCTGTATCAGTTTGTTTGAGGAGTTATTAGGGTAGGATTAATAAAAGCTGACACGGTTTTTTTTTTTTCAAAAAAATACCTATTAATATTTAAACGATCCTTGATAAGTGAAATTTAATAGTGCTGAAATTGAACATTTCTAGCAAAGTAAGTGATTAACTATATAGGTAATTTCTATGTACCTACTTTTAAAAGCATGTATTTCAACACTTATGTTTCTTTGTTTGACACCATTTTCTTATTATATTTTTAGTTTTGAATTTTCTCTAACTGTTGTCGCTGAACCAATGTCTAGTCCTGGCCTTAGAAACTTCTTATTAAATAAGATAAAACTCACAGACATACACAACCACGTACATTTTCATGTATAAATACACTAGAACCAGCCAACAACGCTCCAATTAGTTAAATATGACGCTCAGATTTCATACAAATCCACATAACTATGTATATATTACACCTACATAGATATTACAATCTTCAGAGCAGTGCAGTCCAATATTTGTGGAAATGGACTCCCCGGGGCATTCTCTCTCAGTACGTGGTCTAAATTCTGAACGCAAACGCATCTTGCCTTTTGTGGACGTAGCTTGTGAATATCAAGTACTCGGTCACGTTCCAATTCTAATTTCTTCATAAATCTATGGCCGGGGAGTGCAGCAAGGGGATTCGGATAGTATTGAAATTCACTAGATTCAATGTTTGGTTTATTTTTTGTATTATAATAGATTTCCGGATAGGTTTCATTTTCTGTTTGTTCTAGTAAAAGTTTTATAGATTTGTTTTGAGCGCTTAGATTTTTTGTCTTTGTTGTTGTGTTTAGTAAGTTTGTTGCTAGCGTTTGCTTTATTTATTTATATATACTTTATTGTACACCACAAAATAGTTATTAGTTTGCTTTGTGTTTCAGGTCTTTGATCGTTGCAAATTAATGTATCTTATAATGTGATTTTCACAGTGAAATAGTAGTGTCATATTTTCTGTAATCAAGCGCATATTGCTAACATTACAGTAATATTTTCAAAAGAAAATAAAATTAAAAATCCTTTTCAAGTTTATTTTGCCACATCGCCCCTTCATATGGGTAAAGGCCTCCCTTCATTCCTTCGGAATTGGATTATATTTTTTCCGCGATAAGAGCACTACTCTAACCATATTTACATAAATAACAGGTTTCTGTTTAGAACTGAATCTCATCCGTATCCCTAAAATGACAAAATAACTAAAAAAAGTCTTTCTAACTGTGTACAGGAAACTTTATCTTAAGTACCTACCAACAATTACACTCTACATAAGTTAAGTACGGGTCCACAGAGGTCGCGACTTTGACACTAAGAATGAAAATCGCGTCAGCAGAGCACGTCGACAAACGTATCAGAGAACTTCACTAACCCTTTCAGATTTCTTTCAGTTTTAGTTAGGATTACTACACATAAAGCAGTTTGAACGGCACGTCGTTGAATTTTTTTTATCATTTTTTTTTTTAATATTTGGTGTATCGACACCAAATATTAAAAATAGGATATACCCCCCCCTCCCCCGCTCTTGGGCAGAGCGAAGGGGAGTGTCAGACTTCTACTGACTAAAAACTAAACCCATGTTCCTTCTTCGCCCTTGTGTCGGAGCCGCGTTATCCTTTCGATAATCCACAGCCCCGACGGAATGAGAAAGACCCTTTTGTCGTCAACCGGGCACATATTAAGATTTCAGGCTGCTACTGAAAAATTCCTAATAGGGAAATTCAATATGACCAACGATTTCAACAACGTGAAATTATGAAGATTCAGTAATTTTATGTGAATGAAATAACGTTAGATTAATAGATAATTTCAAATAAAGTGATAATGATCATTACTCAGGAAGTCATTTTAATCATAATAATATGAAATTACAAATATCTCTTTAACTTAATTAACTTTAATTGGCATTATGGGCGAAACGATATTACTTCGTAGTAACTTAAATAAAAGTTCCGACAAGTATTTTTAATTATAAGTTAAAAGCTACTTTCAGTATAAAATAAAACAGTTTTTTAACGGAATGAAACCAAAATATTTATTCCAATTAACATATTTTCACTCAAAATGGACATTGCATGACCACAATTTATAATTTCTTAATTAAATGTTTAGGGCAGTATAATAACAGTGGCTTGTTATGCCATATAACTCATATAAATGGTAATATAAAGAGGCAAATTATAGTGGTTTTTAAATGGAAGTTAATTGGTTATAATTTTGGATTAATTTTTATTATATTGTTAGAATTATAAATTTGTTTTCAAAGAAGGTTACTCGTAGTTGGTTGTTCTTGTAGGATTCGTTTCATGATCGTATTAAATGTGGCTACGAATAAATATATCAGAAGCCCTTAAATGTTTCATAAATTTGTAATTTTTTTAAATACTCTTCCTACACCCTCATCCTATTATTGCTGACGTTCTTCAGAAAGGACAGGTCCGTAGTACTCGGCAACCGGCGTGCGTGTATGATCAGATGTATGAACGTAGACGAGGCAAAAGAAGTATGTAAGGATCGTAACAGGTGGCGTTGTGTAGTTTCTGCCTGTATGTATGCTGCCCTTCTAAACGTGCATAAAATATTGTAACATATTTGATAACGTTCAGTGGTCCTCATTAACTCTAGATCAAAAGTCTAGTATCGTAGTCATGGTTAGAGGTATCTGATTCTCGATGAGACAGGCTAACAGTATGTTGGACTGGCAAATATGATACTGTTGCCCATTGTGTTACCCTATTTGAAATATTTTCTTTTATAAATGCTATTTGTAGTGCGTTTTACAAATTTTATAAGAATATTCTATTATTTTCATAAGAGGAATTGGCTTTGCAATAGTTTATTACATAAGTGGTGTCATTAAAACGTTATGAAAATCCAATGCCCTATACTTAAGACTGCAAAATAATAGCATACAAATAAAACCGAAGCACTCGTATTAAAAGCTCTAGGATTTAACGATACAGAAGCATTACTCATTGAAATAAAAATTGAATTACACACAGTTATTGTTTCAATATTATTTTCCGTTCCACCGTACGATAAGGTTAAGTTAGTTTTAATCCTCTCATAACTAATGCATGCATGCAATTCAAGTCCAAAAAAAAACAACACAGTCCTTTTCAATGTAACTTTCCATTAATTTAAGATTTTATTGCTCTATAAATTATCAAAGTTTCTACCCATTCGAACGCAAAAATAACGTAGGATTTTTTTCAAGTTTTCTCCCTTTATATTTTTTATTCCCTTCGCTCATGAGACTGTATTTTTTGTAATTAGAAAAGTACGAGCAATTAAAACTTTTATAATTGTCGGGATGGGGGGAATTGTAAAATTTACTTCGTCGTGAACAATGGCCAGCCGGCATAGACAATAAAAAACGCGGGGGATATTAAAAACTTTCCTAATTAGAAATGGAAATAGAGTGACGTGAGTTCAATGCATCGTTGAGGACTTGTCCTTGATGTATGGGTCAATTTGGGGGAGTAATTTCAGAGTTCTTTGAAAGTAAATTAGTTGATAAGTTTGCTTGATTATTCTTTGGGATGGTGTTTTATTTTGTTTGATAGCGCTTTTAAAAATGATGATTTTATTAGTTTAATAAAAATTAAAAACAGGGAAATATAGCGGATTTTTAGTGCCATGTCGTTGCATTCGTCATTTTCATTTGGCATTTTTTTTTTTTTTTCATTACTATCGAGTTGGGTATCAAAATGAAGGGATTTAAATGGAAATTACAAAAATATAAACGACTTATTTGTTTAAAAGAAATTCTAAGTAACAAATCGTTTATAAAAAGTTAAATCGTCTTCGTAGTCTAACTAAAAAGATGAAAATAAAAAAGTAGTTCAAAACACAAAAAACCTAAAAAACCTAGTTATTATTACCACGCCATGTTCCTACACAAGTCTTTAAATCCTACTCACCTGCTCACTACATCTTCCTGCCCTTATCTAACCCTACGTATCAAATCCTACTACCTACTATTATTATAAACGTGAAAGTTTCTAAGTGTATGGATCGCAAAAACTGCTAAACGGATTTGGATAAAATTTGGTACGCAGATACTTTATAACCTGGATTAATACATAGGATAGTTTTTATCCCGATATTATCTTCACGTGGTATTAATTTCAAGTTGTAGCGGGCGAAGCCGCTGGCAACACCTAGTACTAAACTAATAAAAACCGTTATCTAACAGTTTCCAGGAAACTTCATCAGTTCATAGAGAAAATTTGTTTTCAAGATAATACTATCTTATTACTTATACCTAGAATATTATTATTGAAAGAAAGAAAACATGTTTATTATGCCGGCACTGACTGTGTTGGAGACTAGATAATATATATATACATTTTTTTTTCACCAATATATCCAAATAAGTGTTTGTTTGTAAACAGTGTTTTACTGAATACTTAAGAAAGTATGAACTATATTAATTTATAATTATAGTCTGTCTGTTAGCTGCTTTTTAAAATCAAAATCAAAAGTCATTAAAAATTATTCAAACTAGACACTTTCGCACTTTATTTAGTGTTTTAGCTCGAAAGAAGAAGTGGCGGAACAAACTCCCAGCAACACATCTGTCTGTTAGGTTAGAAGAACCAAGCTCAATACAATAGTAAGGTGTAAGAAACAATTACGATTGACTACAAACACAACATACTGGGTAACAATGGGTATTAAGAGTTCAACCAAGCTTACGTTAAACTAGCAAAAATACAATCACTTTATTTCAAACAAACATAAAATAACTTTCAATCCCTCACTCGCTCAATACTGCCCAAAAGTTCCTAAAAAAATACGATAATAAAGTAATTTCGAACAAAGACCGTTAAAAACATGGCGTCATTATTTCTGCCCTCCATACGTATCAGATGGCTTCATTAACTTTCCTTAACATTTGCGTTCCTACCCACATTTTTCTACCTTAATCTCAATGAGAAAACGTTCCTCGGAAATCGTAAAATTGAGTGATATCACGTATAAATCAAACAAGCAAATGAGAAAAAAGGTAAAAAATCAGCTATTAAGCCAGTCAGTCGGAAGATCAAGACAGTGTGTTGATTCATGGAGCTCATTTGTTTTTTTTTCTGCTGTATACTTAGCTTTATAGGCAGCTGTGAAATGCTACGTCAGATTTCTGAAGTGAAATCTTAGTAAAACATAATCAGCCTATTGGTAATGTTCCCACTACTGGGATATAGGCCTCCTTAATATGAAAGAGGGAATAGGCTAGAATCCACCACGTGAACTCAGTGTTGGTAGAAATTTATGTCACTTCGACGGATTCCCAGCGATGTTTTCCTTCAAAGTTTCGAGACCTGTGGTGATGATATTGGCTCCCTGGATTCCGTAGTTCAAACCCACAAGTTACTGCTCGTGAATCGGGGCTGCCACCACTGGGTTACCGCTCTTTAAATCTATTCTGTACCCCAATTTTGTAGCATACTTAGAATCGAAATCCAAAGAATTTTGCAGGAAATTCGTAATTCATCGCTTTATTTAATTCAACACAACGCCTGCTCGCAAATAACGCAACGTCTAAATAAAATAGTAGATTATTAACCAAGGGCTGTATGACATCAATTGCTGCATACGAGGTTTTTGGCGCCTGAGCGAAGCGAAGGCGCTAATTAACCCGAGTATGCAATTGATGCTTACGCCCGAGATAAATACTCTGCTTTACATATCGATTGTGAGGTAAGTAAACAACAAGACAGCAGGTTTCAATGAACATTTATTAAGAAGAAAAAAATGTGTACCTATTTAAATAAAATTAATAGTAAAATTATTACAATTTGTAAGAGTTTAGTTTGTACTAGTAGACTGCCTTTTTTTTTTCACGCACGCAAGCGCGTCAAATCTTGCTGGCCAGTTTGATTTTTAAATCGATTCCATCTAACATACGATGTGGAAACAAATAGTTCCATATTTAAAATAAAATCTTTATAAAATAAATTGTCTAGATTCCGATTCGAGTAATTAATCGATACCGAGAAAAAAAAAATTAACTTTTAAAAATATTCTTCGTGCAGTATGAGTATGACAGTTCTTTTTTCAAATTCCAAAACCTATGCTGTAATGATAGTCATACACCCCGGCATTCAGGGGTGTAAGTTTTACTTACAGAGCAAGAGATATGTAAAAGACATTACAGGGCCACATCTTCAAATTGAACAAACCCCTTTAAAGAAATATTTCTTTTACTAGAAAAAAAAAATCGCAGTTTTTAGTAATGACGTCTCTTGTTTTATTGTAAGTCAGTCAGTGTAGTCCTTTCTTTAACAAATATAGGCTTAAGATTTCCATGTCAAATGGTTTGCTTTTAATAATATAGAAAAGTTCCCCGCGTCCTTTAGCAGATTTTAGATAGCCAATCCTATTTACCGGTTCGTCGCATTTTTATGACCTTTATTTCTTAGACGTGCTGGGTACTTGTTTGCGTCGTCAATAGTTCTAACGTAGGTATTCTGAACAGGTATGGCAAACTTTTGAGTGTGGCAAATTAATAGTCACAGTAGTGCGATGAAATCGAATTATTTGTAGATTTCGTTCAAGAAAATGTTGTTCGGCTTATTTTAAATTGTTTGCAAAGTTTACTTTGACACGATTTAGTGAGGGTAGATACTGAACGTAGGCCAGGTAGTCTAAATACCTCACTCTAAAATATCAGAGCAAGGTATCGCAGATGACTGACGCGACGCCAGCCGCCATTAATTTATTGACTAGGTACCGTAATTTAAATTGATTATTTATGTCCTTTTTTATCTCCTTAATTTTGCAAAACAGCACCTTGTAGTTTATTTGTTTTTAGACCAGTTTTCTTCTATGAGATCGACCAAATCAGATGAACTGACGCACACAAGTGTGTCCCACCGCTTTCTGAACTTTTAACATGAAACATGAGTGGGTGTTAATATCCATTTATATAAATACTTTTACTTTTTTGTCCCTTCTCACGTTAGGAGGCACGAACCAAATGGACCCATTTACTCTGGTCATTTCACAACCAACTTTTCCAATTTTTATTAAACATTTTTATGTTGATAAAATAAAGTTTATTTCAAAGAGAATACATAATTAGTATTTTGCTGACAAAAATCTACATCAGCAGTATTTCAAAAGTGATTATCATCATCATCATCATTTCAGCCAAAAGACGTCCACTGCTGAACATAAGCCTCCCCCAGGCGTCGCCACATTGACCGGTCCCGTGCGTCTCTCATCCAGCGGGTTCCTACAACCTTGACCAGGTCATCGGTCCACCTAGTGGCAGGCCTTTCCAACGCAACGTCTTCCGGTTCGCGGTCGCCATTCCAGAACTTTTCGGCCCCATCGACCATCCGTTCTGCGAGCAATGTGCCCTGCCCATTGCCACTTAAGTCTGGCGATTCTTCGGGCTACGTCGGTAACCTTGGTTCTCATGCGGATGTCCTCATTTCTGATTCGATCACGCAAGGAAACTCCGAGCATAGCCCTCTCCATTGCCCTTTGGGTGACTTTGAGCTTTCTGATGAGGCCCATTGTGAGCGACCACGTTTCGGTCCCGTATGTAATCACTGGCAACACACACTGGTCATAGACTTTCGTCTTGAGACACTGGGGTAAGTTGGACGAGAAGATACCGCGCAACTTCCCGAACGCTGCCCAGCCGAGTCGGATTCGACGATTGACCTCTTTCTCGAAGTTAGATCTACCTAACTGGACCGTTTGTCCCAGGTAGACATAATCGTCCACAACTTCGAGCGTAGAGTCTCCGATCTTGATAGGAGTGGGTGTTACATGAACATTCAACATAACCTTGGTTTTGTCCATGTTCATTTTAAGACCCACTCTTTCGGAAGCTCTACTGAGGTCATCGAGCATTGCACTGAGGTCCTCCATGGTCTCAGCCATGACCACTATATCGTCGGCAAACCGAAGGTGAGCGAGGTGAGTGAGGTGTCGGTAACCGAAAGTGATTATATCAAACACTAATTTGATGTTTTGCAAAAGTTAAATAATAATTGTTGAAAGGGACAAAGGTGAAAATTATTTTGGTTGCCGACTTCAGGATTTATATATTGTGTCCTCCATTAATTGCAAGATCATCATTCTGTCCATTGGGTTAGGTAAGGTCGTACCAAAGGCTAAATTATATTGTTTGTAAGATTGTAAAACATAGTTTCATTGTTAGTAATATACACAGAAGAGCAGCGGTGGCCCAGTGGTTGCGGCCCCGACTTACGAACAGTTGGTCGTGGGTTCGAACCCAGGAAGGTACATTACTATGCGCTGCTCTCAAAACGGTGAAGGAAAACATCGTCAGAAAATGTCTTAGAACCAAAAAAATCGAAGACATGTGACATCTACCAACCCGCACTGGGCCCGCGTGGTGAATTATAGCTCATCCCTCTCGTAGAGAGGAAGCCTGAGTCCCTGCAGTGGGAACATTATGGGCTGATGATGATGAAAGCACAATTGAATTGTAAATACTTTACACAATGTAATTATTTTAATACAAGTGGGACTTCATATTAAATTCCAAAAAATAAACCCTACTAAGAATCCTCACCATCTTCAAACATTCCGTATCTGGCCCTTACGGTACCCTTAGACAAAACAACCTAAGAAACATTTTCCGTCGCGGGAATTTCCATAATTGTTTAAATAACACATTTAATTACATTATACTGAGGACGACAAATCCTTGAGTTTACCTGTTTTAAACGTAAATACTAAATTAGACGGATTGTTGGCGGAAATTTCATTGTTTCGAACGGATTTGTAAATTTTTAAATGGAAAGGAATTTATTGTTGATCGTGGTTGCGTTTGTTTGTAATATTGTGTTCATATTGTTGGCTCAAAGTCACGCCATCAGCCAGTAGCCGTGCGGTTTGCATCCGGTCGACGTACGGCAACCGACAGAAGTTCATAAAACGAGGCGAGCGGCGGTGCAGCGGTCACTTTTTGCTTGGACGGCGCTCGGAAAGGACTTGCTACCCGACTATTATCGTGTGCTTCGCTAATTTTGGTTTATGTTTTTGCTCGTGTACTGATTATTCCATTTGCTAGTGCTATTTCTATTTGATTATTGTTTAAAATGTTTGTCTTGATATTTTTGTAAAAGTGTAATTCAAAAGATATTAAACATTGTTTATTTTGTTCACGTATTTCACTTCTGATTCCTAATATCAGAAGTGGGATAAAGATTCTTTTCGCCCACAAGTTAAAAACTAGTTTTCAGGCTTTTAATTTGAGATAAAAGCGGGTAGTAGTTAGCAATGGATAGATCGAGTTGTTCGCGTTCAAAAACTAGTGCCTTGCGTTCTAAGCGATCTCGTAGCCACCTTATGTGGAGTGGAAGGTCACGTATAGCAAGTTTCGGGATCCGATCGCCGTTCCAAGCGCGAACGAGATCGTCGTAGGAGCCGCGTGAGGACGCGAAGTCCTGTGTAACCGCTCTCGCGGTTGAGGCGACGCTCCGGACAGGATTGGTTTACTTTCGTTCCTGATACAAGTAAGATCGAACCATTTTAATATTTCGTTGGTTTAGTAGTCGTAAGCGCGACTATGAGCATGAAGGTTCTGGGTTCGATTCCCGGGTCGGGCAAAGTGCTATTTTCTGGATTTGTGCCCTGTTGGTGACAATGGGCTCACCCCTGTTACATGGTTAAGCTTATGTCTTAACATAACTGGCGAAATGTGGGTATACTGGGTACCTCTGCCTAACCCTTCGGGGATTGCAGGCGTGATGTTATATGTGTGTTTATAAGGTCACTGGGGTGATTGGCAATGCCTCGGACGCATTGGTGGTTATTTACATGGTGGTGCTAATACGTCGCTTAACGATTGGTTGACCAATAACAGCACGTGGACTCATTTTAAACACGAATTTCGGTCATTGTGTCCGCGTGAAGTCGATATGGTCACTGTGCTATAATGACGTTATGAATACAAGTACCTCAGGTATGACCTACAGATAGTTTTTTTTTAAGTTGGGTACTTGTGTATGTTAGTTTAAATATTTGTGAAGGTACCCACGACACAGGAGAAATTCCTGGTGAGGGGCAACGTTGTGATTTGTGATATCTGATGCTCAAATAAAAGCCGCAATTATGAACAAAACAAAATACAGTCAAAAGTCTCGTTTTCCGTATACTTGAAACCCAAAAGTGCAGTTGTTGGCACATCAAACTCAAATAATCATGGTCTGCGTAAACGCAAACCCCTACGTTAACTTTTTAATTATTACATTCAATGGTATGACTTAACGGGAAAGAAACCTGTATTTCTTCATCGATACAATGCGGTACGCCTTATGATCAGTTGACTTGTTTTTTCGTGTGAAGACGTAGGCCGTATAAAGGTGCACTGTAAAGTCTGATAAGTTTTGCTTTATTATAGAAGTTGCTTTATAATACACATGATAGGCTAAGAAAGATGACAATGAGTTACGTATCAGTTGATGTTTATAAGGATTTTGATGAAGTAAAGTTGTGGTTGCAAGCCAAGAGATTCTATCGGCTGTATTGTGTTAGACAGTACCAGTAATTATTGTGTAGTCGTAGTCTGATTAAAATTGAAGGTTTTTGAGGAAACTCGAGTAGACAGTGGGTGTGTTTCTTGTATGTTGTGCGTTTAGCTCTGGTTGAGGTCAGGGTCTGGAAAGACCGTAGTGTTAAGTCAAATAGTGATACACACGGGAGATAGACTTGTTTACTAGTCAGTTAGAGATCTGTGGTTTTACTCGATGATTTTTGTGAACCTGGCATTTTTTTGACGCAATAATGTTTTTAAGATTGATTTAAACGACAATGTAAGGGTGGTTGATTGTTGTATTTTCGATAATTTCCAGTTTAGCCGCGTTTGATTTTATCAACGAGAGTAGGACCTAATGGATGTTTGGTCAGGTTCTGTCGTAGATGTTTGGTCAGATTTGTCTCTTTGCATAGTAACCATTACATAAGAACGTGTGGTTTGGTCAAGCGCGTGGCCTCAGCTGCGTGTGTGAAAGTCTGTGTGATACGCTAACAATGTGCCTATGTCAACAGCCACTGAGGGGTATGCAAACTTGGAGCCTATGCCTACAGTGTGTGTGGAAGTCTGTGTGATATGCTAACAATGTGCCTATGTCAACAGCCACTGAGGGGTATGCAAACTTGGAGCCTATGCCTACAGTGTGTGTGGAAGTCTGTGATGTCAACAGCCACTGAGGGGTATGCAAACTTGGAGCCTATGCCTACAGTGTTGTGGAAGAAGTATGTGTGATATGCTAACAATGTGCTTATACTCGTACATCCCTATGTGCCTATTGGTATTCTTGTCTGACAAGTTTTGTTTGGTGAATGTTTCTTTGAATTTTATTCTCGACTTGAATGTTCTTTAATGAATGAGATTACTCTCTTGTTGTACTACTCGGTTAGAGAGCCTTGGTGTTAAAGGTTTTACTCGATGATTTCAGCAGTTTTTGTTGCAATAGAATTTTTAAGGTTGGTGTGAAGGACTTTGGTATATGACTCAAGGTAGTTGAGTGTTGTATTTTCGATAATTTCCAGTACATTTGATTTAATTAATGAGAGTCGAATTTGGTGCCACCCAATGGAACTAAAGTTTGGTCAGGAGTGATCGAGCGGAACAAAATTCTGATGTAAATTTGTTTGTTTACAGAGTAACCATTACACAAGGATGGACGAAACGCAACGCTGCTTGGCCTTAGCAGTGGTTGCCAGGGCTTTGCCACAATGACGCCGTGAACGTGCACGTCACTGCAGGGTGCCAGCGCGCCTTCTGGCGTTGCTGAGCGCGTCGCTGCAAGGCGACTGCGCGCCCTTCTGGCGTTGCTGAGCGCGTCGCTGCAAGGCGACTGCGCGCCCTTCTGGCGTTGCTGAGCGCGTCGCTGCAAGGCGACTGCGCGCCTTCTGACGTTGCCGAGCGCCTCGCTGCAGGCCGAGCGCCTCGCTGCAGGCCGAGCGCCTCGCTGAAGGCCAGCGCCTCACTGCAGGCCGAGCGCGTCGCTGCAGGCCGACTGCGCGCCCTACTGGCGTGTACAGCGCGTAGCTCCAGGCTGCCAGCGCGCTACTGTCGTGTTAAGCCCGTAGCTCCAGGCTGCCAGCGCGCTACTGTCGTGTTAAGCGCGTAGCTCCAGGCTGCCAGCGCGCTACTGACGTGTTAAGCGCGTCACTCCACGGTGCCAGCGCGCCCTACAGGCGCAGTTGTGTGCGGCACTCCACGGTGCTAGCGCGCCCTACAGGCTAGAGATGGGCTTAAGCGTAAAAAAATAATAACACTGCTAAATGCTAATGCTAAAAATAATTAACACTTAAAATTAGCAGTTATTTTTAGCAACTGTTAAATTTAGTCACAGACAGATTTTTAACATAATTAATTCTCATTTCCTTCATATTTTTCACAGGCTTAGGACTGTTAACTTTTTCTGTTGGCGTATTTGTAATGAGAATCAATTTATTTACAACGATTTCTTTTTTTCATGTCTATTATTTTTGTATTTGTAATTTCTTCTAATCTTTTTATCTTATCCCGCGTAAACCTTCGTAACGAAGATCAGTCTTTATTTAACTCTCTTTAAATGTAATATTTCCGAATTCAGCAGTTAGCACTTAGCGGTGAGTTAAATCAACCCGCTCGCTAGTTGCTAAATAACTCGTGTTGAAACCAATTCAATAGAAACGGAACTTGTCACTGTCAGTTGTGACTGCTAGATTTAACAGCTATATCAGAACTTATTTAACAGGTGTTGACACTAAAAAAAAAAAAAATTAGCAGTGTTAATTTAGCAGCTTATTAATTTAAGACCCATCCCTACTACAGGCGCAGTTGTGTGCGGCACTCCACAGTGCCAGCGCGCCCCACAGGCGCAGTTGTGTGCGGCACTCCACGGTGCCAGCGCGCCCTACAGGCGCAGTTGTGCGTGGCACTCCACGGTGCCAGCGCGCCCCCCAGGCGCAGTTGTGTGCGGCACTCCACAGTGCCAGCGCGCCCCACAGGCGCAGTTGTGTGCGGCACTCCACGGTGCCAGCGCGCCCTACAGGCGCAGTTGTGCGTGGCACTCCACTGTGCCAGCACGCCCCACTGGCGTTGTGAGACACGCTATCAAGGAGACAGCGAAGACTCAGCCGCCTTGTTGGAAGCTGACGAGGACGTCAGAGCGTCAGGAGAGGCCGTGTTGGCTCAAAGTCACGCCATCAGCCAGTAGCCGTGCGGTTTGCATCCGGTCGACGTACGGCAACCGACAGAAGTTCATAAAACGAGGCGAGCGGCGGTGCAGCGGTCACTTTTTGCTTGGACGGCGCTCGGAAAGGACTTGCTACCCGACTATTATCGTGTGCTTCGCTAATTTTGGTTTATGTTTTTGCTCGTGTACTGATTATTCCATTTGCTAGTGCTATTTCTATTTGATTATTGTTTAAAATGTTTGTCTTGATATTTTTGTAAAAGTGTAATTCAAAAGATATTAAACATTGTTTATTTTGTTCACGTATTTCACTTCTGATTCCTAATAATATTATATTTTTGGTTAAACTTTTGTAAAGTTGAGGTTGAGGGAGGAGGAGTTTTTCCTTTGTTTATTGGGATGTGTTGTTTGTATCGGTATTGGCATGATGTGCAAAAACAAATTGTAAACAAAATGCGATTAAAATACTCGTAGGGAAGTAATCAAAAATATAATTATAAATATCTCGTGTCACGGTGTTTGGTCGCTGATTATTACCAAGATGGTAATGTTGAACTAGCACACTTGTTGTGAACACTAATAGGGTTGAAAAATTAAATAAAACCAAATTGTGTCCTGATCTAAGCTGGTATATATATTTTCTAAAACCACTCGAACCCAACCAAATCGATGTAACACAACGATAGCTTGCTTTTATTTTAAGCATCGCCATCTATCGAGGTCAAAAACAAACTTTTGTACTTTGACAAGAATTGTCAACTTATTACTACGGTTCTGCATGAACATACCGCCCACCAAGGACATTTAGTGACGGAATGTCCTTCTGACCTTATCTTTTATGTCTAAATTTTGCAATTTGTATACAGTGTATGTAAGCAATACTTCTTAAATCTACAAAGACAAACAACAAAAATAAACAATCTTCAATAACCAAAATCTTAAAAACCACATTTATCATATAATTTGACCTGCAGAAGTTTTACATAAACTTGATGAAAAAAAAGAACAATTCATTGAGCTATTGGTAAAATACATAGTTTGGAAGTTGGTCTCTTAATTGTAGAGGCTTTAGTACACAATGTGACCACACGGGTGAGGTTATCCTCACCGGGATGTTTCTTTAAATATTTACTGTCGAATGTGTCCTTCTTCAAAAATCGTCGGCAATACGCAACTACTCTAACAAATTCTCGTAGACTAGAATATTTTTCCAGAACTACGTGGTCTGGAGTTGCAGCTACGTGAACTTTTATTGTTTGCTCTAAATCTATTTTTAAATCCTTTGGCCTTTTGTACTCAATAATTTAGTTTTTCAGGAATGGCGGTCCAGAAAACCACAACTCATTCCCAACTAATGCACTGGGTAGTACTCCCCTTGAAGCGCAGTCTGCTGGATTCTCTTTGGTCGACACGTGGAACCATTGAGACGAACTCATTGTACTCAATATTTCAGCAGTCCGATTCGCAACAAACGTCTTCCACCGGCTAGGATGGCTATTGAGCCATGATAGCACTACTGTCGAATCCGTCCACGCTGAAATTCTCTCCTTTGGTATGTTTAAGACCTCTGCAGACTCTATCAATAGCTTGGCCAAGAGTACTGCTCCACATAACTCCAATCTAGGAATGCTAACCTGTTTAATTGGGGCAACTCTTGTTTTTGCAACCAACAATGAAACATAAACTTTGCCTGTAGGATCAATTACCCGCAAGTAAACAACTGCTGAGTATGCGGTTTTTGAGGCGTCACTGAAACCTTGCAATTCCAGATCACCAGTTGAACTAGTCTTCAGCCAACGAGGTATACGGACCTTGGTAAGCAACTTTAGCTCTTCGCGGTAAGTACCCCATTCTGTTACTAATTCCGTACTCAACTCCTCATCCCAACTAACACCTGCGAGCCATAACTTCTGGATAAACACCTTCGCTACAACCACACTAGGCGCTAACCATCCTAAAGGGTCGAACAAACGAGCTATGTCTGAAATTATAGATCTTTTTGTTACAGGTGCCGTCGTCAGCGGTGGGAGAGTTACTGCATACTGGAAGGAATCTTCGTGGCGGTTCCAGGTAAGTCCTAAAATTTTCGTAGTACTATCTAGTTTAATTTCCCTGTCCTTATTATTTACTTCCTTTTCCATTACTATGTCCTTTTTGTCCTCATTTTCCGTGCTTTTTTGACCTGTTTTCTGAATTCCTTCATTCATATCTATTGAACTTATTTTATCTAATAATTCCTGATTATTACTGTTCCATTTCTGTAATGTGAATCCTCCTTTTCCTAATAATTCTACCATTTGATTACAGATTTCTACACCATCTTCAATCTTCTCACATCCAGTCATCAAATCGTCCATATAAAAACAATTTAAAACTTTGTCTGCTGCATGTGGGAATTTATCTCCTTCATCATATGAAACCTGATGGAGTGATCTAACGGCTTGGTATGGTGCAGAGGCTGTCCCGAATGTCACCGTAATCAGCTCATAATCTCTGATTGGCTTTTCAGGATCATCTCGCCAGAGTATTCGCTGGAAGACAGCATCTTCATCGGCCACTCTAACTTGACGATACATTTTTATTATATCGGCCACTATACCAATTGCATGCATTCTCCATCTTAAAACAGTGTGTCTTAAGTCTGCTTGCAGCCTTGGTCCTACCATAAGCGTGTCATTAAGACGCAGTCAACGGGGGAACCGTAAAAACGACCTGTTTTTCGTCGCAGAGTTAGCCGTATTGCTACTTATTACAATTCCAAAAAAAAATACAGTGTATAGTCAAATGTATAGGTAAAAGACTTATGCAAAAATATTTTCTAAAAGTAATCAAGAACCTCGAAAAAAAAAAATCACAAAATCACAAAAAAATCACACGAAAAAACTTTTTCGTCTCGAAATGCTCAATATTTTGAGTGACAACTGTTATTTATTTTTTTACTATTAGAAAGGAAATTTAACCAACTAAAGACATATGTAAAGATATTTTAACATTACAGCGTATTTTTTTTTTTAATAAATTAAATCTGCGAACTATCGTTCATTTTGGCAGTCACGAGCATCAAACGCGTCGCCATTTTCAACCTTATTTGTTTAGGCGATGAGTTAAGCGCGCGCTCAAGGTCGCGGGCAGGTGATGTCGCCTTAAGTGACACTCCGTTCTTATTCTATTCTGAGGCGTTGAAAACGACACGAACCTTAGTAGTGATCCTATCGTTTTTTATCACCGCATGATGTGGTAGATAGACTGCTACATCTTTATTACTGTCCTCCTCTTTTACAGGTCTCATGTGTCCTAAATGTAAGTATTCATTAATTACATCTGTGTATTTTTCTTTTAAATCTGTGTCCTTACTTAATCTTTTTTCTAATGATCTAAATCTTGTTTCAGCTATATCCCGTGAACGTCCGGCCTTACAAGCAGGTTCTTCATCTCGGAATGGTAGCCGCACAATATATCTACCTGTATCATCTCTCTTAGTAGTTTTAGTATAAAAGTCTTCACACTGTTGCTCTTCTGGATTAAGTAATTTCCTTGTACTGGTTTGTTCTTCAATCTCCCAAAATTTCTTTAACATGTCATCTTCATTGACATGTGCACAATGTACCTTTATGGTTTTTGTGTTACAGTTTGAACTCTCACTACTTGGACTGACTACACCTGAAAGGACCCACCCTAAAGTGGTGCTCTGTGCGATAAGAGTGCCAGAAGGACTCTTGACTATACCTTCCTTCACAATGTAGCAGTAAGCATCTGCACCCAAAAGAATATCTATTTTATTAGGTGTGTTAAAATTAGGATCTGCTAGATACAGATTGTTTATGGCAATCCAATCCAATGAACTAGTGTTAACACTTTTCTCAGGCAAGTACGAAGTAATCTTACTCAAAACATAGGCGTTTATTTTGAGTTGAAAATCGATATCAATTGTTGACTGAATTGTCATATTCACCATGTACTTTGCAATGGTTGATCTATCGTCACCTAAACCTGAAACGATACCTCTGACTGGAATTTTCTTCAGTCGAAGAAGTTGGACTGTGGCTTCTGTAATAAAACAGGCTTGTGAACCTTGGTCTAATAATGCTCGAACTGATTGAAATTCACCCGTTTTGGACTCGGCTTTTACTAGTGCAGTGCCTAATAAAACCTGACTGGGCTTAGATACTTTGCCCGTAGACAAGCATGTAACTATCGGATTGTCACTAGTTGACGAACTAGTATTATCCGTAGTCGACTTTACGGTAGCGTCTTTGTTCTCTCCGTTAGGTTCTACATTCGGATGCAGCAATGAATGGTGACGCTTGTTGCAAACCTTACACGCAGTCTGTTTTTTACAGTCGTATACTCTATGATTGCTGCCCAAACAATTAAAACAGATGTTATTCTTAGCAACGAATTCGCGTCTACTTTCCGTGGGCTGCTTTGCAAATTCCTTGCAGAAACACAGCTTGTGGACTTCCGGGCAATATTCACAACGCATATTGGACGGCTTTGTGGAAAGCATTGCTTTTGAACTGGAGACCTGTGAACTATTACTGGCCTGGTGAGCCACGGCTTTTCTTGGTTCTATGCATTCTAATGCACGAAAACGACGTTCAATAAATATTTTAAGTTCCTCAAAGGTGGAAAAATCTGAACTTGAACTGCTTAACTCCCATTGTTTTCGCGTCTCATTATCTAATTTGAATGTGACTATATGGATGACGATAAGATCCCATGTGCTCACATTGACGTTTAAATTTCTAAGTGCATTAAGGCAATCACTTGTGGTATCTAATAACTCTTTTAAGCCGGCAGCTGATTCTACATTTAATCGCTTTTGGCTGAACAACCTTTTCAAAATACAATTGGCAAGATACTTTTTATTAGCATAACGCTTTTCCAACTGAGCCCAACATTCACTATAGTTGGCATCTGTAATTGGTGTATACCTAATCAACTGTTCGGCTTCACCAGTAAGATGACTCTTAAGATAGTGCAGTTTTTGCACATTATCTAAAGATGCGTTATTATGAACAAGCGACTTAAAAAGATCGTGAAAGGCTGTCCACTCACTGTATTTGCCAGAAAAATTTGGAATTGTGATCTTGGGCAACTTTACTAATGAATTAGATGGCTTAGAAGAACTATTATTGTTAGATACACTACTTACCGCTACCGGTACCGCTTCTCTAGGACTGATCTTATTTAAAGTTGCTTTCATCAAACTTTTACATGAAATAAACGTATCTTCGGTGGAGTCGTACATATCGACCACCTTTTGACCTATGTCTTCTACCTTAAAACGACCATAAAGTTGACATTTGGTCTCCTTAAATAAAGACCAATCTTTTTCTAAACATTCGAGCCTTGTCTCGATATATTCTACTGTCAATCTATCTTTTGGACTCTTTTTAAAATTTGTAAATGCCTTTTGGATAACATTTTGATGGTCTTTCAATTTAAAAAAATTAAATAAAACCAAATTGTGTCCTGATCTAAGCTGGTATATATATTTTCTAAAACCACTCGAACCCAACCAAATCGATGTAACACAACGATAGCTTGCTTTTATTTTAAGCATCGCCATCTATCGAGGTCAAAAACAAACTTTTGTACTTTGACAAGAATTGTCAACTTATTACTACGGTTCTGCATGAACAGTCGCACTCCTCGGAAATGACTCGACCGATCTTCATGTTTTTTTTTTTGTACATTCAGTAGGTCTGAGAATTAGTCACTGTCGCATTTTTTTTTTATTTAGGGAGTAGTTAGCAAAAAGTGCATTGTAACGCATCCCGGGTACAGCTAGTACCTATTTTACTTTATTACTAGCTTATGCGCGACTGCACTCCTGTGGAGTTCAATAATTGTAACACAGGATCATAGAGGGATATAAAGTATCTTATGTATTACTCCAGGTTAGAAACTATTTTCGTAAAACTTCATCGAAATCCGTTTAGTACTTTTGGCGTAAAAGAGGAACAAACATCCACCCATCCTCACAAACTTTCGCATTTATAATATTAGTAGGAAGTAGGTTAAGATGAGATAATTTTATTACACGGACGAAGGCCACGGGAAACAGTGTTAGTATCTAAATAAATAAAGAAGTTCTCATTGCAATTACAAACCGCAATAAAGCCTACCAGGGCAGCAGAAACATCGTTCATCCTATTTTTTTTCAACCGAGAAAAACCTAGAAAAAACGACTTCTTTCGGATGACCCCAAAACAAAAGAGTTTCTTTCATTTGCAGCCCACTTCTTACACGATGGGACAATGCCCCTTTGTTCTGCCCGTGATTATTAACATGAAAATACTATGATTCTGTACTTGGTTCCGCTTGTGTGGTTTTTTTCACGTTGTTCTTTTGTTTTTTTCTCTTTTCGGAGGGCAGAACATTGATTAGTTGACATTGGTGGGTTAAAAACATTAAAAATTACAAAACACACGTTACCAGCGTATACGTTCGCATGTCTCTAATCCCCGAAGCGTTGGGTGGAGGTTTACCTATGGTACACCCATCATTTCACCAATTATGTTTAAATCCCATGTACCTACGTTTTTTTACCATTAACCGTCCTCATGGATAAACCTTTTATCACATAGTTTGACCGGCTATCTAACCCAGGGTACCTGATGAAATGAAAAAAAACTCATACCTCAGGTTCTGCAGTAGAGTTTGCGATTACCAAACCAATGCATGCAATTTTAAGTGTTTATTTTTTAACCCACCAGTTTTCCTCTTAAGCTTCAAATTAACCCTTTCAAAATAACCATGAAATTAACAATTCTTACAACCTGTTCCAAAAGTGTACAAATAAATACAATGATAACGAAAATATCTTCCCGGATTCTCTCCTATGTTTTGACAATAATTACGAGAATTTCAACAGGATTGTTATCAAGGGGGTTAGAATTGTTGCAAAGACGAACAAACAGACCCTTTTACTTATTATTTAGATAAGCAACCTTGTAATTTACACGTAAGAATTATTATTGTTTGAAACAATGTATTGCGCTTTGCGACAATCCATTCAGTTGTAACGCGGAAAGGACTGCTTTATTTAGCTTTAAAGAAATGTTTATTGTTTGTTTCTGTGTTTGGTTTTAATAAATGGGAGTTTTAAGTTTTAATACTAGGTCATTGGGTAACACAGAGCTCCGTGGCTAAGTGACAACAGTCATGCGGATAAATTTTCAGGTTGAGCAGCGAATGTCTGCCTAAGTTTGTCTGTGGATGGGTGGCCAATAAACACAGACTGAGTTTGCTTCGTGGTTTGGAAAGCACGTTAAGTTGTTGGCCCCAGCTGTCATTTTTTAGATCATTGACAGTCGTTACAGGTAGTAAGTGGCCTGAAAGTCTGACAACAAGTCTTACCAAAGGGTATCATAAGTATTACCCAGTACTAACTGGGTTTTGGAGGTCAGATAGGCAGTCATGCAGTGATGCTAGCGAAGGAGGTGGCGGAACGAGAGAGGGAGCGATCCTCTCAACGTCCCAGCCGCCGCGGAAGGCGCGGAAGGCGCTCCGGTCGTCGGGGGCCACGTGATGGCTTCTGGTCACCGTAGACGCGGGCCTGCGGACGGTGAGTAATGGGCTAGCTCGCCGTCCGGCCGTCGTCATGACGGCAACAGACCGTGTCGGCGGCGCGTTCGTGTTCCACGCGCGCCTCAAAGAGATGTCAGCAAGGAGGGGCCCGCAAGGGCCGACGCCCGTCGGGGCCGCGGTATTTTGTACTAGATTACGTGGCCTCGGCGCAAGGGCAAAGAAGGAACATGGGTTCGGTTTTTAGTCAGTAGAAGTCTGACACTCCCCTTCGCTCTGCCCAAGAGCGGGGGGGGTCATTCGATGATTTTCCACCCTACAAAAAAAAAAAAAAGATAGGCAGTCATTATCATCATCATCAGCCCACAAAGCTCCCACTGCAGGGACCCAGGCCTCCTCTCTAGGAGAGGGATGGGCTATAATCCACCACGCGGGCCCAGTGCGGGTTGGTAGATGTCACATGTCTTCGAATTTTTTGGTTCTAAGACTTTGGTGCTGCCGGGTTTCCTCACGATGTTTTCCTTCACCGTTTTTCAGATAGGCAGTCGTTCCGTATAAATTACCTACTGGTATTCAACTGCATCCAGTAAGACTGGAAGCAAAACCTAACATAGTTGTGAAAAGACTATAATAGGCAGATGTTGTTGAGATTCCGGACACACAAAAGGATGAAATTAAAAAAGTGTTAACTTTAAACTACCAAAAAGCTGCGATCATGTTTATTAACTACACAAAAACCTCGACGTTTAAAAAAATATTTTTTACTTAAAACAAAATGAACACTGAACCGAAACATATCGATTCATTAACCAACGATAAACAGCTACGTAAACCGCGGGCCGCTTCCTTCCCAACATCAATATTAAAACGAATCGGTTTGGTATACGGAAATCAGTGCATTTTACACAGATTGCATAACTAATGGAGTGATAAGTGGGCCAGTTGCAGAAGAAAAACGAGCGCATGCAACGCATATGAAAATTGTTACCACGATGGATAGTTGTTCAGTTGATGAGCTTGTAATACAGTTTGGTTGGGTAACTACTTAACTAGGTTAATTATAGCGATGTGGAATAAGTTTTTGATGTCCTGTATTTTTGTACGTATTCATTATTTTATTTTGCCACTGTTGGGCACTGGCCTCTCACATTACTTTCCAATTCATTCGGTGTGCAAACCACTTCTCTGGCCAGTCAGACAAGAACGAGTCCATATCGTCACGCTAGCGTTTCTGGGGCCTGCTTCGGTGACAACGACCTTCTTCAGGCACGGATTGTGATGTGTCCTGACCCATCCTGATATATGACCAATCCAGTCCCATTATAACCTCTTTGTTTTCATTCAATCTTAGAAGAAGAAAAAAACGTATTTAAATTTAAGCCCACTTCATTTTGTTTTCTACTCTTTGCCAAAATTAACAATACAACAAACTACCTACGCAGTAGTCATAAGTCCATACCATAGTCATCATAGTCATAATGTATCGTCGGTCATAGTCCGACTTTGAGTAGTTCTTCGAATTGCCGTGAAATGACCGTATTTTCGTTCAACTAATTTTCTTTGTCGAAATATTGTGGAGGAATATTTGTTACGGACTCCATTAATTTAATATGTAGTATGTGTTCATATTTTAAGCTGTTTTAATAGTGTACTGTGCTGGAATTGTCACAAGAAAACACTAAATGGCCCAGAAATTGATTGTGTATTTAGCATCGATGCATACCTGATCACGAATAGTATTATTGGAAAGCATCCCACTAGGTGGACAGATAACTTGGTGAAGATTGCGGGCATCCGCTGGATGTGAGTGAGACGCACGGGACCTGTCAATGTGATGACTTTTTGGGGGGGGGGAGCATATCCAGCAGTCTTTCGGCTGAAATGATGATGATAACGTAAACAGAGATTTTACAGGATAAATCAGCACACAGCCTCAATCCAGCAACATACCACCAAAAAGAGCAATCCAAAAGGATTTACAAATCGCCGAACATCGAATTTTTAATCGGCCTACCCATACAATTCACTTTAAACTGGACTGTTTAATCATGAAAAAATGATTTCGTAAAAGAGTGCAGGGATCACCCACACAATAAGTGCTTAAATGGAAGAGGATTATAGGCTTTCATCTCGTTATTTCGCAAAAATGTCACTTGAAATTATATACGGGCGTGGCTGAATACATCCATTTAGATTGTGGTCTGATAAACTGGACTGAAATGTTCTGCATGCGACTGATGCAATGGGATTATTACTTGATTGGAGTTCCTTTTTTGTGGTAATGCCGTTGAGGGTGAATTAAGTGTGATTTATTGCTGGTTCTGGTTCGGTACTCTTTACTGTTCTATGGGTGATTGATCGACTATTGTATTAATATTCAACATCATGCCTAAAGGGTGGGACGCAACTTGCGTCGACACCCTTGCGCCATCCCATCTTCCTAGCACGGTGAGCTGTGCTGGGGCGGCTGCTGCAGGTGCTGAAAACCTCAAGCGGCGCAAATACAACAACTTAATTGGTAGTTATGTGATTGAGCCGTTTGGGGTTGAAACTCTGGGGCCTTGGGGTCCGAGTGCTCACCTAATTTTTAAGGAAATTGCCAAGCGGTTGGTCGACTCTTCACGTGACCAGAGGGCTGGCCTATTCTTTGGCCAAAGAATCAGCATTGCCATCCAACGTGGTAATGCTGCCAGCCTTCTGGACACTTTTCCTGTTGACAGCAATGTGGACGAATTTTTTGACGCCCTGTAATTCTTCTCTTTTTGCTACTTGTATATATTTTATCATTATTTTAGTTCTGTAAATTGTAGTTTGTAAATATTGTAAATAAACATCATGCCTGAAATCTCCGAAGGTTTAAGCGGAAGTGTAACTAATAGTTCCACAGTGTTATTGGGTTTTTCAAAGATTTACAAATGCCAGGCCAGGATCAACGGCTTAAAGTACTTTCCGAGGCATGGAAGAAACTTGGTATGTAATGGGTGGTTTTCTCAACCACAGCCCATCAGCCAATGAAAGCGCGGTTTAGATCCGAAGCTGTTATTATATAGCCTCGAGCTCTTCGAAGTAGCGGACATTATCCAATTACAAATAAAATGGCGATCCAGAAAAAGTGCCTGTAACGGTCTCCATCAATCAATAATAAATCGTATTAGAAATAAGTACCTCCAGCACAGTATCCTGAACAAGAGAAGAGGGAGCTGACTACTTTATACTTTTCGCTCGTCATCCACTGCCTGACTTTTCCCAACTACGTTGGGGTTGACTTCCAGTCTAACCGGATGCAGCTGAATACCAGTATTTTACACACAGTGACTGGCTCTCAAAACGGTGAAGGAAAACATCGTGAGGAAACCGGCATATCTTAGAACCAAAAAATTCGAAGACATATGACATCTACCAATCCCCACTGGGCCCGCGTGGTAGATTATAGCCCATTCCCTCTCAAACAGAGGAGGCCTGAGTCCCTGCAGTGGGAACATTAATAGGCTGATGATGATGATGATGACTGGCTGTCTGACCTCCACAACCCAGTTAGTACTGAGTAATATGAAACCCCTCGGTAAGGCTGCCTGTCCACACAAGCGGAGCGAGGCTGCGGAGGGGAAAAAGACTGCATAAATCTTCGATCCTGTCCCAGTGTGCAATCCTATTGGTTAATATTTGTCAATTTTCAGCCTCGCTCCGCTTCTGTGAGGCAGCCCTGGTCGTCAAACTCTCGGACCAATGACTACCTGATACGAATGTCAGAAACATGCTTTTCGAGGCAAGAAGGAAACTTGGTATGTAATGGGTGATTATGGGTGGTTTATCCATCCAGAGGCCAACCTAAGCAAGCGCGGCTTTAGGTGAAGATAGATCCGAGAAACTGTTTTTATCTACCCACGAGCTCTTCAAAGTAACGGACAATATCCAATTACAAATAAAATGGCGAGCACGAAAAAGTCCCCTATAACGGTCTCCATCAATCAATAATAAATCGTATTACAAATTAGTAGCTCCAGCACAGTATCCCGAACAAGAGAACTGGCTACTTTGTACTTTTCGCTGACAGATCTAATTTGCAATTCAATGGGATAAAGACTGTTACTCGTATTTATTGGATTCGTTAGATATTTTTGTTCTATTGACCTATTTTCGTGCACGTTCAGGGAAATTTATTGAAAAAAACTAGTACTCTTCCCTTGCTTCACGTGTTTTTTTTCATCAATAAATATCAAAGTTTTTTTTTAGGTATTAAAGTGTTATATAAATGTATTGTATAGAAGCCAGCACATTAAGGTACTAAAATAATTATGTCAAAAAATTTTAACATATTTAACGGCAGATTCACAGTTGATTGGAAAATTTTTACAGTTCCGGTTAACTTGATGTTGTTGTTCAGAAAAAGCTTTAGGAATACAGTATCTAAAATAATCTAAATGATTGTGAAAACCGCATCATAACTTCTTTGGGACATTATAACTATAAGAACACACGGGTCACCCAGACGGACACAATAAGCAACTTTTCGAGTTATAGTTTCTTAATATAGGGAAGTTTCTAATTCTGGAATATTCTGGGTACCTATTATTCTTTTGTTTTGTACCGAAGTAAAGTTTTCTTTGAGATTTAAAGGAGAATTGCCATGTTCTATTTCTGGTGCAGATCTAAGGAGCTTAAAATAGGAGTCTGACCTTTGATCGTGTTTCTAAAGCTTTTGTTTTCTCATTTTTTGTATTTTTACTTTAAACCATACGTCAATACGTCTGAATGTAAAAATACTGACAATAACAGAGATTGGAATATAAACTGGTGGAAAGTTAGGCTGGCCACAATAATTGTGGCCAGCCTAACTTTCCACCAGTTTATTTCTTTCAAAATACCAGCCACGCATAAATCCTTTTATTAATAAATACCTAGCTAGGATTCGTACAAAAGAAGTATTGCATAAGATAACATCCTGACATCACTTGCCTTACTGAGAACAGTAGTTTCCCCAATACCCTGAACTATAAAGGAGTACATTGAAGCTTGCAATATTGTAAAGTGATGAATCTTGGAATCACCTACAACGTTGCATAGTGTATTACCAACCTACAAATTGCATGGTAACCCGTTTCTCAGTAGTTGTGTTAGGATATATTGTCCTTTGTCATTGACTCTAAGGCCGCTTTCACATTAAGACGTTAGCAGCGCAACAGTAGCGTGGCAAAAGCACATTCCTTCACATTGTAAGAACAGCCGTAACAAAACCGTTAGTCCTTTAAAGGGTGGTCCCAATGATACGACAATAAATGAAACCACTCGTAGTTCTAGTTTTGGCAAAGAAATTTAGGTAGGTTGGTGCCTGACGATACGACAACGATTTCGGTGTTTAGGGTTTATTTGATAGTTTAAAAAATGATCCTATGAACTAGTACTACCAGTGGTTTCATTTATTGTCGTATCATCGGCACCACCCTGTATAGTCGCGTGACTGTCGCGCTGCTAAAATTGCCATAAAACGGTCTATTGAAAGCGGTCTTAAAATTGACACTGCAATGACAGAATATGTTAAAACTGTCTGTGCACTCAAAAAAATTCAATAATTTCAAAATTATTTTATTGAAAGTATTGGATAAAACTGGATAATCAGTACTTTTTGAACGCTAAAGTTTACAAAAGGAGTCCCACAAGACGGTCACACCTCGCCATTTCCAAGTGTTTTAGCTGAGTAGAAGCAGTGGTGGAACCTAGAGTCATCATTTTGGTCTGTTAGGATCGAAAACCATTTTTTTACAACAGTTGTTTTGTACAAAGTTGGATTATCTATTCAGACTCTATCTACTTACGATATCATTGAAAAACCAATAACGTGTTTATTGGCGCAGTGGCTGAGCGATTGACTACTGCGCTGCGTATCGCGGGTTCGATCCCCGTACGGAACAAATATTTGTAAGACCTACAGATATGAAAAAAATATAGTGTGCGGCAACGTTTCATAAAAACAAGAAAAAGAAAGAATTAAGATGGCGTTTAGCTTTAGTATTAGTGAATATGAGGAGATTTTTCATAATCAAGTATTCGCAGAGTAATTATGATTCATCTTAGGACCAAAATACTTCGGCTTACTGTGTCATCTATCAACCAATTAACTCTGCATTCGCCTTTCCGACATCCTCCACAAACCTAAACCAATACTCAATACTCAATACTTTATTGCATTCCCTAGTGTGTACATACATGTAACAGTTGGTATGTTAAAACATAGAATCAATTATGGACCCTGTCGGGCACAGCAAAGTTAATTTTTATAGGAGAGAGGATGAAGGCGTCTTTTTAATAGAATAACAAAATAAATAATATTGGTTTAAAATAGTGTCAGTAAGATAGTTAATTATTTGCTATGAAGGTATTTAAATATTTAGTTTAAAGTTATATTTATGTGTTTTGTTTTATATATTGCATGAATTATGATGAATGATGAATTGAAAATGAAAGAAATTATGATGAATTATATTATTAATAATTAAAATAAATTAAATACTTTTTTAAGTGTTTTAGGTATTATGTCAAAATAGTTTTTATTGTCATTGAAATTTAGCATTAAAATATTCGTCAATAGTGTAGTAGCTTTTGGTTATTAAAAATTGTTTTAATTTATTGATAAAGGCATTATGATTATTTATATTTTTGATGTATTCCGGTAACTTATTGTAAATTTTAATGGACATAACGAATGTATTAGAAGAGTGCATTTTTAATCGTGAAGTAGGTACGTTAGGTAGGTATGTTTAATCTGCTTTCATGTCTAAATGCAATTTTTGTTTGAATATCTCCTCTTTTGGTATAGAATTGCGGATATTTTCGTACAAATTTACAAATTTCAAATATGTAGAGGCAGGGCAGGGTTAATATTTTAAGGTATATAAAATGAGGTTTACAGGAGTCCGTATCTTTGATATTTATTAAGATTCTAATTTTTTTTTTCTGTATAGGGAATAATGTAGGGGCGTCTGTACTATTTCCCCATAAGATAACTCCATACTTGAGCCAAGCAAATGCGTACGCGTAATATGTTACTACCGTACATACCGTACAGTTAACCATCTAAGCATACGCTTTTAAATTTTTATCTCTACATCTTCTTTAAAAGACAGGTAAAAATGGTCTGTTATATCAATGAAACGGGTATAAGTACCAAAGCCTTCCTCGATTCTGGTGACTACTGGTAATAAAAGAAAATACTACGACGCCACCAGCTATTTTCCTCAATTCAAATGAAAAAAATTACAAAAGGTAAAGTGCCCAAGTGTAATCGTAAAAGTGTTCTAGCTATAAAATACCCGTCAGTTAATTTGTACCATCGAAGTAACAGCTCGAGATACCTTCGTTTTGTCGGTAACGGTGTGGCCCAAATTTGTAGAGGGAAGCGAGTTAAAAAATTCTTAAAGATGGTAATAAAAATGTTTGCTTTGCTTAGTTATTGAAAGCATTAAAAGTTTTTAAAATAATGTTTTTTTTTTATTATTTCTATAATTCAATACAGTGACAATATTTTATAGATATCTTTAATACAACATACAATAACATGTTATAGAGTTAGATCCCCTGGCTCCCAAACTAGGTTTCCACCTGTGACTTGGGAGACAGTGTTTCGTCATTACAAAATACATAATGTATGTCATAGACTCATAGTTATCCAAAAATATGTAATACCGAAAAGAAAACAGTAAGACAAGCTGATAAAAAGAAACGTACGTATAGGAGTACTAAAGCCAGTACAGCATTCTGACTACGCATCGCTTATTGTCCCTATATTATAGCGAGACGGGTCAATTAGTGTGCGCAGATTATTCTGATAACGTTAACAAAAATGTTTACCTCATAGTTGCGCCAACGAGGTTAATTTCAGCTATAATGCCATGTCACTGTCGCTATCTAACACTGATTTTCAAATAATCCGTTACAGATGAGTCACAAAGTAAATAACAAGATTTTAAATCAATCAAAGACAATTATTGCCGAAAAGTATTTTATAGCCATAGATTGCAACCACTAAACCTTGACAGTGGACAACTGAATCGCTTTTTTGGATCACTTAGGATATCTTGAAGATACAATCGTTCTGTATGCCTAGGTAACCTAGCGGGTACAAGAAACGGAAAGTCTAATGTAAAGATGCCGTATAAACACATTCATCCTTTGCCTGACAGATACTGAAGGGTAAATTAATAGCAACAGACTTTCTGTTAGGATAGATTAAAGATTGAGGGCTAAGATTCATGGAAAAATCGTTCGCGAAAATCGATCGAAAACCAGCACTACACCAAGCAACTGTATTTTTATTCTTGCCAAGGTCACGCATAGCAATAGAGATGAGTGTTTAGTAAACGACAAATATTATTTTGAATCATTTTATAAAAATTATTGGTGGGAATGGCCATATTATTAGTGTTTGCATAATCTTAACGTAAGTTGAGTTTTTTAGTTCAAATAAAACTAAAGACGCTCGCTTTCCGCTTGTTACTTGCACCAACCCCCTGGAAGGAGGAGGAAAACAAGCGTCACTCCCGTTTCCTAGCCCGAAACGAGATGACACCTTGAGTAATAGTCCCAGCATTCGTGTCACATCAGACCTTCACATAATTTTTCTTTTAAAAATATCGTTTGTGCGAACGAGGTGAAGTTTTTTTCTATTTCGCTTTGTTTTTGCGTTATTTTTTTTTTGTTTATTTTATTGGGCTTTTATTCGGAGTTTTATTACGATCTGTACTTATTTATTTAAATATGTTTTTAATTATTAAATTATAATATTATAATTTTCCTTTTTGTTAAGTAAATAAAAATAAATAAACACAATACATTATGCTCGATCCATGTAACGTATATGACTCAAATACAAAGAATTGAAATGTCTATTACCTACTAATAATATACAAGCAGACAAAAAAGTTATTCCAGGATCCGCATTGCGTATTTGAGAAAGTGAATTAGGTTAGTAGGCACGTCTCTTTTACTAAATGCTATACGAAGTAGACGAAAATAACGTCGACTTTTTATACGAAACAATGTTCACCTTTAATCGATTTAATTTTAGAATAAAATTTTTAATCGATTTTCATAATCATTTTATAAGTCTATTCACCTCACTAATTACTGTTATTTTTAGCCTTTATCAACCCAATGCGACTTCTAGGTAGTTGGATTCAGAACCACGATTAGTCACTGATCGTTGGGTTGCTTGGTCCAACTCATCCTGCCATCTTATAAAAGCAGGTTTGACTTAACAATGTTTTTTTTTACATACTACTTATGCTCGCCTGATTTGAAGCGATGATAATATAGGGGAGTTTGCGTACCTGTAAGAAACCGATTAATTTTTGACACTTATTGAGCATGAAACGGTAAAAACTTTCAAAGCAATATTGAACACTTTTTGTAATTTTGTTTTAACTAGAACACTTGGTTCTAGTTCAAAAACAAAATTACAAAAAGTTAACAAAGTTCTTACAGGTCACCAGACTTTATATTCCGGACCTAATTTAAAATTATTGGAAATTCAAAAAAGCCAACGGAGTTTACAATAAAATTCATAGTGTTCGTAAAGAAGCATTTACATTGAGCAATCTAGACGCACGTTTTTGTCTTGATTAGATGACTGCTCTCATGTGTACGTTATTATTATTATATCTAGCCCGTATTGTCCCACTGCAGGGCAAGGCCTCCCTCGATTCCTTCCAACGATCACGATTCCGTGCTACTTCTATTCAATTTATATTTCTATCAATGTACGTTTAGAATAGAATTATGTTTTTATATTCATAATTTTTTGTTCAAGCCATTTGGTTGAACTCACACTTATTCGGTCGCACAAAGCAGGTGAAAAAAAAACACCCATAGTCTAACTTCTCTGCTGGGCCTCTCTTTGCTTGTGTCAAGCTCCACTCTCTTGTGCCAGTCTCATCCCGGATATTCCCGCAAGGGCAACAATGTCGTTTGCCCATCTCACAGCCGGACAACCAAGATTTCTCTTTCCATTTATTGGACGCCACCCGGTCCACAGCTTTACCTACTACTTTATCTGCCATCGCCGCGCCTAGCTACGTGTCCTCACTGCTCAAACTTAAACTGATTTAATTGCTAAATTACGCCAACCCAAACATGGTGCGTTTACCATAACCGTAAATTGATTTCAGTTTATTACAAAGAGCGCATTCAAACGAACTACAAACGAATATGTTTGTTTCTTGTCCCAACGAATGTTTGCTTTCAGAACACCAAGTGAAAACACATCTTAAGAAAACTCAGAACTAATTTTACGGTCCACTGGTGCTATTTGCGCGCATCTAACTTCATTGCAAAGTGATTTTCCTCTTTTCCTACACACGATGGCACAGGTTGCGAAAACGTGACGACACTGTGTTGGAAAATTAAAAACTTATTGTTTTGCCGTTATAAAATTGGTACGTGTGCGCACTGTGTAAAGCAGTTGGAAAATGCAATTGTGTTCGGAAAGCGCTTTATTTGATGTTGAGATTGGAAATCACTGAGGGTGCACGTGTTTTCTTGTCTTCGATATAAGTTAGAGAAGCGAAGTAAGGCAGAAGAAAATATGCTTTATCAACCACAAATAAATTGAGAAGGAAAAGATGATGGAGGCGAAAAATCTTAGAACTTTGATCTACTGGAAACGTTCACAAAATATTACGGACTCAAATCAAATACTGTATGATTATTAAAATTGTTTCAGTGTTCATTTGCAGATTTTGGATATTAAGATTATCAAAATGTTTATAAAAGAATTAAAACATAGAAAATTGACTGAGTAACCTGCCAACTATCGGTAGACTCGGTGTATATTATAAACAAAATAGAGTAATTTTAATTTCGAAACAAAAGCTAGAAGCAAGAACTAATTTTCTCACAACGCTAAATGAGCGAGTGTGACAAGAAAATCAAGACTGACGGCGACAACCAAATTATTAAAGAAAATCAGCGAGGAAAAGAGAGAAAAGCATAAATTGACTTTATCTCACTGTGCAGTCGTAAGCATGGACTAGAAGAAAATAATCTACATACATTATGGGACGGGCACCTGTCACGCTGCAGAACAGAGATTGCAATGTAGCGATTTTATTATTCTAGGTCTTGCTGCACTTGTAGAAAGGATTGCTTTTGTTGCTGCAGTTTCTTTGAACTTACTTTGACTTTGAGATCTATAGGCAATGAGTTTTTGGGATTGTTTCAAACTCAAATTATATCATGTCTGTTTCTTCCGCACTCGTCTCAGCTGGTCACCTCCTTTCTAGCCCTAATTATCATCCCAGACACAGTCCATTTTCTGGTCTGCCCTTACTCTGATAAACATCTACATCCATACATGCTCAATAAGCTACAAAAGACCAAATAAACTCCATAGACACTCTTTTCAGGTAATAACTTTTTATAAGCCTATCGTGCTTTGTACCTGTCAAGTATGTTGAGTATTGTGTAAAACTGTCTCATAGTTGCGTAGCCTTGACGACGACATGACGAACTTAAACGACCGATGGTTTCATAAATGTCCTGCTTTTTTATTGGCGAATTTGTGCAGTTTTTATTTCTAAACCAGGTGCCAGGTTAGTCTAAAAGGCAACTCGAACATAGATAAAAAAACTTATTATGCAAAAAAAACTTAAGATGCATCCATGTGCGTTTCTACCAGGTACAGGGGGTCTAAAATGGCCACTTGCGTTCAAAACCGTAAAATAGAAGTTTCATAATAGTAAGTTCTGCGTCTGTGAAAATTTTACGAATTTTAACGCAATTCATATTATTTTCCTATTATGATCTATTTTCCTAAATGGTTACAGACCCAGTGTCCATCATGAAAGGTCCATTTTACGCTTTCTAACGCAATTCATATTGTGATCTGCTAAACTGGCCATTATAGATCCCCAGGTCAACTGCCCTGTTTCAGCAGTAAGGAATTTTCCTAGAACCTACTTGTATGTAGGTACATTATTCTGATTTCTTTAATAAAAACATTAACACAGTAATTGCAACCATAATTTTATTTATACAGTCCCAGATTTCAACAAAACTAGATTTTGCAGTAATTCACGAAATCATAAAATAAACAGTTCGGGGTTAACGAGAAATTATAGAGGGTAGAAGTTTAAACTATAATTATGGGCGCTTATTCGGAATTTTGAAATGGCCAATTTACCGTTGTTTGGCTCGTCTTAATAGCAGAAAATGTTTCCATAAAACGCCATAGTTTGGTTTTGTTTGCGTTGGTTAACTATTGTTTTGTTGATGAGGGACTTGTTTACAGGCCTGCAAAGTTTTGTTGAATCAAAGTAATGGTTATAAAGCCACTGTTACTAACCAGTGTCTGTCTGTAATTTTGTGTTTTCTGTTCTCAAACCTTTTTTTTTAATTATTTCAGACTGAACCGAAAGGTCCTCGTTGGTCTAGTCGTCGTAAGCTCGATTGCTGTGCATGAGGTCTAAGGTTCGATGCCACGTTTGGGCAGTGTTATTGGGTTTTTCGATCAGGATTTTCGCAGTTGCAGCCATAATTTGTGCCCAGTTGATTGCAATTGGCCATGGATGGATGGATGGACTTTACATGGGGCTAAAACATACTGGCGAAATGTGGGTGTACCTAATATTTAGGCACATCTCTGTCTAACCTTTCGGGGTATACTGGTGTTATGTTATGTACTAAAAGTATGATCTTCTGCCTGCCATGAAGGACCAGCCGATTAAGACCTCCATACTAAATAGGGTAGTTGACAAAAAAAATCTAATTAGTCCGTCAGATAGATTTCCAAAAATATTGGACACGTATTTTATCTTTTTACACGTAAACCAAAAATGAAGACGATACAGTGCTTCGAAAACTCATGTGACGTCACATCGCACTACATTTTTTACCACGTAGTAACGTCAAAAGCCCCCTCTCCCGATCTTTGACGCGTTTTATCTTCGTCAATTTTTATTCATTTAAGAAAACAAAAAACACGTATCCAATATTTTTCGATAATCTAACTGACGGACTAAACGGAATCATATTTTTTTGACCCAGGACACATCCCTATTGTAGCATGAGGTACAGAACTTAACAATAAAAAAACATCTTATCCACAAAAAAAACACCTATTTTTTTCTGTAGCCAGACACAACATTAATAATTACGTATAAAAATGGCCAGGAAAATAATTAAAAACGGCCTGCTTTATATTCGAGGCGCGTAGAGCGGTTTTTGTCCGCAAATTGCAAAGATCTTTTGGTTTATTCAGAGTGTGCCATGCGCTCACTGGTCCCATTCGCTAGGCTAATTTATAATTTCCGCGATTAGACCAAAGTTTTTTATTAATTTTTCGCTCTTACATGACACCATTTTTAATACGGCGAAAGCGACAAAAGAATACGTTTTTATTAAATCTCGATTTCGTTATTACGAGTTTCTTATATTGCTTTTTATTTCTTAATTGCTTGAGTTCTATTTTTATAAAAATACATTTGATGCGAGCTTATTTGATATTCTTTATTGAAAAGAAATTAATAATAAGGTTTTGTATTCAAATTATTCCTACGAGGAATACATTTTGGTTGTTGTTGGGCCGCAAGAACTAATTTTGTTTTGAAGAACTAATTTCAAGAATTAATTAGCACATAGACTGGTTTCTGAAAGTTGAAGATCTCAGAATAAACAAATATGACACCTGTAAGGTAATTTGAAAGTCGGCTGTCAAACTTTTGGGTCACAGGCTATCTGTCACAGATTTACAAATAACAGCCGGGACCAACGGTTTAAGGGCTCGTTTACGAAGACGCGGGGCGTTGCGCGGCGCGTGCAGAAGGATCATCTTGTGATTTTTTATTAATTTACTGAGAGATGGGTCCACCGCAACAAACCCTGCATTTTAATCTCACGAGCGAAAAAAAGCTTCTCGTAAAATCGACGTTTGAAATCGTTAACTTTTTCATATATTGCCATGTGTTTGAATTAAAAACGCAGCACGCGCCGCGCGACGCTCCGCCTGTTCGCATGTAAACATGCACTAAGGTACTAACGAAACACGGAGGAAACTCGATATGTAATACGTGGTAACACATCCTCGGACCAACTTAGGTAACATATTTCAACCTTTATTTTGAGGGGTTGGGAAATCATCAAATGACTCCTCCCACTCTGGGCAGAGCAGAAGGGAGTGTCAGACTTTTACTGACTAAAAACTACCCATGTTCCTTTTTAGCCCTTTGTGTCGAGGCCGCGGTATCTCCTTACTACGTGGTTATGACACATGCTGTCTATGTTCTGGTACGTAACCTAGCCACAAGCTCCTTTAAAAGAATCAATACTACAAACTACCTACCTACCGATAAATAACAAAACCAACATAAACATTCCTAAGCCCGTCACACACAACATAAAACCATTTAACCCCGGAAAACCCAAAACTCGGAAACCTCAAGAAACTTTGATGTCCAAATCAAAAGGGCGAAACTAAATTGGTTTGCTGATGAGTCCTTTGGCTCACGTCTTTGTTAAAGCTTTTCCAACTGTTGACACACATTCACATCGCAGTAATCGCTTGGCTGTCTCAAACCTCTTTCTAAAGCTGAGGTCACATTAAAATTTGTGAGCCCTTGAGTGACGGAATAAGAGTAAGGAAAGGAACTAAGAGTGGTAGACTGCGTTGTTTTGTACTTAGAGTTCATAATGCAGTATTTTTGAAGTAAGGATTTGAATTTTAATGTAAACGGTTTTTGAGTATTCTAGACGGAGTTAAAAGCATTTTTTTTGTGGTGTTTGTTTGAGGAGCGAAAGTCTACAAAGGGTACATAGGAGAGGGTAAATTTAAGAAGCCAAAGCGGTTGAAGGCTTATATCCACCAGTGGGCTGTTTAGAGCTTTGAAGCTGAAAATATTGGTGAGATAATATTTTAGTTTTGCGCGTAAAATTATTATAACACTAGCGGACGTCCCGCGGTTTCACCCGCGTAGATCCCGTTCCCGTGGGAATACAGGGATAAAAAGTAACCTATGACACTCAGCAATAATGTGGCTTTCTATTGGTGAAAGATTTTTTAAATCGGTTCAGTAGATCCCGAGATTACCCCTTACAATTTAACAAATATACAAACACACAAACTTTACCTCTTTATAATATTAGTATAGAAGTATAGATATATATTATTAGGAATCAGAAGTGAAATACGTGAACAAAATAAACAATGTTTAATATCTTTTGAATTATACTTTTACAAAAATATCAAGACAAACATTTTAAACAATAATCAAATAGAAATAGCACTAGCAAATGGAATAATCAGTACACGATCAAAAACATAAACCAAAATTAGCGAAGCACACGATAATAGTCGGGTAGCAAGTCCTTTCCGAGCGCCGTCCAAGCAAAAAGTGACCGTTGCACCGCCGCTCGCCTCGTTTTATGAACTTCTGTCGGTTGCCGCACGTCGACCGGACGTTAACCACACGGTTACTGGCTGATGTCGTGACTTTGAGCCAACACGGCCTCTCCTGACGCTCTGACGTCCTCGTCAGCTTCCAACAAGGCGGCTGAGTCTTCGCTGTCTCCTTGATAGCGTGTCTCACAACGCCAGTGGGGCGTGCTGGCACGGGGGAGTGCCACGCACAACTACGCCTGTAGGGCGCGCTGGCACCGTGGAGTGCCGCACACAACTGCGCCTGTGGGGCGCGCTGCCACCGTGGAGTGCCGCACACAACTGCGCCTGTGGGGCGCGCTGGCACCGTGGAGTGCCGCACACAACTACGCCTGTAGGGCGCGCTGGCACCGTGGAGTGCCGCACACAACTGCGCCTGTGGGGCGCGCTGGCACTGTGGAGTGCCGCACACAACTGCGCCTGTAGGGCGCGCTGGCACAGTGGAGCGACGCGCTTAACACGTCAGTAGCGCGCTGGCAGCCTGGAGCGACGCGCTTAACACGTCAGTAGCGCGCTGGCAGCCCGGAGCCACGCGCTGTACACGCCAGTAGGGCGCGCAGTCGGCCTGCAGCGAGGCGCTGGGCTTCAGCGAGGCGCTCGGCCTGCAGCGAGGCGCTCGGCCTGCAGCGAGGCGCTCGGCCTGCAGCGACGCGCTCAGCAACGCCAGAAGGCGCGCTCGGCAACGCCAGTAGGGCGCGCAGTCGCCTTGCAGCGACGCGCTCAGCAACGCCAGAAGGCGCGCTCGGCAACGCCAGTAGGGCGCGCAGTCGCCTTGCAGCGACGCGCTCAGCAACGCCAGTAAGGCGCGCTGGCACCCTGCAGTGACGTGCACGTTCACGGCGTCATTGTGGCAAAGCCCTGGCAACCACTGCTAAGGCCAAGCAGCGTTGCGTTGCGTCCATCCTTGTGTAATGGTTACTCTGCAAACAAACAAATTTACATCAGAATTTTGTTCCGCTCGATCACTCCTGACCAAACTTTAGTTCCATTGGGTGGCACCAAATTCGACTCTCATTAATTAAATCAAATGTACTGGAAATTATCGAAAATACAACACTCAACTACCTTGAGTCATATACCAAAGTCCTTCACACCAACCTTAAAAATTCTATTGCAACAAAAACTGCTGAAATCATCGAGTAAAACATTCACCAAACAAAACTTGTCAGACAAGAATACCAATAGGAACATAGGGATGTATAAGCACATTAATAATAATAATAAATAAAATTCATTTATTTCTCACCACAATGTTTAAAGATATTACATAGTAATATTGTTTGGCAATTATATTAAACTCCAATATTGTGGGGGACTGGTGCCTAAGCTAGGCTAATGGCCTGTGATATAGGACACCAGGTCCCCACCCCGAATAACAATGTCAGGTCGTACTAGAGCAATACACCTTTAGTTGCGGCAAGTTTAGTGTTGTGGGAGGTAAGTAATATGAGGGGTGTATTTTGTGTAAGTGAAGTATGTGTGTGTGCATGTGTGTATGTGGGTGTGTGAGTGTGTGTGTGTGAGTGTGTGTTAGTGTGGTGTTAGATTGCTGTACGCGTAGATATTGATGTTATAAAGATTAGTTGTTCATGAGTAAATTTCCTTTATTCTCGGAGTTCTCGAACAAACATTCTTGCACAAACCAATTCAGAACTTGACGCCGAGTTAAAGAAGATATTTTTTTATTCAAAGACGCATGAATCCAATCTCAGCCAATTCAATGTATGGGGAGCTGCCATTGATCTTTAAGGACTATGAATTAACTATAAGGACCCGTTCGGTACTATCGTAAGATAAGTCCTGGAGCCAATTGGTAAGTTTAGTCATCAATGTACTTCTGGTGAGAGGATAAATATGGAGAAGACGATGGACTTTATTATAAATTCTTACACTGAGTACGCCGAAGTGGTGGCCCGCGAATGAAGTACGACATTGGGTAGGATTGCAGACTGGATGACCTTTGCGTTTACTTAAAATTTTGTCGTCAAGAGGAAGTAAAGAGTGACGGCGTAGAACAGCACGCAGAATGAACAGTTGGCGCACCGTTAGAACCTTTGACTCAGAGTAGAGCAGAGTGGTTGGATAGTCTCTGCGTTTGAACTGCATAACTTTTAGGACTGCCCTTTGGGCTCGTTCAACCTGAATTAGGTGGGTTTTGCAGGTTCCTCCCCATGCAGAAATGCAGTAAGTAAGAACAGAGACACACAGGCTCTGATACACAAGGAAAAGAGTTTCTCGATCGGCTGAGTGTCTGAGTTCCTTGAAAATATATAAAAATTTCCTAATTCGCGAGCAAAGTGCTTCAGTATGGGGACGCCAGCTAAGGTGCTTATCAATTTGAACTCCGAGGTATTTGGTACTTGGAACCAGTGATAGGGTTAGGCAAGTGCAAGCATTTGGGCTGCGATCCAAAAAGTTCCGGCAAGTGTGGGCTTTGACAATATCAGTACCCACAGGGGGTATGATCGTGTGAGGGAGAGTGAAGCGAACAATCTTCGTTTTCTCGATGTTAAGGGTTAACAAATTCGCAGCGAGCCATGTCATCACCTGTTGAACCGACCGCTCCGCCCTCAATCTGCAGTCATCCCAGTTATCATCATAAATGATCAGTGCCGTGTCATCCGCATAAGTGAATATATCGCAGTTAGGTATTGACAGGCGGCACAAATCATTTATGTAGAGTAAAAAGAGGGTAGGTCCCAAAATACTGCCCTGTGGCACGCCGAAATTGATGCTGCCATAGTCACTATACAATGAGTCGATTTTAACACATTGCGAGCGATTTGTCAGATAGTCTGAGAAGATCTCAAGTGCAACTCCTCGTATTCCAATGCCCTCCATTTTCGAAATAAGTATAGGTACAGAAACCGAGTCAAACGCCTTTGACAAGTCAAGAAAGACACCGAAGCATTTCAATCCCTCATCCAACTTGCCCACCACCGTACCTGTAAGGTCAAGAACTGCATCCTCAGTAGAGATTTCCTGTCTGAAACCGTACTGATTATTTGCTAGTAGCTTATATTTCGAGAGATATGTAGTAAGACACTTGTTAAGTATTTTTTCAAGTACTTTAGACAGGGAACTCAAAACGGAGATTGGCCGGTAATTGGTGACATTGGATCTGTCTCCATTCTTAAAGATTGGGTGAACAACAGCCTTCTTGAACGCCCTGGGGAAAGTACCCGACTCAATGGCGCGGTTGCAGACGTGTGTTATGGGAACTGCTAGGACGGAGCTAGACTGCTTGAGAACACTGGCAGGGATGTTGTCATAGCCCGTGGCGCAGTCACTGCGTAGGCTGTCAATAACCCCTTTCACTTGCATTTCGTCGACCGGCATAATGACAAGAGAATTGCGCGGCGGGGGTTGTGATGAGCATTTTTTTAAAAGATTATTGAGGAAATTTCGGTATCGGGTATAGGTTGTTTTATGAATATCGTTATCGGGGGATGATTTAGATTTTTTGTGAAGCCGGTCTCGGTTTCTGATGCAGCGAACTAAGCCAGGGGACATCCACGGCTTGAGAATCCTGCATTTCCTAGAGACTCGAGCAGTATAGCTATGTTTTGTAATTACACCTTGTATGGTAGATATAAGTAGATCTGCGGCAATATTACAGTTTTGTTCATTTAACACATGACTGAAGTCAGTGCTATCCAGTGATTCTTTTATGTCTGGGAAATTATAACGGAGCACGTTAGCTGATTTCTTAGCTGCGGGTATTTTCTTCATGTCTAGACAAAGGATGACTGGGAGGTGGTCGGTGATATGGCTTTCAAGGACTATTACTGTGGCAAGGCGTTTAGATTTTAGAAGTACGTGATCTAGGCAATTGCCTGATCTTGTGGGGAGCACATGAGCAGGCAAAAGGCCCAAAGAGGCACACATGGTGAGATAGTTGCTCGAGTGGCGATCGTGATTGTCTGGTTTAATATCGATGTTCATATCGCCAATCAGAGCTATATTGTTATAGCGTTTTACTGATTGTGCTACATTATCGAGGCTTCGGTAAAAGTTTTCAAGGTCGCTAAAAGATGGGGAGCGATATACGCAAATAATTGCTGTGTCACCTATTGCACAGATAAGGCAATTTGAGTCACAGAATGAGGGTTCAAGATACGTGCAATTTAATGAGGACTTAGTGTAAATCACCACGCCATCGTTCTGCGACTTGTTGTCAGTCGTTGCGGAAAAAGAGTAGCCTTGCAAATAAGGAAGGGGCCCCGAAACCCTTAGCCAACACTCGGTTAAAATGATAACGTCAAATTCAATTTTTGTGGTTGTTAGCATCGTGATAAATTGGTCAAAGTTCTTTCTAAGGCTTCTAATATTAATATGAATCATTTTTAAATTATTATTTGGTTGCTTAATAAAGTCTAAACATCGTTCGGGGGGGCATAGATGAGAACAGGCTATAGAGAGATCGTCTATTTCATTGGATAATGTATTGATGTGATTAGCCATTTATTGATACAAGAATGAGGTACAGCAGCTGGGTTTTTTTTTTTTTTCCAAAATTATAAGTGGAGGAGCGGAAACTTGACCTGGTAAGGGGGTGTGCAAGATGGTTCTGGTTGCTAACGCGCGAGAATGAGTGGGTGTGAGGTAAAGGTGTGTGTATGATGTGTGTAAAGTGTGTGGACAATAAAAAGTAATTAACAGCTATACAAAAACAACAGGCTAATACAGTGAAAAAAGTAATGCATGCATAAAGAAGAGGTTTGAATTGTAGAAGGCGTAGTCATTGTTGTTCCAAAAGCATAGTGAGACACTTCTCTGTTTTGATCTCGAGCGGTTTGTCTGCTGGGCTCTTACGCAGAAGAATTCTTCCATTCGAGTACCAGCTGGAGTAGTTGTGTGTTTTTGCAAACTGGCGGGTCTCATAGAGTAGTTTTTTGACAGTTGGGGGTAAGTGTTCATCAATATACACGGGTTTCTTGTCACCTGCGATGCCAATAGTCTGTGTGTTAAACTTATCTGGTATGGGTCGCTCTTTGTTGAATGTTCGAGCTTTAGCTAGGAGATCATTTCGTGTACTGACGCAGCAGAATTCAGCGACTATCGGTCTACATAAACCCGGTTTCCCAGGTATGCGGTAAATATCTCGAAAAGCGGAGGCCGGGATGTCCATGCCAAGAACGCTCCCCACAGTATTTATAGTGGCAATAAGGTCCTGTGCTTGTTCATTTTCCTTAATCGGAATATTGCGTAGCTCGATAGTTGCCTGACGCGACTGAAAGTGTAGGTCTTGTATTTGTTTTTGTAATCGGCATATGTATTCGGAGTTCACACTTTTTTCCATTTCAAGCTTTGAAACTTTGCTGATGATGTCTTCATGTTGCTTATTCATATAGTCCATGCTACGTTCAATCTCGAAGTTTGTCGTCTGATTGGAGAGGCACTGTTTTTTAAGCTCAGAGACATCGCTGACAAGTTTTGATAAAATTACGTCTTGGTCTGCTTTCCAAGATGATAACAACTGATCGTGTTCAGTCTTCCATTTTGTCAGCATGTCAAGAAGCTCAGTTTTGAAGTCATTTAATGCTGGCCTAAGTTCAGGATCCATTTCTTTATTCGGAGAGAAGATGCGTTGGCGCTTGTGTCGTACGGTAATATGGCTTCCGTGTGAGTCCTTGGAAGTAGTAGCAGAAGTTAAGTCTGATTCAGACAGTGATTGACCGGACGTTAGAGTCGGTTTAGGTGTTTGAGGCGGACTGTGATGCATCTTCCAAACGTAGATTCGGAAATACGGTGGGAGAGAATAAACTTCTTATAATTTAAATTTAAAATTATGTTCCAAATATTGTCCAAATTCCTTATTGTATTCTGGTTCGCAGTAAAACTGGCTTCGTAAAATAATAATTTTAATATACAAAAAGAGGTCGGGCGAGTAGGATTCGATCCCGAGTCGTCTTTAACGAAGAGCAGAGCGCTGTATCGTTGCGCCACGGACACGCTAACTAACGTATCGAAATTAATGTGTGCTTTGCTACGTGTGACAGTGGTGATTAGCGTAGCTTTGACGACTCCTTTGTGCGGTTACTGGGGTCAAAGTCCAAAACGGCAGCCACATTAACTTTTTAGTTCGTTGTGATATTAAAACTGTTCACACACAAGGTTGTAGTGGTCCTTTCACTGAGATTTTTCACACAATCGTCACTTATATGGTAAGGATGATTATTGTAAAGTTTTATAGTTATTTGTACACTTATTCACGGTTTTTAGATTTTAAAACACAGAGGCGATCGAGAGTACGTGTGTTCACGTTGACGTCGCGCGGGGGGGTGAAGTAAGTACAGTGATGTGGAAGAAGTCTGTGTGATACATTGTTAGCATATCACACAGACTTCTTCCACATCACTGTAGGCATAGGCTCCAAGTTTGCATACCCCTCAGATGTCGACTTCCACACACACTGTAGGCATAGGCTCCAAGTTTGCATACCCCTCAGATGTCGACTTCCACACACACTGTAGGCATAGGCTCCAAGTTTGCATACCCCTCAGATGTCGACTTCCACACACACTGTAGGCATAGGCTCCAAGTTTGCATACCCCTCAGATGTCGACTTCCACACACACTGTAGGCATAGGCTCCAAGTTTGCATACCCCTCAGTGGCTGTTGACATAGACACATTGTTAGCGTATCACACAGACTTTCACACACGCAGCTGAGGCCACGCGCTTGACCAAACCACACGTTCATAAGTAATGGTTACTATGCAAAGAGACAAATCTACGACAGAACCTGACCAAACATCCATTAGGTCCCACTCTCGTTGATAAAATCAAACGCGGCTAAACTGGAAATTATCGAAAATACAACAATCAACCACCCTGGGTCATGTACCTACCATTGTCGTTCAGTCTTAAAAACATTATTGCGTCAAAAAAATGCCAGGTTCACAAAAATCATCGAGTAAAACCACAGATCACTAACTGACTAGTAAACAAGTCTATCTCCCGTGTGTATCACTATTTGACTTAACACTAAGGTCTTTCCAGACCCTGACCTCAACCAGAGCTAAACGCACAACGCACAACATACAACAAACACACCCACTGTCTACTCGAGTTTCCTCAAAAACCTTCAATTTTAATCGGACTACGACTACACAATAATTACTGGTACTGTCTAACACAATACAGCCGATAGAATCTCTTGGCTTGCAACCACAACTTTACTTCATCAAAATCCTTATAAACATCAACTGATACGTAACTCATTGGCATCTTTCTTAGCCTATCATGTGTAATAAAAAGCAACTTCTATTATAAAGCAAAACTTATCAGACTTTACAGTGCACCTGTATACGGCCTACGTCTTCACACGAAAACAAGTCAACTGATCATATTGCGTAGGGGTTTGCATTTACGCAGACCATGATTATTCGAGTTTGATGTGCCAACAACTGCACTTTTTGGTTTCAAATATACGGAAAACGACTTTTGACTGTATTTTGTTTTGTTCATAATTGCGGCTTTTATTTGAGCATCAGATATCACAAATCACAACGTTGCCCCTCACCAGGAATTTCTCCTGTATCGTGGGTACCTTCACAAATATTTAATAGTAGATTGTATCATAAGGGAGCAAAATAATATTTTTACGGCGAGGGCGCTTTTTTGAATCCAGAGCGAAGTGAGGGATTCTAGAGTAGAATCCCGAACGTAGTGAGGGATTCTTTAGTAGAATCCTGAACGTAGCGAGGGATTCAAAGTACGTCGCCCGAGCCCAAAATATATTTTGCACCCGAGTGATACACTCGACTTTTCATCACCCTCTATGAGAAAATAAGAGGCGCCTCATATTTTATTGTAATATTATTATTTAATAAAAAATAAATAGAGTGACGACACGTTTAAATCCATCAGACATATTAATTACGAATATGTGTCCAGTTTTACGTCCTTATTAAGACAACACGTTACTAAACAACCTTCTACTCCATATTAAGAAATTGTCGTACCTTTAAATATTTCTCCCGGGATTTCGTAGGGATTAAGTTTTGTATGACGTTATTAGCTTCTATTTTTATTGTTTCAGGAGTTAATGCACTATCACTTTCAGAACCCGACGTAGAGCTCATTTTTTTGCACAAAATACAACAAAGTCCGTACCGATTATTAGAACAGGGAAGTAAATCGCGCGCTTTTGTTTTTTTTTTTTAATTTAGTTACCGCGTCTCCTCGCACCGTACAGCCAACACAATACAATTTGCGTTCAATTTCAATGAACGATTCATGTTCTAAATTCAAATCTCATTACTGCCCGCTAAAAAGTCTAATGGAGAAAAGAGCTACTTTGCTCGCACTTATAGAGGAACAAAACGACACTTTTCGAATTGAAGGGATGAAAACTAACATACACAAGTACCCGACTTAAAAAAAAACTATCTGTAGGTCATACAGATACTTGTATTCATAACGTCATTATAGCACAGTGACCATATCGACTTCACGCGGACACAATGACCGAAGTTCGTGTTTAAAATGAGTCCACGTGCTGTTATTGGTCAACCAATCGTTAAGCGACGTATTAGCACCACCATGTAAATAACCACCAATGCGTCCGAGGCATTGCCAATCACCCCAGTGACCTTATAAACACACACATAACATCACGCCTGCAATCCCCGAAGGGTTAGGCAGAGGTACCCAGTATACCCACATTTCGCCAGTTATGTTAAGACATAAGCTTAACCATGTAATAGGGGTGAGCCCATTGTCACCAACAGGGCACAAATCCAGAAAATAACACTTTGCCCGACCCGGGAATCGAACCCAGAACCTTCATGCTCATAGTCGCGTTTACGACTACTAAACCAACGAAATATTAAAATGGTTCGATCTTACTTGTATCAGGAACGAAAGTAAACCAATCCTGTCCGGAGCGTCGCCTCAACCGCGAGAGCGGTTACACAGGACTTCGCGTCCTCACGCGGCTCCTACGACGACGATCTCGTTCGCGCTTGGAACGGCGATCGGATCCCGAAACTTGCTATACGTGACCTTCCACTCCACTTATGGTGGCTACGAGATCGCTTAGAACGCAAGACACTAGTTTTTGAACGCGAACAACTCAATCTATCCATTGCTAACTACTACCCGCTTTTATCTAAAATTAAAAGCCTGAAAACTAGTTTTTAACTTGTGGGCGAAAAGAATCCACTATCCCACTTCTGATATTAGGAATCAGAAGTGAAATACGTGAACAAAATAAACAATGTTTAATATCTTTTGAATTATACTTTTACAAAAATATCAAGACAAACATTTTAAACAATAATCAAATAGAAATAGCACTAGCAAATGGAATAATCAGTACACGATCAAAAACATAAACCAAAATTAGCGAAGCACACGATAATAGTCGGGTAGCAAGTCCTTTCCGAGCGCCGTCCAAGCAAAAAGTGACCGTTGCACCGCCGCTCGCCTCGTTTTATGAACTTCTGTCGGTTGCCGCACGTCGACCGGACGCTAACCACACGGTTACTGGCTGATGTCGTGACTTTGAGCCAACAATATATATATATGCCTGGCCTGTATGTATACATGTACCTTATAAAGTAACATATATCTATTTAAAAAGTAATACATAACTGTGCAGACACTGGTCCGCACACCGCACATATGCTGGAGTCCAATGCATTTTTTTTTGTCCACTGCGTGGTGGTCCCTAGTCACGAACAGTAAGTCGTGGGCTCGATCCTCGCACAGAACAAATATATTTTGTATGGCCTACAGATAGTTGTTCCGCATCTGGGTATTTGTGTACGCAGCGCAGTAGTCTAATCGAACAGCCATTGCGCCAACCGTGCCGAACAAGTCTGGCCAGGCTGTATTATTTAATAATAGTACATTTTGATACAAGTGCGGAAAGTTTGTTATTGCATTCGAGGCAGATTGAACACCCGAGCCGTATGGCGAGGGTGTTCATGGGGTCGAGAAATGCAATAACAAATTCCCACGTGTATCAAACGACGTTTTTCAATACACTTTCGAAGAAATTAACTAAAAACGTTATGTGTTTTTGTCAACAAATTTGATGAGACTATGATTTAATTTACTTTTTTTCCGCGGTTTGATTTCGCCAGGTTGAAAAAGAAGCAAAGGTATAAAGCCGCCAAACAGCCTCACAGGAAAAATATAAAATTTAAATATTTTTTAATTAAGAACACAAAAAAATGCTTACTTGTTCATAAAAGTAAATAATTGTTTAAAATATTTACGTTTATTAGTAGTATTCTTTTTACAAACACAATTTAAATATTCAAAAAATATTTACGCTGTAAAGACGCAGATCAAAATGGCGAGATTAAAAAAAAAACACGCCTGCTCTATAATAGTCAGTGGTGTTTTTTTTTTTAATTTCATAAGTTTTAATCGAATTATCGCTGCTCTATGATTACAGCGTGCGGTAATAATATTACAGCACGCTGTATTCTTATTACCACACGCGTGCGAAATATGATGCATGTCGAACCTAATCGTAGTGCAATAAGAGCTAGTTTTCGAGGAAGTGTATTGAAATAGTACATTTTGATACAAGTGCGGAAAGTTTGTTATTGCATTCGAGGCAGATTGAACACCCGAGCCGTATGGCGAGGGTGTTCATGGGGTCGAGAAATGCAATAACAAATTCCCACGTGTATCAAACGACGTTTTTCAATACACTTTCGAAGAAATTAACTAAAAACGTTATGTGTTTTTGTCAACAAATTTGATGAGACTATGATTTAATTTACTTTTTTTCCGCGGTTTGATTTCGCCAGGTTGAAAAAGAAGCAAAGGTATAAAGCCGCCAAACAGCCTCACAGGAAAAATATAAAATTTAAATATTTTTTAATTAAGAACACAAAAAAATGCTTACTTGTTCATAAAAGTAAATAATTGTTTAAAATATTTACGTTTATTAGTAGTATTCTTTTTACAAACACAATTTAAATATTCAAAAAATATTTACGCTGTAAAGACGCAGATCAAAATGGCGAGATTAAAAAAAAAACACGCCTGCTCTATAATAGTCAGTGGTGTTTTTTTTTTTATTTCATAAGTTTTAATCGAATTATCGCTGCTCTATGATTACAGCGTGCGGTAATAATATTACAGCACGCTGTATTCTTATTACCACACGCGTGCGAAATATGATGCATGTCGAACCTAATCGTAGTGCAATAAGAGCTAGTTTTCGAGGAAGTGTATTGAAATAGTACATTTTGATACAAGTGCGGAAAGTTTGTTATTGCATTCGAGGCAGATTGAACACCCGAGCCGTATGGCGAGGGTGTTCATGGGGTCGAGAAATGCAATAACAAATTCCCACGTGTATCAAACGACGTTTTTCAATACACTTTCGAAGAAATTAACTAAAAACGTTATGTGTTTTTGTCAACAAATTTGATGAGACTATGATTTAATTTACTTTTTTTCCGCGGTTTGATTTCGCCAGGTTGAAAAAGAAGCAAAGGTATAAAGCCGCCAAACAGCCTCACAGGAAAAATATAAAATTTAAATATTTTTTAATTAAGAACACAAAAAAATGCTTACTTGTTCATAAAAGTAAATAATTGTTTAAAATATTTACGTTTATTAGTAGATTTTTCAATACACTTCCTCGAAAACTAGCTCTTATTGCACTACGATTAGGTTCGACATGCATCATATTTCGCACGCGTGCGGTAATAAGAATACAGCGTGCTGTAATATTATTACCGCACGCTGTAATCATAGAGCAGCGATAATTCGATTAAAACTTATGAAATTAAAAAAAAAACACCACTGACTATTATAGAGCAGGCGTGTTTTTTTTTTAATCTCGCCATTTTGATCTGCGTCTTTACAGCGTAAATATTTTTTGAATATTTAAATTGTGTTTGTAAAAAGAATACTACTAATAAACGTAAATATTTCAAACAATTATTTACTTTTATGAACAAGTAAGCATTTTTTTGTGTTCTTAATTAAAAAATATTTAAATTTTATATTTTTCCTGTGAGGCTGTTTGGCGGCTTTATACCTTTGCTTCTTTTTCAACCTGGCGAAATCAAACCGCGGAAAAAATAGTTATTTATGATACTAGTGCGGTAAGTTGGTTTTTACAAACGAGTAGACGAATGTAAGCCCGAGACGAAGTCGAGGGGTTACCATAGTCACGAGTTTGTAAAAACCAATATCTGCACGTGTATCATACAACGTTTTTCAACACATTTGCGAGAAAACAGTACAATTATGTAATGAAACAAACTTTTTCATACTATTATTAATGGCAAAAAAATTTAAAAACGTACCTTAGTTCCTAAATATTTTGCATCTGGCGCGTCATTAAGAAATTTTTCTACGTTAGCTGCAGTGAATACTTTTGATTTCTTGCTTGTATTGTATAGCCATCTGACTGTCGTTTCAAAAATACATGTAGTTGTATGTATTTTGTTAAATCTATGTCATTATTGGTTTTTAGAGTGGTTTTTAACATTGAATATATTGACCACATTGAGGACGGTTTGTATTTCACACGTAATTCATTGAAGTAAGCCATCAAAACATTTTCAGAGAATGATTGAGTATTTCTTCGAGTCTTCCATGCTATAAAATTATTGTAGTGTAGTTACATAGCGCTCTCGCGATTTTGGCGGCAAGAGACTGTTTTCTGCAATTTGCGCCTCATTTAAAATATCAGGTGGTGGAGTAGATTCCATATTAATATCGGATTCGCTTGAACTCATATTATTTTGTTTTTAAATATCAGTCGGAAAGTCGCAACAACCTTTGACGTTTTCATAATAAAATGCCGCGCATTTGCAAATGGCGCCACATGCACGTGGTGAAAATTAGAACTACAACTTTCATCTCATTTACTCTTTAGTATTAAAGTGAGACAAACGTATTGAACAAAAGCGCTTCCAAGGAGGTTCGTTCAGTCAGCTTATTTATTCTAGTAATGTGAAACTCCTTGGTGGAATTCTTGTATTACTTTTTATGGAAATTAAAAAAAAAACCGTAAAGAATACGAACGGTGCTATACAACGGGGTATGGACCGTGCGGTAAAATAGGTACTTATGTGAGAGTACCTATTTTACCGCACGGTACTTAGGTGAGAGTACATATTTTACCGCACGTTCCGTTGTATAGTGCGTAATTTTTAACTTTCGAACAATGTATACAGGCTCCGTAAATGCATTTTTCGAGCAAATGTGTTGAAAAGTAAATTAAATCATAGTCTCATCAAATTTGTTGACAAAAACACATAACGTTTTTAGTTAATTTCTTCGAAAGTGTATTGAAAAACGTCGTTTGATACACGTGGGAATTTGTTATTGCATTTCTCGACCCCATGAACACCCTCGCCATACGGCTCGGGTGTTCAATCTGCCTCGAATGCAATAACAAACTTTCCGCACTTGTATCAAAATGTACTATTATCCCTCTACACATATCAAAATAGTCATAAAAAATAAACTACTCCATCTCCATTCCATGTGGACAAACCTTTAAAGGAAATTGACCCGCGTCCTCGCTCCGTGACACTACGTGCTCACCATTTTGATATTACAAGAATAGATTCACGAATATAATGGCTGACTCAAATCATTTGCGCAGTGATTGACTTCCCACGTGAAAACAGAAGTATTTTTGGTTATTCTGTTTTTGGAAGTTCAGTATGAATGTAATAATAATTTCTGTGTTTGGGGATAAAGGGTCAGGCAGATAATTATGTATTTAATAGGGAATTCCTACTTCAGTGCAAAAGCCGTTTCATCGAATATTGTTTCTTCGAAAACCTTTCATCGATGTCACTATAATATTCTGCGCCGCCTTTTTCCTCACTTCGCTAGTAATGTTTAAGTCACATGTTGTAGGGGAAGAGTCTATTACCATCAATTGGGTACAAATCTAGAATCCGTGGGTGTTACTGAGAAACTTCTAATATTAACCAGCCCAACCCGGGAATCGAACCCAGGACCTCATGCATATCATTCGCGTTTGCTACTAGTCGACCGACGAGACAGTCATAAAAGCAACGAAGCTTAGTAAATAAGTGTTGTGAAAATGTTTCAAACAATGCTTAAGGATGTTGAATTTGAGTAGTATAAACCTTACCGTCCTTATCCTTACTAATATTATAAATACGAACGTAACTCTGTCTGTCAGTCTATCTGTCTTGCTGTCACGCCAAACCTACTGAACCGATTTAAGCTGACAGACTTTAAAATAACGAGAAAAAAGCTCACAATCGCAAGTAAAACTAACAGTCTCACATGTTATTTCAACCTTTGACTGTCGACTGAACATCAGTACACCCACACATATCCAGTACCAAAGGAAATTAATTCTACCAGCTCATGTGGCTCACACGTGGCAACAAACACGTGTTAGAATTACGTTACTGTGGAAACTTTGCTTAGATTTTCAGAAAGCTGTGACGTGTTTTGATTAGTTACTGTGATAGTATTGTAACCACATTTTGTGATATTATAGGAATGTCGTGGTATGGACATGTTATGAGGAGGGACGAATCGCATGTGACTAAAAAGGTGATCGATATACCTAAATGTTGAAGGATGGAGCGGAAAAAGAAATGTTAAAGAAAAGATTAATAAATTTTGTGAGGAATGATAAATGAAAGATAAAGAAGTAAATATCTACGAGATATCCAACAGGGAAGAATGGAAAAAGAAAATGGGTTGCGGACCCAAATAGAATTAAGATGATGATGTGAAATATCGTAGTAAGCAGTAATGTATCGTAGTAACAGTACAGTACAATCACGAGTTATAATGCCTTGTGACTGGGACTGTAGCTTAGTTTATTTAGCTTCAGAAGTTTACTGCCGCACTCGGAGAGCTTCAATGGTTGCTTAGGACGTCGCTTGGTAAAGGTTTTTGGCAGTTTTGTCATACAAAAGTATGTCAAGCCTTTGCTGGGTGGCGGCTTGAGTAATCGTTGGATATCTCTGAGTGCCGCAGTTAGTTTAATTCGACTATTCAAAAGTGCCTGTAACGGTCTACTTGAAATAAATGCTTTGATTTTGATTTTGAATGAACTAGCTACTGTAATGTAATGAACTAATTCTTGTATTCTTAGTATAGTACCTACATAACATCATGCCTGTTTTTAAGTCCCATGAAATAGCCTATTGCCAACAACCAGACACAAATCCATACTCTATGACTGAACCTCAGAAACTTCTGGAAAAACTGAATAACACTTTGCCGCAGTCGCGCTTGAAACCGCTAGACCATCGAGGTTGACAGAGTGATTCGAAGATTGATTCTTGAACTTCAATGCACCTTTTATAAGGCATGCAAACACTATCAGTGTGATATAATGGGATGGATGGATTTGGTGTATTGCTTGATTAGTTACGGGTTACCGCTTAACATTTTGTGACCTTTTTTTTTTGAGTATGGGAGTCAGCCATTGCAATGTTGCTCACATCTCATATAGGCACGCGTGGAACACGAATGCTCTGTCAACACGGCCTGTCATCGTCTTAGGACGGACCTCTACGGCGAGCTAGCCCATTACTTACCACAAGCCCGCGCCTACAGTCGCCGGAAGTCAAATATTTGTGTCCTAATGTTAAGATTTTCTATTGATACAAATTACAGAAAAACTCAGATTTAATGAAAAATACGACAAGAAACGCCACCAAAAGTCAACACTAAAGTACCACTATGCCATTAAAAATCTACATAAAAAAATGTAGTTAAAAAACTAAAAAACCCGACTGAAAAAACGGAAAAGCAAAAAACAAGCACATTTTAAATTAAACAAAACTTGTAAGCAGGCGGGGTCCATTCTATTTTCATTTCATAATTTAATATTCAAATGAACCCCGCCTGCTTCCAAGTTTTGTTTAATTTAAAATGTGCTTGTTTTTTGCTTTTCCGTTTTTTCAGTCGGGTTTTTTAGTTTTTTAACTACATTTTTTTATTTAACACTTTTTAGTCAGTTTTCATTAACTTCGTTATTACTATTATAAGACGGTAGATTTCGATTCGATTTTATATTCATTCCGTACACGTAAAAAAATCCGGTTATAAGTAAGAAATGCGATATTGTTTGTTCTAATAACTTTAAATCGTTATATATCCTAAACGGTTTTATAAAATGAAAAATGATAAAGGAAACCTAATATTCATTTTCAAATACCTATTCAACGATACCCCACTTGATGTGGTGCGTCAAATTTTTTTTTTTCATTTTGACAATATGGCGACTAGTTGTTACTTTAGTGAGTATTGTTTATTGTAATGTTTTTAGTGACACTCGCGAGGTCAAGACGAATCGATTGACGTACGGATCATCAAAATCGGCCAAGGCGTTTGGCCTCTACAGTGCCACATAGGAACAAACATACATACATACATACATACATAGACTGATAAACACATAACCCTTCTTTGCTTTGCGCAGTCGGGTAAAAAGAAAAGAAAACCATACGGAGTCGAAAAATATACTTTCCCTTACTAAGTTTTATTGGAAGAAACTCGAAAACTTATAAAATATGGGTGAAGTTGGTGATACGACGGCTGAAGGTGTAATGTATTGCGGAAACCAGAAATGGCAAAGAAAGGGGAATATATTATCAACTGTTGGGATGTGTATCCATGTTGAGGCTTTTACAGAAAGTTGATAAGATTGCTGTAAGAAATACTTCAAGCAAAAATAACACGAAGTATTGTATAGAGTCTAAAATAGTTTAGTTTCGATTCAGTCAAAACTGAAATAGAAGAATGCTATGGCAAGGAAAGAGGTGACTGCTGAGATGACGAGTAATACCTAGACAGAATACATTATGGATGAAGAAGACATTCTGCGTCGACCCCAAATAAATTGGGATAAGGCCAGGAGAATGATGATGATGATACGTTGTTAGGACCCTAAATTCAGATTTCCTCACATACTGTCTCCTATATTCTTCTACTATGACCTTGACCTTGAGGCGCAGTGATGACAGGTGGACTAAGGCTATCACTGAATGGCGTCCAAGAACTGGAAAAAGAAGTGTGGGTCGTCCAGCGGCAAGATGGGCAGACGACATAGTTACCATCGGGGGAAAAACCTGGATGAGGCTGGCACAGGACCGTGGGGAATGGCACAAAAAAAGGGAGGCCTATACCCAGCAGTGGGTGAGTTCAGGCTGTGGATGATGATGATGATGATGATGACCTTGACCTTGATCCAAAAACTAATTTACGATTCTTGGGTCACCAAAACAAATCCAACCTTATAATAATAAGAACTAACTGAACTCATTATAGACATAGGGATAATCTCCATAGAGAGGTTTTAAAAAACCCAACAAATACCACTATGGAGATTTCTTATAGACGTTACCGTAACTACTGCAATTTGCTACTTAGAAAGTTACGAATACATCATGAAAAATCTGCTTTAAAATCATCACAAACAAACAAAGAAACATGGAGCATAGTTAAATCCATTACAAACCAAGTTGAAAAAAAAACCGTGGCGACTGAACTACTGCCTGTTACAAAGGATGCATCGAAAGAAATTGAGACCATAAATAGGTATTTTTCTGGTATAGGTAAACAACTTGCAGATACTATCACTCAGAAACGAAGATCTCAACCCGGATCATATACTTTTAATTCACCGCCAGTACTTAATTCAATTGTTCTACTTTCCCCCGACGAGGCTGAAGTCGAATCAGTAGTTAACAATTTAAAAACAGACTGCGCTACAGGGTGGGACTCTATCTCAGCAAAATTACTTAAAACTGGTAAAGCAATTTTTATACCCCAGATCACAAAACTCATTAAGATTTGCTTTGAGCAGGGAGTCTTCCCCAAAGTCTTTAAAAAATCTCTAATCACACCAGTTCACAAGGGCGGGAACCGTGACGAAGTTAAGAATTACAGACCCATATCAGTTTTACCGACACTGTCAAAAATACTAGAAAAGATTTTGAATACTAGGCTCATTAGTTTTTTAAATAAAAACAATATACTATCTGAAGGTCAGTTCGGTTTCAGGTCTGGGAAAAGCACAGAAGAGGCGGTTGGTCAACTAGCTGATCACGTTGCTGAGAAGGTCGATTCTAAACAGAAATGTATAGGGGTTTTTCTCGACCTGGCGAAGGCCTTTGACACCGTCTCTGTTCCCACTCTTGTGACTAAACTAGACCACATAGGAATCCGGGGAGAAGCTCTCAGTATATTTACGGAGTTTCTGAGTGATAGGACACAAAGGGTAAAGATAGGTGGAATCGTCAGTAGCGAAGCAAATGTTACCTGTGGTGTGCCACAGGGCAGTGCCCTCTCCCCGAGTCTCTTCCTGGTATATGTAAACGATCTGTGTCAGCAACAACTTATTAAGGGTAGAATATTTAGCTACGCGGATGACACAGCGCTCATATTTCATGGAGAGACTTGGGAGGAGGCGCAGCGCGTGGCTGAGCTGGGGCTTCGTAAAGTCAGTAACTGGCTGGAAGAAAACCTACTTACCCTTAATATTGCCAAAACTTCATACTTGCAGTTCAGGTTTGCCAATAACAAGCCAATAGCAGTAACCCTTAAGGTACATTCTTGCAATGTTCCTGGAAATAGGCTCCAGTGCTCATGTCTTACAATATCACAAAAAACAAACATAAAATACTTAGGTGTAGTACTGGACGAAAAATTGAGTTGGCGGTCCCAAATCGAACTAACTGCCTCCAGAGTGAGGAAACTTATTTGGGCCTTTAAGAAACTTCGACCCGTAGCTGATTTTGATCTTCTCCGCACTTTATACTTCTCTTTAGCCCAATCGATAATTGGGTACTGTATTACGGTGTGGGGAGGAGCCTGTAAAACAATTATGATACACCTTGAAAGAGCTCAAAGATCATTGCTCAAAGTCATGACCTTCAAACCATACCGTTTCCCTACCGTAACTCTGTACCAAAACTGCACAGTGCTCACAGTGAGACAGCTATATGTTCTCAATATCACATTGAAGCAACACCTAATCACACCTATAAACAACAGTTACAAAAGTAAACGAACAGTCACTAATGTTTGCAAATACGTTAAATGTAAGACTGCCTCAGCTAGACGGCAACATCTTTTTCTCGCTTCGCATATCTATAACAAGATAAACAAGACCCTAGATATTAATCCTTTTCCTAAAAATGAAATTAAAAAGAAAATAAACAACTTTCTACAAACACTAGATTACATACAGACAGAAAAATTAATAACGTAAACCCATTATAAACATGCACAATAAATATTATAAATACCACGATACACACCACACACACACACACACACACAAATACACACACACACACACACACACATACACACACACACATGCATACACCCCCCACCCATACGCCTCAAGCAGATATTGTTTATTGTAAAATTGTTTAAATCTTATTGCATAAAATCGGTGTAAAAATACTGGGAGAAGACACTGATTCCTGTAACACAGGTTACAACCTAGCGCAGGAGTCAGGGTTTCCATATAATTATGTAACTTACTTTATGTCAATAAAGATTATTATTATTATTATTATTATTATTATTACGCTGGCAAACTAAGAGTACATTTCCCTATACCCCGTAAGATTTACAGTTGATTAAATCATAACAGATATTATTTCATTCCAATAATAGTTGCATCAGCAATTCCGTCTTTATTAACCAATTTTGCCGAATACACAATTTCTGTACTTACCTTAAAAGAACAAAGGAAATGCCATGTGATATGGTCCATTTGTGTTTCGGCTATCTTCGGCACAGATCGGCAATTGTCCTGAAAGGCTCTGGGGACTGGTTGCCTGAATCGTGGCAAATGCAAGAATTGTTCCGATAATGGTCCCTATAAATTGTGACCTCTATCAGCGGTGTTTTGTTCAATGTCATTTTTAGAATGTTTTACATGTGGTGGGGATAATTGAATGTGAAAACGGTGGGTAAAAAGGATGAATTTTATTTTTTATTGTGACAATGTTATAACCGGTTTTTTGTCATATTACACACATCAATGGGTTTTGACAAAGAGTGGCTTATGCCATAAAATATTAAAACCAGTACAAAGCAAAATCTATGAAACCAAACGTTCCAATAAATGTGACAGCCTATATTCAACGCAGTGCTTTTTTTACATCAGTCTATTCTCTCTCACTGCTGTAAATCTTGCACAATCTCTTTTCAATTTTGTTTATCATTTGCCTTCTGTGACCAATTCGTTGAGAATGAGCCCAGATCATCCCCAGATGTGCCTTATCCAGAAAAAATCCAACAAACCCAAGATCTCTTTGCATGACACCGCATGAATATTAACACTTTTGAAATTCCTGTATTTTCTTTTACTTGTCTGATCCGAGATGATTCTCAATTCTGCAGAAATGATTACAAATTACAAACAAAATTAAAAAAAATTAAAAGCCAAAAAAGGCCTAGTTCAAAATACATTTATGTATTCTCAGTACGTAATAATGATCGGATTTCGATCTCTATTTTATCTTCCCTTGGGATAATTTTCGAGTTGTAGCGGGCGTAGCCGCTAGCAACAGCTAGTACGTAATAATTACTTGCGAAGAAGCCTGGCAGATGGTGCTCCAAGTTTCACATGCAGCCCGTGGCTTCCAAACGAAAAACTTTGGTGTTCAGATGAGACTTATGGTATAATGAGTTCAACTATTCTTGAGCGGTGAACTTTTTGACTCTTAAATGTTATTGCTATAAGGTTTGAATTTGTTTGAGTGATTTATTTGCGTCGGTTTCTATTGCTGTCTTTTCACTTATTTCCTTTTTTTTTATTTCCTTTTTTTATCATCATTACAATTTTATCAGCATTAAATCTTCACCAAATTTCAATGCGATCACTACGATTAATTTCTTTCCAAAAAATAGAACAATCATGTAAATCAGTTCCCAATTACCAAACACACGCACACACAATTGATGACCTCCTTCTTTTTGAAGTCGGTTAAAAGTACGAAAGCTGTGTATTCACCTATTCACTATTTATAATGGGAATGTCAGGTAGTGTGTTCAGCTTGTGTTTTTAAGCGAAGCGGAGACAAGTCAGGAAGTCGCGCGGATGTAGCGCGTGGTGGCGGTCGGTTTTAACTGTTCTTTTTTTTTTTTTTTTATTTAATGGTTTGTTTGCTATATGGGTTTCGTCTACGTGGATACCATTTTTATATTATAACCTATACTGTCTTACTACTGGAACTAAAAAGGTCTTCCCCAATCCTTTTTACCCGACTGCGCAAAGCAAAGAAGGGTTATTACCCGACTGCGCAAAGCAAAGAAGGGTTATGTGTTTATCAGTCTATGTATGTATGTATGTATGTATGTATGTATGTTTGTTCCTATGTGGCACTGTAGAGGCCAAACGCCTTGGCCGATTTTGATGATCCGTACGTCAATCGATTCGTCTTGACCTCGCGAGTGTCACTAAAAACATTACAATAAACAATACTCACTAAAGTAACAACCAGTCGCCATATTGTCAAAATGAAAAAAAAAAATTTGACGCACCACATCAAGTGGGGTATCGTTGAATAGGTATTTGAAAATGAATATTAGGTTTCCTTTATCATTTTTCATTTTATAAAACCGTTTAGGATATATAACGATTTAAAGTTATTAGAACAAACAATATCGCATTTCTTACTTATAACCGGATTTTTTTACGTGTACGGAATGAATATAAAATCGAATCGAAATCTACCGTCTTATAATAGTAGTAACGAAGTTAATGAAAACTGACTAAAAAGTGTTAAATAAAAAAATGTAGTTAAAAAACTAAAAAACCCGACTGAAAAAACGGAAAAGCAAAAAACAAGCACATTTTAAATTAAACAAAACTTGGAAGCAGGCGGGGTTCATTTGAATATTAAATTATGAAATGAAAATAGAATGGACCCCGCCTGCTTACAAGTTTTGTTTAATTTAAAATGTGCTTGTTTTTTACTTTTCCGTTTTTTTTTAATCTATTGCATAGATTCTATCGCGGGCCTTGTTGAGTTGAGCGTGGAGAGCGAATCCAGAGATTTCCTAACAAAAATATTCAGTTCAAGATTCAACATGGTTGCTATGGTTACGGAAAATAACAAGGTTGTCAACTGAGGTTGTCAAATTAAATAATTGTTTGTCTCTCTGCTTTCTCCTTCTAAAATATTCTTACTCGTATAATTTGTGTACAAAGTGTTTTAAATATGAATAAACAAAGTGCATTTATTATTGAAGAAAGTCACGAAAAAATAGTGAAAGAAAATTAGTGAGGAGTGAGTACTCTATATACCTACATTCATTTTATTATTAGTACGTTAGTACGCATCTATCATAAGTTTTATTGGTTTTTGCATTACTATTCTGCGAATCGGTCTAAAACGATTCGTTTTCTTATAAAATATCTAAAATAAAATAATTAATCTTCATATTTTTCAATGTTATGACTAGTGGTGGTTAATATAACGAATAACACCAAAACATAACATGTTATTGATTCATAACGAATAACGTTTGTTATACCGACGCTGCCTACGTGTGATCATTATAATGTCTAACTCAACAACACGCTCAACGAATAACGTAGCAAGCGGTGGCGGCGGTCCTACGATGCACCGTTTCCGAGATATGGGCGTTCAAAGTTTCTGTTAAAAAAAAATGAAATTGAAATATCTCGAAAACGGAGCGTCCTAGGCAAAAAAAAGGACCAACATTTTGACCCCCCTCTGCCACCCCCGTGATATGTAAGTGAGATTCACATAACACGAAAAAACATACACTGATGCAACTTTACTTAATCATAACATTTAATAATATTTTATTAGTCCTAAAACTGCGGAATGAAGGAAAGTTCATTGATAATTTAAAACCATAATTAAAATACATTTATATTCGTTTTTAATATTAATAATAACGATATTATTATAATCGTTCGTATACCTCTACAGTCCACTAGAATATAACATTAACTGCGCATCAATAATCATTGCGCACGTTTAGCGTGTTGTTGCCGAATAAAACGATAACGTCTCCGCGTTCAGATTACTGCCGCGTTTTGTTACAACTCGTTATTATGATAACGTATAAAATAACATGTTATAAAAATATATTCAATAGTCTATTTAACATGATAATGATTTACTTATAGCAGAATTGCACACCACTAGTTATGACACTTACGTCAGGCTGTCATTATTTTTTCTTTTAATTTTTCTGTCATAGAGTTTCTTACTAGCTTAGTCTATGAAGGTTAGTTCTGATTTATTTAATGTACATCGCGCGAAATTCGAAGATCAAACTCTTAATATCGTTATTTTTGTTCAAATTTTTTGAATGAATAATAATTTTGGTGTGTAATTACACTATTAATACCTAATTTTTTATACCTATTATTGCATAAGTTGATAAAAAATGCTATGCAATAGATTTACCGCGGCAGTCTCCGAGTGCCACACGTTTTTTATTTTTTTTGGAGGCAGGTGAGTCATCAAAACATTGACTCCTCTCACTCTGGGCAGAGCGGTAGGGAATGTCAGATTTCTACTGACTATAATTACCTATTTTCCTTCTTAGCCCTATGTGTCGAGGCCACCATATCTCTTTCAAACAAACCTTATCCTCCCCACCACCTTCCATAAGCTCTTGTGTCTCCTCGAAAGAGCCCTCGCGGAACGTTTCTAGATTACGTCATCATCTTTTTCTGAGCCGACCTTGGCGGAGATGTCCGTCTGCCGTCAACAATCGTTTGTGTACATTTTATACCTAAATAAACTTTTATTCACAAAATGCCATAACCGCCTGGTTATAAAATTACATTAAAAAAATACAATGCGGCTCACTCGGAAATACTAGCACATTAGGTACCAAGTTACATGAAACGCCGATTTATTCAAAATGGCTTCATTACCACGCCACGAGGATTATAAGCTTCCAAAACTAAGCATAAAGACCCAATCGGTTGCAAACGAACTGATCCACTACCAAAACGGAAAATCATAAAACAAAACCCCATAGACCATCCATTACTGGATTCCTTCAAGAGTAAAAAGTACTGGCAGTTAAAAAAAAGCAATGGATCGAAGAAATTTATTCAATTTTAAATTTTCGAACGTCCGTCTCGGGGTTCTAGCGCAAGCATTTGTTTCTAGACTGTTTATTTTTAAGCTATTACATAAGATTTATAACCAGTGGTACCATTATCTTTGCCGAAACAACGAACTACGGTCTTTTACAAGAGTGTTACAAAAGTACTGGCCATTTGTTCGTTGAGATCCTCTCCACTAATACTGCTTGAATGTTGACTGGATTTTTCGCGTGAAAATAAATAAAGTTTTAAGTTTAAAGTTCAGTTGCGAGGCGGATGTTGACTTTTATAAATTATTTTTATTTTAGCTCTTGGAGTTTTCTTTCGGTAGTTTCATTTGATAGATTTGTGTTTTATTTGTCTTGAAACTTGAAAACATTGTGAATGTTGGTTATATCTCTAGTCTTGAATGTAATTCAAGACGTTTTATTTCTTACAAAATATGCCACTACCACTTCACCCGCATTTATAAGATTGGCTCCAGTGACTTTTCGATGACCATTGCAAAGGTAAGAGAACTGATTTGCAGATCTTTGATAGTGGCATAAAAAAGTCTTACCCGGGATCGGTGGAGACAGACCCCCATGGGGTACTGAATTATCCAGTATTACCTGGTTGGTGTAGGTCAATAATAGGCAGTCGCTCCATTTAAAATACTGGTATTCAGCTGCATCCGGTAAGACTATAAACCGATCTCTATATAGTTAGGAAGATGAGAGGTAGATGATGACTAAAGGACAACTTGAATGTTCTAAAAAAGTAGATACGTACGACCTGAAATTGCTTATTTTTTACCAATCCAGATTAATTTATAGACTAGTACCTAAAAAGAATTTAAATTACATAAATCAAAAGTAACCTTCATAGACTAAGCTAGTAAGAAACTATGAAAGAAAATTTTAAAGAAAAAGTACCTACTTGCTTCGGCAGTACATATACTAAAATTGGAACGATACAGAGAAGATTAGCATGGCCCCTGCGCAAGGATGACACGCAAAATCGTGAAGCGTTCCACATTTTTTTCCCGTCGGGGCTGTGGATTATCGAAAGGATAACGCGGCTCTGACACAAGGGCGAAGAAGGAACATGGGTTTGGTTTTTAGTCAGTAGAAGTCTGACACTCCCCTTCGCTCTGCCCAAGAGCAAGAGGGGTTAATTGATGATTTTCCACCCACCAAAAAAAAAGATTTATAGACTAATGACATTAGCCCTTCTTCTTCTTTTGTATCGATGGTTGGACATAATTATTCTTTGTCCCAGTATGTTACCTCGTTAATCGCGGCGCCTGTGACGTTTTAAGCTACCTGCAGGTATTGAGACACTTTGGAAACTCCAGGAAGTGGGCCATGATCGGTCGATTAAGGCTTTTTAAACATGCCAAATTAAACTCAATTTAAAAAATTATAAGAGCACCCACCCGCATTCTTCAGTCATCCCGCGATTATGGCTAATGCAACACTCGAAATGTCAGGAGCTCATAATAATGGTCAATCACGAAGATATCCTGTAAGTGGGAGTTATAAGTTAGACTTACAAGTAGTTACAAGAAGTTTGAATTTTCCCAATGCAACTTCGAAGTTGTATCGTACTGCATCTACTACATACTTAAAATGTATTAAAGTACTTTCAAATTCTCCGAAATCGAAAAACAAATCGAAATTCCAACAAAGCGAAATACGAAATACCATCACACAAACAGCATCAACAGAAAAACGAATGCGTTGCCAAACATACATTGAATCGAACCTTTTTGAACCAGGCATTAACGGAACAGAGTGTCCTGATGTACAGTTCAACAAAGGATTTAATTCTCAACCCTCTTTTCTAGGTACACTGTCTAATTACGGGACTGTCACCCGCACTCGGCTTTTACCCTAAACTTTTGCTTTTGCACTAACACCCAGACCAGCTGCGGGGCTGTACTGAGTAAATTTACTTGAATTTCAACCCGAAAGCATATATATACCTCTCCCGCTCTTTTGCATATAGGTGGAAAGAGATAGGTGGTACGGTAAGAATCGGTTGGGAGTGCAGGGAAACAGTTTAAATTGAAAATGCTACTCGGTGCAGCAGGACATGATTGGTTTGTTACGCAAATTGTTTTTGTTTATTTGTTTCTGAAACAATTGTGTGAAATATCCGGTGTTTCTATTTTCTTATTGCGTTCTACGAAAATGCTATAGTGATAATAATTTTAAACTATTGAAATTATATCCGCCAATCCGCACTGGGCCCGCGTGGTGGATTATAGCCCATCCCTCTCCTAGAGAGGAGGCCTGAGTCCCTGCAGTGGGAAGATTATAGGCTGATGATGATGATTGAAATTATATTTTCTTTTTTCGTACAACTTAAGCGTATTGAATAATTATGAGAAATAGGATTTCACTGACTACACGAGGGGTTTGGCGCTGATAGTCGAAATACAGGCTCTGCCTAGTTCGGCTACAGATGACTGCACCACTTACACTAAGTTCAACCTGCCTGTTAAAATATTATGTAAGCAATGTCTAAGTTTTCTTTGAATAAACATTATTATTATTACTGAATTACGAAATTTTATTATCACTAGAGTGCACGCGCCCATAAATACTCCTTAAGCGCACGCGCGGGCTACAGGTGTAGCCCACTTATGGGTCAATTATTTCTCTGAATAAGGCAAAAAAATGAGTAAAACACAGCATATAATTACTAAACATGTTTATTTTTATCAAAATGGCTCATAAAATCAACAAAATTTAGATTCTTTATTATAATTTAAATTTTAACATAAACTTCTTAAAAATCAACAAATATTTGGAAGGGTGAGTTCTCTTAGTCTTATTTTCATTTAGGAACGATATATTTATCACAAAAGGCGTTTATTTTAATCTAATTGAATCTATTATCAAAGTAACGGGTAATAAATCAGTCTATTGGCATACATTCCGGACACACGACTGCCTGATATGCGCTACAAATACGCCTCATACATTTGCTGCATTGCTTGCGCGTGCTACGGCCCTACTGCAAAAAGCACACCGACCAACTCCTCCCCGAATAGGCATATTTTGTTGCAGGGGTTGTTCTGCCAATCCTAGAAATATCAATCAATCAAAAAAATCAAGCAACCCTCGAAATGTCGTCGTCTTCATTTACCCTAGTAGCATTTTTTGTTGGCATTTAGTTGGGCCACATACCTCTGGTTAGTTGGCAAATGCATACAATTGGCGGGCAGTTTGCGGGTTGGGCCCAAAACTGATGGCAGTGTTGGGCAAAATGTAATCTAACTACTGATTACTAACTACGACTACAAAAAGTAGTTAGCAATCATAACTACTAACTACATAAAGTAATCGAAAAATGTAGTTAGAAATTTTAACTACTAACTACAAATTGTAGTTGCAATCACGATTACTTGATTACTTTTTATAACTACATTTAAAATGATGTAGCGTTGAAAATGCCGAAAGTTTCAATTTGCTTTTTTCAGTATTTTTCGAGTGTTGCAGTGAAAAATTCACATGACTTTAATCCTTGCATTTGATTATTCATAAAAATAAACATAGGTATGGGCAATAAACTGTTTTTTTTTATGCAGCCTTATTCTAAAACATATTTAAATTACCTACTACTCATTACATGTTAATTTCATTGCAAAATATAAATTCGTAAAACTTAAATAATCAGTAGTTATAACTACTCGATTGCAGCAATCAAACTAACAACTACTTAATGTAGTTTGATTAAAAGTAGTTAACTACATGTAGTTATGATTACATGTAACTTAACTACATGTAGTTAGCTACTTTTAATCGTAGTTAGTAACCAGATTACAAAATTGTAGTTAACTACGCCCAACACTGACTGATGGCCTACGTGGATTTGCCTACGAAGGCCCAACTTGCGATAGGGCCAACGTGCATTGCCCTACGGAGGCCCGAGGAAAACGTGTTATGGGTAGGTCCAACGACACATAATACATGTAGGCAAGCGGTTGTATGTTTGTTGGTTCTATAGCTGGTTTCATAGCGACGCGTCTCGCCAGCGCCGGCCGTACGCGTGTCGCTGAACATGAACTTTATCAGCTTCATAATAAGTTTGGTTTTTGCGATGTTTTGAAAAACCAACCTTATTTTAAAGCCGATAAGGTTCATGTGCAGCGACGTGCGTGCGGCCGGCGCTGGCAAGACGCGTCGCTCTGAAACCAGCCCTCTAATAGGCCAACCCAGACGACGACATACAAAAGTCACCCACCAAACAGTCGTCTCTCTTTTGCACTTTGACGTGAGTACATGAGAGGACGTTGTGTCGTCTGCGTTGACCTATTAGGTATACTTTGTGATTAACTGAAATTAAATGAAATACAAATTATGATAATTTAATATTTATTTATTGTTATATTATGTTATTGACAAAATGACAAAATGAAGACAAATTTTACACAATTTGGAGACGGTAGCTCTGCAGTAAAACGATACACACCGTACCTACTATGATACATTGATAGAGTACCTCTTTGGAGTACCTACCTACCTACTTTTACAAAGTTACACTTTGCAGCTAAGTTGTTGTCAAAGATTCGTTCAAGGATTCTTCTTGTGATAGGACCAGTTTTGTTCCCACCAATGTAGGTTATGTAGTTTATCTGCAACAAACACAACACAACCCATTATTATAGTAAAACAACAAACACATGCAATGCCAGTAAGGATAAATTATAGACAATTTTTTGTTAGGTTATGTGCGAATTAACTTGAGACCGGGCCGATGATTCAATTTCAATTTAGGTATGTTGTGCAAAATGATGCGTCGTACCTACCTAGTATTTTTTTTAGCTAGAGGTTTGCACGAGATTTATTAAGAACAAAATAAGATAGTATTTCATAAATAATAGCATCTTAGTCCCAGGTCTCAAGGTAATTCGCACGGGTTCTAAGTAGATAAATACCTACTTATGAAAAACTTACCCGTTTCGTAAAATAAACGTTTTACAGGACATAATGTCCATGTTATCTTAGTTGGAGCCTCGTTACTGCTAAGGCATTTGTTGAATATTATTGCAGTTTTAGGTAGGTTTAAGGAGGCCACATGCAATGCGTCTTCCGTGGCGTCATCCAGTTTTCACGCACCACACCGAGTTCCCCACCGTAACCATCTTCATCGTCAAATTCCACAACTTTAAACATTTTTATCACTGCCTGTCAGGCTAATATTTTATATATATAAATAAAACAAATACTCCGCAGCCGCAAGCGCACCCGGCACCGCACAAATGAAATAACAAACTGCAAAATGGCGGGCGGAGCGGGCGACGAGTGCCGCCGCCCGCCCCCCGCGCACCCCGATACCACCCCGTAGGAGCAGCAAGTAACAGGGCCATTGAAGGGTATCTAAGTTGGACCGATGTTGTTATCATAACTTAAATCCCTACAAAAATCTCCCAACAGTAGGAATAGAAGCAGCAGGCCCGTCGTTAGTTGGCCCAATGTTGTTTTAATAACATAAATCCCTACAAAAATCACCCAACAGTAAGAATAGTAACGCAGGCCCGTCGTTGGCTCTTCGTAGGGCAAATAGTGCATGTTTATGACAATGGGCCTATTTTAAGTTTGGGTTGGCGGAATAACTAACCGTCTGCCAATACATTCCCAACTGTTGGCGTATGGAAGCCAACGGCAATTGCTACTAGGGTATCCTCTAGCAGCCATCTTTGTATTTGGTCGCACAATCTCCCGCCATCTAAAAAGTGAACAAAACACAATAAAGATACATGAAAAACCCATAAATACAAACAACAAACACTGAAAAATTAATTAACAGTACGTGTTGTAGAAATAGTGCAACAAATGTTTCATATTTACCTCAATTTCACCACTTGCACACTAAACACTTAATTTCCTCCAACGCTCGCGCGGGCTACAGGCGTAGCCCACCAACTTCAAGGGAGATTTTTGCAGACGTCCGTGAGCCGCGGGAGTCGGCACGCTGCTGGCGGGAGCGGGGGGTAATGCTTGAGGAATACATTAGACGATTGTGCTGTAGCGCGGCAAACAAAAATTATATACGACAATATTACACGCTGGGTTACATATGTAGCCCGCGCGTGCACTCTAGTGTTATTCGAATATTCAACGGTTCTAGCGCTACTTCAGACAAATGTCAGCAGCATGGAAGGGGCCCGCTAGCGCCGACACCCGTCGGGGCTGCGGGTTGTTCGAAAGAGATACCGCGGCCTCGGCATAAGGGCTAAGAAGGAACATGGGTGGTTTTTAGTCAGTAGAAGTCTAATACTCACTCGGAAGGAGTCATTTAATGATCAAAAGAAAAAAGGCATGTTCCATAGATGTGATAGGAAATGATATTTTAAGGGTAGGTATAAAGAGCAGGGTGTAAATTTCTTCATCCTCTATAGAAAATGGAGAATCCTCCGACCAGACGGGTGTTATGTCTGGTGGGCTGTTGCCATAGATGGAGCTGTAGTACATTTTATAAAAAAAATCTATAATATTGTTTTTGTAGTGCCGCTAAAATATGAAAAGAGGGGACAGTCTTTTTCATGTCTGTCTAGAGAGAAAACAATACGAATTTATAGCACAGACACCGATCACCTTTCTTCAATTAAATTTATTTTATAACTTTATCATCTTCAACAACTAACAAACCAAAAAAATAACTCATAAAATTCATATTCAAGCCCACTTCCAAGTCTCAGTCAGAAAAAAGCACTGCACAGTCATTTTAACTTTGCATAAGTAAAAAGAGGCAACTTGTTAACATTGGAGAGGCAAAAGTTCCATACATGTTTCCTACAGTACTAATTAGCGAACTTACTATCTGGGTCGTAGTGGACAAAGCAAATGAGTTTTAGGACGTAACTTTTTCATGTATTTTTTTCACGTCACTAGTGACGGGACTTTGTAACAGAATGGCGTATTCGTATTATGATTAATTTTAATGGTGATGTCGCATGGAACATCACTACTGAAAAGATTTTTATGTAACTTTTTTTTCTTTAAACATGTTTTAGCGTCTTTTTAACCGACTTCCCAAAAAGGAGGAGGTTCTCAATTCGATCGGTATGTTTTTTTTTTTTTTCTATGTATGTACACTGATTACGCTGCGATTTATGATCCGATTTACGTGATTCTTTTTTAGTTTGATGCGGAATAGTTGCCATTTGGTCCCATAAAAATTTAGCATGGTTTGGCTCAGGACTTTTCATTTTATGACCATTTTTTTATAATTTATGAACATTTTTCGTTCGTTTTTTTTATGTGTTCGCGAATAACTTCGTCGTTTATGAACCAATTTTGATGATTCTTTTTTTTATTTTATTTATTTTTATTAATAATTTGTGTGTGATGTTTGTCAGTTTGTCGGTTTGTCGGTGGGTATGGGGGTGTAATTCGTTTAGTGTTCGCAAGAGCGACTGCTGAATGTGAGGTCCTTTTTTTTTTTTGGTGGGTGGAAAATCGTCGAATGACCCCCCCCCCCCCCCCCCCCCGCTCTTGCGCAGAGCCAAGGGGAGTGTCAGAATTCTACTGACTAAAAACCAAACCCATGTGCATTCTTCGCCCTTGTGTCGGAGCCGCGTTATCCTTTCGACAAGCCACAGCCCCGACGGGACCACAGCCCCGACGGGGAATGTGAGGTCCTGGCATTGATTCCCAGGTCGGGTAAAACTTTATTGAGTTATTCCATCAGTTTTCCTCAGGTGCAGCTTTGAAGTCCCGATTTGTGCCTACCTGTCCGCATTTACACGTGTTACATAATTATAACTAAATTATGTATATCTGACGAAATGTGGGTGTGTCAGCAAATACACCACTGCCTAATCCTTCAGGGAAAACAGGCGTGATATTATGATTTTTGCTTCGAAAAAGAGTGTAGTAATAATAAAAGTATTACAGATGCTTTCCATGGAGCATAATATGAAATGTGACCTTTGGAAAACCTTAGGGAAATCAACATTGCGCGGTATAATGTTGCGTCGACGCTGACATCTGGCATTTTTGATGAAGATTCAGTAAGTTCAATGCTTCGTGGACATGTTTTTTAAACATCGCTCCACACTAGGAATTTCTCCTGTATCGTGGGTGCGTTAACAAACATTTAAACTCACATTCACAAATACCCAGACTCGAAACAACTATCTGTAGGCCATACAAATATTTATCGAACCCGCGACACGCAGCGCAGCAGTCCAATCGCTCAGCCACTGCGCCAACCGTGCCGTCGTCAAATAATTCCATTTATTACCGGTTCATCAACCTCAACATTTGTCTAGCCTTCTCATTTGTATTGGTCGACTTCCAGTCTAATCGCATGCAGTATACCAGTACAGTGCTGCATACCAGTATTTTACAAAGAGCGACTTTCTATCGAACCTCCAAAACCTGGTAACTGTATGATACGATACTCCTTGGTCAGTAAGATTGATTGTCAAACTATCAGGCCACTGACTACCTGCAATGACTGTCAACCTCATTTATCCTCGCGTCTTTGGTATGAGGCATGAAGGAAACATGATATTATCGGATGGTCACAAATACACAGATCGACTTGGCAAGCGCTGATCTACCTTGAAGATCGACCCGCGTGGCTGTTATTATTTAGCTCCTCCGATATGACGGGTTCCTGAAATTGAAAGAAACAGATTTTAGATAGATTATCATAATGGTGTAATCTCCGTTTAGAATTAATTTAATCGAGACTCCGATCAGTCAACATTAACCAGTATTATTGGTTCCTAGAAATAACACGAGCTGATACCTGAGATGATACTTTGTTACTTAGTTTAATAAATAAGACCAAAACTGTAAAAAGGGTTGTGAATAAAACTTTTATTATTATTATTGTTTAGGGTGATTAGGTTAACTTTTGTCTAGCACTGTGTCAATGGATTTCAAATAAAATGCGACTGTTCTTTACGAGGTTTATTGGTAACTAAATCAATGTAGATCATGCATCTGTTTATATATATGAAATTGGCGTTAACATAAGCCGCCCACTAAAGGACTATAGATAGTCCTTTAAAAAACAATAGGTACTGATTGAATCTAGGATACATGCAAAAACTAAAGTATAAAAACGTTAAACAATTGTCTCATCTGGTGAGGTATCGATTGGTAAAGCACACAACTTTGTGACACATCGCTTGGTTATAGTGTCACCGCTCTTTACGCTATAAACTCTGGTTAAACCGTCGGGGCCGGGGTGCTTGTCGGTGATGCGTCCCATGGACCATTTCCCCGGTGGGAGGTTATCTTGCTTGATCAGTACTATGTCGCCTTTCTTAAACTCTTCTTCGCGTTTAAGCCATTTTGGTCTCTGTTGGAGTCTTGTAAGGTATTCCTTCTGCCATCTCAACCAGAAGTCACTCAACAATTTTTGCGTGTATTGCCAGCGTGTCAAGTTGCTTATTTTAGCGTCTTTAAGATTTGGGTTTGGGACGGTGACTGGTGCTTCCGTTATTAAAAAATGACCAGGTGTCAGTGCTTGCATGGTGTCATCGTCCATTGGGCATAATGGACGCGAGTTCAGGCATGCTTCTATTTCGCAGAGCACCGTCATCATCTCTTCGAATGTTAAATTTGTAGTGAGGACTCTCTTCATGTGATATTTAATGGATTTCACTCCGGCTTCCCATAATCCTCCGAAGTTGGGTGAATAAGCCGGTATAAAATGCCATTGGGTTCCGTCGTTTGCAAGTAACTCAGCGATTTTATCATCAAATTGTAAACCAGCTTCCTTCCAGGATTCATATAGTTGCTTATTAGCGCCAACAAAATTTCGTCCTTGGTCGCTCCACAGATTTGCGCATTTTCCTCTGCGGGCGCAAAACCTTTTGAAGGCGCCTATGAACGCTGCTGTACTCAGGTCACCAACCAATTCTAAATGAATTGCCTTGGTGGACATGCAAATAAATATGGCTATATATGCCTTGGTAGTTCTGGCTCCTCTGCCCTTACTCATCAATAATTGGAATGGGCCAGCAAAGTCGACACCTGAGTTGAGGAATGGCCGTGCTGGTTTCACCCGTACGCTTGGTAAGTCTCCCATTACTTGTGTTCTCACCCTTGCGTTTAGCTTAGCACATACCAAGCAACGATGGATGTATTGTTTGACCAGCATTTTCGCTCGCATTATCCAATACTTGGATCTAAGGTGGGTAAGCATTAACTGTATACCTCCATGCAACGTCTTCGAGTGGGCTTCTGCTACTATAAGATAAGTAAGTTTACTTTTTCGACCCAGAATTATTGGATGCTTGCATTCTTCCGTCAACGCCGCGTTTCTGAGCCGGCCGCCCACCTTGAGGACTCCATTCTCGTCAAGGTAAGGATTTAATGATTTTAATTTGCTTGATCTTTTAACTCTTTTCTTTCTTTTTAAGCTTTCTATTTCTTCTTTAAATTCTTCCTCTTGTTCTAATTTTATACAGGTTTGCAAAGAGAGTTCGAGTTCTTCAGTTGTGATTGTACTATCTATGTCTTTTTCTAATTTATTTTGTTTCAGGAATCTTCGGCAGTAGGTGATAGTTCTCAGTAGTTCAGTCAGTGTATCAAAACTGTCGAGTTGCGCAGATAATTTATTACTTCCTTCATTTTTGTTTTGTGTTATTTTCAGAGTTTGTAAGGTGTTTTTCTTTCTCTCTAGGTCCGTTGGGTTTACGTTAAGTCTAGTGAACTGTATCTTCTGGTGTGATAACCACTGTGGTCCATTCCACCACAGGTCGCAACGTTTCAAATTGGCTACTAACATGCCTCTTGATGCAATATCAGCTGGATTATCGTGGGATTGGACATGGTGCCACTGACTACAACTTACATTGGATGTGATCTCGACAACGCGGTTTGCCACAAACGTCTTCCATCTGTTCGGATCTCCATGTAGCCAGGAGATGACAATAGAAGAATCTGTCCAAGCATAAATTTGTGTTGTGGGTATTTTCATTGCTTGCCTTATTTGGTTGAGTAGTTTGGATAGCAACAATGCTCCACACAGTTCTAGTCGAGGCAATGAAATGGTTTTCAAAGGTGCTACTCTTGTCCTTGCCGCAATGATTGTGCTTTTCACTGTGCCATCTGAGTTTGTGACTCGGCAGTAAGCCACAGCACCGTAAGCTTGTTCAGAAGCATCGCAATATCCGTGGATTTCTATGGACTCTTTCTTCGAGCTCAGTGTTCCCATCCATCTATTTATGTAGATTCCGTTAGCATTTTCAAGATCAGATCGGATTGTAGCCCATTCTTCAGCCAGTTTTGTATTCAAGACTTCGTCCCAATCAATCTTTTCCTGCCAGAGCTTTTGAATTAAAATCTTCGCCATAACAAGGCAAGGGGCAATCCATCCGAGTGGGTCGAATAACTTTTGAATGTCAGACAGAATGCTTCGCTTTGTGACTGTTTTGCCGATAGCTGGTAAGTTCAGATTATATTCGAATTGGTCCTTGCCCAAGTTCCATTGTATGCCCAAGGCTTTAATTGTTCCATCAATATTTAGTTCCAGATGTGCATTAGATGATCTTTCGCTTGGTTCGATAGTCTCCATGAAATCACGGTTGTTTGAAGACCATTTTTTCAGTTCGAAGCCACCTAGGCGCAGTAGTTTTTTTAGATTTTGACTAATTCGTATAGCTTGTTCCAGGTCATCGTGTCCAGACATAACATCGTCGACGTAAAAGTCTTCGCGCAATATCTTTGCTGCTTCAGGATATTTGTCGCCTTCATCATCAGCCAATTGCATAAGTGTCTTTACGGCGAGATAAGGAGCTGAAGCTGTTCCAAATGTCACAGTTAAAAGTCTGTAGTCTTTGATGCCTTCTGATGTATTATCTCTCCATAGAATTCTCTGACAATCGATGTCTTCTTTATTTGTCCAGATCATTCTGTACATCTTGTGAATGTCAGAAACATAACAAACAGCATGCATTCTCCATCTAATGATAATGCTTCTCAAGTCATCTTGTAATATTGGACCCAACAAGAGTTCATCGTTCAGTGAAGTTCCATTGGAGCCCTTGCACGAGGCGTCAAAAACAACACGAGTCTTTGTCGTTTCTTTGTCACTACGGATCACCGCATGGTGAGGTAAGTATACTGATTTATTATTTATTTCATCCTTAGGTACCTCTTCTATATGTTTTAGTTCTTTATAATCATTGATCACCCTTGTGTACTCTTGCTGTAGTTCTTTGTTTTGATTAAATCTTTTTTCTAGTTGAAGGAGTCTTCTCTTCGCTATTTCTCTTGTGTTGCCTTCAACTGATTTTGGTTGTTCTGTTTTGAATGGTAGCTTAACTATATATTTCCCATCTTTATCTCGCTTGTGTGTCTTCTCGTATATGTTTTCACATAGTTCTTCAGTTAGGGTATGTTTTCTTTTCGTGTCTGTATCAACTTCCCATATTGTTGTCAGTAAATCATCTATGTTAATTTCTGTCTTCATGGCCGTCAATGATTTTTCTCTTGCATTCAGTTTGATTGTTATTCCACCCATTAATATCCATCCCAGGTAGGTATTTTGGGCACATGGTGTATCTGGTGGACCTTTAACGAGTCCCTGCTTGAGAATTGCTGCATATTCGTTTACACCCAACAACAGATCAATAGGTCCTGATTCATAATAATTTGCATCTGCCAGTTGGAGGTTCGCTATGTGCGGCCAATCAGTCCCCCTCATGGTGTTCATCGGTATGTTCGAAGTCAAGGGCTTAGACATCACGTAGGCTCTGATAGGTAAGTAGAATTGGTTTTCCCACCGTGACAATACTTTAAACTTGACCTCATGCTTGACTTTCATCTTCATTCCTTCCATTCCGGAGACGATTAGATTTACTGGTGCTTTTTCTAGATTCAGGATCTGAGTTACCTTCTCGCTTATGAAACATGCTTGAGATCCTGAATCTATGAGCGCTCTTAAAACAGTAGTGTGTCCGTGTTCACTCTTCAAAATTACTACTGCTGTAGCCAACAGCGATATCTTCTGCCCCGCGGTATAATGAGACGCGACCATTGTGTGAACCTTCTTTTCTTCTACATCTGCTTGGCTGGATGAAGTCGGTTGCTTGGTTTCTACATTTTGATCCGCTTCATCAATCTTCTTGGGTTGATGTAAAAGTGTGTGATGTCGTCTCTTACAGGTGCGGCAAGACATTGGCATCCTGCACTTGAACACTGAATGTCCCGCCCCAAGGCAGTTGAAACATAATTTGTTTGCTTTGACATGTTCGCTTCTTTCATTAATCGACATTTTATTGAATGTGCTGCAATGACACAGTGTGTGCGTTTCTTTACATAAAGCACATGGTTTTTGTTGTTTGTCATTATCGGTTGCTGTGACATGAAGGACACGCTCCCTGCTGGGTTTACTGGTGGTCGTCGGGGAAATCATTTCAAGCGTCCGGAATTTGACTTCCAAAAACTCGCGCAATTCCTTCCAATTAGGCAGTTCTTGGGAGTTTACCGAGTAGGCAGTTTGCTCCCACTCTTTGTGTGACTCCGGGTCCAACTTCTGCACAACCAGAAATATAATTACTGGATCCCAGGAATCAGTAGGCACTTTCACATTTTCCAGACTATTAATAACTTCGGTGGTACAATCCAGCAGGGCCTTCAACTGTGCCGCCGTTTGACTAGTACATTTTTTCTGATAGAATAATCGTTTCATTAATGCATTTACTATGATACGCCTGTTATCGTATCGGTAATTGAGCGTTCCCCATGCTTGAACATAATTAGCACCCGTCACTTGAATGTTTTTCAGTAAAGACGCCGCTTCGCCCGTGATACTGGTCTTCAAATAGTGTAATTTTTCAACGTCACTTAGCGTCGGACATGTATGAATTAGTGATACATACAAGTCTTTAAACGTAGGCCATTCTTCGTAGTTACCGGAAAACGGAGGGAGTTGTATGTTAGGTAGCATCACTTTCGGTCGTGATTTTCCATCACACGACGTGTTGCTGCATGAAGGTTGGTCATGGTCAGTTGTCTTCGTCGAAGTGCATGCATCCAACATTTCTCTAAGATCTCCTAACATGCATAGGTACAAGTCTTCATGGAGAAGAAATTCTTCATTCACGTAGTACGGTAATATTCCACGTTGTTCCCGAGTTGTACTTTTCAATAAATCTTGGTGCGCTTTCTTAAAAGATACCCAATATTCTTCAATAGTTTGAATACGTGTTCGTAAATATCCAGGCTTCGATAAACGTTCTTTTGGGCACTTTTTAAGGTTTATTTGGGTCTTTTTGAGTATTGACGCCAAATCTTCAAGTACAGATAACGCTTTATCTGCTTCAGACGTCATAGTTTATATGTAAATCACAAGAATCTTCTAAATGTACTGCAATGTCTAATCGAAAATAGTCTATTTTCTAAGTTATTAAAGTTCAAACGATACACCAATACACTTTGCACACACACTAATTGACTAGTTCTAAGAAATTCGTGCAAAACAACACCAGGTGGTCCCTTATCGCGGTATGGAATGCGGTTCTTTTGTGCTCGCGTCGAGTGCTCCGTCAATTTCTAATGAGGTTTGATCCGGCTCGTAATCGACCATATGTTTAGGGTGATTAGGTTAACTTTTGTCTAGCACTGTGTCAATGGATTTCAAATAAAATGCGACTGTTCTTTACGAGGTTTATTGGTAACTAAATCAATGTAGATCATGCATCTGTTTATATATATGAAATTGGCGTTAACAATTATATAGTTTCTATCTATTCTGCGTTCCCAATAAAAAGGTATTAAAAAAAACTGACAAGCTGTAGCTTGTAAATTTTGATGAACAATATATAACCAAAACTGCTCGTCCGATTTAAAAAAACTATTCTTAATTTAGAAATAAACAATGCACACAAGCATGCATGCACACAATAACTATTTGCATAGGATTTGTTTATTTCTTCGATGCGTACAAGATGTGTACAATGTATAATGATATAATTGTTCTATTTGCGTTAGTCTCAGACTTGTAGAAAGTGAAACAAATAGTTACTACTGCTGAAATAAAAGTAACCCTGACGGAAGTTAGCTAGTTATTGAAAAAGGTACGACTACGTTGTTGAGGGTCTTGATATAATGAGTAGGATAAATAAAGCCGAAAGGCACTTTTCCATAGACCATACCTGAACTTTCTAGTTATGGTGATATTGAATGGAGAGTCAAAGTTCCGTACACACGAATAGAGAACCTCCTTCTTTTTGGAAGTTGGTTAAAAGTTAGAACCCAGCCTTTGCGACGTAATGTATTTTCGTAAAACAACTTCGGGTTTGAGATGTCTTTACATCGTAAGGTAAACCAATGAAGGAGTATTTTAAATTCGTCTTCTCTGTGATATAAAAGTAAATCATGGCCCACTTTAAGTGCTGGTCCTAAAACTGTGCATTTTATATTTCACTTTATTTTATGAGTCCAACGGGATTTTTCTGTCTCTGCACACATAAAAACGGGAAGTTAACTTCTGAGGTGAACGATGACTCCTTCAATTTCGTTCACCGAATATTCGAAGGTATTTTTGGTCGGAACCGTTCTTATTTTTTCTTCCACTTTTGAAAGATAAATTGAAGTTCCTCAAAAATCCTAGATTGAATAACTTCTTACTTTCGAAATTACTAGTTAGAAACAGAAACTGCTTAGCGTGGGGGTTCAGGATTTGATTTTCGGGTCGGGCATGAAGTGATGTTGGCTTTTTTTCATGGGTCTTTGGAAATAAATTAATTTTATTCTATTCTATGATAGTTCGTGCATCGTAAAGCATGTTAAGTCGTGGTCCCGCGCCAGTTTCCTCTCTGATCGTGTCAGATCGCCTTCCCACCAGATAATGAGCGTAAAGTAAGAGGAGTGTGCACCTGTACCAGCGCACACACTTGTGCCCCATAATATCTCCCGCCGGTAATAACTCCGGACTCCGAATAACTCCGCTAAAAGTGACCACCGTGACCGGTAAAGGTCAGGAAGTCTTTTATTAGAAATCCAAACAAAATAATAATAATATTCCACAACTATCACACAACGCCATCTAGTCCCAAGCTAAGCAGAGCTTGTGTTTTGGGTACTAGACAACTGATAAACATACTTATATATTTCTAAATACATACATATTATAGATAAATTACACCCAGACACAGAACAAATGATCGTGCTCATCACACAAACATTTATACAAAATAAATATTATTACAACTCACAAAACTTGTTCGGTATTTATCGACTTTTCTTTCTCCATCAACAGTTCTACAGTTCAAAACTTCAGCAACTTCTACATAAAGAATATAATAAAATACAAAACGTAAGCTAAGTAAACTAAAACCGTTTAGTACCAAGCTGAAATCTACAATTAGGCTACCTGTTCAACTCATTTTAAGTCCAAAACTTATTTGGAAATCCCGAAATAATCGTTTGAAATCCCCAATAACGGTTAAAAACACACATCACTACACAGATACCAAACTTCTCCCAATAACCGAAGTCGAAGTCATCATCATCTTCCTACCTATCATCATCACCGTCCCATGTTACTTGACACACGTCACACGGAGTTTTTCCTCAACTTTTCAAAAAAAAGAGGGTATTAATTTCGGTCCCAAAATTCACTTAACATACGTAGACAGACACCTGACATTTTCTACTCCATTCATTACCCACTAAGTGTATTAGAATATTCAATTAACCTCACTATGGCAGCGTTCCAACGCTACTGATAACTGAGTTGTTCCTAATCTGTTACCAGAACATGATTTTCTCATCACAACCTATAGATAAACCTTGGGATAGAATAATCTCGTTGTGGTGGAAGCTTATAGTTAGTTCCTGTTTGATCGGTGTGCTCCGATTGCGACCAAGATAGTTTGTTTATTGACGACTAGCTTGTGCCCGCGGCTTCGCCTGCTTATATTTAGTTTGGTATTTGGGTACTTGAAAAGATGTAATTAGTCCGTCAGATAGATTTCCAAAAAAAATATTGGATAAGTACATATTTTTTATTTTTCACGTAAACAAAAAATTACTACATTAAAGTGCTTCGAAAACTCGTGTGACATCACATCTCAGTACATTTTTTTTTCCGAAAAGTGACGTCACAAGCGGGCCACACAGTCATCTTTGACGCGTTTTATATTCGTAATTTTTTATAAATTTGATAAAATAAAAAACACGTATCCAAAGTTTTTCGATAATCTAACTGACGAACTAAACAAACTTATATTTTTTTAGTCAGGAAAGTAGCCAATTGTTCCACGGGATCATACTACCGTGTTATAAAGTATTCTAGTGTTTATCCAGGTTATAAACTATCTGTCTTTCAAATTTAATTCAAATACGTTCAGCAGTTTTTGTGTGAATGAGTAACGAACATCCATTTATCCTCACATTACTTTCGGATTTATAATATTAGTAGGATTAGTAGGAAGAAGGACTAGTTGTGGCCCGCGACTACGTTCGTGTTGAAAATTGGATGTGTAAGTATGAGGAAAAAAAAATGTTTTCTCAGACTGCAAACTACCACCTTAGACTATATAATTGATGCAAATCTGTAGTACTCTCAAAAAAATCTAGGTATATTTAGGAACAAAATCTTTATTTTAAAATTATACTCCCTTACAAAAAAAAACAAGATGATTAATGCTACATCGTCTAGAGTTCAACACGCTCTAAAAAGGTTACAAAACGTAGGTATACGAAAGTGTTAGAACCCTTTGGGATTCCTAGTTCAACGAAAAAAACAGCGCCTTACGGTCCTATTATTCTTTCAGTCTGTCAGTCGCCTTGCTCTTTATATCCCCAAAGGTAAGAAGCTAAAGTTTTTGAATAAAAAAACCTAGTTATACGTTAGGAACATAAATACACTGCATGTGTTCTTCAAAACTTTATGTTTTTGGTAAGGAAGCATTAACTTTTGAGTTTATTTATTTAAACTTTTCGCACACAAAAAAAAGGTACAAAGGCGGACTTAATGCCTAGTTTATGTGAAGTTTTAGACATTTTGGGAAAATTGTTGAGAGTTAAATTTAATGTAAAATAATGATTTTACATTAAATTTTACATTATTATTTAACGTTTTAGCACGACCGTCATCACTCTTTTGCCACTATGCCAATTGATTAGGGGTCAGCGCAGCATGTTTTCTTTCATAATTCTTTTTGACTCGTCATCTCATCATACCTCCATTCTTGCCATATCATCTTTTACACAGTCTAACCCACCCACAATAATATTCAAAACTTTCCTCGCGACACTTTCTCCATTCCTCCACATCACTTGCCTAAGCGACAACCGATTATCACACAACTTTTCATTCACTTTTCAGACTTCCTCATGCACTTTTTTTTTTCGTTTGCGTAACATACCCCTTAGCGTTTTTATCTCAGGAACATTCAAATGATTTTATAGGATTGCCCCCTGTATGGAGTCCCACTAGTGGGGCTTACGATGACTCAAACTCAAGTTCAACCCCAACCCCAACAAACTCCTTAATATTTAAAACAACATAGGTTATTATCACCAAGCCCAAAATGGAGTACACCACCTGAATTCGTATCGCTAGTAAGCAGTTTGACAGTTGAACATAAATGTTGAACAGTTGGTAACTGTTCTGTTCAGAACAAAAACCTAGTTAAGGAAATTGTTTACTGGATTAATAGACAATTCAACTAATACTGTAGTACAAGTAGTTGCAGCGGTTTTTGTATACTTGTATTTACATAGATTCAGTTTACGGTCGAAAATCAGTCAATCAGTCATAACAAACTTGTTAATAAACGTTATAACCTGCAAAAACAAAAAACGGTTTTTTCTCTTTTCTCTATTCTTTCTCTTTTACCTAACTAGGAACTTATAAAATTCTAACAGCATTTTGAAATCGTAATTTCACCGTATGTACAGTAGACTATAATTGCATGGATGTATTTCAATAACATTGTTTGTACAGTTCGGGAAATTATCTCGATAAAGATAATCTTTGAAATACAACATAATGGGTAGGTGGATGGGTGGTGGGGGTATGGTAATGGGTTTCTATAACCCATTAATGAGCTCTACGTTTGATTTAAGTGATGATGATGATTATAATGTGCCATAAGCATTCAGTTTAAAAAATATAACACCGGGCAGTCATATGGTTTCCTGTTTCTTTTCAGATTCCTTGAACATTGTTTGCGTCCTTCAATTCCAACCACCCCTTTTAAATTCTTATTACCACTACTCTAGAAACTGTTTTACACGGAGTAATAAAGCTGTATACGGTGCTGTGTTAGTCTTGTGTTAGGTAGACATAAACACTATCCTAGTCAGACATTGCGATGGCTTTGCGTGACATAGCAGTTGACGGTTAAAAAGACAATTGCTATAAACACGGTTTGCCACGAAGAGTCTTGGAATGTGCAATGAATGTGAATAAATACAGTCTGGTATCTTTGATATATTAACACTAGGCGTGTTATCGCTGAAAAATGTGGATAACATACGCCATACCCACATATCGCCACTTGTGGATGAGCCTATGGCTATAAACCGTACAAATCCAAACTTCGTGACTACTAATGACAAAAACCTAACCTAACCCGAGAATCGAACCCAGGACATGCTCAGCAGTCACGCTTGCGACCTCTCACAATAGTCTTCTTATAATGCTTATCAAAAGATGAACGGTACGTCTGTATATTCTCCTTGTAGTTCTACGCTAAAATACTGGTGTTTTGCTGAATGATGCCGACCCCCACTTAGAAAACCGACTTCGACAAAAATAAAACACAAAAAAGTGAAAAATAAAAATCAGCTTCAGAAGTCGGTGACTTTTGTTTGTTTGATTTCATGTTTTTGCCACCGACTTCTGAAGCTGATTTTTATTTTTCACTTTTTTGTGTTTTATTTTTGTCGAAGTCGGTTTTATTTTTTGTAAAAAAGTTTTTATTTTTCACTTTTTTGTGGTTCACATGTGCTTACCCCTTCACAACGTACCGGCGTGATGTTATGTTATGAACTGGTCAATAGACAGTCATGAGATTTCAGCAATCCCAGTCCATTTGCTATCATTAATTGAGGAGTTCCGTTGCCTATCTCCGAAGTTCTTCATCACCTTTGTAGTGAGTACAGGCGTGATATTATGTTGTGTGATGGCGTAAACAATGCCTAGATATGCTATAGCAACAATCGCGGTTAATCTGCTGTTATTTATTGAAGAGTTCTCCCGATTTCTACAAGATCCCATCATCAGATATTAAAATGGTGACAATGGGACCACACGGGACGCACCAGCTTTCAAATGAAATAAGAATCAAGAAAATCAGTTCACCCAGTCGCAAGTTATGAGCGAACAAACATAAAAAAAAAAAAAAAAATACAGTCGAATTGATAACCTCCTCCTTTTTTTGAAGTCGGTTAAAAAATAAAATAGTTCCACGTTAATTGATGTAATTTGATTGCGGCAAAGTAGCCCAAAAACAATCGCTCGAAGAACAGACAACCGATGGGGAAGAAAGGTTCTCGAGTGGTGACCACGAACCGGAAGACGCAGCGTTTGGTAGGCCTACCAGGTGGACCGACGACATCGTGAGAGTCGCGGGCAACCGGTGGATGCAAACAGCAGGCTGCCGTTCTTTATGGCGTTCTATGGGGGAAGCCTTTGTCCAGCAGTGGACGTCTAATGGCTGATGATGAAAGTAGCCCAAGAGTCCCGACATTAAAACGTGGTTGTTAACCGGTAATTTTAGTTCGTTCTAATCAGGTCTATTCTATGCAGAAAGACACAGGAACATCAATCATTCTTATGGGTTTTTAATCCAGATAATGGTATTTATAACTCTACCGAACCAAAGGTTGGCAATGAGGTGTCATTGCCTACCTTTGATTCTGGAAATTATAAAGACAATGTATTACCGTCTCTTCGCACCGGGAACCAACCCTATTGTGTGTTCAGTTCAGTACTATAAACACAAACAACATACAAAGCACTATTTATTTAAAGACACGTTACTCAAGCAACATTGTATATTGAAGTCACATACTTAACAACTGTAGTTAGTGAGGCTTAAACCGAGATTAACAGTTTCTCGGATTGCGAACAAACTGCGTTGCAGTTTCTAGAGTTTAATTTACAACCCTCATACATGTTTTGGTTTGTACAGAGTTGCTTGTTTGCATGTTATATTAATGGGGCAATGTAAATGTGTACTTGCAATTATGTCGCTGGAGTCAATAATTTTCGTTGTTTACTTTCCTGGTAATTTATTTTTGGTACAGTTGTAGTTTTTTTATTTATTTTTTTATTTGCATAAACTGATAAGGCTTTGTTTTATTATTTGTTTTCCCCAATCTCCTTTCTTTCCTACGGGCCACAGTTAAAATTAGAAGGTACTTTCTATTGCCCATCTGCCAACGAATGGAAAAAATACTTTACGAAGCTAAAGACGCTTGGTGGACTAATAGGCTTATAGCCCTCCTCACAGAGTGCAAGCAAGTTTTATACATTGTTTGAAATGTATTTTTTTCGTACTGAAACACAGTTTCTTAACAGCATACAAAACATCAATTCCTAGTCTAAATGCTTATAATACCATAGCCCTGTATACGTAATGGCACCACCTAACTAAACGAAAGCCAAGAATGTGTCGAGCGTATATTTGCTATGCTAGCCTTGTGTACCTCTTAGGTCTGTTTACCAACAAAACATCCTTCGAGCCATCTGTCAACACAAGCACCACTTACATATTTCAAGACTTGAAAATACACTGCAAGGTAGAGTGAGACAAAACACACACTAACAAAAAATCATAAGAAAGAAAAGGACAGATATAATCTTATGACTACCGTGATTGATGCTATCATTTTTACGAAGCACATAAAATGTATCAGGTGCTTCTATAGGGTTCGTATTGGGCTGTTCAAAGATACGTGAGGTAGAAAACGCATCAAAAAATGCTTACCGGGTCGGTAGTATAAGGATTGTGCCCTTTCCATTTATAAACTATTGCGGGTTACTGTTTACCTGAAAACTTGAGGTTTTGAAATAAAAATAAACTGCTGGGAAAATATTTATTTATTTATTTATTTATTTATGCACACACAAAATACAAAAAAAGGATAAAAACATAACAAATAGAAGAGCACAAAGGTACTGCTTATTTCAAAAGAAATTTCTTCCAGCAGACCTGCGAGAGGATAGTTGGATAAGAAATGTAGACACAGTGTGTAGACAAGACTAACAATATTTAATATAATTTTTATTTGTTCGAAAAATTATGCAATAGTAATTGTTATGCCTCTCTCATTGTTTTAAAGTGTTATGTGTGCCTTCATATCACTTAGCACCAATAAGCTAACTGCACAACATAATTTTTATGGTCCAGTTATTTCTAATCAAAAAGTGTTTCACTATAACAAAGCTAATCATTCTTCAAAATACTACAAAAACTGCGCCATCGAAGATGCTCTATAAACAAAAGCTGCGTTTAAATCAATACGGACACATCGGACTCTGATCAAACTCTTGAAAATGGCCGCATCTAGTCAGCTATCTATTCAGTTGGACTGGATCTTTAATCTGACTTCACCAAAGAGGAGACGAGCGAAGATGTGCGAAACGGAGAGGAGATTAGACACATTAGAGCTAGGGTGTATCCACCAAAGCTGCGCTACGGTGTGCAAAGCGGGACGCTGCTCGCAGTACACCGCTCACACACAGTCTTCGCTTGGCCCGCCAAGTGCGTGAACTGGCCTAAAAAATAATGAGACATCTACTCTGTTCTCTGCTCAACCGTTTCCACTTAACTAGGTGGAGGCGAGAAGTGTAATAAAGGAAACTCTGTTTTTGATTTACAACTACTCTCGTCAGAATCAGAATTTATTTATTTGTAAGAAACAACACGTAACGTAATCGTCTCGTCTCCGTTTCGGTGGAGTCCGGCCTTAAAGGGTAAAGTCTGAACAAATCTCCTTCAGTAAACTCTGATTATGATCTGTTATCACAAGAAAACAAAAGAGATTAGTAAATTCAAAATGATTCCACGATTACTTCTTATTCAGTCGTCTTTTGTCTTTACCACCGCTTTTCTTTGTTTTACACTGGGTAATCATATTCATATTTCCGCCATGTTTTCGTTTCTTTCACGAATGTTATAGCCAATCGTGGATGTTAGTACCATGTTATATTTTTGGTTAAAGCGACGTTTTTGGTAATGTTCTCATTTCGAGGTAACTGGGTGTATTTGCGGTGTAAAAATGGAGTTATTGGTAACGAACGTTTTATTTTGGCTTTATTGGTTGCAATTGGTTTTATTAAGATTTGATATTTAGTTAGTTATTGAGATATTTTGACGGCACGTTTGGCGCAGTGGCTCAAGCAATGGACTGCTGCGCTGCGTGTCGCGGGTTCGATCCCCGCACGGAACAAATATTTGTAAGACCTACAGATAGTTGTTCCGAGTCTGGGTATTTGTGTATGTGAGTTTAAATGTTTGTGAACGCACCCACGATACAGGAGAAATTCCTAGTGTGGGGCAACGTTTTTAAAAAAGATATGGGGCTGGGGAGCAGTAACTTTGTTTTGAATTAACATACTATAAAAAACTAGTTTTGTTATTCAGTGTAAATCAAATGTGATGAAGACGAATTGCATGGGGAAAGACTAAGGAGAAGAAGAAATAAATGATAGAGTGACCGTTGATAAAGATAAATGGAAGACTCCAAGTACCTAACATGAAACAACGGCAGGAAGATGATGTTCAGTGTAAATTGACACTTTTTTTTTTTAAACGTTGCCCCACACTAGGAATTTCTCCTGTATCGTGGGTGCGTTCACAAACATTTAAACTCACATACACAAATACCCAGACCCGGAACAACTATCAGTAGGCCATACAAATATTTGTTCCGTGCGGGGATCGAACCCGCGACACGCAGCGCGGCAGTCCATTGCTTGAGCCACTGCGCCAACCGTGCCGTCACACATGAATAAGTTAAAAATATTGTTACCATATTCTTTGTTACAACAAAACCCTTTGTGCTACCGTTTCGTACTTGGCAGGTTTTTTAAAGACAAAAAGAAACACCCAAGAAACTTATAAATGTAAAATAAAAATTCATAGCAAACGAAGTCAAAAACAGACCTAATTTGTTACACGTGTATTCGATTATACTTCTTCAAATTGCCTTCATCAAGATCTGAGCTTTGCCATAAGACCTCTTTTATTTACAAATTGGTACTTCTTGTAATACTTCTCTATATAAAAAAAAAGATTACCTCTGTGATCTTTCTGTTTTTTTTATTTAATTTTGGTGACTTGATATTTGCGGAGGTGCTCTCTTTCTTTGATTTTTTTTGATAAAAGAACAAGGTGATCGTAAATAAACATTTACTAAATCAAGCTTTTAATAGGTGTGACAATACTGCTACTACGAAATTCTAGATGGAGAAATCTACACGTTGCAGACCTAGGAATCAAAAATAAAGATTATTCATTCAACAAGGAATGTTTGTAATATGCTGTAGATAATTGAATTACATAGGAAGAGACCTGCATGTGATAAGTTGTTTGTATTCACGATCGTTTATGACCTTTCACAATTTACTTACAATAATATTTTCATAATTTCACAAACAGAATACTGAAGTATAAATGAAATACCTAGTTGCCTACACAACGGAAACATACAGCAATTAACCCACTCTTGATAAGGTTGCGAAACCAACCCTCAAAGGGGGAGTCGGAACAGAAATGCCACAAGATAATATTTAGCAACGCAATCAAATAAGCTGCGACGTCGTTAGCTAGCTGATCTCTAATTACTTGGAATATGTACGTACACGTGTATACTAAATGTGGAAAATTATTCACTGTTATATTATACATCACTTTCAGTATGAAAATGAAGCGTTAAAGTTGAATAAACTTTTGAGTTTAAACATATTAACATTTATTTATTGTCTGGCAACTTTGACCCATAGATATTATACCTTTTCCTTTACTTTCCATCTAGATATTATACCTAACATTTTATGCATGTACATACACAATCACAGTGTATTTACACAATCACAGTGAAAGGAAATTGTCGCGAAAAATTTAAGTATTCCATGCAGAGCACACTTTTAAGAGCACAACTAAGAGTATTACTCATAAAGCATACCTAAAGAGGGACATTGACTTTGATTGAATTTTAATCTACGTGTGATTTTTCGATGTGAAAAGTAATGAGTAATTTCGTATTAAACGTGATAAACAACCTACCTCCGCTGTCAAAATGTACGGAACAGCTATTTTATTAGTAAAATATCCCACAAAATGTGGCAATGCTACTTTAACTTTACAGATCTATCAAGGAACAACAAAACACAGAAATGTCACCTGGTTCTGAACACGCATTTTGCCACAGAAATTAATAATTTACGCCTCCAACAACTGGAGTGACATAACCATCTCAGCGTGTCTCAGAGGGGACGAATTGCTTCAGACACACACATTGTAGTAGCGACCTGTCAATTCTCTATTGTTCCCTGACATGTGTTAATTATCGCCTTAAGCCGATCGGTAGGCTTCCGATATAATTTGATTGAGAGGCATTTGATTTATCTTGTATAGTAAAGTGGTTGTGTGTCTTTGTTGGAGAAACTGTAGTTTTTATTCTTTTTTGTTTCCCCAAGAAACAAAAAAGAATAAAAACTGCAGTACCTATTCAATGGACACGTGGAAAATTATTAATGGTGTAAAAGAGGAGCTTGTGGCTAAATAATAACAGTCACACTTGTCGATCTTCAAGGATAAGCCGTGCTTGCCAGGGTCGGTCTTTAAATGGGTGACCATCATTACGTACCGAGTTTCATCCGTGTCACGGAAAGTACGTTAAGCCGTTATTACCGGTTACCATTATAAAGATCTTTGACAGTCATTAGTAGTCTGACAACCAACCTAACCCAGGAGTGTCGTGTTACCCACAAACTAGGTTGTGGAGCTCAGATAGGAAACCGCCTAGAATCAATTTTAGAAAAAGCTAGGCAGATTATGATAATGACTAATGAAATAAAAATGCACCTAGTTTTACGTAGGTAAATTCGAAGACTAGTATAAGACGGACATCCTACAATCCACACTTGACCCGCGTGGAGGACGACTATGGCCCACTAATTCTCACAGCAAAATTTAGGCTCGTTCCCCAGCAATAAAAACTACACCTTCTTCCCCTAATAAAGCAGGTGACATTACAAATTCACCACACAAGTTCGATAATACCCAACCGTTCCTACAACCAACGTCCCTATTACGTGTCGAAGTTGTAAAACACGTTCTATAAAGAAAATCCACCTAATAGAAATCAGGGGGCTACCTACCAGCATGTAATTACCCACAACCCTCATTATACACAATTACACAACCTAATCACGGACTTTGATAAATTACCAAAAAATAATTTGGACGTTAATTTCACACCTACGTCAGGCATCCATCTCAATTTTGGATCCCTCGTAACGCGACATGAATACAACATAATTATATGAACAAAACAGGGTTATCTTTACTAGCTTTGGACCAGGATATGGTTGGGTAAGCAATTTTGTTTTGGGTTAACCGACCTGAATTTGAATATGCTTGAAAAAAGGTGATGTTATGGTAGAAACGGTCAGTGCCCTCTGGTTTTATACTGAATCCTGAATTTAAATATGCTTGAAAAAAGATGGTGTTATTCCCCTATGGGGAAAAAGGGTGATTGCTCTGTGGTTTTTGACTGAGTAGTTTAATTTGGCTAAAATTAAGTTCTAGTTTAAGTGCAGTTTGATTTGTAAAGCATTTACAAACAAACTAGATTAAACTAGAATTTGATTTTGAATATTTTCAGAGCTTTAAAAATATTTATTATAACATCACATCTGTAATTCTCGTAGGATTAGGTGATTTGTTCCGCCACTTCTTCTTTCCAGCTAAACACGAGGAAGTGTCGATGGGTGGGCGTTTTGGGGGACTGTCTTACAAAAATGTGAATAGTAAAGTAAAGTAAATTTTGACCTTCGAAAAGTGCTGATTATCAGCCTAGTTTGAATAAATGAGTTTTGATTTTGATTTTGAGACGTGTACCTAATATTACACCCAAATTTTGCCAGTTCTATTTAAGTTCCTTATAATAGGGGGCGAGCCTATTGCCATAAACTTGACACAGATCTCAGTAGTAGCTACTGGGAAATTTCAGATGGAAAAACCCAATACCATTTTAACCGACTCGGTAATTGAACCGAGAACCTCATGCTCACAAGTAGCGCTTGCAACAACTCGACCGACGAGTTAGATGTTAAAAATTACATTATTATTTGGTTCATCGTCCTGAAATTCGTAATGAAAACTTTGAAAACTCTTATTAATGTACATACATATTTAATTTTCTACTTAAGTAAATAAATACTCATTATTATGATGGAATTATTTTGAACAATATACAACGCTCCACATTTCGGCGAAATACTCTCGGCTGAAAGACTTAACTGGTTCTCTGAAACTATCACGCCTGACTTGTTATTATGGTAAGATTTTTCTATAAATATTATTAATTTATAATGAGCAACCGAGAACTGACAACATTCGCGTAGAAAACAACTTGATCTGGGCTTGAAGATATTTACAGATTATACTTGCAATTTGTTCTGAGTATAGTAACACGTTTCAAAATTAAATAAACATAACCTTTACGTTATATTGACGCACCACGATACTGAAGTGGCTGTAGCGGTGTGATAAATGAACGCTATTCTAGCCACTTACTGTGCGAGCGCTAGCAAGGGGGTAAGCAGGCAGGCAGGTACTTGTCGGTGCAGATGAGTATAAATGAAATGCGAATAAGCTTAATAACAAGTACTGATATATTACGCAAAAGTTCAAGCATACAAGCAAGGTACAAGGCAGTAATGAATGAGTCTCGCAACCATCGGTACACAGGTATTTATACTAGCAAGTAAACAAAATACGTCACAGTGCCGAGCGACGTGCGTGTGTGCGTCGTCGTCATCGTAGACAAAGGATCGCCGAGCAGCGGTCGCCTGCGTGTGCGCCTCTCTACGCACACATAGCTATCCTTATCTTGGAGGTGTGGCTTAAGAAAAGGTGGCGTGATATTTCGTGCTGCGTTCAAACGTACGGGTTTACTTGCCGCTCGCCACACCACTCCCCTGGTGAGTCGTAGCTTGTCTACGGACGATAGTAATCCGGGAATCGAACTGTGCGCCCGCTTTTCGTTTTCTTGACCGTGACCTGGGCTTCTGGTTGTTGTTGATGTGACGTCATGACAGGTTGCTCATTTGCTAAATATGCTGGTTTTAGCCGGTCAATTGTGACTTTTTGCTGCTTTCCCTTCACATCTAGGTCGAATGTCTTCTGGTCTCGATGCAGGACCTTGTATGGTCCTAAATATGGAGCTTCTAGCGACCTTCGTGCGGGGCCTTGTCTCAAGAAAACATGGGTAGCTGTTTTCAGGTCCCTGGGCACATAGAACGGTTGAGTAGAACTAGTGTGCCAGGAAATAGGTTGTGGTGTTAGCTTACTCATGTGTGAGCGGAGTCTGCTGATCAGGCTGGTCATGTCGACTGTCTCCTCTGGAGTAGAAGTGAAGAACTGTCCTGGCAGACGGAGTGGCTCACCGTACACCAGCTCTGCGGCAGACGTTTGCAGGTCTTCCTTGTAAGCACTGCGTATGCCTAGTAAAACCCACGGCAACACTTCAGTCCAGTTTGACTTAGCGTGGCAACTGGCAGGTGATGGCAGCTTTCATCTGGCGGTGTAGCCTTTCCACCAGGCCGTTGGCCGCGGGATGGTAAGCTGTGGTTAGGTGATGTGATGCCCCGATTAGGGCAGCGAGTTCCTTGAAGGTGTGGCACTCGAACTGTCTGCCCCGATCGGTGGTGATGTGCTCGGGGCTGCCGAACCGCGCGATCCACCCTGACGTCAAGGCAGCTGCGCAGGTCTCCGCCGTGATGTCCTGTAGCGGGTACGCCTCAGGCCAACGCGTCACGCGGTCGACTATGGTGAGGCAGTACTTGTAGCCAGAACATAATGGTAAGGGACCAACCAAGTCAATGTGGATGTGTCGGAACCGTGCAGAAGGTGTCTGAAAAGCTGTCAAAGGTGCTGACGTATGTCTGGACACTTTGCTTCTTCGCTGGCATGCTTCACATTCTTTGGCCCATTGTCGACAGTCTCTTCTTACGCCTGGCCAAACATACCTTTGGGTTACTAAGCGAACTGTTGCTTTAACACCAGGGTGACTCAGACCGTGAAGGGTATCGAAGGCATGCTTGCGAAACCGTTTGGTGAGAAATGGGCGTGTCCCCGATGCGATGTCGCAGTATAACTCAAGTCCTGCTTCTGGCAGTCGGATTTTCTTGAGTTTCAGACTGGAGCCATTAAGTATGAGGTCTTGAAGTTCCGCATCGGTTTCCTGTTCTCTGGCCAGGGACTGGTAGTCTATTGGTAAATTGATGTCGTTAATACGCGATAAAGCGTCTGCTACCACGTTATCTTTACCAGCCACGAACTGGATATCTGTTGTGTACTGGCTGATAAAACCGAGATATCTGAATTGACGAGGGGAGCAGTTTTGACGAGGTTTGCTGTACACGAATGTCAGTGGTTTGTGGTCAGTCAAAACTGTGAATGTCCTTGCTTCAACCATGAACTTGAAGTATCGTATGGCCTCATATATAGCCAGAAGTTCGCGGTCATATGGGCTGTACTTAGTCTGGGCAAGGCTCAATTTCCTGGAGAAGAATGCTAAGGGTTGCCATTCTTTGCCCTGTTTTTGCTGTAGTACAGCACCGATTGCCGTATCTGAGGCGTCTGTTTGTACAGCGAGTTCTGCGGTTGGATTTGGATGTACAAGCAGTGTGGCCTCTGATAGACTTTGTTTGCATTTGTTGAAAGCCTCAAGTTGTTCCGGTGTCAATTCAATTTGCTGTGATCCTTTAATTTTGGGGCCTGTTAAAAGTTTGTTCAGTGGTGCCTGCATGGATGCTGCTGCTGGTAGAAATTTCCGATAAAAGTTAATCATGCCAAGGAATCTTCTGAGGTCTTTGATGTTCTTAGGCACTGGGTAGTCTTGGATGGCCTGTACCTTTGTGTGAAGAGGTTTGATTCCTGCTGCTGAAACTTCGTGTCCCAGGAAATTCACTGTCGCTTGTCCAAATGTGCATTTGCTTGTGTTTATTAGCACTCCGTACTCTGTCAGCCTTTCGAAGAGTTGTCTGAGGTGCTGTTGATGCTGGTTGATGCTACTGCTGGAGATTAAGATGTCATCCAGGTAGGTATAACAAAAATCTAGACCTCTGAGTACCTCGTCCATAAACCGCTGGAATGTTTGTGCAGCGTTGCGAAGACCGAAGGTCATGAACGAAAACTCGAATAATCCAAAAGGTGTCGTTATGGCGGTCTTTGGAATATCTTCTTCTGTGACTGGTATTTGGTTGTAGGCCTTAACCAAATCAACAGTAGAGTAGATTGTGCTTCCAACCAGTTGATGCACGAAGTCTTGCACATGCCGAACTGGATAGCGGTCTGGGATAGTGCGTGCGTTTAAAGATCTGTAGTCGCCACACGGTCTCCAGCCGTCGTTCTTCTTGCGTGCTAGATGTAGCGGCGACGACCAAGCGCTCTCTGATCTGCGCGCTGTTCCCTGCTGAAGCATGTCCTCGAACTCCTGTTTGGCTATTTTCAACCGCTCAGGGTCGAGGCGGCGAGGGCGGCTGTATACTGGTGGTCCTGGCGTGGTACGGATGTGGTGCACCGTGGTATGCTTTGTGGCGCCTGGTCTACCTGCTGGGCGTGTGAGATCTGGATATTCCCTCAGCAGCTGTTGGTAAACCGTGCCTTCTGTGGTTGTGCGGACTGACGATATGGCCTCGTTTGCATGTTGATTGGTTGCTGCAGCTGTTAGTGAAGTTATATTGTCGATTAGCCGTTGGTTGCGGCAGTCAACAAGTAGGTTGTAATAACCCAAGAAGTCGATACCGATGATTGGCTTCGATACGTCCGCTATTATAAACTGCCATGTGAAAGCTCGACGAAGACCCAAGTCGAGAGTGATTGATTGGTAACCGTAGGTGGCTATAATTGTACCATTTGCGGCGAACAACTCGTATTTGGTCTTGCAGCGTGGCTCCCGAACAGCGGATCGCGGGAATACACACAGGTCTGAACCCGTATCTATAAGATATTGTATCTTCGTCTTGCGATCCGTGATGAACAGGCGGCTTGTTACAGCTAGGCAGTCTTGTACCGCCACTAATGGCTGCCTTGGGAGTTTACCGGCTGCTTGCTGTGCTTGCATGGCTGCGTACATTTGCGCGCCCTGTCTCCAAACCGGTCATGGTACCAGCATAGTGAGTGATCTCGGGTTCTGGATTTGGAGCGCGAGCGAGAACGATATGGTGAACCATGCCTCGATCTACGTGACCGTGAGCGATGACGGCTGCGCAGGTCCATGCTCATGTTGTCGAACCTTCGGCTTAATTCTGCTACAGTTTTAGTCAGCGCGTCCACAGCAGCATTTTGCGGATCAGTTGTTACTGGCGGGCCAGTACTGGTACTGGCTACTTGCCCGGTTACTGGAACCAAATCGGTTATGCGATCTGCTAAATCGGCCAACTCCTCCAGGGACAGTGTTGCTTGCGACACGATGATTGTCTGCAGGTTAGTGGGAAGCCGACTTGCCCAGATAGTTCTGATGAATTCTGCTGGGACTGTCGGTCCAGCCAAGTGTTGTAAGTGGCGCAGGAACTGCGACGGTTTCCTGTCGCCAAGTTCTTCATGCATAATTAATTGCTTGATCTTTCGTTCCTGTGACGCAGATAGCCTCCTGATTAATTCTGTCTTCAGCTTCTCATATTTTCCAGTTGCTGGTGGATTAACAACCAGGTCTCTAATTTCCGCGCTGTGTTGTGGTTCCAGCTGTGCTAAAACGAAGTAGAACCTGGTTGTGTCCTGGGTCATAGCTGTCAACGCGAACTGTCCTTCCAGTTGGGCGAACCATAACTCGGGGTCTGGGTTGAACGTCGGTGTCCTTACACCAACACGGCATGCTTCCAGTAATCCTTCCTTCTCTTTGCTAGTCTCCATTTTCTCCTCTTGACAACGGAATCGGGGTCACCAATGAAGTGGCTGTAGCGGTGTGATAAATGAACGCTATTCTAGCCACTTACTGTGCGAGCGCTAGCAAGGGGGTAAGCAGGCAGGCAGGTACTTGTCGGTGCAGATGAGTATAAATGAAATGCGAATAAGCTTAATAACAAGTACTGATATATTACGCAAAAGTTCAAGCATACAAGCAAGGTACAAGGCAGTAATGAATGAGTCTCGCAACCATCGGTACACAGGTATTTATACTAGCAAGTAAACAAAATACGTCACAGTGCCGAGCGACGTGCGTGTGTGCGTCGTCGTCATCGTAGACAAAGGATCGCCGAGCAGCGGTCGCCTGCGTGTGCGCCTCTCTACGCACACATAGCTATCCTTATCTTGGAGGTGTGGCTTAAGAAAAGGTGGCGTGATATTTCGTGCTGCGTTCAAACGTACGGGTTTACTTGCCGCTCGCCACAATACCATCTGAATATTTTTCATCGGTACTTTAAAAAAATCGGTTTTTCCTACAAGAGTCTGTAACTTATTTTTTTTTATTTAATTACCAATGCAAATAATTTCATAATGTGTCGGGTGTGGTTCTGATTGATGTGCTGAATACGACTGCATTAAATATGCGTTGGTGTCCCTCACAGGCGTTCTCTCTTCGAAAGAAAAGGGGCTTGATCCATCCAGTACCTAAGCATTGATTTGTTGCATGTTTGTGTATCCTACAAAAACAAAGCAACATACAGACATTCAAACTACACCAACAATATGCAAAGGTTAATTTATCCCGGGGCATCCCTTCATCGTAGCCCGGACGTTAATTTTAATATATACGTCTTGTACGACGCTACCATTTCCGTCATTATATCGTTATTGCGCAATAAATTTTGAATGTAGTAATTGCGCATGTGAAATATGCTTGGGGGTATAACATGTTTCCGTGAGGATGTAGCTGAAATTATTGGGTACGAACATGTTACGCGAATATAGAAGTTATTTGAATGTAAGTTGGTGTTTAGCTGTTTTGATTACTTGTGACCGTAGCGTAGTCATGACTCCGCTCGCTTTTTGTTTGAGACAGCGAAGTAGTCGACGACAATAATGTGAGAATCCTCTCACATTATTGTCGTTGACTACTTCGCTGACGAACAACATCCCATTCGTGGTCTTCCGACCACGAATGGGATGTTGATCGTCAATTTGTGAGGACGATACCTAGCAAGCCTTTTGGAGGGTGGGAAATCATCAAATGACTCCTCCCGCTCGGGGCAGAGCGGTAAGGAATGTCAGACTTCTACTGACTAAAAAACAAACATGTTACTTCTTAGCCCTTTGTGTCGAGGCCGCGGTATTTGTTTTGAACAACCCTCAGTCCCAACGGGATACCTAGCAAGTCTGTGTCCTAAAAAAAAGCTGTTGTCCTCTTACTTTATGTCTCCAACCTGATGTCACAGACTTTATGTCGCTCATAAGCCTCTGATTTGACTTTTCATGCCTTCGAGAAATATCTTCTCAAGAATGCTGGTTTCCTCCAACCGCTATTACATGGGGATAACTGACCTCATGTTATGTCCAGTATCATGATAATGCTTTCAGCAATTATAAATAATTTTGGCCTCATTAAAGTGCTTGTGTTTTAATACAACAATTTTTAACTAAATAATACATTGTGCCTTTTTAATCCCTGCTTAAAAAGCACTTTTAAATTAACGTCGAAAAATACATTCAAAGCAGCTTAAAATAAAAATAGTGACCGCAAAAGCATCCTCTCAAACGGAACGATATGATATAATCCGTAAGGATACAACATTTACACAAACGAAATATAAGTTACATGCACTCAAAAATAGATTTGCGAGTTCTCAACCAATAAAACATTCATAGTCAGCTCGCAACGGCTTTATGGCGCTTAATATATTTTTTATTTTATCTTCTTTTTATTCATCGTTTTCGAGTCAAGTTCGCTATAACAGCGGCCCTCAGTTTTAGCTTGAAAATTGCTGTTATCTCCCTCCTCTGTACTTAATTGGCGATTTAGGAAAAAGTTTATTTTTATGGGTATCTCTCGGTATTTGTTTCGCGTTTATCTTGTATGTTGGTATACTTTCGACTAATAATAACAACAAATTGTGACCAACAGTCCCTTAACATTAAAAGCATTTGAAGAAATCAGCATCACTATACTGAATACATATTTTTATCGAACATAAGACGTGTTAAGGCGCGTCCCCCAGCAAAACGTAGCTCTAGCCGTTTTTTATGCAGTTTTCTGGAGCTTATAACTCTTAAAAAAAAGATATATCAACCAACAAAAAATACATTAAATTTCTACATACTCTTACCTTCAAAATGGTACGTTTTGTTTTTTTCTTTTTTAAGTAAAATATTTAATTAATCCCCTCACAACGAAACCACAGAAATGAGAAATAATTATTGAAAACATGCTACTTCTCCAAAACTAACAATTGTTTTTATTTTGTTTTCAAAAACCTAAAATTTGATTTTATAAAGATTTTTATGCAAAATTCTGAGCGTATTCGCAACCGTATCTATTGACATTCAGTATGCCGCCAGGCCTCGAAGGGGGAACCCGTGTCGCTCGTCACCGCGCCGCGTCGGCTCATGCGCTCGCTCGCTTACGTCACATTATCAACAGATCTAAGAAGTAATTTCAAGTAATAGATATGGCATTCAATGAAATATTTTTTTATGAAATATTTATTGGTGCGTCCAAATACTTTTGGTCATTATGAATTCAGTTATTATACTCACGTCGATAAATAGGTAGGTACCTACTTTCAACTTTTACTGTGATACAAAATAATATTGGCACGATTACGAAAATGAGCTCAAAATTAAAATCCAAGATGGCGGCTAGGAAAATTTTAGGTTTTTCCGTCATAGGTGTCGTTTTCATGGTTTTTGAGGTCGCTGATTACGAAAATGAGGTCAAAATGAAAATCCAAGATGGCGGTAAAGATTTTTTAGGTTTTTCCGTCATGGGTGTCGTTTTCATGGTTTTTGGGATCGCTGATTACGAAAATGAGATCAAAATGAAAATCCAAGATGGCGCCGACGAAAATTTTTGGATTGTCCGTCATGGGTGTCGTTTTCATGGTTTTTGGGGTCGCTGATTACGAAAATGAGGTCAAAATGAAAATCCAAGATGGCGGCTAGGAAAATTTTAGGTTTTTCCGTCATGGGTGTCGTTTTCATGGTTTTTGGGGTCGCTGATTACGAAAAGAGGTCAAAATGAAAACCCTAGGTGGCGGTCAGGAAAATGTTTGGTTTTTCTTTCACGGGTGTCGTTTTCATGGTTTTTGAGGTCAAAATGAAAATCCAAGATGGCGGCCAAGTAAATTTTTGATTTTTCCGTTATGGCTGTCGTTTTATATATATATATATAGTCGAAAAACAAAATTTTCGTCGGCGCCATCTTGGATTTTGATTTTGAGCTTATTTTCGTAATCAGTGACCCCAAAAACCATGAAAACGACACCCATGACGGAAAACCTAAAATTTTCGTCGGCGCCATCTTGGATTTTCATTTTGATCTCATTTTCGTAATCAACGACCCCAAAAACCATGAAAACGACACCCATGACGAAAAAACCAAAAATTTTCCTGGCCACCATCTTGGATTTTCATTTTGACCTCATTTTCGTATAATGACCCCTAAAACCATGAAAACGACACCCATGACGGAAAAACCAAAGATCTTCGTCAGCGCCATCTTTGATTTTCATTTTGACCTCATTTTCGTAATCAGCGACCCCGAAAACCATGAAAACGACACCCATGACGAATAAACCAAAAATTTTCATCGGCGCCATCTTGGATTTTAATTTTGAGCTCATTTTCGTCATCGTAATATTTGTATCACTGTAAAAGTTGAAAGTACCTACCTATTTATCGACGTGAGTATAGTAACTGAATTCATAATAACATTTCATAAAAAAATATTTCTTTGGATGCCATTTGCCATATCTATTACTTCTTAGATCTGTGAATTTTACTTGTATTCGTATGAAGTTCGCCAGGTGGCGCAAGTAATAGTTTACGAAGTATTGTAGAGGTGGGGTGCGGCAAAGAGGGAGCAAATGCTCAAGGTTATTTGCTCAGGGTACCACCTTAAGAGCCATCCGTCTACACTTTAGGATCGATCAAGATCCTTGGTGGGCGCTTGCCCTCACCAAACCTAGAGACGTCTCGGTAGCCACAGTGTCTAATAGAGCACTGCCATCATCAGTTTGCGCTGCCGGTGCCTTGTCGTCCCTGGTATGCATAGCATAATAAAAAAAAAAACACAAAAAAAAAACAGCTTAATGATGGGACACAGTCCTCCTCTCTATGAGAGGTAAGGGTCCAGTGCGTGAATTGTGCCATCACAATAATTTTTGGGGGAGTATGAGGAACAGGGTGTAAAGTTCCTCATCCCCCGTTGAAAAGGGAGGATCCTCCGACCGGACGGGTGTTGTGTCCGGTGGGCTAACTGCCCCACATTTGGTAGTCGGGAACTCCTGTACCTACCTGACCTCCTGTGTCCTGTGGCTTATGTCGCGGATAATGTTGATAGCGCGATGTAGGAATTTCTGTCGATCATTTGTTAGTACGCAGGTGTTGGGATAGATGTCGCTAGTCGCCACATCACTCCCCTCCGAGACCGGAGGTCGAAAGCAGGTTAAGTCTTGGCGCTTGTCAGCCAGTGGAAGGTTCCAGTGAGTCGGAACCGGATGCCGCATAGTTCACGGTGAGTCGGAACTGTCTGCGGTGATGCCCCAGTGAGTCGGGGTGATGCTGCATATTAGCTCCAGTGAGTCGGAGTGATGCAGTGCTTGCCGTGATGCTGCATATTAGCTCCAGTGAGTCGGAGTGATGCAGTGCTGCGTTGTGGCTGGCTGCTGCGTCGACCAGGAGAGAAGTGCGTCTCTTGCTGACCGGCCGAAGTGCAGTGTGCTGTGCCAAAGTTGCTGATGAGGCTGGGGGTGATGTCCAGGAATGCGCTTCCGCTGCATGCTGGTGGACAGGATACCCCATGAAGCCGTGGCTGCTGGCTGACGGTATGACTCGCTGCTCGAAGGCGAAGGGGAAGTGATGACGACGTATGAAGTGCTTGCACGAAGGCTGCGCTGACGTTCATGCTAGGGGTCACCAGTTTGGGGTAATGAGGAACAGGGTGTAAAGTTCCTCATCCCCCGTTGAAAAGGGAGGATCGTCCGACCGGACGGGTGTTGTGTCCGCTGGGCTAACTGCCCCACATTTGGTAGTCGGGAACTCCTATAATATAGGCTTATGTCGCGGATAATGTTGATAGCGCGATGTAGGAATTTCTGTCGATCGTTTGTTAGTACGCAGGTGTTGGGATAGATGTCGCTAGTCGCCACAAATTCATCAATATTTTAGTTTTAGGTCAAGCCGATTTCTTCACCAAGTATACTCCTCTTTTGAGAGCAGTGTTGATGCACCTGCCTGAGATTGCACGGCTGCGGGATCTCGAAAGAGATACCGTGGCCTCGACACAAGGGCGAAGAAGGAACATGGATGGTTTTTAGTCAGTTGAAGGCTGACACTCCCTTCCGCTCTGCCCAAGAGCGGGAGGAGTTATTTGATGATTTCCAACCAAAGAAAAAAAAGGTCGTTACCACTGCACTACTGTTACACATGCTCTAGTGTAAGTTGGTCTTAAATTATTATTAGTCTATGGCAACAAATTAGAGGATGAGTCACTCATTCATCTTTTAAACAAACCAACCTTAACTTCCAATACAGATGACAGTTTCACTTTGTCCCACAATCGTCGCATTAATCATTCTCTTCGATGACAAGTCTTTTAAAAACTTCTGCGGTACACGTTTACCTATCTGTCGACGATTTACCCTTCAATCATGCACCTCCAGCCTATGATTGATACTCTTCGGGAAGTTTCTCTCAGAGAGAATAAATTGATAGAACATTGAGATGTGTTTTGTACTCGATATAAAGTAAGGATTGATGATGGTGATTGATATTGTGGGGGGATGAGGTTCTGATTGATCAATTTGGTATTTTGATGTGAAGATTGTTTGCTTGCATGGAATTTGTTTTGTTGTGCTTAACTCCAAGCAGTCGACTATCAGTTGTTTCTTAGCCGTCGACTGGCTTAGGAGATAAAATTAGTCAACTAAACTGTAAATAGGTTTGTAAAGAAGTATTTATATCCTATATCTATTTTAACTTGAAAATAGAAAAAGAAAATTAAAAGGTAAACCCAAAAATATGAAATAAGTAACTAGAAGAGAAAAAAAGATTTTAAATAATATAAAACCCAGTTCACGTTCAAGAAAAATGCGAAAAATAATCAGAAGAAAAAAAATACCGAACAAATTATTCATAAAATTGGACTGATGGATATAAAAATAATTCACGAAATTAAGCAGTTACTTATACTGCTTAAAATTCATTTGTACGCAAAAAAAGTTGGGTTGAATTCAGTTCAGAGTTATGGGCAGAGGAAAAGAAATACAAGTAAGTTCACGAGGAACGCGAACTCGAAACGAAACGCTTATAACAAATTTAATAAGAAGGCTCTTAAAGAGGATTTCTTTAAATATTTCAGTCAAATATGCAAATGACTAAAAGGAAGTTATAATCTTTTCTTGAATAATGAAATTTTAATTAATTCTCCGTTCAATAAGGGTGGAAAAATGTGGTTTGTGGCCGCATTACGGTACCTTAACAAATTGGTTTCTGTTCTGCGTCTTGAGATGCTTTTTATAAATAAATTGATTGACTTGTTTCCTTTCTACCTTTAGCAGCTTATTTCTTTCTACACCGGAAGTGTACCGATATTTTCATTGCATTGTCATTTGGATATTTCCTTATACTGGGTTATTTTGCTCTGATGTTTTATAATAAGGAAAGTATTCAAATAGTTTTCCGTCAAGAATGGGCCTACGGATATCTTACTTACTACAACCAAACCATGAGTATAAAAATGGGTGGTAATTCCTTTGGCTTACTCAGTCTCGTAAAGAGGTTAACAGCAAAATACTGATATCCAGCTGTATAAGGGTAGGCTAAACGCTAGAGCCCCGATATACCTAGGAGGAAAGGCTAAGTATATGATTTTATTGGAAAAGTATGTCAAGGATTTTTATTAAGACATCCAAGTTCAATTACGTTAAAACACTCAATAATTAAATAATGTAGGTACCTATTACAATATATTATACTGACTGGCCTGTTGGTCTAGTGGTTAGTGACCCTAACTGCTATGCCGGAGGTCGTGGGTTCGATTGCCACCCAGGACAAATGTTTGTGTGATGAGCACGATCATTGTTCTGTGTCTGGGTGTAATTTATCTATAATATGTATGTATTTAGAAATATATAAGTATGTTTATCAGTTGTCTAGTACCCATAACACAAGCTCTGCTTAGCTTGGGACTAGATGGCGTTGTGTGATAGTTGTGGAATATTATATTGTGGAATATTATATATTATAATAAGGCTAATCGGTTTTACTCGGCCCCGTGGTGGTGGCCCCGATTTACGAACAGTAAGTCGTGAGTTTGAACCCAGGCTGACTTATGTAATTTATTTCATCATCACTGCTCTCAAAACGGTGAAGTAAAACATCGTGAGGAAACTGGCATGTCTCAGAACTAAAAAATATTGAAGATTTGTGACAGCTACCCAGTGCGGGATGCCTCTGCTGGAGAGGGACCCTGAGTCGCTGCATTGGAAACATTTTAGGCTGATGGTGATGATGATGATGAACTTGGTTTAATCATTTTTTTTGCTTGCAGTCGTAACTGCAACGATAACTTGTTTATGGGTAAACCTCTGCACCTTCTGAAGGGTTTTTTTGTCATAAACAAATAAAAAATGTACCCATTTTGTGTTACATGGTCAATAAAAAATATTCAACTCTATTCTAAAACAAATGTTCTTGTAAAGACGAAGATTGCAATTTGTATGAATAGATTTTTTGTGTGCAATCAAGAATAAAAGTAAGATTACTGGAAAATAATCAAGCTGTTATACACAATTGTTTCAATTGACAAACAAACCGTACATAATCTGATTACATTCTTATGAAACCTAACTCAAAAACAAAGAAAGTAACATTTCAGCACCAACAATTGCAATAAAAGTTTTTTTTTGTTAAAAGCTTTGCCCCACACTAGGAATTTCTCCTGTATCGTGGGTGTGTTTACAAATATTTAAACTCACATACACAATACACTCAGACCTGAAACAACTATCTGTAGGCCATACAAATGCGGGGAACAATATAAAAACAAAAAAAAAGTAAAGCAAAAACAAAAATAATAAAAATTTTACTAAGAAAACTCCATATTGACATTATCTCGTACAACTTACGTCAACCTTTATAATATCATAAAGGTACTCCATTATTTAAAGACTCCCTTCCACTTGAGACCCACACGCACTCTCCATTACATTTACTTAAGGATTAATAAAATCTCTTGATTAACTAAAGCTAAACCAGTTTACACGTGGCTCATATAGCCGGAAGTTAGTGTGTATTTAAATTATAAAAGCCTTATAAAATGGTAAATGTATTTTGTGGAAAATGGCGCATGGAAATATAAATGCAGTAGGTAGGTCATAACTGTATTATTGTTGGTCATTGATATAATAAAACCCAAGATACACACTCCGCGTCTCAAAACCGTCCGCTTAAAATGAGTTCACAATGAACTCATCTCAAATAGTCTCGCGTCGCTCGCGTCTCTGCACGGTCGTACAAAATACTTTTTTTAATGCTTTTTATAACTGCATTGTAAAAGGAATCTGCGTAAGGTTGAATTTGCCAAAAAAAAAAAGTTTATAGTGACGATAACTACATGTAGTAGTGCGTGTATTGGTGCGACAGTTTCGACTGTTTGTTTTGTTCGAGACTGTGCATCTAGGGTTTTATTATATCAATGCTGTTGGTTGTTTAGTGGGATATGGTAAATAGAAATGCAAGGAAAACTAAAAGGGAATAAGTCAATAAGGTATTATTGGTTAATTGGTTATGAAACATAGCTAATGTTAAATTATTCCAAGCTAAGTAGATATATTTAGAACGATTATTTTATTGATTCTGCAAGCTTACCTTATCAAGTTAATAAGGTAAAATGGCAGAATGAGTAAACACATAATTCGAAAAACGCTTCAAAAATAATAAACATGACAAGGATGTTTGAAAGTGACGAATGAAAAGCGACATAAAGAAATTTAAAATGTAAATAAAAAAATAGCCTGAATCTCCAAAAAAAATATGTAAGTACGCATTTCATGCGACAAAAAGCGAAATTAAAAAGTAGTTTTGGAGAAAACTGGCAACATGTATTTGCACAAACAACCTCTCACCCCAAACGCATATTATAGTGTCTCCGTTCCGTCGTGGGTAATAAATGATGAACGACAAAGTATCACGTAGGTAAACTCCTTACCGCCGCCTGTGGACGGTGAGTAGTGCGCTAGCTCGCCGTCCGTCCGAGAAACCGCGACCTCGACAAACGGGGCTAAGAAGGAACATAGGTGGTTTTTAGTCAGTAGAAGTCTGACACTCCCTTTCGCTCTGCCTAAGAGCGGGAGGTTATTTGATGATTTTCAACCCGACAAAAAAAAATAGGTGAACTCCTTCACTTACAGGAGACTATTTTTATACTACTAATAAAATTATATTATAATGTATGTGTGATGGATGTTTATACCAACAAAATAAACTAATTGGTCTGCCAGATGGATTTCCAAAAAATATTGGACATATCGTGCCCTTAAAGCGAAAACCAACTAAAGTCACTTATGGGCAAAAATGAGTTACAAATACCGTTAGAATCTCCTTTTCAAGATCTACATACTGGTAAAACCCGTTTTCCGAGGTGACGCTCCGTTCTGGATTTAGCTTTTAGCTAAGGTAGCTTATCAGGAGATTTTTTAAATAAAGAACAGACAAAACCCAGTAAGTTTCGGTTAAAGCAATGTTTTTGCACTGTAAGCAATTATTCTCGCCAGGAAAAACATTCTATCTGCGTTTAAGTGGTTTTGTCATGATTCACGTTAAATTAACAATAACAATAACTGAGACTAAATATTTCTACTTAGTATTAGCAATTACCCATTAGGTGAACATAAATATTTCGTTTATTTAAATTCATAAAAAACTGCTGTCTAAACTCTATTCTTAAAAACATAAGAAAACATTGCGACTACAGAAAAAACCACTAATCTGTAGCATTTATCTAGCCAATCCTTCATTTTTCCTACTTGTTTGAGAATTAAGCTATTTTTCCTTCACCACCCGAATAATGGAATACAATAAGAAATCAAAATACACGTATTCGCCTCTTTATCAAGTACCTATTTTAATAAGTTTTTTACGATTCGAACCTTTAAACACGATTTTCTCGAAACTACATTTTGTGCAGTTAGTTGGGTTTTGAAGTAAGGGCACGATATTAAAATAATATTTTTATTTTTTTCACGAAAACAAAAGAAATAGGACAATAGGTACAGTGCTTCGAAAACTTGTGTCTTCTGCATCTTGATGCGTTTCATCTTCGTCAAAGTTTATTAATTTGATAAAATAAAAAAAAAACACGTATCCAATATTTTTCGATAATCTAACTAACGGACTAAACAGAATAATATTATATTGTGTCAGGAATCATCCCTATTGTGTGTTTGCCCCGTTATAAATTAACTCCTTCCTTCTCCGGAAATTCTACCTAAACTACCTACACAGACTCGCAACCACTACATACTCGAAATCAATATCTTTCACTCTAAAACCCGTTTCCTCTAATCTCCATACGAACATCTAAACTATTCAGTAGGCTTCTTATTTGTCGTTAATTATAAAAGGGCTTCCAGATTATCCCAAGGAGCGCCACCAGGCGGAGATAAGAGGAATTATTAAAATTTACAGCTGTTTCTTACTTGCTTATTAGGGCTACGAATATTGTTTCAAGATTCTGCTTTTAAATCGTAATTTTGTTAAGAAAAATGTTTGAGATAAAGTTTGTAATTTGACAGGATGTGCTGTCGTTTTGCTTAGCGACGTTTATAGGTATCAGTATTATAACACTTTTATAAGATGTTTTTTTGTATATCGGTACCCTATGACATCGTCAGCAGCCAGCAATGTCATCATACGTTGAAGCGTTCTCAAAGCCGTATACTTTATTGACGTGATAACGTCTTATAATTCGATGGCCGGCTGCACGACGAAAAAAGATGACGTCATACCGCGTTACCTCGCTTTGAGGCGTTCCATAGCAACAGCGTGTCAATTGTTTTGTTTTATTTTCTTTTCCATAGCAACGGCGTGTCAATTGTTTTGTTTTATTTTCTTAGGACGTTGTCACGTTCAACTATCGTCAGTAAACTGATTTTACAGACAACCGATTTGTTTTTTGGAGAGTAGGAACTCATCAGATGACTCCTCCCGCTTTGGGCGGAGCAGGGACTCTACTGACTAAAAACCACCTATGTTTCTTCTTAGCCCTTTGTATTCTGGGTCGTGATATCTCTTTCGAACAACCCGCAGCCCCGAAGACGTATACCTCAAATGCATCTTTGTTGTTACTGTTTGTGGTATAACAGTCGCCATAATAGGGGATCGGACTGGGTCAAAATAATTATGATTCTGTTTAGTCCGTAAGTTAGATTATCGAAAAATATTGAATACGTGTTTTTATTGTTATATCAAATCAATAAAAAATGACGAAGATAAAACGCGTCAAAGATCTTGGAGTGGGGCTTGAAACGTCACTTGTGTCGTCAAAATGTACTATCATATGACGTCACACGAGTTTTCGAAGCACTTTATCGTCTTCATTTTAAGTTTACGTGAAAAAAGAAAAAATACGTGTCCAATAATTTTTGGAAATCTATCTGACGGACTAATTAGTTTTTTTTTTGTCCGATCCCCTATTATAGTAGGTATAGTTTGAGAGACAAAGCCGTACAAAGACATTCATTTTCGAAAAATCTGTGGGTGACACGTTCACATAATAATAATATAACCTTAGACTTATTTAGGCAAAAATACAGACATTTATATTCTAAGTAGCTTTTACCCGCGGCTTCGTCTCCGTATGAATATAAAAATATTTGTTTAATTACTTGACATTTTTCTAAAATAAAAGTTGCTAGTTACTCCTTATTAGATCATCATTCTCCTGCCCTTATCCCAATTTATTTGGGGTTGACGTAGCATGTCTTCTAACTCCTTATTACATCTGCCAGCAAAAGTCCCGCCAAAATTGGTCCAGCCGTTTCAGAGATTACTCGAAATAAACAAACAGACATCGTAATATATACTTTCACATGCTTGTAGTAAAAAGCTGTGAGTTTGGAATCACAATCAGTTTTTTTTAAGGGTTGGAAATCATGCAATCAATCTTCCTGCTCCGGGCAGAGCGGAAGGGAGTGTCAGACTTCTACTGACTAAAAACCACCCATGTTCCTTCGAAGCCCTATGTGTCGCTCTCACTTTTTCTCTCGTCTCTCTTTCAAACAACCCGCAGCCACACACAGCCACAATATTCTGTAACTTCAGTTTAATTTATTAGCAGCATGAATAAACAACAAAAACATAAAGTGACAGAATCCTCCTTGAAACCAGTTCCAACAATCTAGCCTCTAGCGCAGTCAAGAACCTACTTAGCACCCCAACACCCCCATACACCCCGTGAAGCGGAATGAAAGTGAAGTTAAGTAAATAAGCCGCACTTAGGTACTTACTTCCCCTTACTCGTATTATGTAGTTATTGCAGAGGTTGAGAATGCATTTGTTTATTAGTAACTTGATTTGTTTATGCAAAGATTACGAAAGCAGTCTTATGATTTTATTTTTAAAAATGTTGACTCGAGTCGATCTTTAAACTTATTAGGTTAAACTGCGCTTATCTAGGTTGGTCTGTAGATAGGTGACCGCCCATTACATACCTAATTTCATCCGTGCATTGAGAAGCACGTTAAGCTGTTGGTCCCGGCTGCCATATATCAATCTTTCGTAGTCGTTACAGGTTACCTGAAATTCTGACAAGCAGTCTGACCACAGAGTATCGTATTACCTATTAAAAACTGAGTTGTGGAGGTCAGATAGGCAGTCGCTCCATGTAAAATACTGGTATTCAGCTGCATCTGGTTAGACTGGAAGTCGACCCCAACATTGTTAAGAAAAAGCTATGCAGATGATGAGTCAATTGTGCAAATTTAAGGTTACGAAAGGAGTATTATGATTTTATTCTTGTAAATGATTAGTTTTGATTGATATTAGGATTTATTTTTCATACCTAAGTAATTTGCTTGCGGCTTCACCCGCATGGAGTTTTTTTTTTGTTGAAAATTTAGTTTGGAAGTTTTCTTTTGGGACGGAATGAAAAAGAGGTAATAGTTACTCACGTCATAACAAAAATACCTACATAATCCTAACTCATGATATAATTGTAAAAAGTAAGAATATGTTTGTTACCTTTTTACGCCTAAACCACTGAATGACTGAACCAATAATCCTGAAATTTTGCTAAAACTTTGTCAGGTGTACAGTAGCGGCCATCTTCAATCCCAAAATTAGAACTGTTCCCGAAGAAAACAACGATAACGTTCTTATGATAATTTAGATGGCGCTACGTATCTTTCAAATCATGGTTGAATTAAATTACATAAACTTTAGTAGTATTTTTTTTAATAAAAAAATCACACGGCGAAGATCGCGGGGCTCAGTTAGCACTGATATAAAATATAATAATGTCCCACCCATTTTCTAATCCGCCCTTTCAAACACGTGAAGTGTTTCAGTAAAGACGTGACACGGTAACAGACTGAATTAATTTCACACATAATTATTATTTTACAGTTATTCACTAAAAAAGATACCTTCCCAAAATCAGCGCGTTATGTCACGGAAAACAATGCTTGTTTAATATTACAACCGCAATTGTTCGGGCGCTCATTCATATCGTGTATTGAATTCTGTCACCTGTAGGTAAATTGATAGCTCTTGCGATGTAAAAATAATATTCAATATATTTTTGGTATGGTATCATACATTCTCGAACACTATGTAAAAGTACAATATTGTTCAGGGGTCGCCTTCACCACGTTAATAGCTCTCGTTTGTTTTATTTATTTATCTTTATTCCAAAAAGGTAAGTAACATAAGCTAAACCCCACAAAACTGTTGTAATGGTTTCACTGTGGGGTCAAGTGCAAGTCAAGTCAAGTCAAAATATTTTATTTCACATAGGCCTTTTTTTTTTTTTTTTATTGGTGGGTCATCGAATAACCCCCCCGCTCTTGGGCAGAGCGAAGGGGAGTGTCAGACTTCTACTGACTAAAAACCAAACCCATGTTCCTTCTTCGCCCTTGTGTCGGAGCCGCGTTAACCTTTCGACAAACCACAGCCCCGACGGGCGTCGGCCCTTGCGGGCCCCTCCTTGCTGACATCTCTTTGAGGCGCGCGTGGAACACGTAGGCGCCGCCGACACGGTCTGTTGCCGTCATGACGACAGCCGGACGGCGAGCTAGCCCGTTACTCACCGTCCACAGGCCCGCGTCTACGGTGGCCGGAGGTCATCGCGTGCCCCCCGACGCCCGGAGCGCCTTCCGCGGCGGCTGGGACGTTGAGAGGTTCTCTCCCTCTCTCGTTCCGCCACCTCCTTCGCTAGCATCACTGCTTCGCAGAAGGAGGCGACGGCGTCCCATTCCTCTTCGCCCCGGACCATGGCTTGCACCAGGGCCGGACGCGAGAGGTCGCCGCCGCCGACCGCCGCTACGAGAACACGGCGGGGCTCTGCCCAAGCAGGGCACGCCTCCACAGTGTGCTCCACCGTGTCCTCCAGTCGATCCTCGCAGTGGAAGCATCCGGGCGTTTCCTCCCGCCTGATTCGGTACAGGTACCTCCCGAAACACCCGTGTCCGGTGAGGACCTGCGTCAGACGGTAGGTGAGGGCGCCGTGGCGCCTCTCCAGCCACTCCTCAAAGAGGGGACTAACCGCCACTAATTTCACATAGGCCTACAATAGCACTTATAAAACGTCTACAAAAAAAGGTGATTCCTAAGTACAAGACCGACAAGAAGGTTACTCTTTTTATCTTTTAAAATCGTTTGGTTTAACAGTAAGTTTAATACACACAATCATGAAGACTGTGCAGATTAGTGTCTGAGAGGGTTAGGGGCGATTCGTCCCACTATGAAACTCGGACCGGGACCAGTTGCCCCTTTTAAATATTGATAGTGGTCAACTCGTCCCACAACTCTTTTAATTTCAATCAAGTGAAGGGTGGGTTAGTATTTTTTTGCTGGCCTATATTGCTGGGCAAAGGCGGGAGGCTCAAGTTTCTGCTTCGTTCTATCACACAGATTAGGGAATAACTACAGCACAAACTACCAGGAGAATAGAAGTAAAATCAAAATAATACCTCCTACCAACTTCTGTTCTCCTGGTAGTTTGTGGGACTTTACTACCTATCTTTTTTTTTTAATCTCCAAAAAAAAAATGTTTTCAATACCTCCTGCCTACTTCTATTCTCCTTGAAGTTTGTGCCGTAGTTGTACCCTAAACTGTGTGATAGAACGAATCAGAAACACGAGTCCCGCTGGCTTGACGATTTTGTAACATCCTATAACGTAGAACTAGTGGGAACGAAAAAATCCATTGACTTTTCGTTCCCATTAGTTCTACGATTTTGTACCACCTTGAATCGTAGAAATAGTGGGGAAAATAAAATAAAAAAGTTCCCACTATTTCTATCGTAGGACTGTGCAGTAGAACTAGTGGGAATGATTCATTTTCAGGGTTATCCGCGAAATATGAACTTAGAGAGTTGTACTGATATTAATATAGATATATTATGGCCATGAATCATATTCAAATCAATATAATAACGTGAGAAAATTTGTATTTTCCGGGCTACCCAGGCGCTTCTAAAGTAGCCCACGAAACTCATACAATCCAAGGTTTTTTTATATATATATGCTAAGTTTTATATTGTGTCCCACTGCTGGGCAAAGGCGGGAGGCCTTTGCCCAGCAGTGGGACACAACTAGTGGGAACTTTTTTAATTTTTTTTTTCCACTATTTCTACGATCGTAGAACTAATGGGAACGAAAAGTCAATGGATTTTTTCGTTCCCACTAGTTCTACGTTATAGGATGTTACAAAATCGTCAAGCCAGCGGGACTCGAGTTTCTGATTCGTTCTTATCACACAGTTTAGGGTACAACTACGGCACAAACTTCAAGGAGAATAGAAGTAGGCAGGAGGTATTGAAAACATATTTTTTTGGAGATTAAAAAAAAAAAGATAGGTAGTAAAGTCCCACAAACTACCAGGAGAACAGAAGTTGGTAGGAGGTATTATTTTGATTTTACTTCTATTCTCCTGGTAGATTGTTCTGTAGTTATTCCCTAATCTGTGTGATAGAACGAAGCAGAAACTTGAGCCTCCCGCCTTTGCCCAGCAGTAGGACACATTAAAGGCCAGCAAAAAAAAAATACTAACCCACCCTTCACTTGATTGAAATTAAAAGAGTTGTGGGACGAGTTGACCACTATCAATTTTTAAAAGGGGCAACTGGTCCCGGTCCGAGTTTCATAGTGGGACGAATCGCCCCTAACCCGTCTGAGATGGTCTTTTGAAGAAAGCACCGCACAGATTTGAGTGGACCCGTCCAAGAGTCGTCCCGGGGCGATGACTCTATAGACATACTTATAATTATGTACTTAAAACTAAATATTATTTAAACTTACACTTATATGAATCTACTTTTAAAACAAGATAGCCTCGGTGGCCTAGTGATCTCAAGTGCAACTGCTAAGTATAAAGGTCCTGGGTTGAATTCCCGGGCCGGGCAATGTGTTATTGGGTTATTCCAAGAATTTTTCAGTAGCACCCACGGAGTCTGTATTTCTGTCCGGTTCGTGGCAATTGGTTCGCTCCCTATTATAAGCGACTAAAATATAACTTTTGAAATGTGGGTTGTACAGTCGAACAAGCTATTGATACACCTCTGTCTTACCCTTCGGGGATTATAGGCGTGATGCTAAGTTATCTATATCTATTTAAATAAAAAGAGAAGTCCTGACTGACTGACTGACTGACTCATCAACACCCAGCCCAAACCCTTGGACCTAGAAAGCTGAAATTGTGCACAAAAGTTCCCTTTATAATGTAGACAAGGAATAAGGAAGGATTTTTCGAAATTTAACCCCTAAGAGAGTTAAATAGGAGATGAAAGTTTGTATGGAAAATCGTCATTTTCACGCGGGCGAAGCCGCTGGCAAAAGCTAGTGTATGATAATATGTGATCTACACTTTATTTGGACAAGACAGTGACCTCTGATCCAGACCAGTCATCCGTACAAATAGGTCAGTAGACACCACAGAGGGTTAAATAAAACAAGGGACCTCAAAACACACCTACGATAATAGCAATTCTAAAACCATTCACTAGTCCTAAACAAAGATGAAGATGTGTCTCCGTTATTTTCTCAATCAGTATGCAAATACAAAACTCAAAAACTCACCAAGTGCGATTCGGACTCGCGATTTTTAGATTTTTCACTTTATTGATTTAAAACTTAGAGAGGGTACACAATCATGTTACAACTTTATACGTAATCTTATATCTTTCAAATGAAAACATTTATTTAAGTAACCTCAATGTTGTTTTTAAAGACCTTTATGACATCCCACGTATAATACGCGTGGTTTTGACGCATTTTTTTTGGTTTCAGGTTCATTTATGGGGATCCCTCCTTAAACTTTTTATTTTTGTATAAATATTGTAAAGCGGTTCAAAGCATACGTCTTTTTTTTTTTTGGTTGGTGGAAAATCATCGAATAACCCCCCTCGCTCTTGGGCAGAGCGAAGGGGAGTGTCAGACTTCTACTGACTAAAAACCAAACCCATGTTCCTTCTTCGCCCTTGTGTCGGAGCCGCGTTAACCTTTCGACAAACCACAGCCCCGACGGGAAAGAATACATCTACGTACCAAATCTCTACTGTGCAGTTTTAATAGTTGTCGAATAAAGTGGCTGTGACAAACGGACGGACAGACAGATAGACAGAGATGATGAATGATCTTTACGGTTCGCTTTTTGCCATTCGGCTGCGGAATCCTAGAAAATATCCTACTACCGGGTGTCGGGAACAAATGCGTCGCTATCCAGCTGTAGAGCAGCTGTAGTTCGAACCGATTCAATTATGCAGAAGATCAAAGGCGGAACTTAATTGGTGGTCTGTGGTCTCGTTAAATCTTCATTAATGGCTGGAATCCGCCAGTTGTCGCCGTTTAAGATACGGGCAACGGTTTTATTTGTGAAGTTCCGGTTTTTTGTAGGGTAACATTTTTATCCCTGGGATTAAAATAACCAATCGGACATTGGGTATGCGATCTACGATTCATGACACAAGTTGCCAAGGTTGGTAATAATTAGTTTTGACTTACAGTATGTAAGCCGTGGGTAATTAATTTCATTAGGTACCACTGCTTTCAAAACGGTGAAGGAAAACATCGTAGGGAAACTGGGTGCTTACTCTGGAATATAATTCCGATAGATCGGCATTGGTCAAACGTCAGTTGGTTGAGTTAAACGTCAGGGATTGGCTAGACTCAGTGAGTCCAGCCAATGCCTGACATTTGACTGACAATTCCAATGTCGATCTATCGGAATTATATTCGAGAGTAAGCACACTGGTATGTCATAGAATCAAAAATTCGATGACATGTGACACCTGGAAACACGCACTGGGAATGGGATGTCCCTGCAGTGGGAACATTTTAGGCTGATTATGACCTACATTATGATACCAAATATAACTGCCCCGTTTTATTTTTTGTTTCGACAAAGGTGCTGAGTACAAAACAAAAAATCACAGATCATCCAACCTTTTACACCCCTGCCTTACCACAGAGGTGCACCTAATAATTCACCCACATTTTTCCAGCTATGTTTAAGTCCCCCGAAATAGGTCGAGCCTGTATCAAACGTGCACAAATCCAGGCTCAGTGGCTGCTATTGAGAAGTTTCCAATGGAAAGACCCAATAGCATTTTAACTGGGAATCAAACTCAGGTTCTCCAGCTCAGCGGTCAACCTTGCATCACTAGACTTATGAGGAATGAAAGACCACGACCAAAAACGAGAATAATTATCTATCTACCTACGTTATAAGCATGTGTTATCATACAAAAATTGTAGGGCTACTTGACTGGTAATATATGAGAGAGATAGATAGACTCTGTCTAGCAGGTACTGATATAATTGATGAATGTATGTCCAAACTACTTATCTCTGTGCCAGTTTCAAGCTTATAATTTTATTTATTTATGCACACACAAAATACAAAAAAGGATACAAACATAACAAATAGAAGAGCACAAAGGTACTGCTTATTTCAAAAGAAATTTCTCCCAGCAGACCTGCGAGAGGAAAGTTGGATTAGAAATGTAGACAGTGTGTAGACAAGAATAACAAGATTTATAATTTAGCTATGCGTATTAAATATTCTGATTTTAGTCGTCAACACCATTACGACAAGATACCGATCACTGGAATGGTTTGGTAAAACGATTATCTGGTATCTGATTGATTAATGGTGTCTATAATTTATTGAGTATGCATGAAAAAATGTATTATTACAAAAATGCTAAGCGGAACGCTCTATTTATCAATAAAATTAATTTACATAGGTGTACAAACCACCGAAGCGTTGACAATTATTTGAAAGTCTTCTCATAAACACTACCTACAACCCCTGCTTACATTCTATGTTGGGGTTGGCTTTCAGTCTTACTATTGTTACGAGCTGGGTATGGGATAAATAAAACACTACCAAATAAACACACGAATTAACTTTATTACTCGCTAAGCACTTATTCACAATCACTTCAATACTACTGAACACTTTGTCGCACTAGATTTCTCTTCGACGTTTTCGTTGTCTCGCTTAAAAGTGAACTGACTCACTTCGTCCTCAATCGGTCCTTTTATACCCAAGCAAACAAAAGACATTCGAGATAATTCTCTATTATTCAAGAAAGCATCCACAAAAAAACATTAACAAAAAATAAACTTAAAGATAAAAGAACCGACAAGGAAGAAGTTACTTAACGTCGTCGGCATACGGTCGAAATTACAATGACAACTGCCGGCGACTCCCGGCGCCTGACCTTAAATACAATGTAAGTTCTATACCTACTACGGAAATAGGTACCTAAAAGAATGAACTCGTATTTTGTAGGTACTACACAGTTATTAGCGCGGTTTCTCGAAGATTCTAGATGACCGTCGTAACACTGCCCCCTCCTTAGACATGCTCGTCCCGAGCATCATTGGTCCCGTAATATCGCGCCAATCGGTCTACATGCACAACCTTAGGTGCACCTCGCGGACCCTTCTGTATTCGGTAGGTGACATCGTTGATCCTGGTCACAACTCTGTATGGTCCATCCCATTTTGCTTGCAATTTCGGAGACTTCCCCTTGCTCCGCACTGGGTTATGCAACCACACCAGCGAACTTTCGTCGAAACCACGACTGTTTGCCTTCCGGTCATAACGAGTCTTCATCTTCTCAGACATCTGTTGTCCGGATTGCCTGATATGCTCATACACATCATTTAACTTGTTACGCAGATCATTCGCGTACTCCGTTACACTGCGTGGGACATCCGGGGGGGTTCCAGTGATTAAATCTGCAGGCAACCGTAATTCCCTTCCAAAGTTCGCGAAGGCTGGAGTTACAGTCGTACTTTCGTGAACTGCACTCCGATAGGACAGAAGAAACGGCTGTATGTGTTTGTCCCAATCCCTTTGCCTGCTTTCCACGACTTTAGCCAGATATCTCTCCAATGTCTGGTTGAATCGTTCCACCATTCCATCAGATTGTGGGTGGTAAGAGGTGGTCCTGGTTTTGTGTGTACCCATCAATCGACAAGTCTCCTGAAAAACTTGCGATTCAAAATTCCTCCCTTGATCGCTGTGAATTTCTAAGGGTACTCCAAAACGACAGAAGACTTCCTGAACCAATTTATCTGCGACTGTTGTGGCTTCTTGGTTAGGAATGGCGAAGACTTCTGGCCACTTTGTGAAATAGTCCATGACAACCAGGAAGTACTTGTTTCCGCTGTCACTTTCTGGAAACGGTCCCGCAACGTCCAGTGCTATCCTCTCCCAGGGAGCTCCAACGTTGTACACTTTCAATGCACCTCTGCTTCGTGTGTGGGGTCCCTTCACAGCCGCACAGCTGGTACATTTGCGACACCAGTCTTCCACATCATCTCGACAGTGGATCCAGTAAAAGCGCTCTCTGATTTTCAGTAGAGTCCTTTTTACCCCCATATGTCCTCCTGAGCATCCATCATGGTAGAGCCGTAAAACATCCGGTACCTTAGCTTTAGGGACAACCATTTGTAGATGACAACTGCCCCTCGAGCGTTTTCCCATTTACGGCACAAGACTCCATCCTGGATCTCCAAGCTGTTCCATTGTGCCCAATAACTCTTCGTGATGGAAATCATCGCAGCCACATCACTCCACTTGGGCTTCGGACCACCAGCTTTAATCCACTCGAAGATCGGTTTGATATCCAAGTCACTTTGCTGAGCCTGTTGTATGGTTTCCTTCCATTCGTCGCTGAGATCTGTTCTTAGCCTCCTCACAGACACAACTTCCTTAGTTTCTTGTCTGGAACTCTGCATACAGTCTTCACGCCAAGGTCTTGAAAGTTCATCATTGTTACCGCGAGTTCTCCACTGTTGCTGGGCAGTCATATCAGTCGCCTTTTCCCACTGTGATTGGTCTTCCCTCGGTGTGCGTCGCTTTTTACAATTTGGCCGTAGGTGACCACTTTCTCCACAAGCGTAGCACCTAGGGCTGTACTTTCGCGGACGCTCATGTACAGGTGTTGCCACAACTTCTCTGACGTAGTGTGTTCGATGGTCTTGTCTCACTGCTTCTACTTCCAGAGCATGTGCTAAGGCGTTCTTCAGCGTCTTATGATGTCCGAGTCTCACAGCGGCTCTCACTTCCAAGTCACGTATTCCGTCGACGAACGCCTGTACCAAATTTCCATCGATGAGTGCAGGGGCAGACCGGTATGCTTTCCGAACCATCGTTTCAACTTCCAGAGCCCACTGCTGTAAGTTCTCAGCACTACGTTGAACGCGATCCCTTAACTTAGCACGAAAAACATGCTCCAGGTGCGCGTCGCCATATCTGGACTCTAATGCCTCCAGCAGCTGTTCGTAGGTCACATCCTTGCCAAGTGCCTCAAGAATGGTAAGAGCCTGGTCTCGGAGACCCAAAGTGAGCGCGGTCATGGCTTGCCCTTTGGTCCACCCATTCGCTTTCATAACGGCCTCGAATTGGATTTTATAGGCCGACCACGAAGATGTTCCGTCAAATGGAGGCACTTTAAACCCACGCACCGAAGGGGCAGCAATCACTGAAGCCACAGCCCCGTCTCCAACCTTAATTTCGCTCAAGGCCTTCTTCACGTCGGCGATCTGAATTTCGGCCTTTGCGATACGGTTGTCGTGCTGCTTTACCTGCTCCTTCATCACGCTCAGCTCTTTCCCAACTGATGCGTGAAGATCTTTTATCAGGAGCATCTGTTCTTCTTGACGTCGAGCCTGCTCCTCTTGATCGCGTTGCAACTTTTCCTCCAACCGACGGGCCTGCTCCTCTTGACGACGGGCCTGCTCCTCTTGACGACGGGCCTGCTCCTCTTGAAGGCGAGCCTGGTCTTGCAGCAGTGCCATTAAGGCAGACAAGTCAGGCGCCGCTGATGTAGTAGGCGCCGCTGGAGTAGCTCCAGATGGGCCAGCGACTGGCTCTGACGTAGGCTGGGCACCGCCCGGTGTTTGTGTCGGGGAGTCCCCAAATCGCCTTTGGTCCATACCTTGCTGCCGCTGACTCCTCGTACGGATACTATCCGTGTCGTCCTTCGGTAGAATCGGCATTATTTATCCCCGCTTCTGACACCAAATTGTTACGAGCTGGGTATGGGATAAATAAAACACTACCAAATAAACACACGAATTAACTTTATTACTCGCTAAGCACTTATTCACAATCACTTCAATACTACTGAACACTTTGTCGCACTAGATTTCTCTTCGACGTTTTCGTTGTCTCGCTTAAAAGTGAACTGACTCACTTCGTCCTCAATCGGTCCTTTTATACCCAAGCAAACAAAAGACATTCGAGATAATTCTCTATTATTCAAGAAAGCATCCACAAAAAAACATTAACAAAAAATAAACTTAAAGATAAAAGAACCGACAAGGAAGAAGTTACTTAACGTCGTCGGCATACGGTCGAAATTACAATGACAACTGCCGGCGACTCCCGGCGCCTGACCTTGAATACAATGTAAGTTCTATACCTACTACGGAAATAGGTACCTAAAAGAATGAACTCGTATTTTGTAGGTACTACACAGTTATTAGCGCGGTTTCTCGAAGATTCTAGATGACCGTCGTAACACTATCGTGTGGTTTTTAATTTGGGAGACTAAATTGACACTTGGTAATGTCAAACTTCCATAAAATGTTGTTGTAAGTTTGACATTTGCAAGTGTCAATTCAGTCTCCCAAATTATAAACCACACCTTATATGCAGATTAATACCAATACATTAATGAAGCGACCGCCTGTGTGACTTCCTCAACTTATTTCATACTGGTTGACACAATACCTTATTGTAAGACCTGCGACGACTGCTAAACATCTACAAATGGTAGCAGCACCCATCTAGGCAACCATCCATTTTCTGTTTATAAGCTCATACGCCTTATTATAGACACTATTAAAAAGCCATTGTTATAAATCTCCTGGAGATTTATTAGCGGACGGGAGGTTAAATATCTCCCATAAATATACAGAAAGACCTGTTCGATATTATTCTAAACTTGCAAGCGCTATGAAAACACGAAGCCAACGTTTTCAAAACGCAAATGTAAGCAAAGTAAGCGAGGTTGAAGACATATTGTTTTTATTCAATACAGTATTCCCTTGTAAAAGTTATTAAAGCTCAAATATATTATTTGTTGAGGCAAGACTTTCTGTTATTTTGGAATAATGTTTATGATATTAAATTCTGTCCCCGGGGAGAGAAGGCAATTCGCCACAACCCTGCCTAACCCTCGCCTTTTCAAACCTATGGCTGCTCGTATATGTTTGTCCTTTTTCCTCCTGTTTGTCGGAAGTGATTTCATGGACCACAACGAACAATTTATTGAAGACGTACTTTTGAAGTAAAAATAGACGTTTGTTGGGAACAATACCTAACTGGTGTATGAGGAAACTTCTTCTTGCTATTTTCTCCATCTAACCTTTTTGCAACTATAAATAGGGTCAAAATAAAAACACTATTATTAATAATGAAAAGGAGATATTTACCAAACTCAAAACAAAAATTAGACATGGTAAATATTCCGTTTTCAGTATTAATATATTATCTTCGGTTTCATCAAAAGTTGACGAAAAATCATCGGACTCTGCTCAGTAATCGGTTCGCTAGAAGTATCCCCGCTAACTGCTATCGCTTATCCATCTTCCAGGCATGACATGAAAAAAGTTGCGTTAATGGACACAACAACAAGCAATAAACAAATGGTCTGGATCGAATTATTTTTGTTCGGAGATTAGTGTCGACGGAATTTGAAAAATCTGATACACAAAAAATCGTCAAATGCACCTGCATCTGGCTTCTTAAACATATTTATTTGGAAGAATTACAGCTAGATACAATATTGACCAATAACAGTAAAATAATCAGACAGCCAATTACACGTCTAGAGCTTGTCTGGTATAAATAAACTGTGGAACAAAATATACACGTTGCCAAATAATGACTAAATAAAAACAAAAACTAAATTATTAAAAACCAGCTCGTCACCGTCGCCCGTCGTCGTTGTATCTTAGAAATACTTAATACAATTACAACAAGCAAGGCGGGCGGCGGGTTATTGTCAAGTTTCTCCACACAAAGTGCAACTTCAACTCCAATTGAATCAAATTGAATCTCATTCAATTACAAATTCAAGTAGTATGTTGACAGAGACTAGTTTCAGTTGCATATTGATGTGACGACAGAGGGCAGACCAGTGCAAACATATCCGCACTGAGTGCATAGGTAAATTAATGATATTGATTGCACTGCTAATGTGATACATGTCGGATACTACTAAGTCAACGACGATTTCAATACCTATACCATGATACGAGTACCTATAAGTATAGCAGACATTCAAGGTTAGGTCGTGCTTCCTGAGGTTGATCTGTAGATGGGTGACCATAGCTAAGCATGTTAAGGCTTTGGTTCCGGCTGTCACTTGGATCTTTGACAGTCGTTACGAGTAGTAAGAAGCCAAATATCGGTCATCCAGTTTTCCCAAGGGGTATAGTTGCCCAGTTACTGGGTTGGCGAGGTCAGATAGGCAGTCGCTTCATGTAAAATACTGGTACTCAGTTGTATCCGACTCCACAAGTAAAGCCGACGACAACATAGTTTGTGAAAAAGCTAGGTAGATGATGACTATGATACCTATAGGTAAAAGTTGGTTTTAGAACAATGACGTTGCTGAAAACGGTAAGTATTGGTTTAGTGTTTTGGTTTTTGACAATCGCAATAATACTTAACGTGTAGAGGACTACACGTCATCAAGTATTTATTGAACTCCAATGAAAGCACTTCTTACGTTGAAAATAAAATTCGAAGCAGCAAACCAAAATTACATTCGCTTATAAGCAGACATTGCATTGATATCCTCGCAATTCTTATGCAAATAAAAAAATCTCCACTAGAGTCTACATCCTCATTGCACACTGCGAAACAAATTATATTACCCCATCCAAACTTTTAAAAGCTAGCAGTTGAGTGAAACATTTCCTCGTGGATTCCTGTCTCAAGTCGAGTCTTAACACAGAAGAGATAAAAGAGGTTAGAAAGGCCATGTGGGCGGGGCACGCGCGCCGCCTATATGATCAGACGATCATATGTCGACAAAATTTGATTTACTGACCAACAATCGCGCTCATATTGTGACAGCGAACGGAGCTCCGCGAAAAAAAAAGAATTATGCCGTGTTGCGCGATTATTACGTGTCGGAAAAGAAGCCAGGTGTGCAGTGTGGCTCGAGAAGGGATTTCTCTTCATCGGTAAGTCTAAAAACCTTAAAATACAAGTGATATTTGTAATTATTACAATAGTATTATGTAGTTCGCAGACAAAAATGATACAATCGCAAGCAGAAACGAAATTATGTACATTGCTTGCAATACGTGGGTACCATCTTGTACTACGTGGGCGATTGCGCAATGCATTTCGTTCACTGCGAACGTCGCGTGCGACGAGCCAAAGCTTAAATTCTGCCTACTCTTTGCGTTTCGATAGTGTTGTACCAAGTTGTAAATAATGTCGATATTTAGTATGTGTGAATGCATTCAAATGATTATTATGTTATGATTAAAATAACTTTTGTTTATCCCATACTATCAATACCTTATTATTGATTGTTTTTCATCTAAAATTTGTTTTGAGGTTAGCCATTTATAAATCGAAACATACATTTTAAATTTTATTTTTAGGTTTCCAACAGATCCAGATATGTTACAGACCTGACTAAAGCTAATAAAGAAAAATATTAGTGTGAGATTGCATTTTATTTGATTTTATTCTGAAAAAATCGAATATGAAAGATAGCAAGCGCATGCTATTGCTACTTAATAAATACGTTTTATTTCAAGACAATTATAAAATCTAAATTGAAATTGAATTTCAAGTACTTAATGTTCAATATTTGAAAAAAAATCTTTTATGTTTACTTTTTATCTTTAATTTTTATGTGTGAGAGACCAATAAATATTTTTGCTTTCTTATTTTCTTTCTTTCTGTCCCGTTCCAAAATTAAAGCAAAAACTGCAAAACTTAAAGTAACAAAACTCAAGTAATTTTATCGATATACATTATCGACCTTTTGGTCACCGTAACATGTATGAGAAATATACGCAAGTGTGAGTGTACGTCAAACGCAATGTTTGCGCTAGTGTGACAACCAGTAGCAAGTTCGCGATCTAAGTGAGTGTGGTTTATTTGTGCGCGTAATTCGCGTCCTTATTAGCGTCTTGCATGTAGTGGGTATAGAGAGTGGGAGACAAGCGGCGACACGCGTTCTGATACAAATCAGGAACTATTTCCTTTCTAACCTCTTTTATCTCTTCTGTGAGTCTTAACATTTAAATTACAGGGCCCAACACTTTTGGGCGCACAGTCAGGAATTCCCTCCTTTTTAAATTCACCATCTTGCATCCAGCTATAATGATTACAAAAGCGGTAACCTTTATTAAACTTCCCATTTTGTTTGGAAATTTTAAGAGCATGTTTTCTAATGTAATAGGTTTCTTTTTTTCTTCTGAAGCGCTTGCCTTTAAAAGTATTATTGTCCGCGAGTGACTCCACTTTCTACATTCTCGAGTTTCTAAAACGATGCTGAAGATAAAAATATCATGGTTTTTTTTTCTTTTTACAAGTAAAGTTTGTTCGAACGAGTCTGGCCTTAAAAAGTGGGTTTTAAGAATATTTTAACCAGATTATGACAGGTTTTTAATTGTGGGTTGGACGGAGTCCCTTCTTCTTGTCTTTTTTGTTTAAAAGTAAGTATGACGCAATGTTGAATAAGATAAAGTGTTATATTATTTTGGTAGTTTTCGTTTATATGAGATTTTCTTCGACATTTAACATTTTATTTTTAAAATTTAATTTAATTGCTATTGCAGAAAGGATCCTTTTCAATAGTAAACAACAATGTGGGTTTTTTACAGCAATAACTATTTTAATTTTTCTGCTGGGATTTTACTCACAGAAATAAATTCTAAGAGAGACTGTTTTGTTAGTTTCGTATAATTTTGCCTTGCAGTTATTTTCACGGAATCTATGCATTCATCTTTGGGGGTATCATCAGAAAATTCTCAGTAGATAAAGCATAACGCAACACGTGATTTAGAAGTATTTCATGGAAATACGTCTTAACATCATTGTATACAGTTACAGCAGCATTTCCAGAAATAAAGCAGGTATACACACTTAACTTTTCGATTAAAATATATTTTAAGGTCTTCAACAAAAATTTATAACCCTATTAGCTGCGAACTCAGACTCCAAACTGTTATTATTATTATTATTATTACTAGCCATCCGTGTCCCACTGCAGGGCAAAGGCCTCCCTTCCCTCTTTCCACTTATCCCTATCCAATGATGTTATTTGCCAATCCCTGCGAAAAGAGTCGAGTTCATCCCGCCATCTTCCAAACTGATATAGTCCGGTCAATTTAGACATTCGAAGTTACATAAAGTCCCAACAAGCTGAATTTCTGTGAAATTGTTCAAAACCTAATTATAAACAATGTCTAGAAGTTCCCCATCATTCCCGTTTAAGGAAAAAAAGTATTCGGGGTCAAAGGTCAAAATTTGAGATTTTTTGATTTTTTCTCGAAAACGGTAAGTTTTATCAAAAAAAACCTCAACCCAAAGTTGTAGATCTTAAAATTCTCTACAAAAATGCCTTTCATTATTATTTTCTAAGAGTTACCATTCCTGAGATATCGCGATTCTAAGAGCCTTTATATAAAAGCAAAAGGTAACTCACTCCTCACGAAATCTCGAAAACCGCTGGACGTATAAATATGATTTTTGGCAAGGAGGTAGTTTATAGTTAGTAGACGGCCGCTTAGAACGGATTTTGCGATAGGGCCGGATTAGGGTGGTCTAAGGGCCCACGCAAGTTTGTATGAATCAGAACTTGCAAAAACTCATAGACCACCCTAATCCAGCCCTGTCAGAAAATTAATGCATAGCAGACGTCTACTGACTATAAACCACGTCTCTGCCAAAAATCAAGATTGTAGCACAAAAAATGAAGGACTTTCATACAAACTTGCGAGGGCCCTAAGATCACCCTAATACGGCCCTGTCGCAAAATCCATTCTTAGCGGACGTTTACTAACTATAAACTACCTCCTGTCCAAAATCATCTTTATGCGTCCAGCGGTTTTCGAGATCTCGTGAGGAGTGAGTTACCTTTCGCTTTTATACATAACTAGCGACCCGCCCCGGCTTCGCACGGGTGCAAATGGATGTTATTATACATATAAACCTTCCTCTTGAATCACTCTATCTATTTAAAAAACCGCATCAAAATCCGTTGCGTAGTTTTAAAGATTTAAGCATACAAAGGGACATAGGGACCGAGAAAGCGACTTTATTTTATATACTATGTAGTGAAGAATAATGTGACTGTTAGAATCGCGATATCTCAGGAATGGTACTCTTAGAAAATAATAATGTAGCACATTTTTGTAGAGAATTTTATGATCTACAATTTTTGTCTAAAGTACTTTTATGGTAAAACTTATCGTTTTGCTGAAAATCGCGAAAATCTCATTTTTGTTCCCTTTGACCTTGAATATTTTTTTCCTTAAACGGGAATGATGGGGAACTTCTAGACATTGTTTTTAATTATGTTTTGAACAATTTCACAGAAATTCAGCTTGTTGGGACTTTATGTAACTTCACTCTCATTTTTTGGTCTAAATTGACCGGACTATACTTGTATTTCAAAAATCAAGAAATCAAGACTACGCACCCACGTAGTAGCTCGTGATATTACATACCGAACCACACCGAATGATTACCTACTGATAATATTCCTGTAGGTAACATTATTTTCTTTATTCATTCTTCATAACAAACCATCATCATCATCATCATCATTTCAGCCAAAATACGTCCATTGCTGAACATAGGCCTCCCCCAGGCGTCGCCACATTGACCGGTCCCGTGCGTCTCTCATCCAGCGGGTTCCTGCAACCTTGACCAGGTCATCGGTCCACCTAGTGGGAGGCCTTCCAACGCAACGTCTTCCGGTTCGCGGTTGCCATTCGAGAACTTTTCGGCCCCATCGGCCATCCGTTCTGCGAGCAATGTGCCCTGCCCATTGCCACTTAAGTCTGGCGATTCTTCGGGCTACGTCGGTAACCTTGGTTCTCATGCGGATGTCCATAACAAACGTTTTCAAATATTTAAAAAAAAACCTTTAAAAATAAATAAATGGTTGGCCCGTTAGCATCGGAAACAGATTTATTATAGTGTCACCACCGGACAATTATACTTGTACATTGTTGACATAGAAAATCACAAAACATCAAAAGAATAACTTCAGCCTTTCACTGCAGCCTAGGAAGAAACAAACCCAATGTCTAGATAAGGACGACCCATTAGCCAATATCCAACAAGTTCTGGATAACCTTTTACGCTCTGCCGAATTTAACGATACGCTCGTCTAGGGTAAGACATTGATATATTCCGTATCAGGAAAAGAAGATGGATTAACGTATAATAATATCACGGTACCTATACAAATAAATTGTTTTATTCTTACGATCGATGAGATGGTCTGATCAAGGTAAACCCCTCCGGCCGTGATCGCAACTGTGTTTCGTAACCAGTTGCGAACTAAGTACTTTTATTTCTTCCTTACTTACTCAAGCTACAGTAATATGTCAAACTAGGTTTTTCCATCGGCTTCGCCCGAGTGAAAATTACGATTTTTCATACAAATTTTCATTACCTATTTAACTTCCTTAGGGGTTGAATTTCGAAAAATCATTCCTTATTCCTTGTCTACATTATAAAGGAAACCTCAGCAAAATTTCAGCTTTCTAGGTCCAAGGGTTTGGGCTGGGCGTTGATGAGTCAGTCAGTCAGTCAGGAGTTCTCTTTTTATATAAATAGATAGATAAATCTTTTTGTAACAGTCATAGTAGTGGTAGTACCGATGATCCTTAGGGTTCATGTTTTCTTGAGCGGAGACCGCAAATCGACCAAGCGTATGTTGATCGATTTGCAACAAACTTGTCGGTCAGTTAGGAGACCATCTAGCATTTTCATGATCTTTGTAGTCTATCAGCTGCATGAGGGTTACCAAAAATCGAGTCTAACAATTTAGGATTAAAAAGGCCTTCGGTTTTGAAATAACAACACTTAAGTTTGTACTGAGTATTATTATACTCTACTAGGGTCTACTTTCAGATCTTTTGCTGTGGGTGTTCTTGAACACCCACAGCAAAAGATCTGAAAGTAGACCCTAGACAGCTCACCTCTAACTTTCATTTTGAGTTTCTCTATTCAAAATGTTGTTCAACTTCTAATATCTATTTTGATTTTCTTTAGTCAAAAATCTTGTTCCCGAAAACCTCAACTTTCTAAAGGTTACATAATTTGAAATAAGTAAGTACCATTGGTTTTGCATAATAGTAGTTTATGCGACTGTGCATAATGAAGGGCATTACAATACAAGTGTGGGTTTAAGAAACGAGCCGAAGGCGAGTTTCTTAATAGCATCACACGAGTGTTGTAATGCCTAATTATGTATAGTTGCATACACTAATTTATCTACCCGAATATCATAAGGGCTCTATGATGGGTTCAGGAACCATAGGGAAATGACCAGCATTGTTACCAGTGTAATGCAATAAAAAATAAACAGGTTATTAGTTGCATTCGTCGCTGCATTTACGATATCTGGCGGAGTGTTCATGTTAATTTCTGAGTCACTATCACTCATTTTCGACAGAAATAAAGAATTAACAGAAATTTTTTCTACTCAATGAAAGGGAATAAAAAGCTAACGAACAAATGACAGCTCGAAATAGCGGCGTTTCGGATATCTGTAATTTTTTTTAAATCATAGGCAAACGAACAAAGTCACTATTCTTGTGTCACTCGAGATCAAAATGTCGTGCGATTTATAATTAAAATCATACTGAATTGGGGTTTCGTATCGATAGGTATCTGTTTTAATGTAGATACGTGCGCGCGGAACTAGTTGGCCGCGCCTTAGGTATGTTTTTGTTTTTTATTTGTATTCTTTTCAATAAATTGAACAAATTATTGTTCACGATATCTCGAGATTGGTCATCACTGTCTAATTATAGTCTCCTGTGCATTGCGAGCTGTAGGCAACCCGCCCCCTCACCCCTGTCGCCACCTAAGGCGCGGCCAACTAGTTCCGCGCGCACTATAGAATAGCACACTCACTTGAATTTGACACCTGTTCCAAATTTAAAACTCATAACCTACTGTTTTCAGTAGGTTATGAGCTCATTACAGTTCTGTTAATTTCTGCTGGTTGGTAATGCTGGTCATTGCCTATGGTTTTTGAACGCATTAGAGAGGGTTTATGATATTTGGGTAGATAAAAGATGATTTTCTACTTATTTCAGGGTCTGTCTAAAGCTACTCGTAGTTTCCCACGGTCCGTAATATCATGGACGGACGCAGACCTGGGGCCCTACTATGACGTCTTAAAACAGTCCTAACTTATTATTAATCCAGTGTGGAGGAGAGACGGCGCTAGACACCCTGTATAGTTCTGTCACGTTTTCACACTGGAATAACATTAAGTTAGGATTGTTTTAAGACGTCATAGTAGGGGGGCTGCTCGCATGACACATCGTGGGAAGGGTAGTCCGTGGTAGGGGTCCATATTGGCTCACCTAAAGTTCTTTACCCGAAATTGTTATTCCTAACGATTTGTAATCCGAATGATCACTCTTCCTAAAATTTTCCATCCTAAAGTTTTCATTCATACTATTTGTAGTGCTACCGACGATGTTCATAACACTCATGTTTCCGAAAATTGTTATTCATAATATCATTAGTGTAAATATATTTAAACTCCTACTGTTTTTTATCCTAACGCTTATAATCCTAAACATAATTCCTAAAAAATTATTACAACAACTCATTAAAATCTACGTTTGAAATCTTACCATTAAACAATAGGGACTAGATGGCGTTGTGTGATAGTTGTGGAATATTATATTATATTATATTAATAAATATAATTCTTAAGCGTTGCAAAACTTTCAAGAAACGGATTTCACTTAAATAGCCCCCGAAACCTATTTTGAATCGTCCGTGGGTACCGAAACTTGGGACCGTTTTAAAGTTTGATGCAGTCGCTTCGCATTTAGCGGCAAAGCTCTAATTGTTTTTGGGAGCCGATTTTACTGTACAACTTCCAACTAGAAGTTTATCCTGGCATTATTTTATTATAGGTAGTTGTTGTGGGTACAATTTGGATTGTATCCTGGATCTAGTTCTGGTTTTAGATGCAGTGGTAGGAAATACTGAGATACAGGCGATATACATAGAGAGATATAGCTCCCGACACGTAACTTGGCAAGGTTTCGAAATTCGAATTCAAAGTTCGCGCATCGTACACTTTGTGCCACAAAAAGTGGTCACTTTTATTGCTTGTCATTATTCTATGGTTATTGACATAATTTATTTTTAATAATGAAGTTAAAGAAAGGTGAAGACTTTGTGACATTTATTAGGTGTTTTAATAAATATATGCATTTAAAAGTAACACAAAATTTAAAACAACAAAAACTAAATTTAAAAGAACTAACAAAAACTAAATTTAAAACACAACGACAACTCAAATTCGTAACAAAAATGAAATAACAAAAACAACACAACTTTCGTGCACCGCAAGTGTAATCGAGAGCGAACGGAACGTATGCATTTGAATGCACCAATCACACGCGCGGATGACGCTACCTCATACCCCGCGCCCCGCTTGAGCGCCAAAGAGATCTAAAAAATTACTTCTGCGCAACTAACGACTCTTGCCAAGTTACGTGTCGGGGACTATACAAGGGCAACTGCTTATGTTTTTGGGTTTTCCATCAGGAATTTCTCAGTAGCAGCCACTACTAGCAAGGGATCTGGATTTGTGCCCGGTTGATGGCAATAGGGTAGTCGACCGACTAAAAAAAATATGATTCTGTTTAGTCCGTCAGTCAGATTATTGAAAAATATTGGATACGTGTTTTTTGTTTTATCAAATTAATAAAAATTGACGAAAATAAAGCTTGTCAAAGACCATGGAGAGGGGGCGTTTGACGTCATAGTTAGGTAAAATTGGACCAAGCTGTGACGTTTCACGACTTTTCGAAGCACTGTATCGTCTTCATTTTTTGTTTACGTGAAAAAAGAAAAAATACGTGTTCAATATTTTTTGGAAATCTATCTGACGGACTAATTAGTTTTTTTTTGTCGACTACCCTATTAGCTCACCCTGGTATATTACAAGGTATTAAATAATGCCTGGTATTGGGTGTAAAATTAGGTAAGAACACCTCTGCCTTACCTTTAGGAGATACTGGCATGATGTTATGGTGAAAGTTCACAAGTCTGAAATAATACAAACATTTCAACGTTTTACCTAACCCATAAAGTAGTTGACCCATACATAAACAGGAAAAATAAATCTCTTCGGTTGGTTCAATCCGCAAATTGGAGGTGAAAAAAAACCGGTTTTCAAAAAAATCATTTTACCGGAAAGCGAGGTGAACTTTGAACCGTAACTTCGTATAAATTGTTTTTACACCAGAACAGATTTTCTTTTGATGATTTTTCGTGTCGTGTGTGTAATGCAATATTCGAAATAATATACAAATATGAAATTCATCGCCTGGCAAGCTAATTAATAGTAGTTTATGCGACTGTGCATAATGAAGGGCATTACAACACAAGTGTGGGTTTAAGAAACATATAACATAAGATGTTATTAGTTGCATTCGTCGCTGCATTTACGATATCTGGCGGAGTGTTCATGTTAATAGTCACTATCACTCATTTTCGACAGAATTAAAGAACAATCAGAAAATTTGTCTACTCAATGAAAGGGAATAAAAAGCTAACGAACAAATGACTGCTCGAAATGGCGGCGTTTCGGATATCTGTCATTTTTTTTAAATCATAGGCAAACGAACAAAGTCACTATTCTTGTGTCACTCGAGATCAAAATGTCGTGCGATTTATAATTAAAATCGTACTGAATTGGGGTTTCGTATCGATAGGTATCTGTTTTAATGTAGATACTAGAATAGCACACTCACTTGAATTTGACACCTGTTCCAAATTTAAACTCATAACCTACTGTTTTCAGTAGGTTATGAGCTCATTACAGTTCTGTTAATTTCTGCTGGTTGGTAATGCTGGTCATTGCATAGGCAATGACCAGCATTACCAACCAGCAGAAATTAACCAAACACAAAACAGTTAACAGTTTTATCTACCCAAATATCATAAACCCTCTCTAATGCGTTCAAAAACCATAGGGTTTTTGAACGCATTAGAGAGGGTTTATGATATTTGGGTAGATAAAACTGTTTTAATCATGTTGGTTACCTACTCATTTTCATCAATAAAATAAAACAATTGTGGGTTTTAAATAGATAGAGTGATTCAAGAGAAAGCTCTTGAATCACTCTATCTATTTAAAACCCACATCAAAATCCGTTGCGTAGTTTTAAAGATTTAAGCATACATAGGGACAGACAGCGGGAAGTGACTTTGTTTTATACTATGTAGTGATAAAACATTTTAATGAATCCTCAAAAGCCTCAATAGCCAATTAACACTCATTTATTACAAACAAAAAAGAACATCTATTGGAATAAAGTTCCACCACCATTAATTTCAATTTTACCTTTTAAAAGCTATACCAACGAACGTAATGACCGAAGCATTTATTCAGTAAAACACATTTATTGAAACGGGAATTCAAAAGAATTTAGTTAAAAATTAATACACTATTTTATCTAAAGCTATTGATTGTAGAATCTGTGCTACGAGCAATAATCCGAACTGTAACTCGAGGATTGTAGCGCGCCCGCGTAGCCAGTGCCGCCGCGACGTCGTAGAGCGTCGGACGTGTAGCGCTACGCTGCTACGCCGCTACGCCGCTACGACTCGACCCAACGTACAGTCGGGACAAGTCGGACCCGAGTGACTAGATCCGACTTAGTGTAGTGACTAAACTGTGAACGTGTTTGTGCTTTTTTCTCGTGTTATATGTTTTCTCAATAATACGTTTCACAGGTAAAATCCTTTTACTTGATAATAAAATAGGTTTAAGTTGTACCACTTTTGGTGCCGGTACTAGGTTTTATTTCAGACGGGAACGTTAAACGTTAAGCGCCGGTAACTAATGGACCGTTGAGATAAGAAAGCTTTGTGGAAGTACAGTTATTAGCCGGTTTAAAGAGCCGGTCATTGATAACAGTAAAGGGATGGTTTTACCCGTTACCTACTTATTATCTCGAAAATGGTTATCTCGTTTATTAAAATGGAAGTTAACGTTTATTAAATTGAATATTAATAAAACTGGTCATATATTTTTGGTAGAAAAATAAAAAAGGTTCTTCAAATAGAAGGCCAATTTGCTAACAGCGTTTGTAAATACTCCTACATTATTTGGCAAACAAATGAAAGCGAATCGTTTTAGGACATCGAATTTTTATTTGTGTTCCGTTAAAGTTCTTTTTAAATTGTATATTCAATATTTAACATTTCACTGTTTCCATTTTTTTTGTGTCTTTTGCTATTGGATGCCTTCTAGCTATGAATAGAACTAGTAACAAATCGTCACAATATACCTTTTCCTTACGTTAAAGCTCTCTTAGAATATACAATACGTATTACTTCCAGAAGAATACTAACAAATATATTTGAGCACAGCAGAATGGGTCACCCAACTTCACTCTTTTCTTCAACTTGTATCATCCTTATGTTGGTAATAGTTCTCGTCCATTACGAGCTACTGTACCTGGTCTTATACCTCCCGCATTCAACTCTTTCCTGGTCCTTTGATCAGGTCATCAGTCTTGTTTTCTACATCATATAAAATACAGATACAATCACATAATAAATAACAGATCCCAAAGTAAAGTACAATAGGGATGTTTCCTGATCAAAAATAAATCTGCTTATGCCCGGTTTCTGAAGCACTTTATCTGTGGTTTATCTGTGGTTTATCTATTCATAAGCGTACATTTGAATAGATAAACCACAGATAAAGTGCCTCAGAAACCGGGCATTAGTCTGTCAGTTAAATTATCGAAAAATGTTTAATACAGGTTTTTTATTTTATCAAATTAATAAAGAAAACGTGACAAAGATCATGACTGGGGGTTCGTGACGTCACTCGAGTCCGTCAGAACGAGTTTTCAAAGCACTGTATCGTTTTCATATTTTGGTTACGTGAAAAAATTAAAATGATCCAATATTTTTTTGACATTTATCTGAGGGACTAATTAGATTTTTTTTGTCAACTACCCTCTTTAACCTTCGTTAAAAATCTGTTTAAAAATGTGCTACGTCTAGAAACCCCTAGAAAAGCAAACAATCGTTAACTTAGCTCTAAGGTTACAAACATCGTCCTGTTTGCCTGTAACGATGACATGTGCTGGTTAATCCTTTGCAGAAGGATCTTGTTCGGCATCCTCAGAGTATGTTATAGAGACGGTGTACTCTTGTTTCTTGTTAGAACATTTATGCAAGTATATGGAACAAGCTGTGTTCTTAAAAATTAAAAGGTTTCATACTCTATGAGAAACGATTGTGCATCTAAAATAAAATAAGAAAAAGTTTTTTATTGTATTTACACAGGAAAAACAATTTCAGTAAATTATGAAAAATAAAACAAGCAAAAATGAATTTAATAATAAAAAACAGTACTTAAACTAACTTCCTCCTGTACGACATTTGGAAAAAATAATAATAGTGCCGACAGAGCCAAATTATATGATTATTATGAATCCCATCCCTACTGCTGGGTGTTACGTTGTCTGCAGGGTGCAACTATGGGTTGGTATAATTTTAACCATATATAATTTAGAGAATAAACATAAAAAAAAGTTTCGGTACCTACGTATCTATTCTATTCTATTAATCTTCGGGGACGCCGGCAGACACCAGGCGGGCGATCAGCCCTTTCGTTGTGGATTATTTCACCCAGTTCCCCAGGTACGTACGTATCTAAATACTGTATCAGACTCGCAGTTAGCATATTTTAATTGCAGAGTTCCCTTCATGAATAGTTTTTACAAATCCACACTGTAAAAGTTTGGCATAGAAACATCAGGGCTGCCTAATTATCTGTAGTACAACACCAATGGAAAAGTTATTGTATGATCTAATCTATAGTAAAGTGGGTCGAGAATCAACAGTCCGTTTAATTTTGGAAAATTCCCATTGCCATTTTCGCCCAATGAAAGGTTATGCCAGATTGTTACTGGCTAAAACCACTACAGTACCGTCCTTAGCACATGTGACTTGTTTGGTTAGGATAGTACCTTCGTTTTTCGCATACGATACGTAATTAGCTCTTTGTTTGTTTTTAGATTTTTAATTTAGTAGCGGTGTCCCTGAACCTTTTTGGAATCAGTGTGTATAGCAGGTTTCAGGTTTTAACTAAGCATGTTTCAGTCAAGTGAGGTTTTGTTATAGATAGACTAGATTTGTCTAAACAATCGCGACAAACAGACGTGGTGCTCTTTAAACATATTTTGTTAATAATTTTAAAACTAGTAATATAGCCATTTCAATATAGTTGTCATTTTCTGGATATTTCTATTTCCTCTTTCACTATAAATATAAAAAATTAAATACCTTCTCCATTTTACGTTGGATGAAATAATAAAGAAGCCTATATTTCGTAGCTTTGTGAGCTTATAGGTAAATGCTTCAAATCAATTCGAGAGAGGCAAAGAGAAATTCAATTTTTCAAATTGTTCTGAAACGGGTGAGGAAAGCGCTCAGTTTTGAGAGAAAAATAAATCGATTTGGCCTACATCACGGTATGTGTTAATTGAATTCAGGTTACTGCAACACACCTTAATAAATACTTTTTTCAATAATTAGTAGGAAAGCTCGTCGACCTTTAGATTAAGCAGCGTTTGCCTACGTTTGTCCATGGATGGGTCTCCACTTTAGACCCATTTCATACCGAGTTTCCTCCGGGTCTCAGAAAGCCGTTGGTCTCAGCTGTCATTTATAGGTTTTTGACAGTTGCTACAAGTACCAACCCTGAAAGTCTGACAACTAGTTTTACCAAGGGGTATCCCGCCCAGTACTAACTGGGTTGTGGAGGTCAGATAGGCAGTCGCTCCATGTAAAATACTGGTATTTAGCTGAATCTGGTTTTTTTTTAATTATAAATGGGCTTGCTCTTGACTTCAATCTTGCCCTAAGGGCAGAGATGATGTCGACGATGGAACGAGCTTACCCAGTAGAAGCCTGTTTACTCGCGACTTAAACAGATTAGGGTTATATGAACTCGGAAAAACCGACGCAGGCAGGGAATTCCACTCCTTGGCTGTGCGCATAATAAAGGACCCAGCAAAGCGCTTTCGTTCGCGTTCGATCGTTCGTTCTGAAAGCTGAACCCAACAAAATTGGGAAAAGGCTAGGCAGACAATCTTTGCATATTTAGCATGTAAGATTCCCACTGACTGTAAGTGAGAATAGGCCGTCCACCAAGTGGGCCCAGTATAGGTAGATGACACAATCATGTCATCGAATTTAAATTATTAACTACCAAAGTATTCTGAAGGTTGTCTGATCTTTCACCTAATTTCTCAACAGGATTTTATTACTCAATAGAAGGTTTCGGTGCAAAGTTGACGAAAAGAAACTAATTAAGGCCTTTTATGTATGAACTCTACTTTATAACATTATTTTCCTATTGAGCTTTTCGTATTTTTTTATTATTTATTCAGGAGGTTACACTTACTCTTAACAAATTAAATAAACCAAAAAAGATATATTGTTCCAATTAACTTACCTTTACCAATCTAATAAAAGAAAAACAACGTTAATAAATCCTTTACCCCCATACCAAGCATAACTCAGCAAAATATTCATACGCTCAGTAATATAAATTACCATTCCCAGCGCTAAATAGCCAAGCCGCACCGTAAAACAAAACACAAATACCGTAAACAACTTTATAATCCTAGTGGGTAAAAGTGTTTACTACTTTGTGACGTCACTACCTAAGTGGGTTAATAGAATAATATTGTCAGGCTATTTTAATAGTAATTTATACCAGGTAAAGTGACGAAAGCTGTTATGAGTCATATTAAATGGATTCATAATAATTTAGATTATTTTTACGACTATTTTATGTAGTTCACTTGAGGTCTCGTGTAGTAAAAACTGGTAGGGTAACCCTTTCTCTCTGTATGGTAGGTAAGGTAACCCATGACACTGGGTTATAAGTTGTCAAACCGTGATTTAATGTTACTTTTTATGGATGTAGATGCTTTTAGATAACCTTGGGTTAGGACTAGTACCATCTAAAAGTTAGAGGGTAATTACATGACCCCCGCCTCAGTAATAATTAGCCACTTAATAATGTGTCAAGTAATTACTAGAATTTCCCCTTGAAAACTTCGGGAAATTATAATTTGCTAATCGATATCTTGATATAAAGAAACCTCACAAATTGATGATTTCGTTTGGTTTTCCTTTTACATCAGTTTGGATGAGAAAGTATTATATTAATATCAGATATTAGATTTTTTTTGGCAAAAGTATGCATAAATCTAAAAGGAAAATATTTTAAAGATACAATTCAGAATGACATTAAACGAAAGATTTTTTCTTCCTCAAATCCGTATCACTTATAATATTTTTACCATCGTGAAAAATATAGAGATGAAAAAAAAGTTTTACAATATCTCGTGATTTACGTACTGATCCCCGAAGAAGTTATTTTTATCGCTGAAAAATTCACTCGCTAAAGCTTATTTTAATTTGCTGAACAGCCATCTAGGGGATAATTCTGGCCTACAGAGCGTACATTTAAAACTCATGTTTCCATCCCTATGAATAACTGATTACGTCATTCCCACTTAGATTTTTTTTCCACATCGTCATTTCGGGCGGCATAATATTATACGACAGGAATTATTACACCCTTGGAAGTTTTATAAAAAAGTAAGAATTATATAAAAAAGGAAGGTCGACAAAACAAATAGGACCAGACCATATATCTTCCCGAAAACTTTGAAGGGAGCAACTTGCGAAAAAGGGCAAACCTACCCGTTTTGTTGATATTTATGTTTTATGTAATCTTTCTGCAAAAAGTTTTGAGTCGCCAACCTAGGATTAAAAGATCTTTTATTTCAGTTAGGTACAGGGAGTAACTTTAAATACGTACTAGATAAGCAGCCTGTAAGCAGGCTAATCCTTTCATCATGGCCTGAGCTCTTTTTCGTAGTGCCGGCGCCGGCGAGTAACCCTGTAAGTTTTGTCTGTCTGTCTGTGGTTCCGTCTAATCACCGGAACAAATGAAACAGATACGGGACTTTACTGGCAGATAGCTGATGTAAGGAGTAAGAAATTCATGCTACAGTTTTAATTATGCAGCAGATATATGTGAGAATTAGTGTTCCGTGGATAATAAATTAAAACCTTTGAAATTGTTCCCTTTTTACAATATTTTACGCGGTCGAAGGTATCAGGAGGCAACAGCTTGCACATAAATAATTATTGACACTCTGTATGAGTGTCGATAATTATTTATTGCAAGCTCCCTGTCACATAAAACCAAAATCAAATCCCGTACAGCAAACTTGCGGTACACTTATGTGATCCTAAAACAGTTCGATATAAACAAACCTCTATTTACCGACCGTCAATTAAATATGCCGTGATTTGGTTACATAGAGCAAATATCACGATGTTCCTTCAAGTTGGCAACGTATATTTGATATGTCAAACGCATTGTTATTATATTAAGCGTTCCCTTTCCTTATAGGGAATTCGATTGTGTAGGTACAGTTAATATTTATTGTTAAGGGAGGCTGGGGGTGGGTGTGGTTTTTAATTGAAAAGGGAAATAGATGTACACATGGGGACACTTCAAGTTATACAGTTCCATTTTAACATGGCCTTGCTTTTTATAGATTTCCCATGTAATGAGAAAACGGCATAAACTGGTTTGTTTACCTGTAATGATAGTTCTTAGTCTAAAACGAAATACTTAATAATAACTTATTTGTGCATTCAATGCATCCAGTTTTGGGCTAGCTCAGGATACCCTGAAAAACATAAAAGATCGACCATTTTATTATTGTCTATCTTTTCACAAAATCTTTACCTTTACATTGTTTATAACAATCTCCCGCAGTTTATACGCTTATATCTTATAAACTACGCAACGGATTTTAATGCGGCTTTCTGCAAAAGAAATAGTGATTCAAGAAAAAGTTTATTTTTGGTTTACATTGCACCCGTGCAAAACCGGGTTTGGGTCACTAGTATCATGAATATGATTTTGTAACAAAATGTTGTCTTTAAAAACTTGTAAAGCGAAAACGACTTAATACAAAAAAATAGAAAATATCTCGCAATTAACAATAAGTACAACGTGTACTTTCGAGCCAACGAGCTAGGTATAAAAGTAACAATAAAGGAAACAAATATAGAATACCATAAAACGTGCAACTTCAAACCTCACGTAAACTCCATTACGTATCTAATGCATATAATTCCCGCTATAAAATGTTCGTAAGAAAAGAAAAGAAAAATATTCCCAGTAAAGAAAACTCTTGAAATATTTACGTTTCTTCAGAAGCTCTAATGCTAGTTTTAGTTCTAAATCTAGGTGGAGAGGTCAACGATCCAAGCGACATGTATGAATGACGTAGCATGCCTGGGTTTCCGTCGACCCATCTATTTGGCTTGGCACTAAAAATACAGCCTTTAAATCGGCGGTCAAAATCTTTATGCAATACTTTATAATAGTTTCAACGATGATTGGAATATAAATTGACATTAGTTTACTTGAACTCAGGTTTAATCTAAGTAATTAGTAGTTCAATCTTGCCGACACGGTTGGTGCAGTGGCTGAGCGATTGGACTGCTGCGCTGCGTGTCGCGGGTTCGATCCCCGCACGGAACAAATATTTGTATGGCCTACAGATAGTTGTTCCGGGTCTGGGTATTTGTGTATGTGAGTTTAAATGTTTGTAAACGCACCCACGATACAGGAGAAATTTCTAGTATGGGGCAGTGTTTAAAAAAAAAAAACTTTTGTCTACCACGTCTGTCAAGAGGTTGTAAGCGCGAGTGCTGAGGATGAGGTCCTGGGTTCGATTCCCGGGTCGCGTAAAGTGATATTGGGTTTTTTCCATCTATTTTCAGTAGCAGTCACGTAGTATGTGTGTATACTATGTGTGTATATTATGTGTGTATACTATTAGGTACACCTCTGCCAAACCCTTTGTAAATGGGCGTGATGTTACGTTAGTTTAACCTTTTTCGATAAAAACACTGATGACTTCTATCTTATCTTCAAGGTAATAATCCAATTACCGTCGTAAGCACTAATGGAGGTAATACTATCAGATATTGCCCGCATCAATTGGATCCAACAATTTAATAGAAAACGCTGGGTCCAATAGCTATTAGTTAGAAGATAATGAAATTGAATCCATCTTGATAGAGAAAACAAAAGAAAAATCAAGGCAAAAAGGTCTGCTTGTGACCTTTAAGGGGCTGAATTTGAAAAACAATTAAATGAGCAGTCTTCAGAATTAAGAAAAAAGGTTTTATAAGTTGTTTGAATTTAAAATACGGTCAAAATTAAATAAAATGAAAATCCTTTTTAGTTGTTTTCCAAGTTATATGTGTCTAAAATTAATTTACTTATTGACTAGTTACATAATGTTTAACTATTAAATAATAACTATTTGATTAGTTTTATTTTTGGCGAATTGTAGTTTGGTTACAAATAGTTCGCCGACAAAGACCTCTTCTTAAGATCTCCAGTCTTTAACCGACTTCCCAAAAAGGAGGAGGTTCTCAATTCGATCGGTATATTTTTTTTTTTTTTTTTTATGTATGTACACCGATTACGCTGCGATTTATGATCCGATTTACGTGATTCTTTTTTAGTTTGATGCGGAATGGTTGCCATTTGGTCCCATAAAAATTTAGTATAGTTTGGTCCAGTACTTTTCATTTTATGAAGATTTTTCTTAATTTCTGAACATTTTGTCGTTTATGTGTGTTTGCGAATAACTTCGTCGTTTATGAACCAATTTTGATGATTCTTTTTTTATTGTGAAGGAGATATTTCAAGGGTGGTATCATGATATGGAAACCAGGACCTGGTGATGAAATCCCAGAGAAATCGAGAGCAACCCTTAAATTTCATAGGCACACATTACGTGTCGTGTTTTTCTGACGCCATACAAGTATTCGCATCTAGCAGTCATCACTTCATGTTGATAAGCTGATGATGGAAGGTACTACTCCTTAAAGGTTAGGAGTTGAAAGCAATAATAAGGGTATCTTGAAGGATTAGGGGTAGGTTTCTTAGTCGAATGTTATATGTAGGTATAGTAAATATTTCTATGATATTACAACTAAAAATGAAAAAATAAAAAAACTTTTTTACAAAAAAAACAACCGACTTCAAAAACACCAAAAAGTTAAAAATAAACTTCAGAAGAAAAATCAGCTTCTGAAGTCGGTGGCAAAAAAACGAAATGAAACAAACAAAATGTCACCGACTTCAGAAGCTGATTTTTCTTCTGAAGTTTATTTTTAACTTTTTGGTGTTTTTGAAGTCGGTTGTTTTTTTTGTAAAAAAGTTTTTTTCTTATTTTTGCTGTAGGAGTTTATGTTGGAATCGCTATTTTTGACGTCAATCTCCCATCTCTTAAATCTGACTGCCTCTATTTCTTTGGTAGTCTAAAGGGTACCATTATGTTATTAACCTTGCCCATTTTTTATTCTTTTCTCTCATCGTATGTCTTGTCCACCTCCACTTAACTGTATACATTCTTAAATTTTGTTCTACTTTTATGTCTATTGATTCATCATCATCATCAGCCTATAATGTGCCTATTGCAGGGACTCAGGCCTCCTCTCTAGGAGAGTGATAGGTTATAATCCACCACGGAGGCCCAGTGCGGGTTGGTAGATGACTTCGAATTTTTTGGTTCTAAGACATGCCGGCTTCCTTATGATGTTTTCCTTCACTATTTTGAGAGCCCGTGATGAAATAAATTAAAGTAATGCGGGTAATAAGTGGGTTCAAACCCAGGTGGGCACCTGGGTTTGAACGCACGACCTACTTACTGTTCGTAAGTCGGGACCGCCACCACACAGTCTGAACGAGTTTATACGCGGTTCTTATCTGGTTTTCAAAGCTAGACCACACAAACGGCTATCTTGATGAAGTATCTGAACTTGACTGATAGACTTGTCATCTCTATTTAGTTTTAGAGGCCTTTTGAACCGCAGGACTTAGGCGCAACATTTTGAGAGATAGTAAAGATGGGTAAGTATCTACGTAAGTTGGATCAAAGATCTGGAAGTTTGGCTAGCTTTAATTTATAGGCTTTGATTTGTAATAGAGTAGTAGGTTTCTGACTTTGGTAACTTTTAGAGCATAAGATAGAACAAGGATAAGCTGTAATAGTCGAAATGTTAGTAGAAAGCGGTTCACTGAAAACACTTTAATTGAATACAGTTTTCGACTACCTCGTTGGTCTAGTGGTTGTATGCGCGACTGCTGAGTATAAGGTCCTCGGTTGGACTCCCTGGTGGGGTAGCTATAATGTTATTGGGTTTTACAATTAGGAATTTCTATATAATAGCAACCTAGTCTGGATTTGTGCCCGAGTGATAGCAACAGACTTGCTCCTATTAGGTACACGGGACTTAAGCATAACTGACAAAATTTGGGTTTACTATTAGGTAATAATAATAAACAAATAATAATAATTTATTGTTTCACAAAAAAGTACTTATTCTAAATTACAAATAAAATGCTATATATAGCAGTAGTTGTACACAAAAGTTTTAGCCTCTATAGCCGAACTAGGAAGAACCTGTATTTCGGCTTAAGGCTAAAGCTAAAGCTTCAGCTTAGGTAAACCTATACCTAAGATGTTATGTCACGAATACAGATTATTCCAAATTATTCAACAAAAGAACAGTACTTACAATGACGTCATTTACAACTAGACCTTTATCTACATGTCATGCATAATCTACGCTTGTCCCCACAAACATTCAAACCCAGCATTAAACCATTCTACTTCTCACATAACTTTCTTATCCCCCTACAGTCTATCCACACAATTTAAGTACTGGCAATCTATTCCGAAGAAAAGTAGGTAGAAGCGCCAGCTCGAAACGAAATAGTGCTGACATTTTAGGACAGAATTTTATTGGTCCGCCTGGTAAGGCCTTAGCATTTGAAATACGGGTCTGGCCTCACAATGCCTGTTTAGCTGGAACGACCATGCGGTACTTTCTGACTTAGTGGAATTAAGGAGTGAAGTGCTGGTCCAATTTGTTAAATTAAGTTGGGTATACGCTATGTTGTGTGTTTGCGTCGGTCGACGTTTGAATTTACATTTTTATAAGTTTGCAGACTGACATGGTCACCAATATCGATAACGGGATATTTACCATGTGTGCTATTTGTGTTCCTTTTTATGTTTCTTGGTCATACCAAGATCAAAATATTGGTTGTGGAGGTCAGATAGCCAGTCGCTTCATGTAAAATACTGATAGGCAGTGGAATCCAGTTCGACGCTGACCCCAACATAGTTGGGTTTCCCAACTAGGGAAAGGTTAGGCAGATAAAGAAATTGATGTTTTTTTTTCTTGTGTAATCCCATGGACACGAAACAGAAAGAATTAAAAGAAACTTCTGTTCTTTATACTTATGTATTACTTTTTTTTCTTATGTATTCTACAGTTTTTATGTCATTTATTTATATTTCTACTTATTCAGTACCTACCTACATTTTTCCGAGCCTAGGAAAATTAATACGTTCGTTTTTTTGGGTAAAACGTCTATTAAGTTCAAGGCCACAATCAAACTTGGTATCTAAGTAAAAAAAAACTGTCTTTACCTAATATTTTATTGACAACACCGTCTGGCTCATCAATATTTAAGGTCTGTAAAACGTATCCGACGTACACATCACTTATTTTTCTATTAGCCGCAATCACTTTACTCAAACTACTTTCAAACTTTTATTAGAAACAACTAGGACCTTTCGATTAGCATAAAATATTTTTATTGTCTCAGTGATTTATTTTCTTAGGTCTCTTAAGCGCTTAATTCGTTCGTAGTATTTAATTATTCTTAGGTAACATCAAACTATTAATATTACCTATAAAAGTGCAGTAAGAATAACATTATCGTTCACTCACTCAGTCACATCACACACCCACACCACACACCAAACACACACACAGTCACACCACACACCTAACACACACACACGCACATACATAGACACAACACACTCACACATTCACACATACGCTTAAACACACGCACCACACAAGAGCACGCATGTATTATTGTTATTGTTGATGGTTATTTTTGTTTTTCCTTTTATTTTATATTTTTTTAATTTCTGATGTATACATTGTGAACTTTAGTACCAAAAAGGGGTGTAGACACTGACTTCTGTAACACAGGTCTCACCTAGCACAGGAGTCAGGGTTTCAAATCGAAATGTATAACTTTTTTTCTTGTGTCAATAAAAATATTTATTATTATTATTATTTATACTACTGTATAGAGAGGATATTCATTCCTTTCTGATATTTACTGACAGTTTAAAAACGTGTATAGTAAAAATAACGTCTTCCTTTTCTTTTTACTAGTCTGCTCTGTAATCTCTTACTCCTGGAAATGCTTCCCTCCTTTCTTTGAATTTCTCACCCCGCGCGTCCTCCTTCCAGTTTTGACGGAACCGATCTAATTCAACCCGCTATCTCCTTCGTGGTCTGTCGCGATCCCATCTCACTGTGTCAGAGCACCAGTTTCCTTTAGTTTTTTTTCTAATACAATTTGCAAATCAAACATTTTGCGCTACCGTAAACCATGATTTTTCACAAAAAAAAAGGCGTTTCACAGCAATATTTTTGCGCAGTGTGCAGTTAGACGTACATAATGCTTGGTTCGCGGCTTCGTGAAGGGGCCTTTTACACCCTGTATAAACCTTTTAAATCCGTTTTTTTGGACATTAAATAGACACTAGTGAGTTGAGATTTAAGATAGCTTGTAAATATGCTAGATTTATCTATAACTAACTTATGCCCGCGGATTTACCCACGTAGCAAATTAATATACTAAAACCTTCCTAAAGAACCATTGGTGAAAACAGCATGAAAATCAGTGCGCGAACAGACTGACGCGGTGCATGACTTTGTTTTATAATATTATTATGTATTGATAGTTAGTTAACCTATACCTCAATTTGCACAGGCGCAAATGTCAAGAAAATTGTCGAAAAACAATGTGAACCATCTTTACTTCATTACGTAATCAACACTCGTGGCCTCGCAATTTGTTTTTTTATATCCATTGCGAGACAGAAAGGGTTGCACAATAGTACATTGTAATACAAGGGCCTAAAATGACCCATTATATACGAGGTAGTTTTACTACCGAGCTTTAGCGAGGTAGTAAATAGGAACCGAGTTATAATGGGATTTTAGCGCCGTGTGTTACACTGTACTTTTCACTACGATTGCGAGAAAATAAAATAACCATGTTCAATATGAGTTTATTTTATTAAAAATTAAATTAAATTTAATAATACAATTCCAAAAATTTCGCGCCAATGCCTGTTTTTTATTTCTTCCGTAGCTGCAATGCAACGCACACATTCTACCAAAGAGTTCGGCATTCAGCGCGTTTAGTTCCATTTTTAAAAATAAAATTTTTTTTTACTTGAAACTAAATCACGCACCAGCTGGCTGAACAAGTTGTCGTACGAGATTTACTTTTAGCCCTAGGGCAATATATGCAATTTTAGGCCCGCTCTGGTATGCTATTATGACGTTCTTTTTGAGCAAGAGGAGTGAAAAAGACTATTTCTAGGTATCATCATCATCATTCTCATTCCCTTATCCTAATTTATTTGGAGTCAGCGCAGGTTTGTCTCCTTCTTCCATACTTTTCACTTATTACTGTCATCTCCTTTCTAGCCATAATCATCCTTCACACAGTCCATCCAATGTTTTCTTGGTCTTTCTAAGTATACTCTTATAGCCATCAACCATTCATACTCAACATTTTCCTCATTCCTCCGCATCAGTCAATACCACAATAATCGATTACCTATAATTATTATGTAGGTATATCAAAAGGCATTGTTACGATTGTATATTTCTGGCAATAGACGACAACAGAATATTCCGAAGTGTGGACACACGGCTACACTGCGATAACGTCCGGAATAAATTATGCCACCTCCAAAATTAGGACTACCGGTACACTGTTCCTTGTACAGTTGCCAAGAACTTACACTGTCCACCGACACTTGATTTAAGGTGCATGTTACTGCGTATCGGATGTATATTACCTACAAATTGTTTGAGGAAACTAAGGGAAGCAGATTCTACGATGCTTGTTAGCAATTTCTTGGCAATTTGTAAACTGAATTTTGGCAGAAGTTATGAATTTTGTTGTTACCTTTTGGAGTAGTTGGTATGCAGGTTAATTTGTAGTGATAGTATGTTTGTTAGTGCCATGGGTGACGCAATAATTGAGTGGTTAGCTTTGCCAGTAGTTCAAATTCTGGGACAATTTAATGTTATACCTAATACCTATACATATACCTACATAATTTCACGCCAGGCAGAAATCATTTAGGCAGAATCGATAAAATTTCACACTGTTACCTGAATCTTACATGAATCGCGTTCATACATCTGGTCTCACACGCCCGCCGGCTGTGAGTACTACGTATCTGACCTTTTTGAATCATCACCAATAATGGCAGTGATGTCCTTCTAGAGAGTCTCCTCCCGCATTGCCACTCTCATCTGCCTAATAAATAACATTTGGTAAACCTAATGACTAAATCACAACACTATTATAAAACCAAGTCCTCCGTCGCGTCTGTCTGTTTGCAATAAACGCAAAAACTACTGCACCGATTTTCATGCTTTTTTGACCATTGAATATAGTAATTCTCGAGGAAAGTTTTAGTAGGTATATAGCCGACATCCACGCGCGCGTAGCCAAGGGCATCAGCTAATATATTATTATAATAATCACTCTGATCTTACTCGTATGCTGGGGCGGCGAAACGGATGCAGCAAAATACCATACCAGTATTTTACATGGAACGACTGCCTAATAATTATGTGGTCCCCACATGCCAGTTCGTACTGGGTAATACGATTTAGTCCTAGATTATTATGGACTAGCTTTTGCCAGCGGCTTCGCCCGCGTGGATGTCGGAAAATATCAAAAATGACAATTTTTCATACAAACTTTCATCCCCAATTAAACTCCCTTAGGAGTTGAATTTCGAAAAATCCTTTCTTAGTCCTTGTCTAAATTATAAAGGGAACCTCTGTGCAAAATTTCAGTTTTCTAGGTCCAAGGGTTTGGGCTGGGCGTTGATGAGTCAGTCAGTCAATCAGTCAGTCAGGACTTCTCTTTTTATATTATATAGATGTAGTAAATACACCCATGGTGAAGGAGCAACCCCGTGAGCATTCATTCATTCATTTCATTTAGTGTTAAAAACGACGTTTTGTCGACAGAAACGTAACATAAACGTTTGCGGTAATAAACGTCGAGTGTTGGTCAGTTATAACTTTGTTAATGGGCGCGGTAGTTCGCACAATTACACCGTTTTATCAGGTTAGCACTTATAGTGTAGGAAACGGAACGTGAAATTAGGTTTAGAAGGTATTTCTCATATTGTTTTACTGTTTTAATTTTGTTCTTTGTGTATTTTATAAAAATAAAGAAAGATTAAAAAAAGCTGGTTCATTTTCACATTTTATTAATTCTCTCATCATCATCTGCTGATCTAGCCTTTTCCCAACTTCATTGAGGTCAGCTTCCAGTCTTACCGGATACAGCTGAATACCAGTATTTTACAAGGACCGAATGACTATCTGACCTCCACAACCCTGTAAGAACTGGATGGTACTCCTTGGTAAGACTGTCGTTTTTCTTACTCTCTATTGCTGTGAAAACCTTTGTCAGCATAGATTATATCTCTCAATATAATATGTAAACAGACAAATCGAAAATGTAATCTTGCTATTTGTAGGTATCCACAACCACATAAGGATACAATTGCCAGCTTAATTCTGCCTATACGGTTTTCTTTTGCACAATCATTATCATCATCTGTCTAGCCTTTTCTAACTATGTGAATACGAAGATTTTACATGAAGCGATAGCCGATCTGCTTTCTAGAACATAGCTTCTTATGCACAATATCTTTTAGATATTCTTAACCTGACGTCTTAGCATGGCCACCGAAGAAACGGGTTTTGTCGACGGAAGAATCGACAAAATGACAGATTGTAGCAAGGTTTCATGTCGAATTGCATGGAAAAATCTTTGTCTATTCTTGGTAGAGTAGAGATAGAATCGCCATGCTACGGGGGCTGAAAACAGAACAGTGCCGATATCAAACTATATCCTACCATTTTTATCTCAACGTACAACCAAAATATTTGCATTAACCAATCCCTTTTCAAATCTTATATCTAGAAAATAGCCCAATATTCTTGCCGTGTAGGATAGTCGAATACGAACGGATTTGACTCAGCGGATCGGACGTTCGATAAGAAACTAAATTATTGCCCGATGTTGACCGTAACGATTGTCGACGACAATCGATTTGTGCCCGTATGGTGTAAATCAGTCTTACGATTGTGAGATGCATTATGAGGCAAATGTATTTTGTTTGTAGTAGGTGGCTCGGAGTGCAGTGACTATGGTGGCAGCCCCGAATTACGAACAGTGAGTCATGGGTTCGAGGTTCCAACCCAGTCAGGAGCATTACTTTGTGTTATTTATTTCAGCACCACTGCTCTCAAAACGGTGAAGGATAAAACCGTCAACATGTCTTAGGACCAACAAATTTGAAGACTTGTGACATCTATCGACCCGCACTGGGCCCGTGTGATTGATTATAGCCCATCACTCTCCCAGAGAGGATACCTGAGTCCCTGCAGTGGGAACATTATAGGCTGATAATGATGGGTGAAGTAAATTCTACGGCTTAGTGTGAATCATTGACATTACGAGGGCTTTATAAACAGATACAAGTTTAACCATGCATCATTATTTATTAATTTATGCACTCCACGCTAAATGGCAACGTCGCATTAGTTAATCGTAAAACCAACAACGTCAAATTAGGTCAACATTGCAAGCTTTGTTGCCGCTATGTTACTTGTTGAGTATTAAATCAATTAATTAAAATATTTCGCTTATTATCTCTATGTTATAATTGGGTTGATTCGTTTAATTTTGTATGTTTTGTGAGTTTAATATTATTTAATGTATTTGTAATGATAATGTTCTATGTAGTGTTTATTGTCCCACGGAATAAACGTTTTTGAAGTCACAGCGTCATAGGTCTTTGATCTCGCTATCGGGAAATACTGTCATAGCTCTCCCTGGAATCGGAGTTGAAACATAATAATAATTGACAGAATGTGGGTGTTCTATTGATGTCTGTCTACGACTTCAGGGAATGTCATGCTTGGTATTGTAAGTCAAGCATTTCTCACGATGTTTCCCTCTACCATTCTGCGAAGGTATTGTGCAGTTACTCCAGCTGACACTCTAAGAAGTTTTGAGCTGGCTTAATATGTAATCATGACGTTCATTAGGTTATGATTCGCATTATTTATTACTAGCTGTTGCCAGCAGCTTCACCCGCTACAACTCGAAAATTATCCCACAGGAAGATAAAATCGGGATAAAAACTATTCTGTGTTAATCCAGGTTATAAACTATCTGTGTACCAAATTTTATCCAAATCCGTTCAGGAGTTTTTGCGTGAAGAAGTAACAAACATACACCCTCACACACTCACACTCTCACAAACTTTCGCATTTATAATTTATTAGTAGGATAGTAGGATATCATCACGTCTGTGTTATCGGAAGGGTTAGGCAGTGTACCTAATAATACTCGTATTATACTCACATTTTGCCAGCTATGTTTAAGCCTCGTGAATAATTAGGGGGCGAACCTATAACGCACAATCGGACACAAATTCAGACTCGCTGCGCTGAGAAATTACTTGTGAGTCTAGCCCAAAACCTCATGCTTAGGTGTTGTGCTGGCGATCACCAGACCAATGAACCTTACATAAATAAACGATTTTTTTCATTTTACCTGACTTAGGATGAGGCGATAGGCAGGACATTTCATGCATATGATAACAGTAATGACAGCAAAATTGTTGCTGTCAGAAATCCTTGAGTTGAGACGACTTTTAAGGACCCTTTTATTATTCTGCAAAATTAAGCAAATCAGTACTATGTCAGTCAAACGTCTGTTGATCCAAAAGCGTCCCTAAAGAATAACAATTAAACTGAAAATAAATTGCAGACACTTTCTTCTTAAGAAACATTTCCGACAAAATTACAACATCACATTTCGGGGCAATTAACTATTTTCTTGAACAGACAATTCAGGAGAAACGCATCGCAATTAGGTTTTTCAAGCTGCCTCAGTGAAAGAAAGCCTATTAGAGTTGTCAGTCTGTCTGTCACTATGTACATTTTGAGAAAATGGAAACGGAGAGCGTTTGCCCCGAGCTACGAGCTTTTTGTTAAAAGGAATCGTAATTAAAAATGTAAAGAGGATTACGTTTGCGAATGGAGACGGTGTGAAGAGTATACTTGTGCAGTGATATACTAGGATAGTACTAGGTAGGTAGGTACTTTCTTTTTGTGTAATGTGCACCTTTAGTTTTTTTTTCAGTTTCTAAAGCCGTTTAATGATCTCAGAATATTCTTAACTAGCTTCAGTCCGTGAATACGTCCGGGTGAAGATTTTTGTTTTATTACGAGACATTCGGACACTCAGTTATGTAATAGCGTAGTTCTCTGTTCGTGATTTACTTTTTGAGATCAAAGTTTCATGATGAAATCTGCATGTCTGTGAGGTATTATCTGACAGCATGTAACCAAGTCACAGAAACATGGGTAGCATAAAAACTCTGACGTCAGGTTAGGCAGTAACCACACAACAAAGGAAGAAATATTTCAAATCAAGTCAACCAAAAAATCTTCCAACTGTAAAAAAGAAATATTTACGAACCGGTCGCCCATGTCAAACCAACACAGAATCAGAAAATAGACACCTAAACCGCTAGGATAAAAGGAAAAAGGTTATTTCAAAGCTCCGACCTTATTGAAGGAGCGTCGAGCCGTCGCAAAAAAAGCAGCAGCAGTAAACCACGCAAAAACTTCCTGTATGTAGCCCAGTGTTTACGACTAAACTTTTGACGGTAACTTGAACGTAAAAAAGGAGGATTGGATTAACTATTCTACGCTAGCATGAATATGGGCCAATTTTGCAAAACTTTTTAGTTGTTAAACGCCCCGTTAGTATTTTAATTGACTGCTTTGTATTGGAATACACAATATCACGGTTATAAGGATTAGGCAGCGGAATTCTTAGTAGTCAACATACATTTCACCATTTAAATTAAAGTTTCGTAATATGGGGTGGTCTATCACAATCATCCGGGCACAAATTCAGACTCCGTGGTTGCTATGCAGAAATCCCATGATGAAAACTAACCTCGTTCGTCGGATCGTTGATCAAAAACTGTTGTAGATACAGCCAGCAATAGCACTTACAAACCTTTAGAAGCCATTCTCGCCTACTGTATTTATTTGATTTTCAAATTTCTTAACGAAACTGTTATTTTAGAACCCATATTACTATAAAGTAAGTCATTATAATATATCTCAAAGAGAAATTCACGGTTGAACGTTGCCGTGCGTATTAATCGTAACTATACGTCTACAATTCTACATGCTAAACGGAGATTTAGTAACTAACAGAGTGAAAACTGATCGTAATCCGTATAAGTGTTAACGTTTCTCTTAGAAGCCGTATAATTTACATTTAGACAAATAGGTTAGTAATCAAGGAAGTCGATCGATTCGGCCTTGGAAAGGTGACAGTTTATCGATTTGTTTTTGTAGAAACAGACAGACACGCCGAAAATACACGGAATTCAAGGACTTTTGAATCCAGATAGTTGTTGGATTTTAGAGGTCCCATCACAGTTTTCGAGTAGGTACAGGCATTTTTTTGACATTGAATGTCATTGAGCAACAACAATTATCAACAATTATTTGTAAAAAGTTTTTTTAAAATTGTTAAAATTCCAGATCTGTAAAACTTGCGATTGGACCACGTTTGCACTACATCATATTTTTATTTGATGTTTTTTTTCACGACCTACTGTTCGTAAGTTTGTGCCGACACCACTGGGCCACCGCTGCTCCACCGCTGCTCGCTGTGGGCGTAATTGGGTTTTCCATTAGAAGCTTCCTAATAGTACCAGCCTCAGAATCTGAATATGGCCTGGTCGATGGCAATAGACTCGCCACCCATTGGACCTTAGCATAACTGGTGAACACGAATTATTTGAGTAGTGGATTTCTGGATTTCAGGAGTTGAAGTTAAGATTTGGGAATAGTGTGGCGGGCTTGTTACCGGGCACAATTTTAGAGAAATTCTTTATAATATGGAAAAATCTCACTAACACTATTATTATTATTTATTTAGTATCGGACAACAATACAATCCATTTTGTTAGTAAACAGTGCCTTATACCTAATGTTAGTAATACACAACAAAACACAATCAACACCAGCAACACATTAGGATTTATCTGTCCCACACACACACACACATCACACCATCGTCACATTAGGGTTTATTATGCCCGACCTAGGAATTGAACCTAAGACCTACGAAACAGTCGCGAACTATTTTAATAGGGTAGGTAGTTGACAAATAAAATCTTATTAGTCCGTCAGATAGATTTCCAAAAAATATTGGACACATATTTTTTTATTTTTTCACGTAAATAAACAATGAAGTGGTTTGAAAACTCGTGTGACGTCATATTGCATGACAATTTTTACCAGAGAGTGACATCAATTTTTATTAATTTGATAAAAGGCAGGTTTCCAATATTTTTCGATAATCTCACTGACGGACTAAACAGAATCATATTTTATTAGTCAGGAAACATCCCTATTGTTGTTATATAGTAGGTATTAGTTGGTATTATGCAATGATTAATTTAGTTAGGTCAGCTATTTAATACGGGAATGTTTGGGTACCTAATTAAATTGGGAATGTTTGTTGAATACTATTTAGCTATGTTTCATCAAAATTATCATAAACTGTATACATAAGTCATCACTTATTGATTGCAACGATAAATCAATAAACAGATTAAAATACAAGTCATCACGATTGCTCCCACCGAGCAAGATGTTCAGTTTGCTATACCTTTGAATATAACCGCACCTTTTAAATTCAAGCTGTATGAACTATTTAGTCCAGGTTTCCTCACAATGTTTTCCATTACCATTCATGCCAACTTCAAAAGCAAACACTTAATATTAATAACATCAAAGTTATCACACATTCAATTGAATAGCCCATTCAGTTTAAAATTCTCAACAAAGAGCCAACAAGAAATTCCTACACGTTGGAAAAATAAAAAGGGGAGTCGAGAAAACATACGGTCGTTGTATACGCAATAAAAAGAACAAAGTTTCAGTAAGTGGGTTCCATAAAAAGAAAGCAAACGATTCTCTCGCCCTTGCAAATATTCCAGCAATCGGAGTCTTCGAGGGTGTATTTGGCTGTATCTAAGCATTCACACAACACAGTCCCTTCGTTTTTTAGACAGAAATTATGCAAACCTCGCCCAAAATATGTGACGGTCGCTTTGAAATTTAAATGTTGTACTTTTCGGACCCAATTTTTTTGAGACGCTTTCTTTGTGAGTCGCGAAAAAAGATGATACGTGTTATTCTGTTTTTGTAACGCACTGAGATTTGTTTTGTTACTTACATTACTATGATAGTCTGAAAGTCTGACAACTAGTCTTACAGAGGGGTATTGTTTTACCCGGTACCTGGGGGTTATGCAGGTCTGAGGGCATGAGGGCGACAAACGGATATAAACCTATCGTTGTGCGACAAAACTGCATCTCACCATAGTTCAGATGCACGCAAGTGCGACAAACTGAAGCTCAATATCATGCGAGTGCAACCTAGTGTTGCGTGATGTTCTTTTTGTTTGAGATACAGTATGCTTCATAGACGCTTGTTGATGGTCCTTTTACATCCTGTTTAGACAGCAGTGTCACATACGCGTCGCATTTAAGTTAGAGATCATAGTATGATGGTATTTAAATCTAAACAGAAGAATAACCTACAGATTTACATTCAGGCTTTTTCAAAAAGGCGCACCTCCGCCTCTTTATAACGTGTGCCGGTAAAAGTATGTATTGCAAAAATTTCAACTGGCCTTAAATAATAATTCTCCCACGCCATTTTGGATTCCGTTCGTTTTTGTAGGTACTTCATTAACACAAATAAAGTAACGTTTCCAAATGGAATGAAGTTCCCTAATTTTCTTTCCAAACTTATAATGTTCGTTTAACATTTCCTATTTGAGACCTACCACGGCAAACGCAATTATCTTACCTTAAACTTTTGATAGCTTCACTTAATTTTACTTTAGGAAATCGTCTTTTGAACGAATCAACTTAGAGGAAATTGTTTGTTGGGTTGGCTACGGGCGAATTTTATGACAGTTGGTTGAATTGAAATTAAAATTGGAAGAATTAATTTCCATTGTCATGGTCATATTAAAATTTGTACAAGGGTTGTTGGGTGTGTAGTAACGACATATTTTTTTTATTTCATCAACACAATTTCTCATTTTTTACCAGCAACGCTATCAATGCTATTTAAGTATTTTGTCTTCAATTATTGAAAAACTGCGTCCTTGGTCGAATGGTCGCAAGCACGCGAGCTGTGTTTATGGTCCTGGATTAAATTCCTAGGTCAAGCAAAGTATTACTGGGTTTATTCATCAGGGATTTCTCAGGAGCAGCCAGCTAGTCTAGATTTGTGCCTGGTTGATAGTAGCAGGCTCACCCGCTATTACATGGGACATCTAATAGGAGTGTACTAGTGGGTATACTTCGGTGGTCACAGGCGTAATGTTATGATATACTATTCAAGCTCTAAAAGTTCCATGTTTCTAATTGATAATTCCTTCGTATCTTGTCTCCAATTACTGAAAAAACTATAAAAGTTTAATCACAAATGTTGCGTATATTTTTTTGCTCCGGGTAATACGCGTTAGGAACCCGCATTTTTAGAATCCTCGTCTGTACAGGAAATACCCTTGTTTACCTTACGTAAGCAAACTTTACCGGCTGTTCAAATATTTTCCAAAGGGAACAGATATAAACGTTTTATTTTTTGCTACGTTGTGTCTGTTTAAAAATACCTACCGTTTATCATAATTACTATAATCTTGTTATATAATAATATCTCGTGTCACGGTGTTTGTCAGATTCCTCCGAAACAGTAAACTTATTTTCATTACTTTTTTTTAATATTTGGTAGGTATAAGAATAGGTCGTAAAGTAGTTTTCACTCTCCTACCCCCACTCATACGTAGGGTAGGGTAGGTGTATAGTAGGTAGGTAGAAAAGAATGCAATGCAACGCCGGCGGTGTAATTATGTATATTTTCATGAACAATCAAGCTACCCATTCAACAATCGTAAAAAACTGAATATATTTTCAGGTTCCTCTTCCTTCATATAAATATTTGAGAAACCTCTACAATTTCTCAAGTTTAGCCTAGATAAAGGTACTCATCCGTACAACTTTAGCCCATAAAACTAAATCAATTTCACTTCGCGTGGGGTTGAACCCCACCAACCACCCACAAACTCCCGTTCACTATCGTGTAACCACTTCCGAAAACCCGTGACCTGAACCAGATTACACATGTCGTTTGACAAGATAGGGTTACTTGAGTGATAACTTATCCGCCTCAATCTGAGCACGGTTGCTTCGTACATTCTCGACGATACACAAACAAGGAGTTTGTATACGAGAAAAGGAAAATACGAAAGGGTTTTTCTATTTTTTTTGTCGGCGGTTCTTTTTTTAAACTAGCTATCTATCACTCACGCACGTACGATTGACATTTCATGGGCTACGATACGTGATGGACGATGCATTGACTAACTGTTTTTTTTAGGAGTTGTCTATGATTGGATAAAGGAGAATGGGCAGCCTTATATGAAGGTTTGCCCAACCCTTGTAGCAATATAGGCTATATGGTTATATGTTGTACTAGTTGCCCTCATCACAAAAATGTATTTTTTTTTTCTCTCAGCGACGTCAAAGTAATAAAAATCGAATTGTAAAAAATGCATCTTTTCCAAATAATTAACTTAGTTTATACGGTTATTGTCTAATATACTATTTTTTACAAATATTTACCTACATTAAATCACGCCCTTTTCCCATGGGGGTAGGCAGTATAACAGAACGCCACCTACTACAATCCGTAGGTACTCCTTTACTCTCATTAATTTTCATTTTCTTAATATTATATTATGTACTAAGTATGGAGCCTACTGCTGCCTGCTATTTTTGTTTTAAAAGTAAGGTAACGTGAGTGAAATTCAAAAGGGGACAACAAAAAACAAACATGTGCATTAATCGTCATTATTTGAAATAATAATATATTAGAATTAATTTTAATGTAGCCTATAACACTCGCGCCGTTAAGACAAATCTAACGACGTATATTTCATTCAAATCCTTTTATCCGTTTAGGAGTTATGAGGGAACAAAGAAACGGACATACATACATACTTACATATACATACATACACGTCAAACACATAACCCTCCTTTTGGGTTCGCCGCAGTGGGGTAAAAAACAACTAAGAACAATATTAAGACTTACTTTTTTACCATAATAATTATATACAATAGCAATCATCAACATTTCAACCAAAAGCCGTCCACTGCTGGATAAAGGCCTCCCCCAGGTGTCGCCTTATTGACCGGACCCGAGTATCTCGAATCCAGCGGGTACCCGCAACCTTCATCAGGTCATCGGTCCACCTAGTGGGAGGCCTTCCAACGTAACGTCTTCCGGTTCGCGGTCGTCACTCCAGAACTTTTCGACTTTCACTTAACTTAACTTTAACTTACTTTAACTTTTCGACCACGTATTGATCCCGTATGTAATCACCCAGCAACACACACTGATCATAGATTTTCGTCTTGAGATAATTGAGAACTTACCGCAGTAAGTTGAACGTGAAGATATCGCGCAACTTCCTGAACGCTGCCCAGCCGAGTCGGATTCGACTCTTTCTCGAAGTTAGACCTACCTAACTAGACCGTTTGTCCCAGGTAGACATAATCGTACACAACTTCGAGTGTAGAGTCTCCGATCTTGATAAGAGTAGGTTTTACATGGGCATTCAAAATGAACGGGGATTTTGATATTCATATTAAGATTCTCTCTTTCGGAAGAGAGCTGCCGAAAGAGTTTGCGCTTGCTTTAACACCTAAAATATAACACTTATATTTTGCATTATGTTTAAACGTTCTCATCATTTAATATAATATGGTCTAGAAAAATAGCTGGACTTTTAAAATTATTTTGATGTCTTGCAAATCCCAAGAACCAAACTATACTCATAATGTGAGCACAAGTTCCGATAGTACGGCTACCAGTTAAGTACGAACAATAAAGGTGCGGTAAAGCCTCTCTACCTGTCATGTTGGTCTTGACTAAGATCTACGAGAAATATCTAATATAAAATATAATATAATATCTAATCTATATCTTTTACTGATGTAGATTTCAGCATCACTGCCATACAAAAATCAATCTGTGGCGGCGACCTCTTACGTCCGGCACTGGTTCAAACCATGGTCCGGAGCGCTGAGGCATGGGAAACCTCACGTCCCAGCCACTAGACTGGACCCAGTGGAGTTAAAAAGCACTGCAGCCATGGAACGCAAATTGCAGATGAGTCTGACACTCCCTTCTGCTCAACCCAGAGCGGAAAGAGTCATTTGATGATTTCCCATCGTTAGAAAAAGAAGGTGAAATGTGCCGCTACCTGTCGACAAGACAGGTTCGAACACAAGCTTGAGTTTTTTCGTTGTTGTAGGCGGTTGCAAATGACCAAGTGATGATATTATGTTACCGCTGCTTGGTGGCTGCAAGGCGTCATGAAGACCGAATGAATCGGCAGAGAGGGCAAGCTGTAGCAGATCAACCAGGGGACCAAGCAAATCCTATAAATATGGACGGACACTCCGACCACAATTAACACATTGCTTTCTATGTGGTTCCACTTTCACCAAAATCCATTCACTTGCAAATATCAATGTAGGGTTTAGGGTAACCAAATCGTCGGTTTGGTGCCATATAATAACAGACTTCCTATCGCAATCTTTCAGCTCCATGATCAAACCTTGGATACCATCTAGAGACAAAGTACTCGTCAAGACGAATCATTCGAGCCCAAACTCAATGGGGCTAGGTAGTTTTATAACAAAGTTCATATGGCCACCTTCTAGCTCCATCATCAAACCCTGAATACCATCTAGAGACAAAGTACTCGTCAAGACGAATCATTCGAGCCCAAACTCAATGGGGCTAGGTAGTTTTATAACGAAGTTGCTATGGACACCTTCTAGCTCCATCATCAAACCCTGAATACCATCTAGAGACAAAGTACTCGTCAAGACGAATCATTCGAGCCCAAACTCGATTGGAATATATCGTTTTACCCGGAGTTCCTATGGCCACCTTCCAGATCCATCATCAGACCCTGAATACCACCTAGAGACAAAGTACTCGTCAAGACGAATCATACGAGACCAAACTCGATGGAGTTATGTTGTTTTATACCAGAGTTCCAATAGCCACCTTCCAGATTCATCATCAGATCAGCTCCATCTCAAAAGAACTATCATATCTATACATCATTTGCTAAGTTCTTTTAGAATTGCTGACAAATACGTTACATATACCGTAACACATTGATGTGATGTAAAGGAACTTTAGGCTCCTGTAACTTTTTTCTGACGTGGATTTCAGCATCACCGTCATACAATAAATTGATTGTCTTAATTATACCTTTGTAATGATATATTACTCAAAGTGCTACAACACTTGGGCAAATTCTGCCAATCTCCTTTACGGTTTAGAGTTGATTGTGTGGTATAAAGAGAGGTTTTCAAATATAACTGCGAAGTGAAAATAATAAGCTGTTCAAGGCAAAGTATTTTTTCATTTAATGATTTGAATGTGCAAATATCAATGTATGAAAAAGAGCTTCGTTGACTAACGATAGTTGTTAATATTCATGAAGTATTTCCGCCCCTGAATGGAATTTAAAGTTAAAAAGAAAGTACGCTAGAAACGTACGGTTTTTCGCATAACGCAATAAACAATTCACTGGAAGCTATCAGTAAAATACTAGAAATAGTTTCAGTGTAAACGTCTGACTGTGCCATTATAAATCGATTTTCCGCACTCGATTCTTATAATTCTCTCGTAATAGACAGCTGTTGTCTGCTACTTCGTGCAAATAATATCGATTTGTTTTATCATGGCCACTGATAAAGTGATTTACTTTTTGATTAGGAGAATTTATTTATAGTTTAAGAAACTTTAGACGTGTAGAATATTTTTGAGGAAATCGAAAAGAACAAAATATTCTTATTGCAAATCTTTAATTACCTGGCAAACAATGCGGCTTACGCCATTGCGTCAAAAAAGTTTTTATTTACAAAGATTGCACAATGGAATGTCCTGAAATTCTGACATTCAGTCTTACCAAAGGGTATTGTATTACCTAGTAAAGACTGGGTTGTGGAGGTCAGATAGGCAGTCGGTCCATGTAAAATACTAGTATTCAGCTGCATCCGGTTATACTGAAAGCCGACCCCAATATAGTTGGGTAAGGCTAGGCAGATGATGAATGGAAGGTTTTTTTTGGAAATTCACCGCATAAAGAGGTTTTATAGGGAATGGATGGATGTTTGGATAATGGTTCACTATTTTTGTCGATGAGCAGTCCCACTTGGGTACTGTTCAGTTGTATTTCAGGGCTTATCAAAATAAATACACCTTACTAGCTTATGCCAGCGGCTTCGCCCGCGTGAAAATGGTGATTTTCCAAACAGTTTTTGAATTTCGAAAAATCATTCATTATTCCTTGTCTACATTATAAAGGGAACCACTGTGCAAAATTTCAGCTTTCTAGGTCCAAGGGTTTGGGCTGGGCGTTGATGAGTCAGTCAGTCAGTCAGTCAGGACTTCTCTCTTTATTTATTTATAAATAGATGTCTGTCGTTTCAATGTTGAGTATGAATGTAGATGGCTATATAAGAGTAGAGGAAGACCAAAGAAACGATGGATGGACTGTGTGAAGGATGATTATTGCTAGAAAGGAGATGACTACTGAGATAGAGTAAAAGAGAAGTATGGAAGAAGAAGATGTTGAGCCGTCGAGCAAAAATATTGGGATAAGGGCAGGAAAATTATGATGATGAGTTTAAAACATCACAAAAGAAAGAAAAAAAAAACAATTACCATTTTCGTGTTCAAAGTACCAATTGTTTTTTTTTTCAATACAAAATCATTATTCATTAACAACATCAAAGAACAGGCAATTTACTTGTTTCGCGTTAAACCAGCAACGAACAATAAAATTAAATAAAAACTAGAAGATTAAAGAAGACAAAGTATTAACATTTCTTTAGAACTAATAATTTTGCTTTGCAGTAAACGATTTTAATTATTTTGTTTACTGGAGCATTTAAATTGTTGGTCGTAACAGAAAATTTTAACACAGTTTGAATGGGCTTGTGAACATGAGCAGAGGTTTATCATAAGCATAACTACTAACTATTTCGACGGCACGGTTGGCGCAGTTGCTCAAGCCATGGACTGCTGCGCTGCGTGTCGCGGGTTCGATTCCCGCACGGAACAAATATTTGTATGGCCTACAGATAGTTGTTTCGGGTTGGGTATTTGTGTATGTGAGTTTAATGTTTGTGAACGCACCCACGATACAGGAGAAATTCCTAGTGTGGGGCAACGATTACAAAAAAAAACTATGCTTGAGGATGAGTTCATTGATAAATAATAATAGCTGCATGCGTCAATCTTCAATGTTAAGCAGCGTTTAGCAAGGTTAGTCTCTGGGTGGGAAACCACTAGATCCCCAGTTGTCTCCATGCTTCGGTTTTTTTTCATCCGAGCATAAGTTACGAAATAACTATTAATAACAAATTGACTTACCCCGTATACTTATCATAGCGATAACCGCGAGAATTCATTATTATTGTTCATCTCTACTTAATTTTTATTCAGAAATTCAGAAAAGAAAATGTTCAGGATCACCGAATAAAATAAATACGATAGCAGAATCTTTCCGATCACCATTTATAGCAGAATTATTTATTTTCATCGTGAGACAGTGATAGACCTATACAGGGCGTCTAAATCCATCTACTGCCCACACTGAAACAAAACTAAAATAATACTATTACAGGAGAAACGATCGTTTTGCTTAGAATGTGGCCTTTTTTTTGGGGTTTGGGAAATAATCAAATGACTCCTCCCGCTCTGGGCAGGGTAGGTAGTGTCAGACTTGTACTGACTAAAAACCACCCATGTTCCTTCTTAGCTCTTTGTGTCGAGGCCGCAGTATCTTTATCGAACAACCCGCAGTCCCAAGGGGGTTAGGATATGGCCTTTATACGACATCAAACAGTGGGCCAAGTTATAAGTCTATGAAAGCTAGAAGCCTATTAAAACAAATGCAGTAAAACCAACAAAAAAAGACATTTAAACAAAAAACAAACCATTCTATTACATTTTACGACGCCATCTTAATTCTACTTTTAAAATACCGCCACTTATAAACATGGCGTCGTTTCTTCTATTGTGTTTTTACGGCTACGTATAAAAGTGACACAAAAATGTTTCATTATACGAAATACCACAGTAAAAAGATAACCAGTAAACCAACTATACGTAGTGCTGTATGTATCACTTATAGCACTACTACAATCCGTTGAATATTTTCAGCTTTATCGCTAAAGCATAAGCTTCAAGGTTGATTGGGATTTGACAATTTCAGGCAAAATGATGTGCTGGTGTCGATATTTTTGGCCCATAGCCAAAGTAAAAGCAAACGCCGCCATCTTGTTTTTTCCAAATAATTTTCTGTAGATTTTTTGACGTGACAACGTCTAATAAATCAATAAACCCCGGCTGCATGTACGAACAAGGAAGACTCATTGTCCCGTTACGCTCATTGTACACTTGCGCCTTATCTATTTTCATCAATGTTTCGTTAGACGTTGTCATGTTAAACTATCGTCCGTAAACCGACTTTACAGATAACCAATTTTTTGTTTACTAGCTTTTCCCCGTGGCTTTGCTTTCGCAATAGCCATCAGATCTGTAACTCCGAAGATAACCCTCAACATCCAAACTTAACCACATGTCTCGATGCAAAAGCCCCGCATCACTTGCTTGTTCGTGTAAACGCTTTGCATGTATGGAAGCCGAGTGTCATTTGTTCCTAGTTGAAATACTGCATGCTCATATAAATAAATGTCTACTGTGGAATTACTGTAACTTCATACTCATAAACGGGTAACTCATTTTACGCTCATTACGTCATCCGTGCCAGTACTTACGGAATATTGTGTTACATTGACGGAATACGTAATTACGTATTTCGATTTAGTGTCGAAATATTGTGGGTATATTTTTATTTCATTTTTCAGTTTTCGTTTGGCTTTTGGTAAAGTGGTTTAGAGACATGGAGATTAATGGATCGTATCATTATAGAATATTTTTGAGCCTTTCTTTTTTACGTTATAATTACTTACCTATATCGCACTTTCGTCACCTCATCAATACATATGCCTAGCCTTTTCCAATAATGTTGGGGTCGGTATCCAATCTCACCGGTTGCAGCTGAATACCAGTATTTTATGTATGGAATGACACCCTATCTCTGCCCTTCACAACCCAGTTTTCCTTTGGTACCCTTCACCAATTCACGGACCAATCTTGTCTAGATTGGTCCGTGAATTGGTGAAGGGTTATACGAACGGCTTATACCTAAAAATGGACCCTAGCGGCATTTATTATTAAGCTACAGATGCTTTCATCATCTATTAGTTAAATATCATTTAAAACAGATCTTTTGATGTCTGGGTTCTTTTCAACTAGTATAAATTCATCTAGATATTTGTTTAACATAACTATCTACAATATTATCATGCCTCTAACATATTTGAATACTGGCTGGCAGGATCCCTAGTATCCACCTAATTATAGATCTTATTACAACATTTATTTGCTGAAGTATATTAGAAAACCATGTAAATATAAGTATAATAAAATGATTCATTACAGTTTACATAGAATCATCAATAATTGAGAACCAGTCCGCAGTTTGTGATCCACTAAATATTATATAATTATTATGCAGATCATCTGTCTGTTTATGATCTATTTACAGATTTGGATAGTGTGTGGATAGACCATGACCAGTATTAGGACATAGGGTATTTTTATAACCTTTTATTTAACTTGCTGTGTTAGTTTGTTAGTATGTATTGGGCAAATCTTGCAACTGAGTTTCAACCGATTGCGGTGAAAATATGCATTTTTTTTTTTTTTGTTGAAAATGTCTTAATAATAATATAATAAGGTCTTTATCCCGCAGTCATGATTGTCTCCTCACGAGGGAACTCCTAAATGTTTATGTATGAACACGTATTATATACACGTTCAATGTTAGAACATAAACTTTATTTTCTTCATTTAATTCTAATAAAAACTTGTGTTTTTTAAGTTTATTTTATAATATTTTTATTATTTACTTCGATAACACGTGGAATAATTTCCAGCTTCTATAAGGGAGAAACCGCAGGAAAATACTAAAAGTTTACATCAAGCGAAAATCAATATTTGTAGTTAAAACGAACCAAATATACATACGAAAAACCGTTCAGGGTTCGAGAGGTTTCTGTCAATACTCATACATAAGATATGCATGGAAATGCTAACACCAAAAGGGTAGGAAAACAAACAGTAGAAACAATACGAAGTGGTCAATACTGGATGTTTTTGCATGTTTAATATTAATAGTGTAAATGCTCGAACGTGCCGCGTAATCCGGACTGTATTCAGTTGAGAATAAAACCGCCTCATGAATTCCTTGGAGTGTTGCGGGCGATTGAAATGTTTGTTTTGGGGCTTAGTTAAAATGTAAAGGTGTTTAAATTAAAGCAATAGGAACTCTTTTTTGCTCTTCAGGTATTTTTATTGTGCTGCTGAAATAATAGAGTGAATTTAGCTGTGTATGAAATTTTTTAGTGATTAAGAATAGATGAATGATGATGAATCTGTTAGCAATAGGCTTGCTCCCTATTACTTGGCAGCTATAACATTACCGGCGGAATGTGGGTGTACCTACTATTATCTACACCTCTGGCTTCATCATCATCATCATCATTTCAACCGAAAGACGTCCACTGCTGGACATAGGCCTCCACTAAGTGTCGCCACATTGACCGGTCCCGTGCGTCTCGCATCCAGTGGATCCCCGCAACCTTCACCAGGTCATCGGTCCACCGAGTGGGAGGCCTTCCAACGCAACGTCTTCCGGTTCGCGGTCGCCACTCCAGAACTTTCCGGCCCCATCGGGCATCCGTTCTGCGAGCAATGTGCCCTGCCCACTGCCACATAAGTTTGGCAATTCTTCGGGCTATGTCGGTAACTTTGGTTCTCATGCGGATGTTCTCGTTTCTGATTTGATCGCGCAAGGAAACTTCGAGCATAGCCCTCTCCATTGGCCTTTGGGTGACTTTAAGCCTTCTGATGAGGCCCATTGTGAGCGACCACGTTTCGGTCCCGTATGTAATCACTGGCAACAGACACTGGTCATAGACTTTCGTCTTGAGGCACTGGCTTCACCATTCGGGAATAACAGGCGTGGTGTTATGATGACGATGATGGTTGAACATATTAAACAAACCACCAACGTAACATAAATATCAACCCAGCTCTTTCCCAACTGTGTTGGGGTCGGCCGTCAATGTAACCGATCGAGCTAAAAACAAGTATTTTTCATGGAGCGACTACCTATCTGACCTCCACAACCCAGTTAGCACTGGGTAATATGATACCCCTTAGTAGGACTGGTTGTTTGACAAGCCACCAAATAACTGAAAAATAAACCACCCTAGATGGATCACTAAAATAACTATCGTTCGAATTTCATAAAGCTGAACTTTTACTATAAAATTTTCCACACCTTCCATTACCTCAGTTCCATAGATTCTAGCACGAGTGTACAATGACCCAGTAAAGTGCGCCCGCTATTTGATACGACAAAATGAAGATATATGCGTTGTCATGAAAGCGACCCCTGCGACCCCTAGCGCAGCAAACGTATCGCGAAAATATTTTTCACTGAAATATTGCAACAGGAATTTGATTTATCAAACATTTTTATGCACGCACGCATGTAAATGTTTTATTTCCAGTAATGTTTATGTGGAAAAACTAGAGAGGTTGTACACAGCAATAAATAGATAAACTTATGAATAAAATTGTGAATGTGTAAAATATTATCTCTTAAAAAGTCTCCATGGTATTGTTTTAAATCAACTGTTAAGGCGGGGTTGCAGTAATTTTAAGATTTTTGAACCTATAAAAATCGAACTAAATACGAGTTTTATAATAAATAAAAATCATTACATAAAAATTGAATATACTCTTTAGTAAATCGTAAAGATAGAAACGCGATTTAGAATGATCGGCTCGATACTTTTTTTTATCAAACATGACTCTAAATCACAATTTCAAACGTGTACTGCTAAGACATTTCATCATGAATTTATATGAAAGTTATATCAGTAGATAGAACTTTTTATTCTGAAGTAAATGGTGAAAACAGATTGTATAATTTCTTTATAGTTTTTCTCCAAGAAGCAAAAAACAGTCAAAATTTAGGCATTATATCGCTCGCGCGGCAGGGCGGGGGGCGAGGTCGTGCGTACATAAAAACAAAGTACTGCAACCTCGCCTTAAGAAATATCTGGACGTGGACAAGGCAAAAGGAGTATTAAGGATCGTATCAGGTGGCGTTCTGTGTACCTACCCCCATTGGAAAAATGCATTAATTTTTATGTATTTATGTAAATATCTAGTTGCAGTAATGAGTACTCCCTAACTCTTGTAATATTTACTTACCTTTGAATAGCCCACTATTGAACAAAAGCCCCCCGCATCCATCCTAGAATACTTTTCCTACACCGCCGCGTGGTTTACTCACATACTTACGTAACCATACACTCAAGCCTTTTTCACATGCCACACGGGGATAGCTAGAAACTACAGGAACACACTGTGACGTAATTATCAAGCTATCCATTTCCAGTAAAACATGGCCATGGTTGTATAGATTTCCCGTACAATAACAAATCCTAGTAGACTGGTTTTTCATAGCTTGATTGGTCACCGTGCATTTTCACGCCCCTTCTTTTCTGCTTCTTATACAAACACAGATTTAACATTGCCATAGATTCACTCAAGTTTTCTCAAAATGGGAGCAATATAATTATTTCTGTGCTTCAAAGTGTCTTATTATTTCAGGCGCCAGGATTGAAACCACTAGACAAACCCAGCTTGATTACTCCGAATGTTAATCCTTCTCTCTCATTATTTTTACCACCTTTCGAATAAAAATTATACAAGAGAAGTCCTGGCATGAACTTGCGACGTAAACATAAAGGAAATTTGAACAATTTTTGAACAAATATTAGAGCAACTATCCTGTTGCAATTTGTTTGTAATTAATGCGGCAAGTACAATGGATCTATGGTAGGTATGAATAATTTTTTTCTTCTCTGTCTGGTGCCTCTTCAATGGGGAGCCACACTAAAAGGTAGGAACAGATGGCGCTGCGAGCGACTGTACCTTGTTTACGTCTTTTAACAAGTGTTTGGTTGCGATTTTCTGTGTTTATTTTGTGATTTACCTTACAAAATGTACACGCTGTTATCTTTAAGAGAACTTCGAACTGAGCTTCGACGAAGAAATGCGTCGACTGCTGGGAAAAAGGCCGATTTGATTGAAAGGTAGGCATTTTAAGTATTTGAGGTTATCTTTCATATTTCTTCTTTTTTTATGTTAAAACAAACTTATATTTTTTGTCTTCCTCTAGGTTGGAGGCATACGATCGAAATCAAAATTTTGGAGTCCACTTTGATCTTGAAGAAGACAGTTCATAATATGTTTAGGAAAGGGACTTTGACAAAGGTTCATTACCTGAAATTTTACATATGTGTAAGAATGACTATGATGTAAATATTTATACATGTATTTGGAGAATAAGTAAGTCACATTTAATTTACCTGTATAATTACTTCTTCCGAAATAATCACTTTCTCTGAAGTGCAAACTACATAACCTTGCTGTATCACTTGCCCTGAAGTTTTTAATCCGCAAAGCGCTTTCCCATTTGGGGAACAGATGAACTCCCCGGTTTTTACAATTTAAGGCACTGCATTGAGGCATTCTTGATAAAAAAAACGAGAAGTTTGGTCTTGTTTACAAAAAAATGTATAGGATTTGACAGTTCTTATGTCAAAGCAAGGTACGGTTGCCTAGACGCCACCAAGCGGGATAAAAAGGCAGTTTTCCTCCCCATTACTGAAGTTTGGCCATGAAACTTAAACCATTTATTTCAATTTATACCATTACAGGCACTTTTGAATGTCAGGTAAACAAAGAAATTGAAGCTGCAATCACAGTCACAGGGCATAATAACTTGTGAAAGTACTGCAGTTGCCATAACAAAGCGTAGATCTCTTTAGGCAACAATCAACTGCTTATAATTCTCATTGTCCTTTGTAAGGTGGAACAGTTCAGCAGCATCCCTGATTTTAAAACCTAAGTACACGTATTAAGTCAATATTTTGTATGAAAAGAGTATTCTAAAATTATTTTTACAGCGCGTGATCGTGCTAGGTCCACTGCAACAATAAAAACTGTAAATACTAAAGCTAAAACATTCAATGTCAAAGCGACACCTCGGGGTGTTTAATGTGTCTAGAGCTCTAAGTGTCGGTCTAAGTGTCAGACACACAGTTACACCCCAAGCTCTTATCTGTAGACGGTTCAAGTAGATCGAAGGGATCTCAGTCAGTTTTTTTTAATTGAAGTTTTTCGCGTTTCTTTTGCAAGTGCTGTTGAGAGTTTTTCTTTTTATGTCCGTTTCTTTTTATTGTGTATTCTGGGCTTTATTTGAGGGTCCGTACGTTTGATTGGAAGTTTTAATTGGATAATATGTGCTATACAATATAATTATTATTATGTAGAGTGTTGTTTGTTATTGAACTTCAAAGATTAAATGAATACTCACTTTTATTTTTGGAGCCTGCGAAATCACCAAAATACTCCTCCCGCTCTAGGTGGAGCGGAAGAAAGGGTCAGACTTCTACTGACTAAAAAACATCCATGTTCCTTCTTAGCCCTTTGTGTCCGGGTGCCACGGTATCATTTCACTCTATCTCGAACAACCCGAAGCCCATGAATACCTACCTAACATGATAACAAGACTACAAACTCGTAATTGATTTACCACTCCAGGTTTAATATTACTCTTGTACGTTACAAAGCGACAAGGTTTATTAGACAATATTTCAATGACAATAGTTTAAATGTAACTAAAGTATCAGTTTACTAGGAATAGCTTTATAAGTGGCAAGGCATTTACAATCACTTGGTAAAAAATAAGTACTAAAAATTTGTGATTTTATTTTAATTTTCAAAGATTCAATGGCGTCGTTACAAAGTAGTCTTTAGTACATACAACAATAGGTACGCAAAGTTCTTTGAAAAAGGAACGCAAATTAAAATTATTTTATTAAAGAAGAACTTTAAAAAGAACACGTAAGAGCTGTTTACTATAATTATGTTACTGACAGATAATTAAAATTCTACGTAGTACCGTAGACCGTATGGCGATGGTATAACTTTTTTTGAACCGACTTAAAAAAAGGAGGAGGTTATGTTTTTGGCCGGTATTTTTTCTGTGGTGCGGTGTTTCAGTAGATTACGAACACTGCATAATACTAGGTTAGAAATATCTGATCGTCACCTTTAACAATGTTTCTATTTATGAACGAATACCTATTTAAATTTGACTTGACTGCGCGGTTGGCGCAGTGGCTGAGCGATCGGACTGCTGCGCCTCGTGCCGCGGGTTCGATCCCCGCACGGAACAAGTAACTCCCATCTGCGGATGGTAGGGCGCCTTGCGTGGAGCCACGGCCGTCAGCCACTCGCCCGGCCGGTACGCGTCCGGCAGCTCGGGGGCGGGATGACCTACAGATAGTTGTTCCGGGTCTGGGTATTTGTGTATGTGAGTTTAAATGTTTATAAACGCACCCACGATACAGGAGAAATTCCTCGTGTGTGGGGCAACGTTTTTTTTTTTTTTATAAATTAAAAAAAAAATCACCGATTGATTTGTGAGGTTGGTAAATTACAATTGAGCCTCTTAACTGTTTAGGCCTTTCCATCAAATGAATTGTCGTCTTAATCAAAGAGCAAGCATATTATAGGCCGTATTCCTGGAATATTATACGTATTGACGGCAAATAGTTTGGAATTTCTGAGAATTCAACATGAGTTTATGGTCGACAAACCAGCGTACGATAGTCTAGAAATAGTAGTTTGTATCCCGCTTAGATCACACTACACAATGATCCGCTACTGCTATCAATTATGATCATCATCATCATCATCATGACAGCCAAATGACGTCCACTCACAACCCAAAACATAAGTGGCTGTGGGCACAGGAAACATTTCTGGCATTTCTGGAATGGCCGATGGGGCCGAATTTTTTGGAGTGGCGACCGTGAACCGGAAGACGTTTTGTTGGGAGGTCTCCCACGGTGTGGACCTATGATATGGTTAAGGTTACGGGTACCTAATGGATGCCAGACGTATGGGGCCGGTCAATGTGGTGACACTTGGGGGAGGCATAGGCCTCCTCCTTAGGCTGGACATAGGTCCAGCAGTGGACGTTGGCTGAAATGATGATGATGACACAAACAACCACAACCACTATCAATATCAGTGCGCAAAAATGACAATCGTTAACATGTACTAGCACAATTTTAGAGCATAATTGTAATGCAAAGTGCGATGTTGCTCGCTACGTAATTACACCGTGCCGTGCGAGCGGACGCTTTGACAAACTGTTACGCAATTAGTAGCAGTTCCGCATTAGGTAATAAGGCTGCGGGCGGTCGCTTTTCTAGGGAATTGCTGATTGTAAGGTGACTCAGTCTCCTTCCGGCATAATGTGAATGCGGTGCTCCCGACTAGATGATGTCCTAGTAGCTGAAGTGTCTGAAGTAGGGATTTAGAAGACCTTAAAGTTAACACAGACGCCGAAAATCAACGGACGTCAAACAAGTCTTTCCATGGATGATAAGAATAAGAAAGTGACTCAGTTATGAAAGGAGGTTTGATTCAGAAAGCAGTGCTCCTGGACACGGTACATACAGTGAAAAGGTTTCTATCTCTGGCTCTGGCCACCGGTACTTTGGACCTAGTTCCTGATGCCAATGGACCAGTTGTAAAGTTTACTTTTGAAAATATTTTAAATGTAATAAGAGAAAAGATTAGTAAAATAAATCATCGTTATCTTTTACAGTTTCATGAAAAAACACGCTAGTTATAATTCAAAACCATGTGTCGCCAGACTACACAGACATAATTATATCTATAATAATTTTTTTATCGTTAAAATCCAGACCAAAACCCGTACTTGGTACTAGAGGTAATCACTTACCTACTGCCAATCAACCTCTCCCATGCAAAAACAAAATTACTCAAAGCTCAACCAGACTTACCCGTTCCAATTACAAGTAACATTCAAAGGTCATATATAAACCTCTTTATGACCTTCACCTAAGGGCCAGGTACAGTCAGCATCAGAATTAGACTAGCAAGTTTCAAAGTAGGTTTTTTTAATACAAAATTGTTCGATGTTACTCAAACAAGTTATTGAAGAGTAAAGAATATTTTAAAGAATGATCTACTGAAACCTTAAAAATAAGAGCCGGAGTCCTGTATCACTATCACTATAAGTCGCTTGCCGTTGTCTGTCCCTATGTATGCTTAGATCTTTAAAACTAAGCAACGGATTTTGATTCGAGTTTTTTTAATAGATAGAGTGATTCAAGAGGAAGGTTTTAATATCTTTTTTCCACCCGTGCAAAGCCGGGGCGGATCACTAGTATCAAATAATTAAAATTTCAAAATGTGAAGGTACTTTTGTTGCTGACCGTACATACGCTAAGTCTCTCCTGCCTCATTTTTGTCACGGACGGTAAACGGTAACACGCTTCCAAATTACACCTGGGCTTTGCGTTGGTGTTATGTTGCCAGTCCAGAAATTGAGGCATGTTACCGTTATATTTATACAATGTCTAAAGGGGTTTTGGGAAGCAAATGGGCAATTTTATGCTGGTGTCCAGGTTTTTGTTTTTTATAAGACCGTTTTTTGTGGGACACGAATTAAGAAAGAAGAGCTTTATAGTCTGCATAAATAAGACGGACATATGAGAAAATAAACTGGCCAAGTGCAAATCGTGCTTTGTACTATTGTAATTTTTAATTTATATTTGTTGATCTCGTTTTAGGTTGCTAAGATCGATGACAACGATACAAATCACAAGTAAAAATAAATTCAATTAATTTAAATTACGTTTTACCTGGGAAATTCTTTTCATGGCTTTAAGTTTATCCCTATAATCACATTGTAAAGTAACATTACCCCCACGAGATTATATAAGCTGAGGACATCGCCTCCGCATCTGGCGTTATGTATTTAGATACAAAGGGTGTCTATTGCTTCAACAACTACTCGTAGATATAAAAGGATTGTTGTGTTGCTACGGCGTAGCTGACACAATGATGTCACGGCTACGCGCTACGTCGTAGCGGAGAACCGATATACCTACACACTTTTCTCGTTCATGATTTTTGTTGCATGTTTGCAATAAAAATCTTAAACGAGAAAGGAAAAGAAAAGCGTGTATTTTTCTATTGCTTACTTAGTATTTAAGAGACGATGAGAGTCGATTTATAACATGAGAAACCCGTAGATGCAAGCGGCAGGTAGCCGTTAATTATGACGTTCAATGGGGATCTTTTAGCCTTTACCCAGCAGTGGATGTCTTCGGGTTAGTCAAATATTGAGGAGAAACCTGGACAGATTGTTATCAATATTTAAAATGTCACTTACGGGATATCTTCCGTGATTGTTACTTGTTGTTGTCTTATTGTATCACGGAAGATATCCCGTAAGTGACATTTTAAATATAGTTATGAACCGTGAAAGCTTAAAACAGAGATTGTTATCAGTCTGAATGTGTAATTGGAAAACTATTAAATATTTTATTAAAAAACAACGCTAATAGAAACCAAGTTATTTGAAAGCCAAGGTTGTCATATTATATGGCAAACTAATCTTGACTTTCAAACAGCTGTATTAGTTTAAAATCTGAGTGATTCCTAAAAATTCTTTATTATAACTCTACTTAGAACAGGATCCGTAATAAAATGTTCAACGCAAAATTAAATTCAGCCATACATTAATAAATACGATGAAAACGGTGAAATAATTCCCCAGTATTTTATTTTCTCTTTAAAATAGGTACGATGTGACGGAAAATAAATAAATGGTATAATTATATAAGTTTCCTGTGCTTGACGTATTAATTTTGGGTCTACGTTCGTTTAAAATGAGAAAATAGGGAGAAACGTTTGAGAGTTTCATATATGTATTTACGTATATAAAATGTATAGACACAATGTTTACCAACGTTTCGTTAAAACTTCTGTATGGTTTAATGAGTTTTCTGCGGCTTTAAACTTTGTTCTACCTTGAATGCTTATATAAGGTGTAAAGGAATATTATTTATTTTTGTAATAAATATAAGAGTAGGTAAGTGAGTAAGTTGTATCAGAAGTATCGTATGAAATAAATAAATTATTGCATTGATTCTCATTTTTGATTCATAATGCTGGTAAACGATTATTTTACGGCATGCAGATATCAGTATAAATTTAATTATTGTTTTAAGTCGACAGAAATTTACAAAAAAAATCAAAAACTATCTCAATATATATATTTACCCTAATTTACCGATAACCTGGGATATCCACCAATATACAGAGTAAGTAATCAGTAAAAAGTTCTTAAAAAAACAACCCTTTCAAAAGCCGTCTATTATTGTTAGATCGCGTCTCTCTCGCTACAGCTTAAAATTCAAAGTAACCCCACATTTTCCGAGATATTCCCCCGGTATTGCAGCACTGACGTGTTGGAAAAGATCACAGGTAACGGGTTTCTAGGCCATCGCACCCGAACAACAGAATAATACCGCGCTTGACTTTTATTACTAGCGTTGACAAGCGCTTCACGCTTTACTATTATGTTTTGTTCAGTAGATTCGTTCTAAGGAGTCATGGAATTATGAGTTCAAAAACAATAAGTTTTGTGTGTGAAGATACTCATAAGGTGTCTGTAAAAAGAAAAAAGAAGATGAGATTAAAAATGATTGACATATCTTGGAATAGAAAAAATACACAAGAGTAGGTTTTGGGGGATAATAATACCGCGCTTGACATTTACTACTAGCGTTCACAAGCGTTTTACGCTTTACGACTATGTTTTGTTCAGTAGATTCGTGTTAAGGAGTCATGTAATTATGAGTTCAGTAACATTAAAATCGTTGAAATATTTGTAAACTTACGCATTCAGTTTGCGAACGAGGGTATATCCCTTTTTTTTGGAGGATAGCAAATCGCCAAATAACTCCTCCTGCTCTAGGCAGAGCACTAGGGAGTGTCAGACGTCTACTGACGAAAAGCCACCCATGTTCCTTCTTAGCCCTTTGTGTCCGGGGCCGCAGTATCACTTTCGAACATCCCGCAGCCCCGGAACGAGGGTATCCTCACACACAAAACTATTACAAACTATACATTAGGTGTCTAAAGACGACCACCGTAATTATAGTGCTTTAATAACGTGTTAAGGAATAATGTGAGAACTATTGCTTGTAATTAATATCTTTTATTATTACTAGCATTATAGCCTTCTGTAATTGGTGTAAAAATATGCTTGGAGAAGCATACAGTTACACTATATATGTAGATAGTTATGTCAAATTCTGAAAAGTATAGAAGAAAAAAGAAGTATAAAACAATGAAATGAAAGATGATTGAGATAGCTTCATCATCATCAGCCTATATTGTACCCACTGCAGGTACTCTGGCCTCCTCTCTAGGAGAGGGATGGGCTATATTAATCCACCACGCGGGCCCAGTGCGGGTTGGTAGATGTCACATCTCTTCGATTTTTTTTGGTTCTAAGACATGCCGTTTTCCTCACGATGTTTTCTTTCACCAGCGCTGTGACATTTATGTATCACTAGCTTTTGCCAGCGGCTTCGCCCACGTGAAAATGACGATTTTCCATACAAACTATCATCCCCTATTTAACTCGCTTAGGGGTTGAATTTCGAAAAATCCTTCCTTATTCCTTGTCTACATTATAAAGGGAACCTCTTTGCAAAATTTCAGCTTTCTAGGTCCAAGGGTTTGGGCTGGGCGTTGATGAGTCAGTCAGTCAGTCAGTCAGTCAGGACTTCTCTCTTTATTTATATAGATGTCACATCAACATGCTGAGATAGTGGCCTTTTGGCTTCGCACGGGACAAATTTAAACTTGTATCTACGTCCTAATTAAGTGTTTGTCATATTGTTTACTTTGTTAATGTTAAATTTTTTGTCAATTAGTTTTGTCCTGTTGGGAATCCAATAAACACTTTTCTTTCTTTCTTTCACCGTTTTGAGAGATAGCTTGGAATAGAAAAATACAAAAGGATAAAGGAAGATAATAATATTGCGCTTGATTTTTACAACCAGCGCTGACAAGTACTTTAAGCTTTACGATTCTGTTTTATTCAGTACGACGCCGACGGTGTTATGAAGATATGAAATTATGAGCTTGAAAACGTTAGTGGAAAATGCACTCTTCCAGTTTTGCGACACTCGTAAAGTATCAGGCTGTAGAAGTTGTTTGGAAATCGGTCTTGAAATGACGCAGTAAATTGAGAATCCTGCCGTGAGAAAAGCTTTTGTTATGAACGCAGATGGTTATAAGAAAATGATAAAAAAAACGATGAATGGACTATTTGTGACTAGAACTAAAAGAGGGTAGTTAGTACTGCGATCGCCTTTTTCCAACAGTACAGTGGTTGTCTTTCAATTTAACCAGATGCAGCTGAATACCAGCATTTTACACGAAGCGACTGTCAATCTGACCGTCACAACCCAGTAGACTTTCGAGCCACTGACTACCTGTAACAACTGTCAAAAATCTACAATTGACAACCCGGACCAGTAGCTCAACGTACTTTCTGAGGCACGAAGAAAAACTGGTATGTAATGGGTGGTTACCTATCCACGGACCAACCCAGGCAAACGTGGCTTAACCCCGAGAGGCTGTTATTATTTAGCCACGAGCCTTTTAAATTCTCTCAAAGAAATAAGCTAAAATAAACACATAAAAAAACTTTTTAACAAAAAATAAAACCGACTTCAAAAAAAAAGTCAAAAATAAATCAGTTTCTGAAGTCGGTGACTTTTGTTTGTTTGATTTAATTTTTTTGTCACCGACTTCAGAAACTGATTTATTTTTGACTTTTTTTTTGAAGTCGGTTTTATTTTTTGTTAAAAAGTTTTTATTTTTCACTTTTTAGTGGTTCACCTAATGTGGACAATGTAGTATTTTTTTTGAGTTTTGTTGATTTTTCAAAAACCGCTTGTCCGATTTCGATAAAAAATGGGACCATTTGGGAAGTATACCCTTTCCAACAAAAAAGAATTTTTCAAATCGGTTAGCAAGTGACGGAGTTATGCTCGAACAAACATAAAAAAAAAACAAACATCCGAATTGAGAACCTCCTTCTTTTTTTAGAAGTCGGTTAAAAAAGCCTTCAGGTAATCTGTAATAAGTCACACATTCTATTCACAAAGTTTCTAACTTCGGCACGAAAATATCTTTTCTACGAAATTCCGACACCTTAACACACGATTAGGTGCCAGCCGAACCCAACAATGACCCATATCATTTGTATTATATAAACACACAATTACTAGCAACGTTTCTTTGTTACGATGAAACTATTTACCCTATTTACCTTAGTATCTGGGTTATCGAGCTCCTTACATACAATGCGACGACGGACTGTCCCCTCCCTTCCGAGTCCGTACCTTTGTATTGACAACAGGTACATTGAATATTATGTTCAGACACAATTTGCATAAAGCAATTTATAGCAGGTATTGTATTGCTTACGATTAATATCGGTCGTGTAGTGTAGCGATTTATTAGATTTTCTTGTTACGGAAATGTAATAAGTAAAGGTATTTATGCTGGTTTCTCTGTAATGTTTTCGCTTGCCCCGTCACCGTCAACTGTTTCGTTCGTTCAGAATTCTGCGGTAACTGTATTGATTGGTGATATAAAAGTTGTTTTAGTACCATACGCGGAGAGGATTGACAATCAATGTTGCTTTACTGCATCGATAAAATCTTCTTGTTGAATAAAAAGGTGCTTTCTAAACATTTGATGACATTTTCGTGAATGTTATGTCGAGTTACTAGATTTGGAAGTGCTCTTTGAGCAAAAATTTTATACCCGTAGGTATCAACTTCCAATACAACTGCGTAATACCTATCTACTTTGTTGTGATATTATTAGGATGTAGTTTTTTTTTTAAATTTGTTGATTTTTCAAAAACTTCTTGTCCGATTTCGATTAAAAAGTTATGGGACCATTTCGGAAGTATACCCTTTCCAACAAAAAAAGAATTTTTCAAATCAGTTAGCAAGTGACGGAGTTATGCCCGAACAAACATAAAAAAAAAAATACAAACATCCGAATTGAGAACCTCCTTCTTTTTTTAGAAGTCGGTTAAAAACAGACACTGTTACAAAGAAACAAAATGCTGTGTATGAATCATAAATTGTCATTGATATTTTTACTGTTTAAATCCGTTTTATTGCAAATAATAACGCTACTGCTAATAATAATAACTGCTAACGGTAATGTTATCTTAGATGTTTACGGCGAAGAGTATGGGGACTGGAAGGGCCGACGCCATAGCAGTCGGGGCTGCGGGTTGTTCGAAAGAGATACCGCGGCCTCGACACAAAAGGCTACGAAGGAAAATCAGTAGAAGTTAGTGTTTTGCATTTAGTCAGTAGAAGTCTGACACTTCACTTCCGGCGAATGTTTAGAGTTTAGACGAATGGATGATGTTTCTTACCCATTCACGCCAGAACGTCTAAACGGATCTTGATGAAATTTGGCACTGAAAAAGATTTGTTTTTAGTCTGGAATAACTAATTTTATCTTGGAAGTCCGTCCATACCGTGAACCCTAAATCCACGGAGTTGTATTTTTTGTTTAAGTTCGATCCGTTCTTGGAATTTCTCCTTTATAGTGGGTGCCTTTACAAACATTTAAGTTTACACATCTAAACTACGAAACTCGGAACAACTACCTGTAGGCCCTACAAATATTTGTTGCTTGCGGGGATCAAACCCGCGAGTGTATTGATATCACAATCATAATTAACCTGGAATATTTCCACTGCAGGAGTTGGTATTCTACGACACTTTTTGCTGTATGCTAATTTAGTTATTCATATAGTAGGGATATATTATGTTTCCTAACTCTAAAATATGATTCTCTTTAGCCCGTCTATTAGAATATCGAAAAATACCTACGTGTTTTTTGTTTTATCAAATTAATAAAATTGACGAAAATAAAACGCGTCAAAGCGAGTGGGGGTTTGTGACGTCACTTTCTGGTAAAAAATGTACCAAACTGTGACATCACACGAATTTTTGAAACACTGTATCATCTTCATTTTGTGTTTAAGTGAATAAAAAAAAAATTGTGTCCAATATTTTTTGGAAATCTATCTAATTAGTTTTTTTGTCAACTACCTTATTTTATAACTCAAATATTCTCTTTTGTTCCAGATGCACATTAAAAACAACCTAAAATACGATGAAACGTGAACAAACAACCAGAACACTAAACCATAGTGAAGATCACGAGACAATCAAAGCATGAGCTGATAAGTGCCAAAAACAAAATGGCGATGGTTATATCGCATACGACAAAGGCTGCTATTGGTGGATTCTTAGCTCTGATGATACTTGGGGCTGTCCTAGTGGTTGGTGCGGCTGTGGGCTGGTTTGATCCGAGGAGAGAAGATGAGGATACTCCAGCTAAAGTGAGTGCCAGACTTCAAGGGAGGACCTCGTTTGTTACACATCGTGCCGTGAGTATTATAATTGCTATTATTAATTTAATACTTAAACCTCAATTTAAATATTGGACAAACTACAAAAGCGGTTCCGGTCACAGTCATCGTCATACAATAAATTACTAGTATCTACCCTTGTCCCGTTTTCGCGGAAGTCCCTCTGTGTTTTTGTTTCTGTTTGTGTTTAAGACTTAAGTTACCGTGCTAGTTTCATCGAGTCTTATGAAATATTTTCTTATAATTTATGGAAGTGGCAATCACTTTCGTAAGTCTACAGCGATTTACAACTATGAATTAACACTTAGGTTTAACAAGGTTTTCGGTGTTTTCATCAAATACAATTTGATGACTGTCGTTGTTATCACTGACTAAACATAAATACCTGAGTATGCATACAATTAGAAAACGTCACCCTCTATACCGTATAGGGTGACGTTTCGTTTCGTCAGGATCAAGGTTAAAACTGTTCTATTTTGACCTATATGAAAACAAAGTTACCACAATGCGAAGTTTTTTCCTTACCAAATTATGCTAATTAGCCCCGCAATACATTTCCCAAACTCCACCTACTTACTATTATTAGTTTACAAAACTCAGCAGCGCCATCTCTTTTCGATTATGAACTCACATTTCTGACAATTTGCCTTGCACTAGGAGTATAACTGAAAACTTTTCCAATTATCTCAGTTTTCCATTTATTTAGATAAAAGGTTCGGTTTCACGAATGTTGACGCGGAAAAATTTAATGTTTCTGTTTTTAAAAAGTTTTTGGATAATAGAGATACGACTTGCTTTGTTTGAGGCTAGAGTTAGAATGATGGTATAAAGCGAAACGGATTTCACGAATGTTTTAAGTCTGAATGTAGGTTAACGTGATGAGGTTTTGCGTTGTATGTTCCACGTTTATTCTTAACCGCGGTCGCTTTAGAGTGTACGATACGATTACGATATAGTATCTGTGTAGTTTTCTTCTTCTTAGCGTAATCTAAATTGTGTCGGCATGGACCTGAGCCACTAAAAAAGACGAAGATGCGGGACAGTGTTATTCATGTACCAATATAAGCTAGCCTCTTATCCTAATTGCTATTAAACCAACAATATTTGTACATAATTATATAATTATGTAGTAACCATGGATTTACGTATTCAATCATTAATAATTATAATTTTAACGGTGTTCTCAAAAACCGGGATATCGATGAAAGTTGCAATCTAGTTTATAGGTTGAAAAATTGGTCTGACAAACTCTCATAATGGGGAAAATTCGTATTCTCTATTTTCAGCCGAGCAGTTTGGTCACCCAGACAATAATATCAAAACACCGTACTCTTTAGAGTGGTCCTAGGACCGTTTCGTATTTATTATTCAACTTACGAACCCTTGTTGTCATCACAAAAAACAACATATTTCAAGCAAACCGCGTCAAATGATTATGTTTTCCCAAGGTTAAAGAATAACAAAAACAAAGAGCTTCTAACACAAAGAGAGGATATAAAACAGAAGCAGAGCGAGTGACGGATGCGCAGTCATTTACAAGTAAGCCCTCAAAATCCTCTGACAAAAACATGTCAGAGCATTCCCCAGATTTTTTCAAAACAACATTCTGTTTCCTTTTTTTTTTTTGTTTTTACTTAGACCGTTTGTTTTGCACAAAAATGTGTGCCAGTATGGCTGTAAACCACAGAATAGGTGGAATCTTTTTAGGTATAAAGTGTTAACTTTCTTGTTTAGAAATGTTTTGAGCTAGATTTTGTTGTCTGACATAAACTTTGTAGAATTACTTTTCGAGGAGCTAACCTTCAAATGGTTAGCCGCAGAATTTGCTGAAAGAATCTTAAATATCTGGTTGGGTTGGTTGGTTGGGTCTGGTTATTATGGTCTTTATTTAAGATAAAGGTGTTTATATTTTTCTAAAACTACGTCATAGGTAATTATAGTGTAGGTTAATCAGCGATGGTCAGTAAAAAAAAAACATGGAACACAACACACAAATACCCCTAGACTGGGTGAAACAATTTAAATACTTGGGACATTTGGTCACGGCTGACCTCAGGGATCACGCGGATATCGAACGGGAGCGGAGGGCATTGTTAACAAGGGCGAATATGTTGGCACGCAGGTTTGCACGCTGTTCTGATCAAGTTAAGATCACACTTTTTAAAGCATATTGCACATCTTTGTACACGTGCAGCCTGTGGGCGAGCTATACACAGGCCAGTTACAGTGCCCTCCGCGTCCAGTACAACAACGCGTTCAGGGCGGTATTGGGGCTGCCCCGCTTCTGTAGTGCCTCGGGCATGTTTGCGGAAGCGCGCACCGACTGTTTTCACACCACCATGCGCAAGCGGTGCGCGTCCATGGTGCGCAGGGTGCGGGCCAGCTCCAATGCGGTCCTGGCGATGATTGCTGGACGATTAGACTGCCCTTATATTAGGAAGTGTTGCAGTAGGCATATAGCTAGAGCGTGTTAAGTTGTTATTTTTATTAATATTATTATTCTTGTTTATAAATTCAATTAAATTTTCGATTATTTTATGTGACTTTGACGATAATTAAAATTTTATTGACATTGTATTTCTGATTTGTTGACATTGTATTTATTTTCATTATTGTTTTTATTTTAATTTTCTGTTCAATTTATTTATATTTATCTCGTGTCTTGTAAGTTGTAACGTGTAATTTGAATATGGGGAAACCTGAAATAAATGGATTTTATTTTATTATTTATTTAAATACATCGCATTGAGAAAAGACTTGTCGTAGGAACAAAAATCCCATGATCCTTGAAAGTGGATTTCCGGAGGACCGTGATCCTAAAGAGGTGATTAACCCTCTTGTCCACCCCTAACAACGCTCTGAATTGAGCGAACTCAATTTCACACAAAAACACTTAACTAAGCCTTTTGGCACAGACGTCACCTAATTACGACCACACAAAATTCATTAAAATTGCTCTTATACTCACAAAACATTCACGATCTCGTAATGCGAGTGTGGGCCCGCTTGAACGTAGGTCGACAAATTTCATAGATTATACAGAAGATAGCGTAAGCGAAACCCCTTCCTCGACCGTGCTCAAATTTAAAAAGTTAAATTTTACTCGCTACCCGCAAAATGGCGGACCGTTTTCAAATAAAAACAAACGTTAATTAACATAAAACACAAGAGTTTTAAAATTTTGTACCGCAACACGTATTGGTGATGGCATAATTTGATTTTATTTTTGTTTAATCAGAGATTTGAGGTGTAGCTACATTTTTGGCCGAATAATTGGATTGGGTTTAGCGTGTCCGAAAATGTAATTAGAATTTCATATTTTTGGACAATAATCTGATGTTTTAATGATTGTTACAATGAAAAGCTTTTGTGTTGACAAAATACTCACATTTTATTTTGAAACAAATTCATGTGATAGAAGTAAATATTGATTCCATTAACGTTTAATGGAAATATAAATGCTGAATACACATTACGCAACTCCATTACATTGATCCGGCTCAAATACGCGTAATATCTATTCAAATAAACTAAAAATTGTTGTTCGTTTAGATTCTCGTACGGAGTCGTTTATGTACTTCTGAGGCATAACACTTCCCATATAATTTTATAGTTTGATCCGGCTTCGTTTTGCACAAGCATTTCGCTGCGATCAAAATAACTGGGTTATATTCTGGCGCATTCTACATAGGCATACTTAATTATGTATGTATCGTTCAACCTATTTTCCTTAAGGGCACGCTTTTCTTGATTTATCGAAAATTCTTTTGATGCGAGGCACTTGAAGCATCTCCACCTTAAATGCAAAAACGCTTCCATTTTTCAAGAACCCAAACAGGAGATGGGCAACAAACATTTTATCCCAACCGTACCGCCGGGAGTGAAAAGCTGATACAACTCAAAACTCATACAAATTGTATCGAAATGAGATCTATAAGTGTATATATTATACGAAAAGGTTTAGCTGATAAAACAGCGGGTATATTGGTATTGTCCGTCAGGGTCTGAGTTTGGAGCCCGTTCAATAGATTTGAGAAAAAACCCTTCGGCAGGAGAGTCAAGTCACGCCCTGGAGCACTCGGTTGGAGCATAGTAAGGTACAGTCGCAACGATACACATAAATAATTCATACGAATAGATACGAGTCGATATTGAAACAATCCGCTTTCGTATATACTTTTTAGGGAGCACCTCTTAAGGCGAAGCTCGATAGTGTATCGTTCGTAATCATGCAAATAGGATTTGGGTGGATTTAAAAATGATGTTGCTTTTATACGTAAACGGTTTTTGTACGAGTAATAGAAAGTAATAGAGCAAAGTGAATTGCCTGAAGCCTAATCCGGGTATTTAATGAAAACATGTATATTTTGTACTTATCCTTTGTTAATTTAGCTTATGCTTTGTTATTGGGCTTGTAGTTGTAGCTGTACTTTTTGTAGATAAATATTCAGATTTTCTTCATGTAAATATTAGGTATTACAAAAAACTGTATTTATAAGATACTTTAAACAGCATCTTCGGAGTAACAAGTAAAGGAAGCTATAGCGTGTAAAATCTTAAATCTTTTAATTTATTTCATAAATAGGGCAAAGGTTTAATGATTTATCGAAGACAATTACTTGTTACTCTGACTCTTACTATGACTTCCTTACTTCTTAATCCTGCAAATAAAATATCATCATCATTTTCATTTACAATTATTCAAATGAAACGAAGCAAAAATCTAGACAAAAGCGATACATGAACCATTATTCCAAGTACGGTTTTCGAGGAAAATTACACGATTTTCGATAATAAACATCTGATAAATCGACCCCAAGCTTGTCCTAACACAGAAATTACGATTATTGTTGACACAAAATATAATCCATGCCACACGAAATACGGTACGCCCCTTTAATTAAAAATGACCATCAGAAAATTATAATTGACATTAAATTTTATCACAATCCTCTATAATAAGTTAATAACACTCCATTTATAAATAATAAATACCAATTTTGTTTGCAAATGTTTAACATTATTATGTCAATAATTCGCTGGGTCACTAATTATGTGGTATTTTCGTAAATATATTAATTGCCGAATTTATAGCCATGCCATTGACCGAAGGTGCGAAGGAAATTAAAAACGTTTGCTTACGTGCACGCGATCCGATAATTAAGACAATATAACGATCTGTGCTCATAATTCTTGATTACGTGATTGTTAGATAGGTACAAGTAGTGGGTGGGGGAACGAGTAGGAAGTAGTGTTTGGTTCAGGTAGGTTTCACTGGAATAAATTTAAGCATACCATTACATAGCAGGAGTAGCAGTGGTAGTGAACCTAGGAACAGTAAGTCGTGGGTTCGAACCCAGGCAGGCGTATTACTATGTGTAATTTCTTTCATCAACGCTGCTCTCAAAACGGTTAAGGATACCTTAGAACCAAAAAATCGAAGACATGTGACATCTACCAACCCGCATTGGGCCTACGTTGTGTTTATGGCCCATAGCAATCCTAGAGAGGAGGCCTGAATCCCTGCAGTGGGAACACTATAAGCTAATGATGATAACATAGCATAATCAGCCTCGCGTTTCCACTGCTGGGACTCAGGCCTCCTCTCTATTAGCGGGAATGGATAATAATCCACCACGTTGGCTCAGTGCGACATGATGAAGAAATGCAGACATGTAACAACTATTATTGAATTTAAATGAGTATTTAATAGAACTGTAGTACATGATAACGTGAATCTATGACAGTAATTTTAGGTATTTTTCTTGTAATCCTTGCTTTCATCGGTTACGCAGGTTTCTATTTGGAAACAGTAATTGTAGTTTTATTCTTTTCTTTCTTTGTAGTCGTGTTCTTCATTACTGAAGGTCGTGTCCCTGATGAAAGTCCTTCATAGTTCGTACAATATGTCTCCATTTCTCTCGATGTTCGGCTTTCCTTAGAGCAGTTGTAACAGAGAGTCCAGTGAGTGCAGTAACTTGGTCACACCAACGGTTAGGTGATCGGCCGCGGGGTCTCTTTCCTTCGATCTTGCCCACTACGATTAATTTGTCTATGTCATCTGGTTGACGACGGGCAATGTGACCAAAATACCCAAGAATACGCTGGAAGCACATCGTTGATAGTCTAGTTTTTATGTGGAGTCGAGCGAGTATAGACTTATTTGTTACTTTCGCGGTCCATGGTATGCGGAGCATTCTTCTCCAACACCACATCTCAAAAGCGTCAATTTTTCCCCGGTCTTTTGCTCTAATAGTCCATGTCTCTGATGCGTATAGAAATATTGAGAAAACCAATGTCCGGACTAGTCTCACTTTGGTGACATTAGAAACTTTCCGATTTTGCCAGATGCGAGTTAATTTGCTCATAGCATTTTTGGACATCTGTGTCCTTCTTCTGATTTCCTGTTCACATCCTCCTTGATTAGACAGTAGTTTTATTATTCATAATGAAATTACTGTTATATTTTTAGACACGTACTGACCTACTGAAACTTGTAACCAATTAAAATTATGTTTAAAAGGGAACACGATGGTGCGATTTCCATACTAAATTGTCTCTTTTCCTTTCTGATTAATGTCTTTAGAGCAATAATTATTTTTTAAATTAAATCAATGTCTACCGTATTAGTATTTGTTTTTTCAACTACTTATGAAGTAAAGAAAATATGTATTATGGCTCTCCAAAAATAACAGAAATTTCCCTAATTTTACGGACGTGATTAGAGGAGTATCAGAAAAAATCGAAAAGTTATAACAAACAATAGAAATTGATAGGAACCTAGACATACTCTTTGTTAAAATTATTATGTTCAAAACAATTTAACTAGTTTAGTAAGAGAAAAGGGGAATACGACACTTCAATCTCGTCAAGAGTATATCCACCGAAGCTGTGTGGATGTGTGTGCTGGCTAGACAGGAGCAGAGATGATTTTTGTGCTATAATTATTGGTCTGAGCTGCAAAGTCTCCCTTTCGCACTCTACGTGGGCAGTTTTGACGCAGTGCGACGACCATAGTTTCTTCAAATACTTCGCTTATGGCCCTGTACCCTCATAAACAATAAACGTTCAAGTAGGTATAGGTACACTGTTTTTCATTAAAAAGTACACACACATAAAAATATTCACACACCACTTGACTCCCATTAGATTTTCCATCATACAAGCTAAGCTGGGTTCTCCTACTTCCCCATAATACCCATCCATGAAAAGGAGCCAAGATTTTACAAACATAGACACATACCTACTCACACGTTCACTCCTATCAACAACTTCGCACAGAATTACATTATCCAACGATGTACATTGTTACTTTTTCTTCTCGAATATTCCTCCTTTTTTTCGAGCAAGTTTCTCGTTTTTTACTTAAGAGTAAAAGATCTGAAAGCTTTTCTGTCTAGAAGGCGGGTAGTGGCTTAATGACAACTGGGCTGATGTGTGTGGAACGGATGAGTTGAGCAATGTATGGAGGCTCCATTTATTCGGTTTTTATCTGTTTTTGACGTATTTCTTAGGGAAAATTCTGTAAAAAATCTAAAACCGTGTTACTCAAGTTGATTATTTTTAGTATTGACACTGGAATATGTGGTTTGTTATCTTTAAAGTCTTTGAGTCCGAAAAGTAAAATTACATAACCCCTGTTATCCCTGCAGAGGTGTACAGTAACACACAAACTACATTTTCATCTACTTGACGGCACGGTTGGCGCAGTGGCTGGGCGATTGGACTGCAGCGCTGCATGTCGCGGGTTCGATCCCCGCACCAAATAAATATTTGTATGGCTACAGATAGGGTAAACTCACCAGTAACTGGCCACTTTCATTAACTGGCCACTATCCACTTCAACTGCATAAATTAAGAGTTTTCCACACAGTACGCAATTTATGATTTATTATTCATACTTCTTATTTAAGTAGCTTTCATGACAATAACATATTTTTTCTACTATGACACTAGCGCCAATAATATCGACCATTTTGTGACAGTCGATGTTCGTCATATGACATTTATGGTAAATCGTTACAAAATTCTTAACGTAATGCTTCAAGTAAAAATTTAATTTTGAGGTATTTTGTGGAGTAATCGTGAGTGGATCGTCTTTGATGTGTTGTATAGATAGTAAGTGAGGGTTTCTCAATAGTTTTATTCTGTCAGCATCCACTGTTAACCGAGATTTGTAGGTGGCTAGTATCTGAACGAAAATTTTGCACATTTTCAATTATTGGCCACCAATGCCAGTTACTAGGTTTTAACCTAATGTTCGAATTTTATGAAAAATCAAACGTATTTAGAAGCCGTTTAAGGTACACTATTGTATAAAAAAATATCTAGTAAAAATACACACATTTATTAGTAACTGGCATGGGTGGCCAGTAAGTGATATTTGCATGGCCAGTTCCTCACGGAATGTTTTTTGTTGCTTACTAGACAAAAAAACTGTGGTAAAATGATCTCTATTAAGCTAAGATGTAGATTTTATAATCGAACTAGCTGACCCGCGCAAGTTCGTCTGCGTCACTTATGAGAGAGAGTGGTTTAAGGAATAATCCCGTTTTTGCCACATTTTTCATTTAGGCTTCGCTCCTATTGGTCGTAGCGTGCTGTTATATAGCTTAAAACCTTTCTCGATAAATGGACTATCCAACACAATAACATTTTTTCAATTCCAACCAATAGTTCCTGAGATTAGCGCGTTCAAACAAATAAACTCTTCAGCTTTATAATATTAGTAACTATAGTTTAAAAAAAAAAAATCTTTAGTACGTTTTAAATGTTTTAATTTGCTGTTAATTTTGTATTTTTATCGTTTTATTTTGATTGTTTTTGATGATAATTTTTGAATGGCCAGTTATTAGTATTTTGGTGGCTACTTTCTAAAATTTTATGGCCAATTACTAGTTTAAATGACTACTTTCTCTTTTGATTAAATTATTTCTACGTAAATCTGACTTATTTAATTTTTTACACATCAATTTCGATTCGCAAATAAACGCTTTAACCGAAGGTATTAAAATATTATTAATATATTTAGTCATTATGATTTTACACTGACATGAACTGGCCGATGAGCTTAAGTGGCCAGTTACTGGTGAGTTTACCTACTTTGTTTATTGTCTGGGTGTTTGATTTTTGTATTTGAGTGTATGTAAATGCACTCACTACACAGGAGAAATTCCTAGTGTGAGGCAAAAAAAAAACAACATTGTTACAGTTATGTTATAAGTCCCCAGATAGGAAGTGAGCCAATTGCCATCAACTGTTTCCATGATCCCATCCTCATGTTCAGCAGTAGACCAACGAGATCTAAAAAAGATTGTTCAAAACAGGATGATTCCTACCCGCACAGTGTACTACTAAGCCTCATCACTCAGTCACTGCGATAATCGATACCTATTAGCCATGTTTAATTTTGTTATTGCGGTAGAGACCCTAAAATTTTCCAGACTATGACATTAAGAAACTGGACTGCCTTATTTTTCTAATGGTAACAAGCGTGAAAATACCAAAATCGTATCTATCTATATAATGAGGAAGTTGTTGTGAACTTTTGAACATGAATGTGGAGGGGTACAAAAATGGACGAAAACCGAACAAACGATGGATGGACTGTGTGAAGGATGATATGGATAGAAAGAAGGTTTCTGATGAGATGGCGAGTCGTTGAGAAGAGAAGAAAAAGACATGCTACGTCGACTTCAAATTAATTGAGATAAGGGCAGCTAAATGATTATGATTATTGGAAAATGATTAAAAAAATAAGTGAGATTCATTCAAATCGGACCTTTAATACGACGAAGACACAAAACAAATTAAATATGTTATTAAAATAGATATAGCATCCTTTGGTAACTCGAAGCCTATTGTAGCGCACTGCTCAGCTGTTTATACAGCTGGCGCTATAGTGTCAGATACTGTCTGTCTTTCAACAATACAAAGCTTCCGTCTGAAAAACTTCTGGCTTTGTCGGAGAGGAGCACAATCAGATACAGTAGGAAACATTTTATTCAGTTTTGTGGGTGATGCAGATTTTACGTCTAAAAGGGAATTTACGTTAATTATTATATACTAGCTTTTGCCCGCGACTTCGTTCGCGTGGAATAGTAACTTCCGGCAGATTTTTGGTTTATCTCGCGAAAAAAAAAACAAAAAAAAAACTATCCTATGTCCTTTCTCAAGTTCCAAACTATGTCTGTACCAAATTTCACACAAATCGGTTCAGTAGTTTAGGCGTGAAAGAGTAACAGACAGACAGACAGACAGAGTTACTTTCGCATTTATAATATTATATAGTAATATAGTATATAGTATGGATGCGTCTTGTGTGTAGTTTATTAATTAGTATGTGTAGTGGATTCGTTTGTAATTAAGGTATTTTTATATTTCTAATACATAATGCGAAAACAAGTCTAAAAACTAAAACCCGACTACAAACGGCGGACTAAAACTATAATAATATACATATTTGTAATGTGCTCGTCAAGACCTTTCATTTGATACCAAACATGTTATGATTATGTCAATAAATTTTTTTTCGATGTTATAATCTGACATTTAACTTCCGTCATAAAAATATTTGATAAACTTTATATAGCCTATGACACCCGGGCTATTCTTACGAATCCATAGACACCTCATTTATTAAAATCCGTTTGGTAGTTTAGGCGCTACGGTGGAACATACATACATACATACATACATACATAGACTGCCAAAATCATTACCCTTCCTTTTGGCTTTGCCGTAGTCGGGTAAAAAATACGAATACATAGATCTTTCACGCAAAAAACACTGAATTGATTTGGAGAAAATTCATTCACACAGATAGTTTATAACCTGGATTAACAGATAGAATAATATAATTAATACTAAAAAGGCTTACGTTTGGTCTAAAGATCGATCATAGAATAAATAAAATAAAACCGTAACCGAACTTCCAAAATTAAGTCATATTATTGCTCGTTTACGTCATAATTTTGGATAGTCAAATAGAAAGTTGGAATCAATAATCAATAATAGTAATTATATATTGCTATTACACATAAGGCATTGACAAAGGATTTATAATTAAGCCCGCTTTTCGAATCACAAAGCTTCAGACCCTACTCACGCCAGAAAATACATTTAAAACAAAAACGAAAAATCAATCCCCACCGCCAGTTTCAGAACAAATTTTCACCAAACTACTCATTCAAACGCAATCCTAAATGATTTTTGGATCGTGTGCCCTTGACCCAACTTTTCCTCATGCCTCTAGGGTTGAAAGAAAAGAAAGAAAGAAAAAATATTTATTTGTCGCCACAATACAATTACAAACAAAATTAAATCCAGTAAACATCAACTAATTTAACTAAAATTAAAAAAAAAGAATAGTTACAAAAAAGAAAAACAACAGTAAGTTTATGTTTAGGTACAGACGCCAGCATGTCAAGCCACCCGAAACTGTCAAATTTTCCCAACGAACCTTGAACCTAATGCTCTAGAAATAAAGTCGAAAATCTATCAAAGAAATCTGACAGATTGTAGTAGCTTGATGTGCTGGCGTCTGTACATAAAAAATGGAACACAAAAAAAAAAACATGTTTACAGATTAAATAATTACATAAGTCATGAATGCGACAAAGGGGTTACCCACTCAGCATGGTGCTGTGCTATGGACCGTCTATGTAGACCCACAGCACAGCGCTGGTTTTCAGTGGTCACCCGTGGGAAAAAAAACGTGCGAAAGCCAAAACAGTTTTAATATTGGGTAATACTAGAAAAATAAAATAAGCAGTGAAATTTAAGTAAGACTACAATTAATAAATAAAGAGTTACAAAAAATAAATAACAAAATTACAACTAAAAAGTATGATCTGCATGGACAGAACAGACATTAAAATAAAAATAAAAAATAAGGATTAGGGTACATTTAACTACATTTTGAGTGATACCGTATTTTGCCTCGCTCACTCCCCACCCCTCCGCGACCGTCACGCGTCACCGCCGCGCGCCGCGCTGAGTCTGCGCGCGCGCTGCCGGTCAAACGACTTTGAAAGCGACCGGCGCGAAGACGTCAAGAAGAACGAAGGCGTCAGAGTCGGTGCCGCTCGCCACCAGCCACAGTAAGGCGGCGCAGTGTCGCACGGGTCTTGTGTGCTCACGTGACGCGCCTCGTGTGATTAGTAATAATTACTATGGTGTTGACGATAGCCACTTTATTTGTACGTACTTGTATCTAGTCGACGCTTATAGACAAGTAACGTGTTTCTTGGAAAACGTAAAATCGGCTCAAGCCGCTTGGACAGATATGCCTTGCCAATAGATAATAAACCTTATGTGAGTATCTATTCATTTATAGTGTATTTGTTGATCATGTTTTTGTTTTTCTAAAAGGAGTTTTTTTAAGTGTAATTTAAAATTTTCTGTTGTTTTTAGGGATCTAATGGGAGGTGGCAGATCATTCCAGCAGCGAGTGGCGGCATACTTGAAACATCCCCTGAAGGCTGTGGTCTTATGTCGGGGCATTGAGAGTGGATTGGACGTGGAACGGGCGGAGTAGCTGTAATGCTCGTGCCTCCAGCTAATTTTTGTATATAGGTATTCCGGTTTGTGTGTTTTTATGATACCGAACATCAATACTGCTAAGTGTAGTTTCCGACGTGCAGCCATTTTTAGGATGTTATTTTCATTTAAGTACGGCGTGATGTGATGCCTCCGGGGTATGCTAAGGCAGTAACGAGCACATGCATTCTGCACCCGCTGTATTAAACGTTCAGTGCGCGTAAGAAGACATGGCCCGTAAACAGTGTCGCAATAATTTAGTTTGGATAGTACTAGGCTATCCACCAGTCTCTTCCTTACTGCGACACTTAGGAAATCCCTTACTCTGTAAAGAACCTTTAGTCTATAAAAACAGTTCCTTACTACGCCATTGATATGTTCCTCAAATCGGAGTTCCGGATCAGTAATGAGGCCGAGGTTACGAGCTATTTCTACCCTCTCTATGCTTTCTCCCATAATTTTAACATCGGGCTTAGCAGAAAGAATCGTTTTGATTTGTTGTCTGCTACCCAAGACCATGAACTTGGATTTTTGAGGGTTGAGTACCAGAGAATTGCCCTTGGACCACACAGCTATTCTATCAAGCTCATCGTTGAGGGTACGTACGGCGGCAGCAGTGTTACTGGCGTTAAATGATACATACAGCTGAGTGTCATCCGCGTATACATGGTACTGGCAGTTTCTTATGCATGTCGTTATGTCGGCACTATATAATATGTAAAGTAGCGGACCGAGCAGGGATCCCTGAGGAACTCCTCTGGATATTGCAAGTGGGGAGGAAGATAACGTAGAACCGTCTTTCTTGCGCAAATCGACCCGTTGCGACCTACCAGTTAAGTAGCTTTCAAACCAACCCGTCGCCCGTGTATCAAAACCGTAATACGACAGTTTGGACAGTAATAAGGGAATATTTAACGAGTCGAACGCGCGCGAGTAGTCCAGCAATACCAGAATAGACCCCTCACCACGGTCCCGCGCTTCCAGAATAGTACCCAACACATCTGCCAGGGCAGTTGCGGTTCCGCGTCCTTTTCTAAAACCCGACTGCAGTTCAGGCAACATACCATGCGCCTCGAGAAAATCGGTGACCTGCACATACACCACCCTCTCCAACACCTTGGATAAACATGGCAAAATGCTTATGGGCCGAAGGTCTTTATAACTTTGTGGGTTATTATTTTTTGGCAGAGGCCGAACAATTGCCTTTCGCCACAAACCAGGAAATACATTTGAGGTTATGGATCGGTTTATAATCTCTGTAATTGTATTTAGTGATTGCGGAAGTGTGAGCAGTAACATGTCCCTCGATATATCGTCAATACCTTGAGCGTTCGTGGATATTTTTTTTATTATATTCAGAACCGTTATCGGGTCTGTAGGCATTAAAGAGAAACTTTCAGACCCGAGACGGTTACATTTGAAAAAGGATTCTTGAGTGGTGTTAACATTAGGGTCGCCTGGAACATCTAGAAATGCCGAATTTATACCATTAGGGTCGTCAAATGATTCTAAGAGCACATCATCGTTTTTACTCACTGGAAGCACATGTTTTTTTATATTATGCCATAAAAATTTAGAGTCCTCAATGTTGTCGTTGATATATTTGGTGAAGAAAGCTTTTTTTTCATTAAGTAAACCAACTGTTGCTTGGTGCTTTAGGTCCAAGTAATATCGTTTGTGTGCTCCCAGTTTGGTTTGACGATATCTATTACGGGCCTCATTTCTTAGCTTGAACATTAATTTAATAATGTCAGTTATCCACGGTGTTGGTTGCGTCTTGAACACCTTGGTTTTTTTAGGTGCATGTGTATCAAACAGCTTAATTAGGTGTGAATTAAATGAATGCACCATGTCATTTACATCCTGTAAGCCGCAGATTGAATCCCATGGGATCGCCTCCAGATCTCTCCTGAAATCATCAGCCGATATATCTCTTAGCGCACGATATGTCACCTTTTTACGTATAGGTTTCTCTTTTTTAAAAACGATTTCGCACGTCACTAACGAGTGATGACCGAGCTCCGCTATATGGTTCACAGCAACGTCCCGATACCGCGCATCCGTACATACCACATCGATTAAGGTGGCGCTTTCCCCTACAAAGTGCGTAGGCGTGGTTACTATTTGTTCCAAGTTACAATGATCAAGGAATTCAGCGAGTTTTTTTGTTTTTGAGTTGTTGGGGTCGAGCATATTTACATTTAAGTCGCCTAATAAAATAATGTTGTCGTACGGAGCCAGTGCACAGATGCTTTCTGTGATCGCATCTAGGAATATATTTAAATCCAACCAAGGGGGCCGGTATGCAGTTCCTACCAGTAGCTTTTTCTTTTTTGCCGTTATATTCAACCACATTTGTTCGACCTGTGGATGTTGCGGATGAGCTCTGATTCGAGCGCTGGTTCCGGTTTTGATAAAAAATGCAACCCCTCCCCCCCGCCCCGCACGGATTGACTCCGGGCGAGGTCTATGACGCAACTGATACCCAGGTACCACTGGCGCGCGGCCCTCCTCTCCCTCACGCAACCACGTCTCATTAATTGCCATCACGTCGACTGAATGATTGTTCATAGCAATAATAAACTCATCATGGTTTGTCGATAATGAGCCTGCGTTCAAAAGTCCAAATTTAATGTGTTTATTTCGCGGCATTGAATAAGTAAGAAGTGTGGTTATACATCATTTTAAGACTTATAATTGAGCGAGACAAACTGGGTTTATACAGATCATAAGAGCAATACAAGTACGTAACTTGAAAAAACAAACTATTAGTAAATAAAGGGTTCTGCAAAGCAATACTTTGTACAAGTAGTATAAGTATGAAAATTTGTTGTTTATACACGTACATTGTATTGATTACAGCTATACACATGCTTATCCTACTGTTAATGCATATCGTGCTAAACATTATAATATGACAAGAGAAAACAAACATAAACTGACTCAACCATTCAACAAACATTACACAACGTGGTACAATAATAAAAAGTCCTAACAAAACATTTCCAAAACTAGTTTTCAATAAGATTATTTGCATCCGGTCCAAAGACCTCACGTAGGTCTGTCTCAGTACGAATGAGTCTAGTTTTATCACCGGGCTTACGGCGGACAAGGACTCGCCCATGCTTCGTCCACACAAATTGCCATCCGAGACGCTGGCCCGCTTCCCGTGCTCGCCGAAATAACTGCCGGTTTAGCTTTGTTAGGCGTTCATTTAGGTAGTACCTAGTTGGAGGACCGGTAAATTCGAGGTCCGCAGTGTTAGCCCCTCGCCGTACTCTAGAGGCGCGCAGCAGCTGATCGCGCAGGTCGCGGCGCACAAGGCACACGACGACGGTACGCGGCCGGGTCTCCACTGGGCCTGCGGCGCTCGTAGCGTTCACCTGTCTGCGGCCCATGCGGTCCACACTCACTATGTCGCTATCTTCGAGACTTACTCCTAATTTTGTCGCTATGATTTTCACAGTATGTGTCAAGTTTTCCGAAACCAACTCCGGAAGATTTGAAATTTCCAGGTCATTAGAGAAGAGCTGCTGGTCCCGGTCATTTAGATCACGCTTTAGTTGCGCAATTTCCTCGACCGCTCCCGAATGATTCATGGTTGTTATTTTCTGCTCCATGGTGACCATTCTGGTTTCCATCTCCTTAAACGCCCCTCTCATCTGGTCTCTGTCCGCCTGAAGCTGGGCCAGGTCTGTACGAAGACTTTTAAACTCGCACTGGAATTGCTTCTGCATCGCTTGCAACTCCTCCCTAAACATCTGGCGCAACTCAGTTTGCAACTCTTCCTTAAAAGTACGTAGGATTGTAGACAAGCCTGGGCCGACATCCTGAGTGTCAGCCTGTGTGCTGCAGCTTAAACAGCTGGTATCCATGGACTCCTCATATACCTCCGCTGGCGCAGTATCCACCTTTTCCCTCAGTGATGTGGTTTTGCAACTAATGCAAATCCAAGTGGGAGCAATAAAACCAGTTAGTGGCAGTAACCCACAAGCGCGATGATATAGGGCGTTGCAAGTGCCACACTTAGCGGCCTCTAGTGGCGAAATAAATTTAGCGCAACCGCCACACTTCGCTGCCGGCATTGCGTACACGGGATAATTAGCAGTGCTCGATCAACGATTGATGTATGCTGTCTTAGTACCCCGGAGCGTCAATAGATGGCGCTGTAACAGATATTTGGCTATTGTAGAATCTATGGTGTAACAAACCCCATAAAACGCTGCACCACGCTTATTATCTCGCCACAACACACACCGCACCGAATGCACTCCAAAAACGAAAACGTTCGGTATATTATCAAATACTTAGTCGCTTGTCAACATTCACTTTTTACTTTAGTAGGTACTTTTTTTCACTTAAGATTTTGACTTTTGTATTTTTACACTTTTTTGGTCCATATATATCACTGTATCACTATATAACACAATATGTTGAGTATAACCATGTATACTAAAGATTTAAGCAATAAAAACCTGCAAAAGACTACTTATTGTATTTTTAATTGCAAAGGTAAACAAATCGAGCTCTCAGCTGTTTGACGTTCGTACGTTTTTTCCGGTTGCTTGATTGAGTTTCTGAATGTTCCCCATGTTCAATGCTTTTTATGTTTTTCAACTGTTTTCTCTATTCTATTTTTGAATCAGGACTTATAAATAAGGATTTTTTTAAAATATTTTTTTTTAATTATAGCGAAACCAAGCGCGCAGATCGTGATACTTGCGTTATCTAGGTCTATCTATATCTGTGACTAAAACCTTCCTCGAGAACCACTCTATCCATTGGTGAAAACAGCATGAAAATCGATTAGATTTAGATCGAGAGAATTATGTTAATTTACAAAAGGTACCACTGGGTGTTGAAATTTGTGTCATTTTATATAATGCCCGTTTCCTTTGACACATGATACGTTGTAAACGGGCGTATGTACCTATCAATTGTTTAAATTATTCTTCAATTATTCCTTATTTTTTGGTTTTTATCAAAATTTTCCGCAAGGACTACATGAATATCATTTCATTTCTTAAAATTTTCCCACTAGAATATTATTTTCCCCAAAAAATGGGAAAGCCTCAATCTACCAACACTGGGTCCCCCCTCGGGCATCAAGTTACGTACCCAATCAATTATAGAGTAGGTTCTACTGTTTGTATTCTAAACTGGTAATTTACATCGGAATATGTATTTGTCATTTACATCATGGATTCGATTCGACTGTGTTTAGTTCGGTCACGAAGGGCGTGATAGGTAGGTAGTTGTATCTGTATGTGTGTTTTGTGTCTGTATGGTTTTTATTTCTTTTTTGTTTTTTTTTTTGGTTTTATCAATCCTACTGGATTTCCTAATTTATAAAGCTAGCTAGTTAAGCTAAGCTATTTAGTAATTACTTCCTTCTTTTTGTTGTCTTTTTTGTTTCATGTATTTATTTGTGGAAACTTGTAAATGGCCTTCGAATTCCTAGTTTTTAAGTATAATGTCTGTATTAGCTGTAAGTTTCCCGAAAAGAATAAAATAAAATAGATGTTATATTGGGTTCATGTGTAGTTCGCTTGATTTTTGATTTGAAGTTGGTCATCATCATCATCATCAATTTTTTGGAGGGTGGGAAATCATCCAATGACTCCTCTCTTCCGCTCTGGGCAGAGGTAGGCACTACTCGGTAGGGAGTGTCAGACGTCTACTGACAAAAATCACCCATGTTCCTTCTTAGCTCTTTGTGTCGAGGCCGCGGTATATCTTTCGAACAACTCGCAGCCCTGACGGGATCATCATACTCCTTATCTTTATTTATTTGGGGCCGGCGCAGCATATTGTCTTTTTCTTCCAAACTTTTTTTTTTTTTTTCAATATCTCGTCATCGCATTTCTTTACCTATCATTTCTCACACAGTCCATCCATCGTTTCTTTTGTCTCCTGGTACTCTTATAAACACCAACATTCATACGTACGATTTGAAGTTTGGTGACAAAACCCAAAGACGCGCGACCATCGACGCTGTTAGGTATGTTTCTGTGTCTTTTCAGGGCAAGCGCGAGGTTTTATCCAATATTTACATAAGTTTTCTAATTTAAATTCTATGCCGTAGCAAAAAGGTTTCTTTCCATAATAAAACAATACCTAGGTACACTGATAAAGGTAAAGTATACTTTTCATCGGAAATAATAAATGGTTAAAATATTCCTTCCAATTAACCTTGGTACAGGGAAAAAGTTATTTTGTATAACTAAGCTGAAAGAGAATTTTAATATTAATGAACTTAGTTAACAAATTTTTAGACCATTACTTGCAGAAAAAGGGAAAAATCACTAAAAGGCAATTAAACAGTGTGTTAGTTTAAACGAGGGACATATTATTGAAACCAGCAATAGTCTTTGCGTATATGATACTAATAAAAATATGAAGGAAAACAAAACACTGCTTAGATAATAGACAGTACCACACCAAATATTTTGAGGTATTCCACATTAATACTCAATACTCAATACTCAATTCTTTATTGCATTCCACAATGTAGGCTTAGGTGGTAAACATTTTTAAAAGAAACAATCATGGACCCTGTCGGGCACAGCAAAAGAAATATTATGTTAAGCATACGGCTTAACATTTACTAACTTATGAAAAATTATAATATTAAAATTTATAATAAAATTCAAAAATTAAATACAAACATAAAATCACATATTTACCTTTACTTTGTAGGTGCCAATATAACAATATTCAATACAAAAATAAAAATCAAAAGTTATGGAGAAAATGGAAAAACGAAATTATAAATAAGTAGTTAACAATTAGATAAGTACAACACATTTTGATTATTTTATAAGTTTCAAAGATTTATCATTTAAGTATTCGTTGACGCTGTAATAACATTTGCTTAATAATAGGTTTTTTAATTTTTTCGTGAATAGGTGGAGCTTTTTTTCTTCTTTTATTGATTTAGGCACCCGCTTTAACGGCACCTGAGGTAATGGCACCTGAAGTATTCCACATACGGCACTTTACAATAAAAATCATCGTTCGGAGGCAGATACGTAGGATGGTTATTCAGTTTAGTAAGTTCACAATTTTGATGGGTAACTACGGAAACCTACATTGTGCGTGGTCCGACATGCACTTGGCCGGTTTTTATTTTGTACACACTGTTTACATTTTCCCCCAGCAGCTGCATGATAAAAGATAAAAAATGAGTAGGTACTCATCATCATCATCATCAACAGCCTATTAATATTCCCACTGCTGGGACACAGGCCTCCTCTCTTTGAGAGGGAATGGGCTATAATCTACCACGCGGGCCCAATGCGGATAGGTCACACGTCTTCGAATTTTTTTGGTTCTAAGACAGACGGGTTTCCTCACGATGTTTTCCTTCACCGTTTTGAGAGCAGCGGTGATGAAATAAATTACACAAAGTAATGTGCCTGCCTGGGTTCCAACCCACGTCCTACTGTTCGTAAGTCAGGGCCGCCACCACTGGGCCACCGCTGCTCTAGGTACTTAGTCCTCATATATGTAAGTGTAAGGAGATGATGAGTGACTAAGACGTCTAAAGTTCTTGATCTATTCACACCTAGCTGTTAACTTTCGTCACAATTTTCCTGCTTGTCAAATAATATAGATTAAAGTTTATACACCAATCGCCAAACAACGATAACAAGGTATTACACAACACTTCTAAGTCCCTACCTATATATCCAATTACCAATTTATTAAACGACAAAGTCCGTCATGCCCTTGGCCGATTCGCAAAAAAAAACTCATCATAGCGAAATAAAAAAAGAATATACAATATTTTATTTCAGCGCAAATTCATTATTCATCACTATGACGACCGCTTTCAGCGGAAAGTGTTCGTGACTGAAATCATTAATTTTTCATGCATTTTGATAATATAACTGTGGGTGAAAGTCACGGGTCACTCTAAACGAATATTTCATGTAGTTTATTTAAACGTGGTAAACACACAGAACTTTAGCCGTGCCGTTAGCTGAACTATTCAGTTTAATACTGCTAAAAGCAGAAACACCATCACAGTGGTCTGAATCGAATATCATACTAATCTATAAAAAGGGAGACCCAAAGGATATAGGCAACTATAGACCAATAAGTTTGCTACCGAGTCTTTACAAACTCTTCTCTTCTATTGTCAACAGAAGAATCAGTCCTGCATTAGAAGCAAAACAACCCATAGAGCAAGCAGGTTTTAGGAAAGGGTTTTGTACAATCTGCTTTATAAGTAAACTGGAATGGAGTAAATCTGGATTAAACATACAAGGCGCATACATTAGTCACCTGAGATTTGCCGACGACCTAGTACTCCTATCAGAGACAAGCTCCCAGCTGCAGCTCATGATGGAAGACTTGAGTGCAGCTAGCGTAAAAGTGGGCCTGGAAATGAATCACTCTAAAACCATGGCAATGACTAATAGCTTGAAAAGACCGATATATATTAATAACAAACTACTGGAGTATACAGAAAACTATATCTATCTAGGGAAGAAAATAAGTTTTAATAGAACAAATAATGAACTAGAAATAGAAAGGAGGGTACAAAATACATGGAATAAATATTGGAGTCTGAAAGAAATATTCAAAAGTAATATGCCAGTAGCAATAAAAACCAAAATAATGAATTCAAGTCTATTACCCTGCCTAACTTATGGATGCCAGACGTGGAAATTTACCAGCAACGCAAAAAACAAAATTAATACCTGTCAACGAGGCATAGAGCGAAGTATGCTCAAGATTAGAAAATTAGATAAAGTAAGACACACCTATATAAGCAAAATAACCAAAGCAACAAATGCTCTGAGATATGCACAAAAGCTGAAATGGAAATGGGCAGGCCATATCGCTAGACTTACGGACCAGAGATGGACCGTGAGAACGACAGAATGGCAAGGCCCAAAAGGTAAAAGGAAGAAAGGCAGACCGATAACACGCTGGGAAGACGAAATCAAAAAGACAGTCGGTCCATTATGGAGAGAAGTAGCTCAGGAAAGAGAAAAATGGCGATCTTTGGAGGAGGCCTTCACCCAACCTGGGGTTCTTGTAGACCAAGAGAAAAATTTAAACACTAACGCTTACTAACACTTACTAACATAACTATAGAAGATTTTATATAAAACTAACAAACTAAGAATACTAACACTAGAAATAAGAATGTATGTTTTATAAAAGTACCCAAATAGAAAGTTATACATATAGAAATTTATATACTTAGATAGATAATAGATTAGATATTTATGTAAGTTCTTTTTTAAGTGAAGTTACTGTAAAAATGCTCTACAGGAAATAAAAGGCTTTTTTATTTTATTTTTTTATTTTTATTTATTTAAACGTGGTTAGTTTATTATGTTGGTTATACGATAGACAATTCATAATAATATATTAAGAAAGACGAATGAGAAATGGATCAGAGTGGAATGGGAAAAAAAAGCAAAGGGCGTAAAAGGAAATGATGGGAAGATAATCCCAAAAAAGTGGCATAGGTCGTCGTACACTGGACGCCTGAGGAAGGACAGTGCCGTCGAGGTCGACCGAGGCGAATGTGGCGTGACGATCTGATCATGTTTGAGGGGCGAACATGGTCAGAGGTCACACAGGAACATGGATGTAGAAAGAGGAGACTTTTTCCCAGCAGTGGGATCTTTATAACAAACGACGATGGTGATGAAAAGTAGTTGGGCTATCGTTAATGAAATGGTACTTTCCTTAAGACTTGTAGCTATAAATTAAAAGCCCGGATTACTCGGATTTGGTCGGTAAAATAAACCAAAGGATTTATCAGCAAGAATAAAACTAAGATTAACTGAAAAATCTCAGTTTTATCTCTTCCACTTAGCTATCGCTGGTAGGTACATTTTAATTTTACCAGTAATGTAATTAAGTATGAACTCTGATATACCTATAATACATAGTCTACAGAATAAATGTAGAAGTGGTTTATTGATAAGTTGAGGTGATGGGAAGCTTTTTCCACCTTATTCTAATTTATAATTATCATCACGGCTGTAACCTCCGGTGTGTTAGGCACAGGAGTACCTAGGTACTAGGTACATTTCGCCCATCCCATTAAAGACTAGCTTTGCCATAATTATAGCAACGTGAGAGTCTTATGTAATATCATCAACCGGCCATAAATCCAGACTCCGTGGCTGTTACTGATAAACTCCTGATGAAAACACCCAGGACCTCAATTTCCACTTGAATTAAAAAAAAACAGACAACAGTTCTCAAACTTAACTTGGTTAAACCGACCATCCATGCCAAATCTGAAGGTTTGATAATTCGAAGATGATATTCTGAAGGTTTGTACTTTCGTTCAGCAGTCGAAACCTAATAGATCAGTACAAAAATGAACCTTATGTATTTGTGCTGGCAGCAGCTACCCGCATCAAACTATTATAAAACCAGACTTCAGTTTATTTGACATCCCGTGTGCAGTTTCATTTTTTGTTGTTCGCACTCACGTAGGTGCTATAAAGCATAAACAGACGAATTTGACGTAAACTGGTTGACATCAGGTTTAGCCTTGATATTTTTGGCCACAATACATTTTAAAATGTTATATGAAAAACTATAAGGTCACTAACAATCGCCAGGTCTTCACCGATTCATAGCTGTACTTGAAACAGGGACTTTATTATTAGGGGCTTTATATTTTGGGGCAAGGTCATATATCTCATCATCATCATATTCTGTGTAGCCTTTTTCCACCACCAACATGGAAAGCTATTCATAGTTGGCAATACCGAAGGCGAGTACGAGGCCGGTCACCAAAACGATGTTCTGACCGCGTAAAAGGAGCTACGTCCTCAAGCAAAAATATGCTTGATACATTATTGTGATGGCGACTTTTGACTGGTGTCGATGGAGGCCTGACAGTAAATAATTATATGTTGTTATGTTTTTTTGTCTGCCTAAAGGAGTTCAAATATTTGTAACAAAGTTGCGTAAAATTTTGCGTATACTATCTGAATTTACGCTACTAACTACAGATTAACTATCACAATTTTTACGTACGAAGTCGCGGGTAAAGTGGCTAGTCTATAATTATCAACATTATTACCGTGACTACGATTATACAAGTAATATGCATATTCAACAGTAGTGCCATACTTCTAAGTATTAAAGCACTACTTTAAGTGATTGATTGCGACGACAAGGGTCAGGAAAGTTCTAGAAATTCGAGGCAAAGGTCGAATGTGTCACTTTGTATAACTTGGGTATAATGTAACGTGAAACGTCGTGTGGTTAGGCTTTTAGGCGATAAATTGTAATTTTAGATGTGTATGTATTTATTTTAATATAGGGAATTTTTTTAAAAAGGTTTTATGTCAAAGGACAAATGGCGGTGACTCTAAACCTTGCTTAATAAAAGTAATATGTTTATGGAAATAATTGTTTTTAAGTATCTTGAATTCCTTGAACCTTTTGTAAATATTGAATCGTCGTTTTTCTTAATCTTTACCATTTTATTACGCAGCTTTTCCTGCACGATACTTGCAAATCCCTTTAAATTTATCAATTTCGTATTTTTAATTTCTGGGTTGGTAAAAATACAAAGGATTTGTGACACTTGGCCAAATGTCAAAATAAACACTGCTATGTTATGTTTCAATAGAATTTTACAATAGTTTTCCAACAGCTCCCTGCCAATGTCATTTAGGTAAAAAAATAAGTATTTCACTGCACTGTACCTTTGATATGCTCCGCTTTCTTTTCCATCCAATTTTTCCCTCTACAATTTACCCGAGGTCAGTTGCTAGTATCATTTTAAAGCAACCATTATTTTAATCACACCAAAAAAAAGAACAAGGCATGCACAAAGATAGCATAAAAGAAAATAAGCACAAATGATACAGTTTGATGTAAAGCTTAGACTGCACCAACGATATAACACAGTCACGAAACCAAGCCGTTTTTCGAGAAAATGTCTGCGAGTCATGAACAGTTTATGGTTCTAGAACTTTCCAAATGGTATCGGAAATTAAACTTTTGATTGTACAACGGTTTTATTTATTGTTTGCCATAATTTTGTATGGGAATAAAGTAAGAATTACTTGATAAATAGGGCGAGTTTGAAAACACGCTTTAATCATAAATGTTTATAAAGAGCTCCTATTATTTTATGTTACGGTCTTTACATTGTTATGTAGTGCTTTTACCTCGGGCCCGAGGTTACTTTGAAATATTGTTATATTGGTTCAAAGAAACAGCTTTTTTTTATAATCTACATGGTTTTCCACTGCTGGGCAAAGGCCTCTCCTTTTCTCCATCCATACCTCTCTATACTGTGCGATCTCTGGCCATATTAACCCCGCGAGCATGATCAGATTGTCTCGCAAAAGGTCGATCGTGTCGCAACAAAGGCGTTGCGGTCGACCTGGACTACGCTGTCTTTCCTCAGGCGTCCAGTGTGTGACGATCTTTGCCCATCTCTCCGGGTGCAATTACTGTACCAAGTGGCCTGCTCGGTCCCTCTTCAGCCTGGCTGTTTTTCTCCAACAAATAGCTATTTGAGTTATGGATCTGAAATAACAATTCCTACAAAAATGTTTAGTCACAAACTCAGCCTTAAAACAATCTCTTCCAAATATAGGAGGTCCATAAAAAATATCTAATAATAGCAGCAAAAATCCAGTTTTAATTAATAATTCCAAGCATTTCCGATCTTCACTGCCAAATAGGTTAAAAAATCTACTCTGGCCCGGCTGAATTTTTCACCTCTCTTATAGGATAATAAAAATGGCTTGCAGCCAAAAATTATATTTCTTCATGAAGTTCATCTCTGCGCCTGGCATAAAGGATTTTTCGATAATACACTACGAGACAAAGCTTCTTTTTTTAATAATTCGATTGAAAATTTTCCATTTTTAATATGGATAAAAGAAAATGTGTTTGCTTTAAATAATATTGATTTTACTCTGCTTTACTTATAGTGCTAATTTATACAACCTTAAAACTTCAAATATAGTATGTAGCAGTTTGCAAGTCCACGGGAATTTTGAAAAATTCAAAAACTATATTTCTTTAAAGCACCAAATATTTAGTTTTCTAGGACCAAAGTAAATAAAATTAAAGTGTCTGTTGTAATATCTTATGGTAATATCCAAATAACAGTTTTTTAATGCATAAGAAAGTAAATACGGCACTATAATAAAACACATTTTATTTTAGTTTTGTCTTAATCTGTCTGATTGTTCCGGATATTCTCCGAAACGATTGTACAGATTTTGACGAAATTTTCTGGCAAAAGCTGATGTTATAACGAATAACTTAAAATACTTTTATTTTATAATAATAATTAGGGCTCTGTGCAAAAAAAAAAAACCCTTGAAATTGATGATGAAACCAGATTGAAAAAGGAATCAAATTTTATTACTTAAACCTTCTACGAGTATCTATTGGTGAAAAAAGTATGAAAATCTTTGCAGGGGTTTTTGAGTTTATCGTGAATAGACAGACAGACGCGGCCGAGGACTTTGTTCTATTAAGTAGTGATAATAATTTCACGCGAATGCAGGCAGCGGGCAACAGCGTGACAAAATATAAGAGTCTCTAGTTTTGATCTCACTTTAATATTTAACCTCTTTTCTCATATTTTCTTGTTCCCAAAAACAACTGAAAATGCAACTAAACAACGGATGATATTTTGCAACCACAATCACACAACGTTTACTGGTCAAAGTTATGATCGCTGTACAACGTTTGTACGCCGGGTTCGTTGTGGCCACGAATGCAGCGAACAGCCAGAGTTCAGCTTAAAACTTTTCTGAAATAAAAATGCTTGTAATATTTTGAATTTATGCTTTAGTGTGCCCGCGTTTTCTTTTAGAATGATTCAAATGTAGATTGTTATTTTTACTTGCAGCTGGTTTGGTTAAGTTTTTGTAGTATTTAGTCTTTAAATTTGTTTTTATTTTTAAATAATTTGATGTTCTTGGCTTGCAAAAATAAACTTTAGTTATGAAAAGATAATAATTTCAAAAAAAAAATAGTTTTAGAGACTGTTCTTTCATTTTTTAAATTCTAATTTAGTATCTTAATTTTGAAAGTTTATAATCAATGAAAATCTGGCAATGTATAAATAAGTTTAATCTTATTTCACAAAGAAAATAATTAGGTAGGTACCCATTTATTTTTAATTAATTGATTTCCGTCGGAACTAATCGCGAAATTCCATCACCATTGTTTCTTATGACCTTACCTAATAAATTACCTTAAATAGGAAAACCACCATCATCCTCTGCGTATATTTTTCTAACTATACTATATTGGGGTCTATTTCCAGTATAACCGAATGCAGCTTCATCCGTCAACATTTATTTTTCAAGGATAATTCGTCGAGAATTATAGTTATCCAAATAGAAAGAGCATAGTATTTACCTCAACTTTAAGGAAGTTAGTATAAAGTGCATTAAGGTGAATGCGACAGGGCACGCCACGATAGTGGCGGTAAGTCCCCTCTTTGAGGAGTGGCTGGAGAGGCGCCACGGCGCCCTCACCTACCGTCTAACGCAGGTCCTCACCGGACACGGGTGTTTCGGGAGGTACCTGTACCGAATCAGGCGGGAGGAAACGCCCGTATGCTTCCTCTGCGAGGATCGACCGGAGGACACGGTGGAGCACACTGTGGAGGCGTGCCCTGCTTGGGCAAAGCCCCGCCGTGTTCTCGTAGCGGCGATCGGCGGCGGCGACCTCTCGCGCCCGGCCCTGGTGCAAGCCATGGTCCGGGGCGAGGAGGAATGGGACGCCATCGCCTCCTTCTGCGAAGCAGTGATGCTAGCGAAGGAGGTGGCGGAACGAGAGAGGGAGAGAACCTCTCAACGTCCCAGCCGCCGCGGAAGGCGCTCCGGGCGTCGGGGGTCACGCGATGACCTCCGGCCACCGTAGACGCGGGCCTGTGGATGGTGAGTAACGGGCTAGCTCGCCGTCCGGCCGTCGTCATGACGGCAACAGACCGTGTCGGCGGCGCGTACGTGTTCCACGCGCGCCTCAAAGAGATGTCAGCAAGGAGGGACCCGCAAGGGCCGACGCCCATCGGGGCTGTGGCTTGTCGAAAGGATAACGCGCCTTCGACACAAGGGTGAAGAAGGAACATGGGTTTGGTTTTTAGTCAGTAGAAGTCTGACACTCCCCTTCGCTCTGCCCAAGAGCGGGGGGGGTTATTCGATGATTTTCCACCCACCAAAAAAAAAAAAAACGTGAATGCGACAAGGTAGCCCGCGAAATTTGAATTTTCTTACGTTTTTTACAATTTACCGATCAGTCTCTTGAATGCCTTTTTCATCAAAATAATAGTCATTCAAGAGACTTATATAAACTGAGACGGTGGTATTGTTGATTTAATCATTATTACTGAGTGAAGTCACATTTTTTACGGTCGTGAATCCTATTTTATTGAACATACAACCTGACACTGATCGATAAATTGCATTAAACGTAAAAAAAAAACGAATATCTCGGGCTACCTTGTCGCATTTACCTTAAAATTGAGTATATTAAAATCGGTCCTTTTTATTTCAGTGAGGTATTATCCATAATATATTACACACTGAAATAAATATGCTGTGCTGATTCAGATCCCTGATTATGACTTAAAATATTCGCGTATTTCAAGGCCCACATCTAATTCCCATCGATAATATTCTGTTAGCATGACATTAATGCGTATTCTACTCGAATGTAATGGGCTGGATATGATTGTTTACTAGCGGAACAAACAATAAAGTTCCTATTGCTGCCTATAAAGATTCGAGAGCTAACCGTATGAATTTGATAGATTATGGTTTGAAATGGTTTTGGTAGTCAGTGGCCTGAAAATCTGTCAATCAGTCTTACCAAAATACTGATTTACTTAGTTCTGGGCTGTGAAGGTCAGGTTCTCCTAACTTTGTTTCTAGACTCCCAAACTATACACTCGTTGAAAAAAGTTTGTTTTACTATTTATTTTCGTAAAGGTACGACTTGTAAACGGATTTCCACAGAATTCTAACCAAATCTAAGTGTACAAATCTAGGCAGAGTAACGTGTATGTGGGTCTGCTTTGATTTACTCAATCATACAAAAGACATTGATAGTCATATTACCATCATTTCGTAAATGAATATTTATCTTAGCTTTTTGATATATCAACACAGATTCTTTTAGATATTGTTATTGTACCTTTCAATTTATAGTACGGAAAATCGACGAATCTTACCGATAAAATATTACTAGAATCAATTTCGCCAAATCGACAGTTAACTTAAAAATAATTATTTCAAGACATAAAAATAATGATAGTTATAAATAACCCAATAATATTAACCGTCTATTGACCTCAGGTTAATAGGTATTCAAACAAATCGTGTTCACCATTTTATACTATATCAAAATTACACAGTACACAATGTTGTTCACTGAAACGGTTGTTTAACCAATTGTCAACTGCATTATTAATGTAACAAACAGTTTACTCGATTGAGCGTACGGACTAAATGGTTTGTACGTAAATAGTACACAAGCAAATGAACTATAAGTTTCTGAAAATAATATCTGTGATATAGTGGAATTGTGTACTGGAAAGATCTCGATGTAACTGTTTTGGCTGATATTTCTGCAGTTTTATTAGCAAAAATATCAACCTCGCTGTTCAATTTGCAACGTTAAGCCGCGCATGCTTAGGTGCATGGATAGGTGATGACTCGTTATACCGAGTTCCCGAGTCTCTGAGCACATATTAAGCTGTTGGTCCCAGCTCTAATTTGTAGGTCTCTGACAATCAATACACCTGTATTGACTCATGGGCCCGGAAATCACCCAAGCAAAGTACTCGTCTGGGTTAAAGCTTTATAACCTACACGTCAGTTGCAGCCACTTCCACTGTGTCATAGTTTTCATAGGCAAAATACCCACTGCTGGACTTAGACCTCCCCCCACAAGCATCGCCACGGCAACCGTACTTGTGGTTCTCGCATTCAACGAATTCTCATGGCCTTCACCAGTTCAAAGAACCACCTTTTAGGAAGCCTTATTTGCCTGAAATAAAAAAGTTATAAGCCAGACTGATTACGTATTTTTTTAACGAATACTCTTGACTCATCAAATATGTATACCAGGAAGTCATAAAATAATCGTTCAACATCGATTAAAACAGTACACTATTCAATACTGCCGTGGTATAACTATAATGCCGTTATCTGCTAAAGTCATTTTTTTGAATAACGCAGAAAAACCGCGACAAATTTTTAAACCGATGTCATTTTTCGAGGACGACACCTATCAAAGATTTGAAAGTACTAAAATATAGATGAAATCGCGTACTTTTGAACTACTTACCCTATCATATCGTAAATATAATTTAATTTCATGAAAAAGCTTCTTTTGTGTTTTAGTTCATTATAGATGTAACCGAAATCATAATGGATCATCGACTAAAACGCCGCTACGTAAAGCGTAACGGCGTTTTAGTGTATCTTTTTCATAGCAAATTATTGTTTATTAAAATGCTAAAACTTCATCACTTCATTGATTAACTAAAACGGCGTTATTTGCACATAACGACAATTTAGCTTACGATTATGTATTATAGAACTGATTCATTTTAAACTTAAGTGCGTTTAACGTTACTTTACTGCTTTTAAGTCTGGTAACCTTTAGAAGCGTATTAATTAAAAGGATAAACTTGAATCATTGTTTAGCTAAAACGTGGTTAAACTAAAAACCTTCCAGTTTAACGACATTATAGCGTAATAATATAAAAAAAAATTGAACTATTTTCTTGCACAAAATGAATTAAATTTGTTGAAATTAAAGATAATTTTTAAATAAAAGTCATAGTTTTATCAATCAACTAGTCTTGATTGACAATATTATTTTATTTTAATATTATTTTATTTCAAATAATATGTAGTTATGCTTAAACTTATAACTTTCACAAAACTTTGCTTATAACTAGATTTTTTAGGAACTTTCTGTTCTGTGGAATAACACTAAAATCACATCAGTTATTTATAATATAATTATGTACTACTTGTACTTTAAAATAAGATAACATAAAACAAAAATTACAGACAAACTTCAGTCTTTCAATTAACCTGAGATATAACAAACAATCAAAACTAATTCTAATCTTCTTCTTGAACTCAAAACTTTATATTTCTAGTATCATTTAAAAACAATCATCACCTGAAAAACAAAAAATAATATTCCATAATTAAATTCTAGTTATAACTTTTATCTACATTTATTAAAGCCTTCTTGATAAAATATATATATTCTCAAAAACACAGTATTCAAAATCGTGGGAAAGTCTGGTTACTCAAGGCATACCTGGAATTCATATCGAATTTATCAAAACTATATTACTCAAACAGTAAAGCAAAAATACAGTCAGAACAGACGGGGCCCGATTTTGAAGTGAGACGAGGCGTCAGACGATTGTGACCCAATGTCACCCAAATAATTCTCCGCAGAACTGGAAAATATATTCCGGAAACTGGATGGGTCTCATCTGGGTCTCAACATCGATGGTCAGAAACTAAATCACCTCAGATTCGCAGACGACTTAGTCGTATTTGAGGAAAACCCAAGTCATCTGGAGCTTTAAGCAAGGAAAGTCTTGAGAGTTGTAGGAAAGAATTGTCCATAACCACAAAAAAAAAATGTGGACCAATTCAGAAAAAAACCGACACTGATAGATTCAATCCGGGGTGGGATTGAATCTCTTGATGAATACATATATCTTGGCCACTTTATATCACCATAAGACCAAATAACTAAGGAAGTCAACACAAGCATAGCAAGTGGTTGGAGAAAGTATTGGTCATTAAAAGAGGTCATGAAATCCAGAGACTTGGGAATGGCTGTTAAGAGTTTTTTTTTAAATATGTGCATACTACCATTTAAAACATACGGATGCGAAACATGGGCACTGTCAAAACAGCACAGAAATAAACTGCAGTACTGCCAAAGAGCCATGGAACGGAGCATGACAAATAATATACGCAAAGCAAATCATGTAAGAAATGAACAATTGAGAGCAAGAACTAATCTACAAGACATCTTGACCAGAAGGGCTATTGCATATCTTTTGATGACAGTGGATAACTTAAAGTGTATCAAATAACTGTCAAATGGTGATTTTTTAAGAAAAAAATGTATCAAACCATAACCAATTTCCAGTTAATCTATGGACACTTATGATAGCCACTGACATTAAAAAGATACGCAATAGCCCTACAGGATTGACCAACAAAAATGGAGATGGACTGGCCACATGATGAGAGCAAACACAGAGAAATGGAGTAAAATAATAACGGACCGGTATCTAAGGGAAAGTAAACGCAGCAAGGGGAAACAGATAAAGAGATGAGAAGATAAGCTGAAACAAACAGCGGGCCCCAAGTGGAGGAGAGTGGCTCGAAACAGAAAACAATGGAAGGAGCTAGAGGAGGCCTTTGCCAAAAGAAACACTGAATTAAGCGACATTCTGTAACAACTTTACAGTAAAAAACAAGATGTAATTCAGAAAATAAAGGGCAATTTATTTATTCAAAATCGTATCACAGTTACATTACAAAATTAAAAATTATTAACTATTTTAAATAAGTCTCAATAAACTGACACTACTCTATATTATTATTCTAATCAGAACTTGTACCGGAATGCTCATTTTCGCTTTTTGGCAAGTTTTTCCAAAATAACAATTTGTGAGGGGGAATTATGTTCGATAGGTTTTTAAAGAAATCTGCTTTCCTTCTTAGGTTCGATACCTTTCGGTTCAGTTCTATATTTAAATACCATTGTCCGTGGGTTTTTAAATATCTATTGTTCATGAAACGAAGAGTTGTATAAGATGCATCATCGAAATTATTTTTATATTCATAAGATCATAACTTTTACGTACGAAACATACCACAACAATATTTTTTAAATAAGCTCTTGGAGTGGATGTTTGAATCCTTCTTTGGGACACAAATGATGGAAATTAATGGTTCGCCATATCGCAATCGTTGCAAAATTGGGGGGATCAAACCTGGAGCGACACACTTCCTTACCCACAAGCTCCTGGCGATGCACTAGTTTCACCCCGACAGCTTGATTTCGGTACAGGATCGTTACGTAGCCGGTGTCCCCCGCCCCGCGCGAGATCAGTTAACGGCTTTGTAGTGTAGTAGTGTCAGATAACGTCGCTTTAGTCTAATAATGACGGGCAATACATTTTTGTTTAGGTTTGAAAATGCCGCTACGGGCTTGTAACGTACGTTAAGTTAAAATATAAGTATCTCAAATATGAAGCAATAATGCCGTTAAACATCGTTAGTCAAGTTTAAGTCTAACATTTTCAATTAACGACGTTATAGTTTAAAAAAAGCGAACTCCTTTATTAAAAAAAAGAATACCTATAAAACAGTTATAGTATCTTAACCGCTTTGTAGTGTACAAAAGACTGCTAACGGCAATCTAGACAAGTAACCATATAATTTTTTTGTGATAAAAATATGAGTTAATGAACTTTAGTGGCTTTATAGACTCACAAAGTTACTTAACGTTATTTTTGCTTATTTCACACGTGAGAAATATGCACTTAACGGCATTTTTATAATTATTATTTCCAAAACTATTCAAGATATAAAAAATTCGCAAACACAGATCGATAGATTTTTTTTTTCTCATTAATATAGTATCAAAAGTTGAAAATCGACCAGATGTTGGATAACGGCATTTTAGTTATACCACGGCAGAATATTGTATAGGCTTATCATATTTAACATGTTCTAACCGCGTTTTACGTAAAGAAATAACTTTAACAGTCAAATATGACTGCTTTTCGACACGGAAAAAAGTCATTAACAGGTTTTGTTAGCTACGAGTTTGATTGGAAATTAAAAGACCCTTTATTATGATTTATTGTTATGGAAAATTATAGTTTGTCTTTAGAAATTATGAAAGATAATGGTCTGTATTTAGTTGTTGAGGCTTTGTTTATTATTTCATGATGACACAGTGAAACATGTTCCTCTAGAAAATAATAAAATGTTGTAGTAAGACCACAATTTAGCACGTTATAGTCCAAACTTTTAAGATTATCCTTATGACTCAGACAGATTTTCAGTAACGTTTGTTGCTGAAAATACTCAATCGTATCCGTACTAATATTATAAAAGTAAAAGTATTATTCTACTACTTATTAATTTGTTTCTTTGTAACTTTTTCATAAATTGGGCTAATCAGATCATTATATTTGCCAAAGAGATAGATTAAGCCCTGGGGAAGGACAAAGGCCATCTGTATTTTTTTCACAAATACACATCAGCTTGATACGTTTGACTGTTATTAATTTTGGATGTTGTATTCAGATCATGGTAGTACTAAAGACTAACAGATCATAATAATAATAATAATAACCTGGCAACCCCGTATCAAACATGTCAATCATCTATACTCTTATTTTCATATACCTATAAATATTGGAATATACATAATTGAAACTTGGTATTATATTTTTTTAAACGGTGTTGGAAGGAGATATTTGGAAAATAAATAGACAACGTTTAAAACGAAAACCAGAAAGGACAAAAATACAATAGTCACAAAAATTTCCAGAATGACATATTATGTCAATAACGTCAACACGAAAATGAAAAAATTGAAAATGAAATCTCATGAAATGATGAAATTATGATGAAAATATGATTACGAGGGCCGCTCAACGTGCACGACAACCAGCTCCGGGCTCGTCGCTCAGCTCCGCCTCACCGCCGCCGGAACCCAGTCTCTCCGTGAGGGGTCCCCTACGTTTCTTCGAAACATTATTCTTCGAAAATTGTTTCACCGAACACTATTCACCTAAGCCTTCATACTGCGACGTTTTGTTTGGTCTACGGCTTTTTTGTTCGATGTTACTTTACACCGACTACCATACATCAACTTTTGTTTCACCAACGTTTGTTTGTTCTATGTAACGTTACTTCGAAAATATATAACCGACACAATTATACCTTCTTTTTGGTTATTATCGATCGTTATCGTTATCTATCGATCTATGACAGCCAGGACCAACAGCTTAGCGTGCTTTCCGAGGCACGGAGGAAACTCGGTATGTGGTGTTCACCCATTCACAGACCAACCTAGGCAAGCGCGGCTTAACCTAAAGATCGACCCGAGTGGCAGTTATTATTACCAATGCTTCAAAAAAAGACGCTGAGCCGAAAGGAAGGTATTCTTTCTTCTTCTTTATGGGGTTTCAAGTTTCCGCACTTAGTCCTTAAGGTGGACCATTGTGCGTGAGCCGTGGTGGCCGCTTACTCCAGCCAGCACACCTCCCTTTTTTTAGTTTTTTTTTTATTTAATATGGGCTTACTCTTGACCTCAATCTTGCCCTAAGGGCAGAGATGAGGTCGACGATGGAACGAGCTTACCCAGAAGAAGCCTATTTACTCGCGACTTAAATAGATTGGGGTTATATGAACTCGGGAAAACCGACGCAGGCAGGGTGTTTCTGATCCATCGGTGTAGATCCTTAGCTCTCTTGTACCTGAGTAGTCACACCACTCCTCTATGAGCTCTATGTTGTAATGATTTTGGAAGCAATTGGTCTTCAGGCCAGGGTTCTGTCGATGGGTGATGTCATCATTGGCTGTTCTTTGATTGCATCTTCTCTGATGCGTGTGTGTTTGATTCTCGAATCGTTTCTTAGGGTACCGGATACTTCGAGTCTGAAAGTCGCCTCCTCTCTTATGACGAGGTGCAGGGGAGGTAGCTAGTAGACCCAGCATCACCTGTAAGGCAGCAGTGGGGGAAGTTCTCATGCTGCCGGTGATTGCTACGCAGGCCAATCTTTGTAGTTTCTCGAGATCCTTTTGGGTTGTACTTAGGTTGGTCCTAGGCCACCAAACTAAAGAGCCGTATGTGATGATTGGTCGGATAACTGTGGTGTATAGCCAGTAGGTGATTTTGGGGCTTATGCCCAAATTCCTCCCCAGAAGTCTCTTATGGAAGGTATTATTGTGTTGGCTAAATATTTTCGAAGTAACGTTACATAGAACAAACAAACGTTGGTGAAACAAAAGTTGATGTATGGTGGTCGGTGTAAAGTAACATCGAACAAAAAAGGCGTAGACCAAACAAAACGTCGCAGTATGAAGGCTTAGGTGAATAGTGTTCGGTGAAACAGTTTTCGAAGAATAGTGTTTCGAAGAAACGTAGGGGACCCCTCCGTGAGTGCTGTGACACCGGCCGTGGCAGTCGCGTCGAGCTCGAGCGACGAGTATTCTTCTTCGTCTCCGACGCCAACACCTGTTCGTCGACGAAGAGGACGCCGGCCACCGGACGGCTTAGGACCTCGAGGCCCACCGGCTTCTGATAGGGTCCCAGCTCCCGGCGGAAGTGTGCAGCGCATGCGATGGACGCAAGCCATCAACGAAAATGTCATGCGCTCATACTATGGGGCTACAGAGGGAGGAAACAACCTGACCGCGTACCGTGTTCGGATGCTTTCTCTTTTTCAGGTACTTGAGCCGGCTGTCAACGTATCGGCACAACTACTGTCGGATCAGGTGCGAGTCATCCAACGTAATCGTATGTTGGATGACACCGTACTTGATCGCTTGCGGACTGAAACGCAGGGTAGCCATGTCATTACTGCGTCGTCACAGGCTGTGGTACCACCACAGTCTACCACAATACTTATCAGTGAAAATGACGTAAGTAATGACATGGTTAGTAACGTAAGTACACAGTGCAGTGAGGAGATGAGGAGTACTTTGGAGGGTGCGATCCGAGAGTATCGTTTCATGTCGCCCGAACTTAGACCACGATTACCTCGTTTGCCCATGCATAACAGAAATAGGACGCTGGTGGCTGCTCTGGATTCGCAGTTGTCAAGCTATTTTGATAACTGCGAAAACCTCACTGATGCTCATTCGATCCTGTATTGCGCAGCTGTAGCGGCATGTCGTGTAGCTCATGTCAAATTTCTGAATGACAGAGCTACACGACCGAAACCAGCCGTTCCGGCTTGGCAGTACAGGATTGAACGACGCATTACTGGGGCCAGAGCGTTCATCGGCAAACTATCCTGCTTCCGGGAGGGCAACAATCGCCCTCGAGTGATGCGCTTTGTGAGGCGGGCATTTGCGGGGACCGATATCAGTCCTCGAGACTACATGTCCCGTATCACAGAGCGCATCGACTTCTGGAAGCAGAAAGTGTATGCATGGGCAAACCGTATTCGTAGGTATAAGCGTCGGGTGGAACGGTTCACTCTAAATCGCACCTTCCAAAGTGATGAAAGGTGGGTCTACAGAGCATGGGAGCGACCGGACCAAGGTGTGACTGACACGACCGTGCCTACCGGATGACAACGCCATGTGTTCATTTTGGCGCAACATCTGGTCGGTACCTGTCAGTCATTCCGAGGGTGAATGGACTCGGGAGGTCGAGCGAGCATGCGATCCAATAACAGAAATGGGGGCAATAACGATCAGCCCCCAAGATGTAAGTTGTGCAGTTCGTCCGTTGCCTAATTGGAAATCACCAGGGCCGGACGGACTGCACAACTTCTGGATTAAATGGTTTACAAGATCGCATGCTTGCTTGGCAGCCCTATTCCAGTCAGCCTTAGAGTCAGGGTCGCTACCAGAGTTCTTGACAACTGGAATAACCCACCTGCTCCATAAATCGGGTAGTACTGCGGAACCCAAAAATTATAGACCGATTACGTGTCTTCCAACGGTCTATAAAGTTCTTACCTCCATTTTGAGAGCTAAAATTAATAAACATATTAACGAAAATTCTGTTATGTCTGCTTCTCAAAATGGATGTGAAACGGGTCCCGTGGTACTAAGGAGCTACTCCTCATTGATATGGCCATTAGCCAACAGGTTCGCCGTTTCCGAAAGGATTTGTCGACATGCTGGATAGACTATAAGAAGGCCTATGACTCGGTGCCACATACATGGCTCATGAGGGTGCTAGAGTTGTATAAAATTGATACAACCCTGCGCACCTTCCTGATGTCGTGTATGGGGCAATGGAGGACAGTCCTTCGCTATCCAGGATGTCGGCAGATTCAGAGGAATAGCGAACCGATAAGGATAGAGCGGGGTATATTTCAGGGCGACAGTTTGAGTCCACTTTGGTTCTGCTTAGCCTTGAATCCTCTTAGCACGCTGCTGCAGGATTCAGGTCTGGGCTATCGGTTGAGGAGAGGTGGTCAGATTATATCTCACCTCCTTTACATGGATGACCTAAAACTTTTTGCCACCAACGAGTTGCACCTGATGGAGCTACTGAAGGTTACTGAAGCTTTCAGTGGCGCCATCAGAATGGGATTCGGTGTGGATAAGTGTGCGGTCATGCATGTAAAGCGAGGGAGGATTGTGGAGTCTGTGGGAACCCAGCTCACAGATTCCATAAATCTTAGATCCCTCTCAGCAACCGAAACCTACAAGTATTTGGGTATGTCGGAAGCGCTGGGTATTAACGTTGCCGACATGAAGCAATCGTTGAGGGAGCGCTTCTTTGGTCGCCTGAGAAAAGTATGTAACAGTCTTTTATCAGGCGGAAATAGGGTGCGTGCCTTCAACGGTTGGGTCATGCCGGTTTTGACGTACTCTTTCGGCATACTCAAGTGGACTCAAACAGAGCTAGACGCCCTGGATAGACGGGTCCGTAAATTGTTGACGGCATATCGAATGCAACACCCACGTTCTTCGGTTATGAGACTGTATATCCCACGGAAATGTGGAGGTCGAGGCTTTTTAAATGCTAAGACTCTCCACAATCGTGAGATATGCAGTCTCAGGGAATATTTCCTGGAAGCCGACGTGGGGATGCATCGAGATGTTGTCGCGGTGGACAAGGGCCTCACCCCGCTCTCCTTGGCTAAAGAGAACTGGCGCAAACCTGTAGTGCTTGACACTAAAGACCGCATGGAGGTATGGCAGAGCAAGGAGCTCCACGGGCGCTTTTTCCGGGCCCTACATGGGCCCGATGTAGACTTCCTAGCGTCCGTAGCCTGGCTACGTTCCGGGGAACTCTTTGGAGAAACCGAAGGTTTTGTCTGTGCAAATATGGACGAAGTTATGATGACGAATAACTACCGGAGATTTATTGTGAAGGACGGTACGGTTGACATATGTCGGGCATGCCACCGTCCGGGCGAATCAATCCGTCACATTATCTCCGGTTGTTCTCGTCTGGCTAACGGAGAATACTTGCATAGACACAACCTTGTAGCCAGGATTATCCATCAGCAACTTGCTCTGAAATACAACCTTGTGGAATCGGAAGTGCCGTACTACAGGTATGTGCCCGACCCAGTTCTCGATAATGGCAGTATCACACTGTACTGGGATCAATCCATCATCACTGACAGGACTATTATCGCTAATAAGCCTGATATAGTGGTGGTGGATCGATCAGAGCGGCGCGCAATGATTGTTGACATAACCGTCCCGCATGACGAGAACCTCGTGAAAGCCGAGAAAGATAAACAAATCAAGTATCTTGACTTGGCTCGCGAGGTTGTCGACATGTGGGATGTGGACTCAGCGATCATTGTGCCGATAGTCGTAACAGCCAATGGCTTAATTGCCAAGAGCCTCGACCAACACCTGAGGAGGCTCTCGTTAGGCAGCTGGATCAAGGGCTTGATGCAGAAAGCGGTACTCCTGGACACGGCTCGCATTGTTAGAAGGTTCCATTCTCTGGAGCCCTGACCGCCGGTAGCTTGGACCCTGTTCCCGATACCGGTGGGCTACAGTTTTTTTATATTTTTAAATGTTTTTGTTATTATTGTTTTATAGGAAATATTTAAAAATGTATCAAATTTGTTAATATAATGAACTAGCAGTTGCCCGCGACTTCGTTCGCGTAGAAATTTTGACTCACTGGTCTGGAATCTGGGCTGCCTCTGGATGTACTATGTCAAATCGAATGCCAAATGCCAATCGAAGTGATTATATTCCCTTAAACCCGCCCTTTCGTAAAATCTGCTCTTACCGGAAATGTCTCAACTATGTTCTATCTCTCTGCCAATTTACAAAAAGCCGAGGATTTCATATGAACTTACGGCAGCCCTAAGTCCAGGTAGTCCTCCAGTCCAGGTACCCTCAGACCTCCTTATTCCGGCCATGTCGCTAAATCTGTTCTTAGCCAACGTCTACTACTAACCATAGTAGCACAAAAAATGAAGGATTTTCATACAAACTGGCGTGAGCCCTTTGACCTTCCCTAGTCCGGCCCTGTCACAAAAATCTTTTCTTAGCTGACGTCTACTAACTATAAACTACGTCCCTGACGAAAATCAAGAATGTAGCACAAAAAAATAAAGGACTTTCATACAAACTTGCGAGGGCCCTTAGACCACCCTAATCCGGCCCTGTCGCAAAATTAATTCATAGCAGACGCCTACTGACTATAAACTACTTCTCTGCCAAAAATCAATATTGTAGCACGAAAAATGAAGGACTTTCATACAAACTTGCGAGGGCTCTTAGACCACCCTAATCCGGCCCTGTCGCAAAATTAATTCATAGCAGACGCCTACTGACTATAAACTACGTCTCTGCCAAAAATCAATATTGTAGCACGAAAAATGAAGGACTTTCATACAACCTTGCGAGGGCCCTTAGACCGTACCCTAATCCGGCCCTGTCGCAAAATCCGTTTTTAGCGGACGTCTACTATCTATAAACTACGTCTCTGCCAAAAATCAAGATTGTAGCACGAAAAATGAAGGACTTTCATACAAACTTGCGAGGGCCCTTAGACCACCCTAATCCGGCCCTGTCGCAAAATCCGTTCTTAGCGGACGTCTACTAACTATAAACTACCTCCCTGCCAAAAATCATCTATATACGTCCAGCGGTTTTCGAGATTTCGTGATGAATGAGTGAGTGACCTTTCGCTTTTATAGATATAGATAAAGGGAATAATAATAATAATCATTAATATTCCTTAACCAAAACACTATTAATTTATTTCATTCGTTTGCATGTTCTATTAAATAGACAATGACATTGATAGGAAAGATTTATAGTGCGTTCATAAATTGACAGTTAATTAATGAGGCTATAGTTTGTTTTGGAGGCATTTTGTTCTAATAGTTTAATAACATGCAACGTTTAAGGTTCAATTTTAGATAGGAATGTAGGTTATTTATAGTTATGATTAACACGATAGTAGAATAGATTATTCGTTGCGTGAAAAATCTTAAATACTAGGCTGTACGAAATCTAGTATAACTATAATCCAATTTTAGCTCGATTCAACAACTTTAATCCCCCGAATACAGTAAAATATCTATAGTAAACTCTCTATTTTCGAGTACCATTATTTTCACAATTTGCAATCTTATAATATCATGCTTTTTACATAACATAACATCACGCTTGTAATTTCTGAAAGGCTTGGTAGATACATCCACATTTCAAAAGTACTGTTAAAACTCGTGTTATAAGGGGCGAGTTTATTGCCAAAGGCCACAACTCAAATTAAACGTCTGTAGCTGCTACTAAAAAAAATCTTATGAAAAAACCGGGGAACCTAGGACTTCTTGCTCAGTAGCCACACTTCCGGTCACTAGAGCAACGAGTAATTAATTTGAAATCTACAATCTAATAATATTTATTTCATTCCTTTTCTTACATCGAACTTTTCAACCAATGATCATTCAAAAAACAAACAGTTCACATTGGTCCCGCAGTTAAGTTAACGCCCAGAAAATGCTATTAAACCTCTTCAAAGTTTTTTCTCACTATAATCCACGCCTGTACGAATCCAACCACTTTTTTCTGTAACAGCTGAATGCCAAACAAAACAAATCCGAGTTCCATTAGTTAAGATTAGGCGGAACGTTGACAGGTCGGTAGGCCAGCTCTTATAAGCGCCATTAAGATTTGTTTTTTCTTCCTCGTCTGACTTAAAGTTAGACACGTCTAGTTGGCTAAGTATTTAGATTCATTGATAAAGGTTATTGTGGCGGACTAAATTTAGAAAATGCTGTTTAATTATAATTAGTAAAAGATAAAAGTGGAAATTGGAAAGCGGATGCATACAGTCGGCCTATAATGTTCTCACTTTTTGGACACAGGCCTCTTTTCTATAATAATAATCATTTATTTATTTAGACAACTAAGATCCATTGGGTTAGTAACAATATTCTTAAAACCTATATTAGTACTTAACTAAAGATGCTTGAGTTAGTAACAATATTCTTAACCTATGTTAGTACTTAAGTACTAACATAGGTTGTTTTAACATTCGTTGTTTTTAGTTAACTAAAAACAAAGACAGAGTGCAGGTGACTAATGACCTCACCAGCGGGCTGTCATGCCTCCCGACTATAGCTCTCAGAATGCTGTTGGGGCTGCCACGGATTCTGTTCAGCAGCGAGGCCACTTTCTTACGCCGTACCGCATTGAAGCAGTCGGTACGTGCCTCAGCGAACATAGAAGACGCGCTGCAGAACCGAGGCAGACGCAACAGCACCCTAAAAGCGTTGTACTGGATCCGCAGAGCATTGTAGGCCTTTTGGGTGTAGCTGAACCACAGGCTCCCGGAGTACAGTGACATACAATATGCTTTAAACAGCGTTAATTTTACTGCAGCTGTACAACGGAAGAACCGGCGTGCCAGCATATTAGCCCGAACCGACAATGCTCTGCGTTCCCTCTCCATATCTGCGTCGTCCCTCAAATCGTCCGTCACCAGGTGACCCAGGTATTTAAAAGAGTACACCCTTTGCAGCTCCACACCGTTCAGTAACACAGGAGGGACGGTGGAGGGACACCTGGTACCGGACTTAAAGACCATATATTTAGACTTCCCTTCGTTGTAGACAAGGCCATGAGAAGTCGCATACGACTCGCAGATACCGAGAAGCTTACGGAGCGCACCGACCGAGGAGATGATGATGAAATTGTAAATTCTATGATGATAATTCTATGATGTTATAATTTTTTTTTTTCTTTTTTTTTTAAAACCGTTGCCCCACACTAGGAATTTCTCCTGTGTCGTGGGTGCGTTTAAAAACATTGAAACTCACATACACAAACACGCCCAGACCCGAAACAACTATCTGTAGGCCATACAAATACTTGTTCCGTGCGGGGATCGAACCCGCGACACGTAGCGCAGCAGTCCAATCGCTTAGCCACTGCGCCAACCGTGTCGTCTCTCTTCGTTCTTAATTTTTCGTTGTACGACATGCCCGATACCTCATGGTGTTTTCTTTTACCGTTTCGAGATAAATAAATTACTCAAGGTAATGCGCCAACTTGGGTTTGATTACACAAGGTAATGCGCCAGCTTACGTCAGGCACACGTAATTTTTTTTTAATCCTGCCTTCATTCAAATCTGAGCTCTGTTCTGCGGTTAAATAAGTTCCTAAGTACATAATTTCAATCCCCAGTAACTTTTATTTCAACCAAAGAAGACCGTTAGTCTCATAATCGTCTCCTTACTGCTGTAATCGCTAAACGCGAAGGCAATTAAGACTGGAGATACTAATGGAGTCTTGATGTCGTAGGAAGCAAAGATGTCGATACTTATCTGGAGAAATTTCAGTTAGGATTAATGGCTTGGGTTGTTAGTTATCAATCGTTGTTTTTTGCTAACAAAAGGTATTCAGTTTTCTTAACTAAAACGCAACGATTCCAGAACATTATTTTCGGAAACCAGACAAACTAAGTGACGTTTCAAAATGGTTGATATATTGGTACCTTCTTCGTTGTTTTAAATTTTCATAAACATTCTGTTTCTCTTATTCATTTATATTCAACTTCCACCTGTACTTAAACCCAAAAGTGGTGAGTTGCCAAACTTCTGGATAAGAAGAAGAAGAAGAAGAAGAAGAAGATGAAGAAGTTAATTTTATCGTTATCCATAAACTTCTAACCGAGACAACAATGCTTCTTTAGAATTACGAACCTACCTAGGCACATACAGTTTAGTTACATAAAAAGTTAAACCACTACATTGCTGAGGTGTCATGAAAAAATAAATTAAGAATAAATGGTTTTTATGATTTGAACACATAATAATATCATATCACCCCTGTAATCTACGAAGAGTAAGGCAGAGGTTTTCCAGGTTTACCCATTACTATACCCACATTTTGCTAGTTATCTTAAAGTCTCAAGTAATAGGGGGCGAGCCTATGGCCAATTTGCTGGTTCCGGACTCCACACATAACACACAAACATTTGAACAAATTAAATAACTTTCAATAATGTACAGGCGCTAGGACATAAAAACTGTATAATTTTCCCAATCAACCTTGAACCTATTATGCTTCTGTAATTGAATTGAAAACTTATTAAAATACAGATTATTGTAGCTTGATGTGCTGGCAACAGTACATTAGTGCTATAATTTAATCAATTCAAAGGTAAAAAATTACTTTTAAATTACCCACATGGAATCCATTCCACAATCCAATGAAAGTTCCATTATTTAGATTACATAGGTACAGTGGTTTTTTGATACGTATCAGATTTCAATCTCTGCTACGTGAAGTAAAAATAATATGACGTAATCCGAATCGATTTCTTGTGCTCTACTAGCAATATTCGACTTTGTATGCTGATTTTTTGAAAGAACAAAAATATATGGGAGTCAGTATTGTTTGCCATTTAGCCATTTTGTTGGTTTAGTCAGCTGAAAGGAATACTTTCTTAGTTTGTTCTTATGAGATTAGTGTCAATAGTCTGTGATGATAGACGAGAGTCGTACTCGTAACATCACGTAAGTAGTCCCGGAGGGTTTGGCAGAGGTGCATCCATTAGTGCACCAATATTTCGCAAGACTACGGAGTCTAGATTTGTGCAACAGAGAAACAGACTTCCCATTTGTCCCCTCTAGTCAATTTCCAAAGGGAACAGTCGGCACATATTGTCACCCCGGTGACAACTGGGAAGACAATTCCCAGCTGTCACCGCGGAGGACAGGGCTAGAGGGGACTATTGGTAATAATTCGATGGCAATAGCGAGCCTATTGCCCCCTATGACATGGGACTTAAGGCGGGGTTAGTCCGATAAACGTCATCAACAATAGCGTTTTACTCGTACATGGAACGGATTTAAATTTTGAAAAAAATGTATTACATAGTTGACTCTTCGATAATGATATGTCGGGCATGCGATACACGATTACTTACACTTCACTGCATCCAAATTAATCGCAAAGACATGTCCAAATGATGGCTAAATAATCGTTTTACTTCAGTTATATTAGGCTTTGAAAAATGAAACTTATATCATAATAAAGGTCGTAAAAAATGTGTATTATCTCGGGTCACAAATTGTATAATTTCTTTATCATTTTTCTCCAAGAGAGAAAAAACAGTCAAAATTTAGACAATACATCGCTCGCGCGGCAGGGCGGGGGGCGAGGTCGTGCGTACATAAAAACAAAGTCGACTAACCCCGCCTTAAACATCACTCTAATTCCTCTATAGCAGCCACTGGGCTGCTACTGAAGAATTTCTTAGGGAGTAATCTCATAACACTTGGCTTGACCTAGTAGCACACAAGACCTCATGCACTTCAGTGACAATTGCGATCAGTAGTCGTCTCTAATAAGTAAGCAAAAGCACCTTATATTCGTTCAAGACGTAAACGGCGTATTTGCAATAGGGCTATTTTTCTAGCTCCACAAAAGTTGCATCGGTACAAATATCAAAACAGGTCTTTAAAAAAATTGTCTCATGAAAACTTTGTTATAATGTTCGCGAGAGGTGACATCACAACACTTACAATGATATTTTAATCAAAGCGCTGGCGTTCAAATATTTGCAGAATACATGCAGATGAAATTTAGCCGGTGCGCTGACCTCAAATTATTTGAGAATAGGGGCAGAAATTAGTACCGTGTTTCTTTGAAAGTTCAATGTATCACATTATATAATTTTAGCCCGATTTAATTTTAACCGTTTAGATTCAATGACTGACGTTGCTCAAAAGCCGTTAAACTGAAGTGAGACTGGTTTGGCCCTGTCTTCTGTATGCCAGAGAGTTTTAGGCCAAAATAACTACGTTGTGGAGCCCTGACACAGCCAGAAGGTGACGTGGTAGACCTCGCAGGAGATGGCGGACGCGCTGGACAAAACCAACGACCAGAGGTCCACATAGCCGTGGATCGAAAGATTTGAAGATCATGGAGGAACGCCTTTGTCCGGCTGTAGGATGACACAGGCTAATACTAACATATTCAATGATAATATAACAATAATAATAATAATATTCCACAACTATCACACAACGCCATCTAGTCCCAAGCTAAGCAGAGCTTGTGTTATGGGTACTAGACAACTGATAAACATACTTATATATTTCTAAATACATACATATTATAGATAAATACATACATATTATATATTTCGTGTAATATGGGCCAACTAGAACTAATTTTATTTTAACAAGAAAAATGCTCTCACATCTTCCGACACACACAAAATAAGTTCGATAATGAATCCAGATCGGTGAGCCAGAACAAATAAAATAATTAATAACAGAAAATTCCTTTTCGCTTCAGGATCAAAGTAGCGACATTCATTTACAAAATTCAAAATACAATTTATTCGCGGCCCCAAATTGTAATTACAGCTAGGGTCCCGGTAGCGAAAATCGTAAATGAATTCTTCCTTGTAATGATGAAATTGTAGCTTAAACAAATGATGTAAATTGTATCTTTCTGATCGATAAAGTTCTGGTTCGGAAAGTTCTGGAGTGGCGACCGCGACACGGAAAACGTTGCGTTGGAAGGCCTCCCACTAGGTGGGCCGATGACCTGGTGAAGGTTGCGAGGATCCACTGAATGCGAGTCGCACGGGACTGGTCAATGTGGCGACACCTGGGGAAGTCCTATGTTCAGCAGTGGACGTCTTTAGGCTGAAATGGTGGAATGCTGCATCAATAAAGTGTTGAGTCAGTCGTTATTTTTTTAGAATAATCATTATGGCTCATAACCTCATAGCATCGCACCTTTAAACACAGATGGGTTAAGTAGAGATGTAGCTAATAGGACACCCACATTTCACCAGGTATGTTCAAGTACCTACTATGTTATAGCGAGTGAGCCTAAAATATATGAAACAAACCAAACATGACAAAATAAACCTATAATATGCCGTGTAATCTCAGAAGAGTATATAATATAATCTCAGTGGTATACCTAATAGTGCACCGACGTTTAAATTCCTTGTAATAGGGTGTGAACCTATTACAAGGAAACCGGTTAGTGGTTCAACCGGTTTCAAATCCAGACTCCGTGATGGCTGCTGACAAAATGACAAGTCACTTTGTATTGCATTTTGAGGCTAACTGAAGTTCTTGGTACTGAAACCACAGTGACGTTCGTTCTCGGAAAGGTTACTTGATAGACTCGCTTTGCGTGTTGGGACAATGTTTGATGACGTAAGACAATGGGTTACCTACTCTAACTTTTTTAGTGGTTGCTATAAATCCATTGACTTTATTTAGATTCAGACTGTTTTATAACTTCGTTTGAGTTTTGGTACTAAAATAGTTCTTGAAACTTTTATTGCAGCGCAAACCTGAAAGGATTTGCAATGGGTTAGAATTATTTTTAGAGTTAAATCAAAAAAAAATGTGCTCGCTTTACTTATATGAGGAACACTAGTGTACGCTTCTCGAGACCCGATGGCTTAGCATGTCCGTTGTGTTTCGTTAAGTAACAGAATTAATGAATATTAGAGAGCAGATGATATGCTGTGGGTTGTTTGAAAGAGATACCGTGGCCCCGGACACAAAGGAATTTTCAACCCTCAAAATTAAATAGTAACTTAAACAACAATGAAATATTCGCCAATATTGTAAATAATTTTCCTTAAAGTAAGTTTCTCTCTATCTACTTACTCTATTGCAAACTAAATATTTAACAGCCTCGTGTCAATAAACTACTATTATTATTTGTCAGAATCGTCGACCTTCGTAATATTACGTCTCGTAATAAAATATTTCCCAATGACAAAAAAAGTTAGATGGGTCTACCACATTTTAACATGATTTTGTGTCTACATCTTCGAGATATGATATTTGAATGGGTGCGCCAAAGTTCACCTAAAATTTCAACTCCGATAATTGGAAATCCGAAAATGTTCTTCCTAACATTTTTCATCCTAACGATCGCAATTCCTAAAGTCTCTGTCTTTAATGTTTTAATTCCGAAGCATTCAACTTCATAATGTCAGTAGCAATAAACATCTATTACACTATTATTTGTTTTCCTATATTTTCTCAACATAACCATCTTTTACACTATTATTCAAAGTCATATCTTTTTTGTTTATATTACTTTTTATTCATAATAATCAGTATTTTAAAAGATCCCATTATAATAGGTGGACAAAATTTTAGAAATCATTTAGACCGTCAATAAGGACAATATTAAAAAAATATATAAGAAAAAGACATTAAAATACCTACTTTTATAGGATGAGTTTGTTCTAGAGTGCCGGCAATTTATTATTTTAAGTCAAAATAAAATCACTTTAAATAGTGTTTTTTTTTTTGTTTAGGTGTCTTTAGTTAGGCTTACTAAACGCTGTGTTAAAATTTGTCCACCTATTTTAATGGGACCTTATATACTATGCAAATATATCCATAGGTTAGGTTAGGTTAGAACTGTGACCAACTACGCGCGAGCCGAGCGAGCGAAGCGAGCGGTGCCGCGGCAGCGGCCGGCGAGCGCTACCTCGAAATTGGTCGCGAAATTTTTCTAAGTATTTTTTTCATAGTGCCCCCAAGACGACACTGACCTGAATTCCATTCATTTATTTCATTTCAAGACAAAAATCAGTGAAACGACCTTTAATCATTCTAAACAGTTGTATGAGTGAAAATGTTATGGTAATTATGTTTAGGGATAAAAACGTTAGGATAAAAAACAGTAGGAGTTGAAATATGTTTACAATAACGATATTATGAATTAAAATTTTCGGAAACATGAGTGTTAGGAACATCGCCAGTAGCATTACAAATAGTAGGAATTCAAACTTTAGGATGAAAAATTTTAGGAGGAGTGATCATTCGGATTACAAATCGTTAGGAAGAACAATTTCGGGTAAAAAACTTTAGGTGAGCCAATATGGACCCTATTTGAATAGTATTGTCTTGCTCTCTTTCCATGTGGGATGTGCGAAGTTGCTTTTTACAATGTAAACCCCTTTTACGACCTAACTTGTGTCAGGGCTCATCTTGTCTGTCAAGCCTTTTCCCCACTATCTTGGGGTCGGCTTCCAGTCTAACTGGGTGCAACGGAATACCAGTATTTTAAATGGAACTACTGCCTATATGATGTCCACAACTGTGCCTAAATGTACACGTTTTTGTATTATTTATTTCTTAAAATAAATTATTGTTATTCTTACAACCTAGTTAGCGCTAAGTAATACCCTTGGTAATACTGGTTGTCATAATTTCGACCCCTGACTGCCCGTAACGAGTGTCAAAGATCTACAAATGACAGCCAGGGCCTACGGCTTATCGTGCTTTACGGATGTCAGGGCTCATCTAACAATTTAAATCTTTGAAGAAAAATATTAAACTTACTAGCACTCTACCAACGTTTTTCTTTTCCTGACTTCCTGATTAGTCTCGAAGTTTTATACTCAAGCCAGCTCATACATTCACAGTTCCTCTGACCTTATTACCGCCGTTGTAAAAACTTAACGCAGTAACAAGATTACGTGTTAATGTTCCTATTTATTTCACAAAACTTTGAAACTCGTGCGGTTTCCTGGCAGAGACGTAGTGTGGTGAAGCTTGATAGTCATCGCTCACGATTTTCGCAACGCGATCTAGTAAAATGCAAAACAATTTTCATTACAAACGGTAGAAACTGGTGTAAAAAGATAATCTCGACCCAAAAAAAATACATAAGTACTGAAATAATCTTTCAAGAGACGTTCCCAGTATATTTTCTGAGCACAATAGAAAACCTTTTTATGATTAAAACGTCCGAAATGTGATTCTATTGTTGTCATATCAAATTCAGAAGCGATTTCATTATACTCATTGCGTAATTTCTATTAAGAAATTCATGTAAATTAATGCCACGAATTGGTCTTTAAGGAGGAGCAAGTTGGAAGCTGAATGTTTCCGACAGCTATGTACTACGATCTTAGTGGCCCTGACAAAGCCCCAATTACGTCATTGCCCTAAAAATGTAATTAACAAACACATACCTACAACACGCTTTTATAGAGCTAATGTAACAATAGCTGCTCAAGCGATCATCGACCCTTTATCTAAGCCTATAGAACACAGTTCACGATAGTCACCATTTTCCACATCAATCAAGGAACTTTTTTTGCGTATAAGCCATCGATATTAAGCGTCGATGATTAATCTACATTGTGTCAAAAAATATCCACTATTATTTTGGTATTCCGACTACGTTCTACCAATTTGTTTCATACTGCGGGGCTGTAATTTTTTAAGCCTAAACTACCGCTTGCAAATTGGTACATTTCAAAGCTAAGTGGACTGTGAGTCAGTAGTTAACCCGACCTCTTTTTGTGTGAGCATTTGTATTCTAATCTCGTTTAAGCTTTTCGACAAAAACACGTTAGGTTGTCTATTGACTCAGGGACCCTTGTATTTTAGGCGTAGGAGGATTTAGTCCATCATTTAGATCTACTAAAAGTCCATATAGTGATATTGTTAGTCTATGTTCTCTCGGGAACAAAAAGTTGTCTGGAATTAACTGTAAAACAAGCATAATACACAGTCTGTTTAGCAGTGGGCTAATTTCCAGCAAAAGCCACATAATATATCACTTCCTTGGTGTACAGAGGAATAATAGCTGACGCGAGAATTAGGTCAGTAAGCTGTCTGTGGGCGCTGGCCGGCCATCCTGTCCTCATTTTCTACACTTTCATAGTCACACCAAACCTTTAACTGTTTCCGATACGTTCATAGAAATCGATTCTCAACTTGCTTTTAACGTATCAAAGGAAATCATAAACATACAATTTGGAGTCTATAAAATCTGTCATTTCGTCCTTTGATGTGCCTTCATCCCTCACAGGAAAGTAAGTCCCTATGAAAGCATAAGAGGGCTTATTTAGTATATAAATAAACGTTTCTTTTTACAGGTAAACCCAGATGAGAACAGACTGGCTGTCGTGTCACACACATCGCCGTGTAAGTGGATTTTATTCCTCACAATACATCAATCACACTTGACGTATTTTCGTAAGTCTTTGCTTTGACTTCAGAGGCGATAGGTTCATTTCTTTCGTGAAATATTTTATACGGAGTTTTTTGTGAGGTGGTTTTTCATTGCATTGATTTTGTTTTTCATCTTGATTTTTTATTTCTAAGAGATTTTATGATTAGGTGATTCTAACTTAATATTTTCCTGTTGTATTGTTAAAATTGATTGCAGAGACATGATCATTATTATATTATCTGCTCTGAAAAGAATAGTACCTGGTGTCGATAAACATGGCCTTCAAATAACGGCACGTGTATTGTTGTTTCTTTGAAATTATGATAATTATACTTCACGAAACATTTATGTTACACAAATATTATTGTAATATCCCGTTTAATTATTATTAATTAGAACAAAACATGGATAATGATCCACTACACTATGTAGTAATGATGATAGTTACGTTACGTTGGATTACAAATAATTATGTGCTTATACACTAAATCTTCAATAGAACTAATGACGTCACAATTTTCCCCGATCCAGTTTTCATTGGCGACAAAGGAGAGAAAGGAGAAAACGTAAGTACCTATAATTATGAATACAACAAACAAAACAAAACTACGTCTTATGTACTCACTAGAAACAAACACTTTTGTTACGGACAATCCGAAGACTTTGTGAAGTTTCGAAACAACTTTATAGAAGTTGGGCAAGATTTCACTAATCCGAGGGATCTCTGTCACCCCACCTAGCTTGAGTTAGACGAAAGTTATAACACAGGTCACGTACCTCTTTACATCGATATGTAGTAAATTTCGCGTGTTTTGCACAATCGTAAACTGAAATTGTTACCGTAATTGGGTTAATAAAAGGGGGAAGATACTATTAGGCATTACAGCAAACTGTAATGTTTAAACAAGGTTCGTACTTTATGGACAGTCTGAATGACGAGATTGTGAGCCTTTCCGGCGAAAAAGGGGCCAAGTTACGTTAGGACTATATTCTATTTACTATACTCAGGCGTACTCGTATTGTTGAATATTTTGAATGATGTAAAAGGCTGGTAGAAGACGCTTTGAGAATACATAATAGCGAAGACGGTCCCTTTCCATTTGATAGGTAAAGCAATCCTGTTAGATTAACCCGTCAGTGGCGACGAATACCAAAAAAACTATTTTACCGCAATACAGTTTTCGAGTAATAAAACTTTTTCCATTTGTAAATACCTGTCTTGATTGTCGACTTGAAAGACAGTGACACCGTCTACTGACAAAGGAAACTTTAAGAGAGCGGCAATAAAAAAGGAATTTGAAAACTTACTCGACGTTTTAAAGACTCTTTTATGAGAACTAATTGTAGCAGTTTACACTTTAATGTTACCGTTCTTCCATGATTTTATGAGCGTTTCAAGAGAACTGTTTCAAAAGATTAATTAGACGAAAACTCATTTGAGCTGACCTTTCTGATAATATTTGCTCACCCAGCTAGTTTCTCATATCGAAGATATTTTTTATATCACAGAAAAAAACTAATGAAAACAATACTATGGAAAATGTCAGAGGAGATAAAAAAGATTTACGTGGTTAGATTATTCATATTCCCGGAATAAAATAACAATATAAAAACTGTGCCGGAACCGTTCATACATTTTCATGCTCAGTTGACGAGAATTTAATAGTTTGTATTTTTGCCAGGTTTTGGGTCAAGGACAATGCAGATGCAGTTTAAACGATATCTCTCAAATTCTGGAGGTGATGCCAGAACTGAAAGGTCCTCCTGGACCTCAGGGGCCTACAGGAGCTGATGGAACTACTGGTGCTCCCGGGAAAACGGTAAGAGAAGAAAGGCTGTATCACTTAGGTAATATCAGGAAAAATTTCATTACCTCGTTAGACAGAAACTAAAAAGTTAAGTCGTTATTGCTTTCACATGACCTTGCTATCAAGTTAGCAACGATGAAATAAAACTCGTTAAATAAACGTACACAAATATTAAACTTTTCCAACATCATGTAAAAATGAAAGAGAAAATGGTTACAGAATAATCAAAATTATATGCAAAAAACTGGTTACTTCAGTCTCAGAGCTATTTATTGGCTTACATTAACGTTGGAGATTATCAAGGGAAATCTAGCTCTCTAAGACGTCTTGGGAACTTTGTGGATTAAAATATGAGGTTAATAAAAGATATGATTACACTCAAGGCGTAGACTTGTAAGGCAGTAAGCTTATTGGAAGCAGTAGCGGATTACAAGTTTTATTAGAATTTTAGAAGAAAGAGATTAATAATGAAACCAAAATAGAAATAAAAGAATAGGTCCAATTCTTCAGAGACTTCCCCATTTGAAAGATTTTCACAAATTCAAAAATAGTCCTAAGCATTTATGATATCTTACTCTGAAAGTAAAATATTTGGTATTCTTTTCTAGGGTACTAAAGTTATAGTTCTAGTTACTCATATGTTATACTTATTTACTTTTATTACATTTCGGAAAACACATTCTATTTTCGTAAACGAAACTTGCCCAAAGAAAAACGTTCATATTCAATGAACATTTTTCGTAAATATTTACGCTGTATAACACAACGGACCCGAACAGTATTAATATAGATTCTCATGGATCCCGTTTATCCTTAGTGCGTTATATTTTTATTTGGCAACAGAATATAAACAGCGCAGTCAAAATGAGAGTAACATTTTGTATTAATATTGTGTCCATACGGACACAATATTGTGAATGAATGTGTGAGGCTCACATTTTTTTTTTTTTTTTTTTTATTATAAATGGGCTTGCTCTTGACCACAATCATGCCCTAAGGGCAGAGATGATGTCGACGATGGAACGAGCTTACCCAGTAGAAGCCTGTTTACTCGCGACTTAAACTTAATCCCCCATCCATCATAATCTTTTTCTCTTGATTTAATCTTTTATAGCGATTATAGTAGGAAGTATACTTATAAGAATTTATTATACTATAAGAGCTAAAACATATTGAAACGTAGCTGTCAGAAATTGACCTAAGATTGGCCCCAGGGGAACGCTTATGTTAAAAGTATTTATGCAGCTATTAAAAACTTTTTGTCCGCATTTCAAGTTTTAAAAGCCTGTCAGTTCTTATTCTTCTGCTCTATTGGCTATTTGAAGGATCAAGAAAATGAAATAAATGTGTAAAAGAAAATTGAAATTCTCAGCACAGTATATCGAATGTAACTCATAGATCAAACACGTCATTTATCAGTAGCAATGGATTCAATATTCCGATAATGGATTATTTCCGCTACCGCCTGTAGCGCTTACCTTTACCTTTCATGTACGCTTTATAAACTTATGTCTCAACGGTAATGAATACCATTATACTAAAATTACATACGTAATTAAGATTCAGTTATATGCCACGCTGTTTTCACTAATGATGTAAATTACGCTGTTTTAGCTAAATTAATGAGTACGTTGCCTTTAGAGATTTACTTGTTTGGATAAACTTATTGCTGTACAGATAAATCAGATTGCACGATACTTGAATTTTAAATTAACTTGTGAAGGTATGTGAGTTACCAAATCTCATTATATTTGATGAAGTTGACGACGTATTTTTATAAAGGTTCGTTAAAAAAAGACAAAAGTTAAAACAAGACAATGATTACCTAAACAAAATACAGCAGTGTATTTTATTATGTTGAATTCTTTAGCGAGTAATTATTCTTCGAGGCAAATAAATTATGTAACAAATCAGTATTGATTAACTTGCTCCAAATTATCTTCATCGTGATTAGCAGTTTTTCAGTGTCTTACAACAAATTGTAGTGATTTATAAACACGACATCATTATCTGATACCCATTATTTAGGTTCTAGCTTCTTTTCGGATTTAACAAATTTATGTTTCAGGGGCAAATGGGTGAGTCGGGGCCGCCTGGGCCACTAGGGCCGAAGGGTGATAGAGGAGAGAGGGGTGAGACTGGCACGCCTGGACCTGAGGGTCAGCTTGGGCCTAAAGGGGATCCTGGTTCAGATGGAAGTCCTGGACTACAAGGACCGCCGGGTCCCCCCGGCCCACCTGGGCCGATGACGTCAGCGCTAATAGTAAGTACATTTTTCTTTGATAATTCTTTTAAAGCATTAACGAATAACTCTGAATTTTGTTGACTCTTGTTTGTGTAGTAGAATTTAGGGAGAGATTAATTACATCGTTATCTAAATAAATTTGCTTTGGTTGGATAGATTTTTTTCTCGTTAAATAAAACTGAAATCTGCTGTGATCTCATCAAAATAACTATAAAGGCGTTAATTAAGAGTCTGCCAACAATCTACAAATTTTTGGTAGATTATCCTTTTTGCCTTTTATAGATTAAATATTTAAATTAAAACATAATATGCTGTTCTATTTGGTGAACTTCATAACTCATAGAAATTAAACGACAAAATTAAAGCATAATAAATTATCCTAAAACACTCCATAAGAAGATATACATTTTACTAGATGACGAATTAGTAAATATTTTGATATTAGTTCCAAAAGCCCAAAAAAATAATGTAGAAATCTGAACGTCAACACTGTGAACAGTCAAATCAGAATATTAAGACAAATATTTCAAGTCGCATAGTTCAAAAACGGTAAGCAAAAACACAAATTACCCTGACTTCAATAAATAAAACACTCGGCACGATGGAATAATACAAATTAAATTATCTCCATCAATTACTTAGCACTAGATTCAAAGGTTTCATTCTATTTACCTAGACTGGAACAGGTACAAATGACTGCAGCGAACTATCCAGCAAGTTGCGTGCTAAATGCAGACAGACTTCACCCACAGAAATTAGTTCTAACTGACCTATGAGCTATGCTTCTAGCGAGTTTCTTACTTATTATAATAAATTTGATTTAAAATAGAAGTGTTTCTCGTAACAAGAACGGTCCACAGTTTTTACTAAAGTAGGGTATTAAAAGAAAAAGTGGCAACGTGTTTGGCTTGCTAATTTACTTGTAGTGGGAGTGGTTTTACTATGGTAGTTTAGATTATATTCCAAAGCATTAGGTTTCAGTCTTATGTGGACGATTTTGTTGTCTCTCGATCAAAATGTATCGTGACCTTTATCCATGCCATTGCTTTGAATAACCATCTTTATTCCCATTTAGATTCTTATGTTTGCTGTCGTAAAAGATGATAGGAATAGAAAATCTATAGAAGCTAAGTCTTTATATAACAAGGTTCGTTATAACTTTATTTAGACCAGAAGGCTTAATAATTTAAGCAAAAGTTTTAATACCAACCAAAAATAGACCTTTCCACTTTAGCATACTGCTCTTATTTAAATATGAAACACCAAGACAGATTCTTGAGTTTGTAATCAGGATCTATTACGATTGTATACTTCGATATGTCCCCGTCTCTTTCTCGCACTTGCAGTTTGACAGATGTGCGACAGTGATAGAAATAACACCTAATCAAACTACGAGCTAAGTTATGATTCTCAGCAGAGTATTAGTATCCCCAAAGCACAACACTGCGAACATGTAAATATAATCCGGCCATCTATCAGTGTATGTGCTTCTCATATATCAACTTCAAGTCTGATATGTAATTAGAACCTCCCGAATCTTCGATAAGTTATTGTTGTTCGGGCTCAAGATACTCATGTATCGAGAAACTTGGTTGGTATTAGGAGGGATAGTAAACATGAAGTTGGTTAATTTGATATAATTTTGGCCTTGGTCCCATTATTATATCAATGCTTGGTCCGAATAAAGCCTTGATCTTTTTATGGAACAGGAAAATTAAAAAGTTTTTCAACAACAACAAATTGTGTATTTTTAGAAAATAGTATTTAACTGTGTGGTACGTAATGAATGAAACTAGAAATTACGGCAATAATGAGTGGTGAATTACTTTCAAAATTGTTTGGGAAGCTTTCTTTGGTGTCACCATTTGCTACATGTTACACAAATCTTTTTGCACTCAAATGACTTTGACAATTATACGGGGATCCTGATAAAAAAATTGCGCACGGAAAAAGTGAACTAAAATATCCTTGGACAGTAAAAAAATATATTTATACACAGAAATTAATACAAACCATCTTCTTAAATTTAAGTTCATCTAAGTTGTACGAACATCCAGCTACCCACAACTATAAGACTTTGACATCCCACCACAAGAAGGCGTCACCAACAATTCGTTAATGCAACGTTTGTTAAATACATTCCTAATCACCATGTCTTACGCAGGAATCAACAGGATTATACGGGTCAAGTAATCCAGGGATTCTCGGACCAACTGGCGAGAGGGGCCCAATGGGAATGCCGGGTCCTCAAGGAGAAAGAGGATATCAAGGGAATAAAGGCGAGAGAGGATTACATGGCCCTAAGGGTGACAAAGGCGAAAGGGTGGGTGTTATCCAAATATGATACTGTGAGCTTGATGTTGATTCACACGTAACGATATGTTTTGAGGTGTCTAAACGAAATTTAGTTTAGAATTTTAACAATAGGATGGTTATGGATGGATCAACAATCTGCTTTTTCTTTGTGTGTTCGCCATTATACAATTTTTATCCAACTGTGACGGAGCCCAGAAGTGGATGATTTTCTTAGTTGCTATGTGTGATGTCAACATTACCTTTAAATCATAAATAAACCATTAGGTACGCAAACCAAAATATTGCATGACCTATAAAAGGCAAAAAACGAACATACGAAAACAGCATAAAAAATAATATTAGTTTTTAAACGGTTTTCAGAAGAACTCGTAATAGTGAAACCAATTAAACGTATTTTGAATATTACATTCGTTTATACAAATGTAATAAATAATAATATTTATTTAGCTTGTTAATATTATAATCATTTCATTGGCTACCTATTGAAATGAGTATTGAGTTAAATAAGCAAAATAAATTCGTAGGATAATTTTTGCAACAGTTCATATTTTGCGCAATCAGATTATTTTGCACCGGTTTATAATAACTGGATTAATACAGCTTATTGACAAATAGATGATTAATGAATTGTCAATATAATGTACCACTGTAATAGACTATAATATTAAAATTATTTAAGTTGTTGTACCTACTAAAAACTTGAGAAAATCTGTACGAGTGGGTAAGTTCAGTCAAAGCAGACGCCATAGTTTATTTTGAGAGTTACTTCGACGTTCAGAAACTAGAAAAATAGGTTATTAGTCTAGCTAAACTTGGCCTGACTATCAATCACAAGTTCTGCGGTTTACACAAAACTGTGAATGCTCGAATAAGTCTGATATTTATGTCAAACAAAACCACCTGAGCTCGCGAACTTACTGAAACGAAATATAGCAAAATTTCCATTTTGTTACCTGCTCAAATGAAATTGTTTTACCTTCTTTGTTCACATGCCATGTCATACCTACTTCTCTAACATTAATTTAACGAAGGGTTCCTTTACAGCATGTTACTAAAGAGAACAACACGAAAACAGCCATAGAAGTTTACGAGTGTAACTAAATCAAAATAAAATCACACGGGCCCCGTCGCCAAATTAGTAGGTATTCGGATAATAAACTTGGGTCTAACGCAATAAGTGACGGTTTGACCCTCGTAACGTTGCGTTATGTTACCTTCGACCCGTGAGCTCATAACTATGTTACAGGGCTATGTTGGCTCGCGAGGGCCACATGGCGCGAAGGGAGAGCGGGGACTGCCCGGCCGCGATGGAACACCCGGCTTGCCAGGCCCGCACGGACGCCCCGCAGAAAAAGGGGAAAAAGGTACAAACTAACTCAACCATCAAATTTTATGTTACTCTATGACCCATATTTATACTCGGGTAAAGCGTTCGCGAGATTTTTAGGGGCTTATAGTAACGATTTGGAAAATCTTTATTTCTTCGCGCAGTGAACCCTTTGGATTGGTTTTCGAGTGCTTGCACGCAGTTTATTTATTATTGCTGTTACTTTTTACGATCGTCTTGAGAGTTTTGTTTTATTTCTGTATCGGATGTTTTGGCGGTATTATTTTTTTGGGTTGTCCGTAAAGTTAACATATTGAAATAAATGTTTGGGAAATCGGACAGGTGTATTTTATGGGGTCCATTTGTATAAATTGAAACATTCACAGAAAGGGAAGCATTATACGTACCGTCCTATTTGAATTTCATTTCTTCCTCAAAAGTTTTCTCTTGGCAACAATTTCTTCTGAAAAAGTTACGTCTCAATTTATTTGCAAATCCCCAAATGTTTTTCATTTCCCTGAAGCAACGTTTTTGGTTTACATTAACTGATACGTTATATTTAATACATCGTAGGTACTCAAGGCCTGCCCGGCCCCCCAGGACCAGCTGTTCCAGTTATATCTGAAAACGCTATATCTACTGACGTCACAAGAACTGGTAAGTATTGCAATTTTTTGTGCCATGAGTGTTATGTTTTTTTTTTGTGTTGTAAAAACCTTTGTTCAGACCTCAGTAGGTACCGCAAAAATGCATTTAAAACACTACTAACAGAAATAGAATGATGTTTAAACATGATTCTATTTCTGTGAGTCGTGTTTTAAATTCTTTGAATTCTAATTTAAATTCGAACATCTTTTTAGGTATGTAGGAAATTCTGCCAATCAATTCTCATTTTAAGTATATAGTTAGATAATTATGATATTTTTCCTTAATTAAGGAAAATCGAGATAGCCTTACAGCAGTTATATCAATATTAAAACACTCAGTCAATTATCATTGTAATTATAGATAGTAAAATATATGTTAATGTAATTAAACTTCATACATAACATACTCCATACCTACTTGGGGAATTCCATTGAACCCATTAAAATTAATTTTGAATAATTCCATACCTTCAGTTTTACCTTCACTAGATACCTGAAAAATCAATTAGTTGATTATATTATTTTATGAAAGACATACCTCTATGAGTTTTACGAATTAAACAAATAATTATTGTTTGTTATTTCATTGATCATAACTATAAATTTCAATATTGTAGTAGTTTTGTAATAGTAGTTTATGCGACTGTGCATAATGAAGGGCATTACAACACAAGTGTGGGTTTAAGAAACGAGCCGAAGGCGAGTTTCTTAATAGCATCACACGAGTGTTGTAATGCCTAATTATGTATAGTTGCATACACTAATTTATCTACCCGAATATCATAAGGGCTCTATGATGGGTTCAGGAACCATAGGGAAATGACCAGCATTGTTACCAGTGTAATGCATTAAAAAAATAAACAGGTTATTAGTTGCATTCGTCGCTGCATTTACGATATCTGGCGGAGTGTTCATGTTAATTTCTGAGTCACTATCACTCATTTTCGACAGAAATAAAGAATTAACAGAAAATTTGTCTACTCAATGAAAGGGAATAAAAAGCTAACGAACAAATGACAGCTCGAAATGGCGGCGTTTAAAAGAATACAAATAAAAAACAAAAACATGCCTAAGGCGCGGCCAACTAGTTCCGCGCGCACTAAGCACACTCACTTGAATTTGACACCTGTTCCAAATTTAAAACTCATAACCTACTGTTTTCAGTAGGTTATGAGCTCATTACAGTTCTGTTAATTTCTGCTGGTTGGTAATGCTGGTCATTGCCTATGGTTTTTGAACGCATTAAAGAGGGTTTATGATATTTGGGTAGATAAAAGTATAATTCAAAACAATACATTTTTGAGTTTTCCAAACTTTTTGTCTAGGTCATCTTCTACTTCACTTCCGCTTCTACAGGTTCAAAATTATATAATAGTTTGATTGAATAGGTACTTTGATTCATAACGATTTACCAAATCGATGTGTCAATATAGTTTATGAACAAGTATAGTCAACCAAAAAGTAGACATTGTTTGACAGTCGTATCATTTGTTTACTTGTGTAATTTGTCCTCTATGTTTTTACATCAGTTTACGTGAATTTGTCCTTGGCCCCGCCTACATGTCTACCTAACTCGTGTAAGAATTTGTTACCGTACCTGTGTTTACATTCAAATGTTTGTTTACCCTTGCTGAAGATTTTTTTGTTATGAATCTTTATTTATGTTATACAACTATCACTATCACTACATAGTATAAAACAAAGTCGCTTTCTCTATCCGTCTGTATGCTTAAATCTTTAAAACTACGCAATGGATTTTGATGCGGTTTCAAGCGGAAGGTTTTAGTATATTGTAGTACACGTGCGAAGCCGGGGCGGGTCACTAGTACTATTATATAAACTAAACTTAGTCAATTGTATTGCTTACGTTACTTGAAGTATTTATCATCATCAGCATAATAAAAATTATAATGTTCCCACTGCAGGGACTCAGCCCTCCTTTCCAGGAGAGGGATGGGCATATAATATTATTATAATCCGCCACGCGGGCCCAGTGCGGGTTGGTCACGTGTCTTCGATTTTTTTGGTTTCAAGACATCTCCTCGCGATGTTTTTCTTTTCCGTTTTGAGAGTGCTGCGGTGATCATATAAATTACTCAGAGTAATGCGCCTGCTTGGGTTTGAACCCACGACTTACTGTTCGTACGTCGGGTCCACCACCACTGGGGTACCGTTGCAGTCTTTAATCCATACTGTTAATTTGCGTCATTCTACCTCTAGGCAAAGGTCTTACGACTTTTGTTCTTGTTTATCATCACGATCAGCAACATGTCTATTATTAAAACAATTGTCAGCTGCTCAATGATACCAAAGCAATTACAACGTAATTTTATGAAAAACAAGGTCTAAAATTCTAAAAATATTTTCTACCAGCTGTCCCACTCCGGAAACTGTTCACTTGTGTCCGCTTAAACTAATTAATAGCTAACACGGCACCAGACAATTATCAATCAATCTATCAACTGATTAGATCTGCTAAGTTAATTAATTATTGGACAGGCCTTGTGAACAGTACCTATGTGTAACTATTTCGGGTGGGTATCGTGGCTATAATAGGAAGGAGTACGTGCGTCAAAAAGCTGTTCAAAAGGAAATAGCATCATCAGCCATAGGTACGGCAAGCCATAGAATGCCATAAAAAGAAAAATAAAATTGGCGAAATAACTGCCACACGGGTTAGGTTAAAGTTAAGCCGCACTTGCCTAGGTTGGTCTGTGGATGGGTGACCACCCTTGGCCAGTTTCCTCCGTGCCTAGGAAAGCACGTTAAGCTGTTGGTCCCAGCTACCATATAGATCTTTGGCAGTCGTTACAGGTAGTCAGTGACCTGAAAGTTTGACAAGCAGTCATACTAAAGGGTATCGTATTACCCAATAATAACTGGGTTGTGGAGGGCAGTCGCGTTTAGTTTTAAAAGCCATTGTACTAACACCAAACTCTTTGAACGTTGTAATTTTCATTTCCCTCCAGTATCGTAAAAGGTAGAAAGGATCTAGTTTAATTAGAAGTAACGTTTTAACTTTACTTATAGCTAAACGAAAATTAACCAGCACTTTGTTTTAAGCGAAATAAGGTTCTATACAGATTACAACATCAAAATGTTTATTTACCTACTGTTATTGAAAGGGCATTGTTCGATCTTAAAGAGTATCCGTGGAGTTTTTTTAACTAATTCTTCACCACAGAGATCTAGGTACGTCTTCTTTTTTTTGGGGGTTTGGGAAGTGTCAGACTTCGACTGACTAAAAACCACCCATGTTCCTTCTTAGCCCTTTCTGCCCCGGACGCGGTATCGCTTTCGAACAACCCGCAGCCACGACGGGTAGAGATCTACGTCTTGAAATGGCATTGTAATTATTATTGTGACTGTAGTCTCGATTTCTTTGTTTTTAAACGGTTTTATTTAGCTCACCCCGTTTGTTTTATTCTTGGATCAAATTTAGTAATTCAAATTTCACCCTCTTCCTGTCAACCGATTAATCTGAAATTTTGTATACACTTTGGATTTTGGTGACAATACAATTATGTTTATTCATTATCATTATAAATTCAAGATGGCCGCCGCTACAAAATGGCGGATAATTTATGTTTTATTAATCCCATCAATATGGGTATCAAATGAAAGGGCTCAACAAGCAGAATACAATATACTATATAAAATTAAAATCCAAGATGGCGGCTAAAAACTAGAAAATAAAAATAGGTAAAAAAACTTTTTAAGTTAAACGGTTTTATGTTAAACATACATTGCAATGTTTAAGATAAATGTACTAAAAACCAAAAAATAATAAAATAGATACAGTCGTGGGAAAAAACCGTGGGGCACGTCAATTGTAATTTCCGCAGCACGACAGTTCCGAATTGACGTGCCCCACGGTTTTTTCCCACGACTGTATCTATTTTATTATTTTTTGGTTTTTAGTACATTTATCTTAAACATTGCAATGTATGTTTAACATAAAACCGTTTAACTTAAAAAGTTTTTTTACCTATTTTTATTTTCTAGTTTTTAGCCGCCATCTTGGATTTTAATTTTATATAGTATATTGTATTCTGCTTGTTGAGCCCTTTCATTTGATACCCATATTGATGGGATTAATAAAACATAAATTATCCGCCATTTTGTAGCGGCGGCCACCGTAAAACCGTTTAACTTAAAAAGTTTTTTTACCTATTTTTCTGTCATTAAAAAAAACTTTACAAAAAATAAAACCGACTTTTAAAAAATAAAAACAAAAAAGTGCAAAATAAACTTTAGAAGAAAAATCAGTTTCTGAAGTCGGTGACTTTTGTTTGTTTGATTTCATTTTTTTGCCACCGACTTCAGAAACTGATTTTTCTTCTAAAGTTTATTTTGCACTTTTTTGTTTTTTTTTTTTAAAGTCGCTTTTATTTTTTGTTTAAAAGTTTTTATTTTTCACTTTTTAGTGGTTCACATGTTCATGGGTCAATGTGGACAATGTAGTTTTTTTTTGAGATTTGTTGATTTTTCAAAAACCGCTTGTCCGATTTCGATAAAAAAATTATGGGGCCATTTCGGAAGTAGGTATACCTTTTCAACAAAAAAATTATTTTTCAAATCGGTTAGCAAGTGACAGAGTTATGTCCGAACAAACATAAAAAAACTTTTTAACAAAAAATAAAACCGACTTCAAAAAAAAACACAAAAAAGAGATAAATAAACTTTAGAAGAAAAACCAGTCTCTGAAGTCGGTGACTTTTGTTTGTTTGATTTCGTTTTTTTGCCACCGACTTCAGAGACTGGTTTTTCTTCTAAAGTTTATTTATCTCTTTTTTGTGTTTTTTTTTGAAGTCGGTTTTATTTTTTGTTAAAAAGTTTTTATTTTTCACTTTTTAGTGGTTCACATGTTCATGGGTCAATGTGGACAATGTAGTTTTTTTTTTGAGTTTTGTTGATTTTTCAAAAACCGCTTGTCCGATTTCGAAAAAAAAAATATGGGACCATTTCGGAAGTATACCCTTTCCAACAAAGAAAGAATTTTTCAAATCGGTTAGCAAGTGACGGAGTTATGCCCGAATAAACATAAAAAAAAAAAAAAAATACAAACATCCGAATTGAGAACCTCCTTCTTTTTTAGAAGTCGGTTAAAAATTGAGAACCTCATTCTTTTTTTAGAAGTCGGTTAAAAATGCCTGTAATTGTCATTTTAGTATAAATACTTTGAGTATAATTGAGTCGGAAACAGATTTTTGTATCTCAAAAGCCTTTTTAAATTCATTAGTTAAACGTTGAACCAAATGCAATTAATTGATAACGTAACGTTATAATGAGCTCGGTCTACACTATCCCGGGATAAGCTAATCTATTACCATCGTTAGTCATTAATCATCTTCGTGAGAGACCATCAGTTTATACTGAATGGCTGGATATTAGCTCATCTATAACATCGGTTGGTCCGTTTCTATCTGCTAGATCTAAAGGAGCTTAGGATAAGACTTAGTATTGAATGGAGATATAATAAGGTTGGAAATGTTTGATGGCGGTTATGGGAGTGACATTTGAAAACAAAATGTTTTAAGACGAAATATTTGAAACGATATTTGCACAGTTATATTTTAGGATGATGAAAATGTTGTAAGGAAAGTTTTGAATATGAATACTGTAGAGGGGAGGGCCAAAGATAGGACGGATAGACTGTGTTGAATATTATATACGATTAGTAAGTGGGCTATACTACGGTGATAACGACTACCTAATAGGGAGGTGTATGGAAGATGACATAGATCAGGACAAGATGGTGCTGATTTAAACTTTTTTTAAATGAAATGAAAATGCTTCAAAAATATTCAAAAATATTGAAATAAAGACAGGAAAAATCTGTTTTAAGGTGATTTAAAAAAAGCAATAAAGAAGTATGCATGTTGAGCGAGCCAATAAAGTCCATTTTAACAGTGGTTTTGACCCACAGAGTGAATAATCTCTTCATAATGCCTTCAACGCCATCGTCCCTTGACCCTTATGTTGAGCGAATGTCTTCCCTGATATTTTACGATATTTGGAATGGGAATTGCTTTCCAAGGGGTATTGTGTTACCCAGTGTTCCATGCCTCGAATGTTGACTTTAAGACATGGGTCCTCAGCTGTTACTTGTAGATTTTTGACAGTCGCGACGGGTATTCTAGAACTTAAATATCTTATCACTGGTTTTACCAAGGGGTATCGTTTTGTAGAGTAACTGAGTACTGCGAATATCCTGATTTTCAACTTTAAATAGTCTGACTGGAAGCTTGTTCTTACGTAACTGACTAGAAATGGCTAGATGGTAGGCTGATGATGATAGCATGGGAAGAGTACACTAAGTTATTAAACACCACGTCGGGGCCGCGGATTTTGTACTAGATGACGTGGCCTCGGCGCAAGGGCAAAGAAGGAACATGGGTTCGGATTTTAGTCAGTAGAAGTCCGACAGTCCCCTTCGCTCTGCCCAAGAGCGGGGAGGAGGGGGGGGTGTCATTTGATGATTTTCCACCCACCAAAAAAAAAATGTATTAAACACTGCCACTAAACCAAACTTGTCAAAAAATTCTTCTCACAAAATTAATAAAACCTTTAGAAATTGTAATCACACACAAAATTAGAGAACCAAAACTAGAGCAAGACAAAGCTGCGGTCTGAGCACTACAGTTTTAATTAACATAAATAGTGTTTGCTGTCTTTCGTGGACTGACGCAATTGGTTTCTAGTGAATACAGAATGAATTAAAACAGGGCGTGACAATCGTTTGCTGTGTTGTGGAAATAGCTTGAGTCTACGAATGCTCGTAGCAACAATACTGAAAAGCGAACTGCGACCTTGTGAAATGGCGATAGATTTTATTTTAAGGAGAACTAGATTTCAAGTTGTTGCTGGAATACTGTCTAATAAAACTATTGTCATTGTCACGCTATGTGATGGGTTTTCATTGTTTTGGTTTATCAATGAAATTCTAATAAAATAGGTCCATTTGAATTTGTATGAAACTGTGTTAAACTTAGAGTAGGTACCACAAATCGCAGTGATGAAATGATTTTTGACACGACAAATCCTTTTGTGGTTAGGGCTGGGGTTTATGTCAGACTTCTCCCTACAATTATAACTGGTATGGCTTTTACTCACTAAAATTATCACCTACGGCTACACGCCTACTACGACTCACGTCTGGTGTGAACTCAGCCTTACCCATAATTATTTAAAACAAACGATATTTCACCCCATCGTAACTTCGTACGAAGGCCACGAAAAATAATTACTGTTGAAACTTGAAAACTCATACAAGTAGACAAAACGCTCAAACATTAATTTCTAAGTCACTAATTAAGTTCCCTTCTAATGGAGCGTTTCAAGGAGCGACTTTGAGAGAGAATTTAGAAGGAACAGCTTTTACTGAGTACATAAAGTCTCAGATTATTTGACAGTAGAGATGAAAGAGTAGACATTAAAACATTGCAGAATTATGGTATGACATAGAACATTCTCGTACGACATGATTGACTGGCCTGTTCTGCCGTCGTACGGGAGAGGGGCACAACTAGCATTTTGGTAAAATTGAGATAATTGGGATTAAAGTTTTTACCATATTCTGCTTCATAGTGTGGAAATGTATTGCTTAAAAGAAAAAAAAATACTGATGATATATGAGTGAAGGTTAGTACTATTTTTTTTTTACTTTTTAGTTTTTATATATAAGTAGTTATTAAATAAATTCAAATTATTCCTTTCAACTTAAAAAAAAAATACTTGAAAAATACCACTTACTACAAAGAAAAGGCATAAATAACCAAATGTGACCTTTCTTTTTAATATTGCAGCAAATTTGTTATTGAGTCTAAAATAATGGGCACATTTTGTCTAATTGCGCCTTTATAATGTAAATTGACATAAGGTTTTCTATAAAAAAAAAAAACAAATAATCATGTGAAGAAAGGTTAATAATCTATATAATAAAACATATCCTTTATTAAGCTACTCTATTAGAGCTTATTCTAATTATAATATTGTTCGTTTACAGGAAATAGCTTATAAAGCCCCGTAATTTATTTTTATTTTTTTATTATTTTGTCTTGCCCTAAGGGCAGAGATGAGGTCGACGATGGAACGAGCTCACCCAGAAGAAGCCTGTTTACTCGCGACAATAGATTGGGGTTATATGAACTTGGGAAAACCGACGCAGGTGGAACACACAGGTCGCATGCGCTTAATAAAAGAATTAGCAAAGTGCTTTGTTCGAATGTGTGGAACATCGACAAGGTATGGGTGATAACTTGCAGTACGTCTAGTCTCCCGATGGAAGAAGGATGGTGGAAGCTCCTGCGCACACTCTCCGAAGTACAGTCTGTAGAAGACCGACAGACATGCAACTTTGCGGCGGGGCTATGTAGCTTGGCAAACAGCTTATCGTTGCCAATTAGCCTCCTGGCTCTGCGCTCTACAGAGTCAAGTGTGGCAAGTTGGTATTTGGCTGAGCCATCCCAAAGGGGACAGCAATACTCCATGCATACCGGACTTGAGCTTTATGTAATACTGAAAGCTGTGTTGAAGTACCGCTCAACCTTATTTAGGATACCCAGCTTTTTTGCCGCAGTTTGAGCTTTCGACTCAATGTAGGCGCCGAAGTTCAGCTGAAGAAGCTCGAGACTGTCGGTAACTTGTACAGACATACTCCGGAAAGTAGGGGCCAGATTAAATGGACTCCTTTTGGCGGTGAATAGACACAATTGCGTTTAGGTGGCGTTGAAATCAACCAGATTCTCGTTACCCCACTTGGAGACAAGACTTAAGGCTGAATTCGTTCGCTCTACCATGGCCTCTCTCAATGAACGTAGTTCATCGCTTTTGCGCTGGTTGTATAACTCTCCAGGACAGTGCTGTCATCTGTGTACCCAACAATGCCAGGAACAAGGAGGTCATTGATGTGCAGCAGGAAAAGTGTCGCGGAGAGAACAGACCCCTGAGGAACTCAATAGCATCAATAGCCATAAGGACAAGCGTAGAGTCACTTCGACGTCGCAGGCACAACTGGCGCGTTTCAATCAAACCCTGCCTTTTTTCTCCTAACCCCTAATCCTAAATAATTTAAAGAAAAGGCACAACTGGTTATTTATGCCTTTTATACGTAAATTAATTGAGACATGCATGGATCATTAATTAAGTAGACAGGGCACATTTGGGCATTTGAGCCTTTTCTTTATGTTATGTTGGTTCTTTATGTTAAGTGTGCCTTTTCAAAGTAGATTTTAGTTAAAATCTGTATGAAGTAATAGTCACATCTACGTATTTGTGCCTTTTCAATATAATGGTAAATAAATGTGCCTTTTCGTTCTATAAAACATGAATATGAGTGTAATTTGTGCCTTTTGAGCCTACTGTATCTCCGAATTCCTTGATGAGAAAATTCTACGAAAAATTGAGCAGATGCGCCTTTTTTTTCTGATTCCAAATATGTATATAACTCATTTTTTGTCAAAATGTTAGTTGTGCCCCTTTTTCTTACGACGGCAGTGTTGGTCTAGTGGTTAGTGACCCTATCTGCTATGCCGGAGGTCGTGGGTTCGATTCCCACCCAGGACAAATGTTTGTGTGATGAGCACGATCATTTGTTCTGTGTCTGGGTGTAATTTATCTATAATATGTATGTATTTAGAAATATATAAGTATGTTTATCAGTTGTCTAGTACCCATAACACAAGCTCTGCTTAGCTTGGGACTAGATGGCGTTGTGTGATAGTTGTGGAATATTATATAAAAAAAAAAAAATGATACCTTCCATTATGTTATTGTAGTTATACGTAGAGAACAATTAAGCCGTCACAAAATTATAAAAAAGACCAATAGAGTTTTTATGGGATATAGTAGTTAATTAACGACAGCCGCACGGGTCGACCTTTATTGTGTTTTGCACCTGGTTAGACAGGAAGCCGTCCCCAACATAGTTGGGAAAAGGTTGGGCAGATGATGTATGCTATACAGTCGATGCCGGGTGTCAGTTATGACTCTTTGCCTTTGAGCTGACCTAGCGTTATGATGAGTTTCAATATAAAATACACCAGCTACATACTGGTTTAATTACCACTGGCATACAGGATATTGTAGAATACAAATACTTAATAATAATAATATGTACCATCCGAGCACGGTGTTAACTCAAATTATAACCTGCCTTCATAAGTCATAACATAAGCTCCAGTTTCGTGTATTTCGTTACACACGGAAAATAAATCAAATAATATTTTCACAGAAGCGGCGTTACTGAAAGGCGGAAAAGGTGACACTGGGGAAAAGGGAGACAAGGTAATTACAACACCAAATAAAAACGGCATTTTGGAAAAAAAAATGTACTTAGAAACAGTAAAAGTTCTTCTCAGAAATCACCTAAGTCCCTAATATACAATGTATATTAATTAGGAATTGTAATACAATTTACTTATTTGTCTTGTGTAGTAGTCTACAATCAAATGTACGAACCCAATAAAGGTATTATTTAGTACAAATCTTCAAACAAGGTTTGTTTCTCCATTGTTATATACCATTTGTTAATGATTTTCAAACTTACTACACAATACTGAAATACCTTGTAATTAAAAGAAAAACCTTTTCCAAACCCACGCAAAACACAAATTATTTATTAGACTATAAAATATGCTAAAAACATCGCCGAACAAGGAAAAAAAGTTATTAAACGCGCCGATACCAAATACTAAAGTTCAATACTTTATTTAGGGTGAAAAGGGCCTACGAGGTATGGAAGGTCCCCAAGGCTTTCCGGGCACTGACGGCAAGCCGGGTGAACGCGGGGATATTGGACCATCCGGCTTACCTGGCACGCAGGGTCCAACGGGCCTAAATGGACCAAAGGGAGACAAAGGTGATGCTGGCCCACCTGGACCTGTCGCAATATCAAGAGATGAAGCGTTAGTGTTGACAAAGGTGAGAAATTAAACATGTGTTATACGATTTCACATTGTTTTACCAACTTTGAATTAATTTTAAATGAAAAAGTCAGTCCATTTTGTTAGCATTAACAAAGTTCAGCCATACATTCTCAGACTCAGAATGATTCTGTTTCGCCATGACTTCGTAAATTGTTTTAAATAATAATTCACACAGTATATAATTACTATAGATACTGCTGTCCCGGGTCTGGGTATTTGTGTATATGAATTTTATGGTTTGTAAACGCACCCACGATCGAGGAGAAATTCCTAGTGTGGCAAACAGTAAAAAATATTAAAGTTGGTAGGATAGTCGTCTATAGACTATCCAAGTCGAGCTGGAGTTTCAAGGTATCAAAATTTTTGTTAATCAGGGTGACAAAGGCGATACAGGGCCAAGAGGTAAACGTGGGCATCCCGGCCCCCCTGGACCTAGAGGCCCACCAGGCGTACCCGGGCCACCAGGGACTCCGGGTAATAATGGAATATCCGGTGATATAGGACTACCCGGATGGACGGTGAGCAACTTTTTTTATTATGTACTTTTAAAAAAGGTTTTTAAGAACAAAATCCATTCAGAGTTAAAGGAGTTTATCAGAATTCGAAAAAGGTCTGTCGAAATTTTTGAGCTGCAGCTTTACGATTTACTGTTTCAAAAAGAATTGTAAAAATGGGCTCGGCTCGGATATTACTTAATGAAAATACCAGGAATACGAAAACAAAATCATTTATGAAAAACTTTAACTTTCATTTATCGACACGCTCCAGTTCCTATAGCAGCGAAAAAGATTTTACGAATTCCCGTTAAATACAATTTCCGAATCCCACCCTATTTTCGCAAAAACATCTTCAAGTAAGTACCTATGGTCCAACGATCATATTAAATTCTCCTCTGTCCTACATTCCGGATAAACCATAATTACAGTTATACATTTGACAGGGCCCGCCCGGTGCCGTCGGGCAGCCGGGTGCTCCCGGGCCGAAAGGGGAAAAAGGAGATCCTGGCGGGACCCCACTTGACTTAGAAAAGGTAATGCCATATACCAGGTTAATTGGACGGCTGAATATGTATGTTTTTCCTTTCCACTTTTCCTTTATGAAGAGTGGTACTCCGAGTGATACAAACTGAAGTGGTGTATTTGTACGAAATGCTTTCAACGAATCGAATTAGCTTTAGTATTTTTCATTAAAATGTTTCTAAGTTTCGATAAAATCGATTTTAGTTGTGACCCCTTTTAGAAATCTAACGTCAGAACTAAAAAAGGATAAACTTGAAATTTTGCAGTCAAAGGTTTTACTATATTAGAAAAAAACTATCTCACCTCTATGTTGATTACACAGTTTCTTTTGCCGATATCCTATTCGCTATTCCGTAGGGGAAACCCAAATCAAAAAAGTCTGACCCAAAAACAACATAGGGGCTAGAATATGCAGTGTAAACGGCGCCCGCATGCGGCCAACAATCCGCTTTTGTTCCGTATTGACCAATACGAACTTTTGGCTTTTGGTACGTAGGTATATCCGTAGCCAATCGGTCCTTTTACAGTGGATGACAAAAATGGATATATCGTATTATGTCCGTAGGTGGAGGCCTTAAATTCGTTTAAGGCCACCACAGGATTGTACGGTTCAGCGGTAATTCAACCTTATCGAGTTACACTTCTATAGACAATAATCGTATTCAGTATTTTGGTGTCTGTAGATGAAATCATCACATAAAACCAGTTTTAGCTGAATATCTAAAACTCTCAGTAATTGAAAACCCAGTTGTATCTAACCTCTAAGACGGTCAAACGATGAGGCAGCTAGTAAACGCTTTTATATTTCCACTTTACTAAAAGCGGAACGAACCACGAGAAGCTTTTTAATCTTTTCCAAACATCCAAGGAAACACCGAAGTTGAGAAAACAAAACAGAAAAATATCTAAAAAGATTCTCTCCAAGTTTCTCCATGATTCTTTGAATTGCATTTTTGCGTTGCGCATACTGTTGAAACTTAAGTATAAGCAAATTGAAATAGTTTTCAAAAAGAAAGGGTGATGGACAAATTTTTATAAAATCTGAAAATCTGTTTCAACAGAATTAAAATATGTATATTATTATCTCAAATAGTAGTTTATAATGAAAATGTCACTTCGTAGTACTTACTATACTTCAAACACCAAGTACCTAAGTCGCCGGAAAAAGAAAATAGAGGCACCTTTTCATGTACCTATTTAAAAGTCTTTAGTCCATTCTTGGACTAAACTTCTAGCTTTGTACTGTGCGCGGCTTTAGAAAAATGTTTACAACATGATATACTTTGAAAGCGAAATAATGACTGTTTTATATAAATACAGGATATTCCAACATTTTCATTTGTCTGTATTTCTGGTCTCCGGTGACTTTGGTACTTGTCACAGTAGTATAAATTTTAGTACTAAGATATATATTTTACGCCTTTGAGTGAAATGGTCACTTATGGGCGTAAGATGAAAGCTGTGCAAGAATAAGAAAGCAACAAAATTGTGTAAATCAAGGTGAAAGGCGAGAAAGGCGATCGGGGATACGACGGTGCGCCAGGTCCAGCTGGCAAAGATGGGCCAAGAGGTCCGCCCGGACCCCCGGGGAGTCCTGCTTCTAACATCCAATACATGACAGTACCGGGGCCACCAGGACCCCCGGGCCCGCCGGGTCCCCCGGGGGTTTATCCCAACGAAGTGCCAGATACACTGACCGATAGCCCCGGGATTAATCGGCTTGAGCCAAGCGGAGGTGAGTAATAGTGTAACTTTATGATAAAGTGCGAAAAATGTTTTGGCTTGGATATATTTGTAGTTCTTTTCTAAAAGATAGTAGAAGGAAAATGTACCTACACACAATACTCATACTCTTCTCCGACGGGGATAAGCTATGTTTCTTACATACTCCTTTTGCCTCGTCCACATTCATAATTATATCTCATTACAAAAATGTACCTACAGTCTAGTATTTTTTATCTCCGTCACTTTAAAATTATTTCCTTTTCCAAGTCCAGGACACATAAAGCTTATCATATGATATTAAATACAAACAGCCGTTAAAACGTATGTTAGTTGTGCCCTTACTAGTTTAAAGATAAAAGTGTCGTGTCCGTCTATTTTTTTTTCAAATGGAGTGCATTTAAAAAATAACAATTTACCGTACCTACGTACATAAAAATTATTCTGTATTTTCAACAGGAAAACAACGCGATCCTCTACAAATTTTAAGAAACTTGAACCATCTGGTACAATACCGCCAGGAGCCATACGGTACGCAATAGTTTTTCTCAAACACTTTTACCGAGAACTAAGTCAGGATTGTTTTTCTTATACAGTAGAAACTTTGAAACTCGCTGAGTTGAAAAATTCCTATTTACATTTTAATGTTGCAAAAAATTGGTTCAAACTTTAGCACAGTCAAGCACTGTTACGGTGAAGATAGTTTATGAAATAAAATGGTTCTTTGCAGCATACCGCGATCCTTTGGATCCTCTTGGAGATAATGGTGATTTCGATGATGATGAAGATGGAAGGGCTATTGTTGGGACTATACTGTTCAAGACTACAGATTCTTTGATTCGGGTAAGTTGTGTTTTATCTGTGAACATTTACACGATCTGTAATGACTTGGGCAACTTATGCGGGAACAGTTCTAAACACTGTAGATGATTATCCAGATAGGTACTTTGTTGTATCCTAAAATGCATCCAGACGATGCATCCATGCTGTACGAGACATGCGTTGGACATCTTTGTTGACTTTTCAGCGATAAACTACCTACCATAAAACCCCAGGCCGAGGCATGACAAAGGGCTAATAAAGAACATGGGTGAATTTTAGTTACCTTTCGCTCCACCCAGAGCCGGAGGGGTCATTTGACGATTTCCCCTTCGCAATAAATAAAAAAGGCTGAGGAAAAAAGAAATGCATTTTGCAGCGCATGCTTCATACAGCCTGGACGCACCTTAAAACATATTGTCACGGTATTGATCGCCAACTACCAAGAAATAAACGTTGTTTTCTCCGACAGCTCGGAACAAACAGTCCCCTGGGCACTTTGGCGTACGTCATCCAAGAACAAGCGTTACTAGTGCGCGTCAACAACGGCTGGCAGTACGTAGCTGTGAGTAACTTGTTTTACATTTTAAACCTTACCCACATAGGTACTAGTTCTACAATAATTTATCTTATTTTGATTTTTTTACTACTGGTTTTATCATTTAAATGTTTTTTACTTAATATAAGTATGTTTTGATTGAAAGATATAGATGACTTATTTATCATGCCAGATTTTTCTTTTATTAAGTGCCCGTGGCTGAAATATCCATGACCGACCCATAGTCACACTAAACTACCACACCAGTGTGACTACGGATCAGGTTAAATTATCCGTAGTCACACTGGTGTGGTAGTTTAGTGTGACTATGGGTCGGTCACTGAAATATCAGCCAACGACTATTCAATTCCCAATATATTAAAATGATTATTATCGATACTACTACAAGTATGTTAATAATGAATGATTCAAACATCTCCTTCATATAAATGTATTTGTCTAATATCATTTTCAATAGCTCTCGCCTCCAATTGTTATTCAGCCCGCCATACTAAGAACCTACGGGTGCATCGCTCCTATTGAAATCCATAACAATATCCCCCTATCACTATCGTATTGATAGGAGAACAGGCCTGACCGTAGGTATAGCTTCGATAGCCAAAACTTCGTCCGGGTCTTATACAATCTACCTTACCTATAGGTACCTCCATGGGTAGGATTCCATTGTTCGTTTCGAATATAACGGTCTTATAGTTCAATATCGTATCAGTAAGCTGGTTATTGAAATCGGATCTCTATGTAGCTGCTAACAAAAGTTGTTTTGTAACATTGATTGTTATTTTCGCCTATCTGGTAAAGCCTTTGGTTACGTCTCATCATCTGCCTAGCCTTTTCCTTACTATGTTGGGGTTGCTCCAGTGTAAACAGATACAGCTGAATATCAGTATTTACATGGAGCGACTGCTTACCTGACCTCCATAGCCCAATTAGTATTGGGTAATAGGATACCCCTTTGTAAGACTGGTTGTCAAACTTTCAGTGCCCTTTGGCTACATCTAAGTATACAAAGAATAAAATTGAATTTTTTTTTCAATCTTTTAAGCCCATTATTTATGTAAATACATAATTTGTCCATTTGCATTTGCTTTATTAAAATGGGGGTTAATTTCAGTAATTTCTCTGCCAATACAGTGAAGTGGGGTGCGTGGTAGTAGTTAATGTACGGTTGTGGTTAGATAATTTGAAACACCCGGTTTTAACACGACACGTAACTGAAAATGAAATGGAATATGGAATCATTAACAAGCTACAATAATTATGTACTTTACAGTTATTAAACTATTTAAGTAATTGAAACGAAAAATATAATTTAAAATAGGTAATTAAAAACTTATTAAAATATCCTCTGTTGTTCATATTAATAAATAATTAGATTCGAAATTGATTTTGTATTAATTCAGAGAGCGTTAAATTACACACAGATTAATAATAATCTAAACATGGCATCCATCCAGATATTTTGTTTATTGAAACAACGGGCTATTGAATATTCAATCAAAATTGTTTCATAACTTTCGTGCCCCACCCAGCCGACCCCGGTGGCCTGTTCATTTGGATTAAAACATTCCCCGTCATCGACGAAAGAAACTTGATTTCTAAATATTATTACCACGAGATTTCAGACCTTAAATATTCATGAATAATAAAGAAAATTTTCTTTTCCTTACCCTATTGGGAATAAGGAACTCCGCCTTTATTCGGGTCTTGTTATTTGAACGAAACTTATTCCTATTCCCGTTGGATATACATCGGAATGAGTTAACAATTCCACAAATTTCATATTATTTCAATTTTTATCTTAAGGACGGTGAATACAGATCAGAATTAATTGGGGACAACATTAACGATGAGAGTCTTAGTAGTATCTATCTATCGGTATCTACAGATGAAGCTTTCTTATCCATGTTTTGTGACGACTGATTTCTAATGAGACGAAACAAATTTAGTGGAAGTTACTCGTAGAAATGCTATCCGTAAATGTACTTACTACGTACATACGTACTTAATATTATGAAGTGGAAATAATTTATTGTTTGTTTGTTCCAAATAAGCTCCGAAACTTCTGCACCGATTTTATTTTTCACCAATCGAAAGCTTAATTTATTATTAGGAAGTAACTTAATATGCTATTTTTTTAAATTAAATTATCGTGAAACCGCTGGTATTATATAAAAAAGAAATCAGTTTAATTTTATTCTAACTAACATTGAGTAATGAAATATCTTTTGTTTAGATGGGCTCCTTACTGGCTATTCATACGCCTCCAGCAGGAGGTCCAACTCGGACACCTCTGCAGAACATCCTTGAAACTTCCAGCTTAGTTCATCACAAGAATCCAGCTGTAGAAGGACCTGTGGTAAGTTACCTTTATTTAATTAAAGGCCTATATTGTCCCACTGCAAAGCATCGCAAAAAATGGAAAGAAGGGGAGGCCTCCCTTCTCTCTTTCCCCATGCGCGATCCAGTGCGATTATAGGCACATTTACATACTCATTTATTAGTAGAAATTATGTTTTACCGAGGAGTAGGTATTATTTTCTCATTAAATTCGTTTTAACTGTCCAAAACAGTGAATTTGTTTTTTTGGGACTTCGTCAAGCTTCATTGTCTCGGCACTTTTCTGGTGGTCGCCAACTCGCCACTGTGGATTCTGGCTTTCAGGAGTTATAGTGGTTTGAAAATAGTGTTTGAAACTTGTTCTAATGAAACAAGTTTAATAAAAACTCATTTGATTACGTACGGTTCCACTTATACTAAACATAGAAAATGTACATATTATTTTAACTTTCACCAAAAAAAACTTATAAACTTATCTTCCAATATTCTTCTCTTAACATAATATTACTTATATACCTAAATATCACATCACACACTTTACATCCAACACTACACAGTCACACCCACAGGTACCTTTTACATTCTGACTCACTTGGCCCCCTACACCACACAACGTCTACACACACCCTTACACACACGCCTCCACACACACCCTAAAACATAAACATACACACACATGATTACTGTCATTCACAATCTTTTTTTGTTACTTAGGATTAGTTTTCATATTTTATTTTGTGTACAAAATACTGTTTTGTGTCAAATATTACACTGTCTTCACTTGTTTTTGATTGTGAAATTGAATTGAATCCTTTTGGCTGAATCCTATCTTTTAAGATACAGGCTAGCCCTAGTTTAAAAGATAGAGTCTTCTATTGCATCATTATGTAAATACTATTATTCAAACAATGTATACAGTGCAACGTGTCATGTTTTTTGTGAAATAAAAATATATTATTATTATTATTAATGAAACGCTGCACTAAAAATGACAGCACTATGCAAAATACCCGGTTGTGTAAAGCTTAGGAAATTGATGAATCAGCACTTTTATAACCCTGACCTTTGTTACCTGACATTTTACAACTGTTGCCAACCTGAAAACATCTCAAGGCTTTAAGAAATAATCTTTTAGCACTTTGCGAAACCATTTTTTGTTCTGGTGACATTAATAATTTTCAGGTCCTGACAGGCTTTTTCTGTGAATACTACATTTCTTTGAGCCTAATGGAATCGCTGTACATTCAGAGAAGGAATTCATAGAAAATGAAGTCGACTACCTTTTTAATGACAAATCCGTTTAGTAAAATCTTAATGCGACATTCAAAGGACCTGAACGACCTTTTTTTGTCTTTGCTATCGACACTTTTAACGAGCACATAATGTACCATTTCAATATATGTGATTTAACTAAGGTTATGTATTTCTGATATAAAAGAGTGCCCATGAAGTTTCTTGCTCGCTCTTCTAACTTGAGATCTACGCAACAACATGACTACAAACACACATACTAAATATCTGTCTAATTTGTGTCTATTATTTAGTTGCTATGTATGGTTGTCTCTAATTTGTGAATAAATAATTATGAATTAAACGCGAAAGCACACACACACAAACTCATTCATGTCTTGTGACTGGGACTATTCACGTCGGGGCTTCGGATCCCGTCGAGACCACGGGTTGTTCGCAAGAGATACCGTGGCCTCGACATAAGTTTTATTTATTCAGTAGAAGTCTCACACTATCTTTTGCCCAAGAGCGGGAGGGGTTATTTGATGAAATCCCAAGCCCCCCAAAAAAGAAAACTGGGACTATAACTACATTTCATTGTCTTTGTATTGACAGTGCATTTCAAAAGTGACTGTAACGGACTTACTTTAAATAAATGTTTTTATTTTGTTCCTTAGTTACGCCTAGCAGCCTTAAATGAGCCGCACACAGGTGATATGCATGGGGTCAGTAGCAGTAACTACGAATGTCGTAGACAATCTCAGAGAGCCAACATGGATGGAACTTTCAGAGCCTTCATATCGTCAAGGTAAGTAACCTTTTTATAGCTATCAATATTTATAGAAGGGTTCAAAGGTTAAGAAGTTTTCAATTGGGCCAATAAAATATCAGAAGTTTTCATTCATGTATTTGCCATTTTGTATGAATAGACTATTATTATAATTATTTTTAGACTTTTTAGTCTTGATATCAATTTTTCTTTCTATTTTTACTAATCTTTTAATTTTGTTTCTTTTTATACTTTTTCTATTTAATAGTAGACATTCAATAACGTTTTACTCTTTCTACTAATCTCAAAACTAAGTATGTCTAGGCTCATAACTAAGTATTATAAACTAATACTTAGTTTTGGACCTAGCCATAAGATAGTTTACACTTCTTAGTTTTGTGGTAGACTTAAATAGTTTCTTCGTCCGCAGGGTTCAAACAATAGACTCCATCGTAAGTTGGGTAGACAGAGAGATTCCAGTAGTGAACACGAGAGGTGATGTGCTCTTCAACTCTTGGGGAGAGATGTTCGATGGCTCAGGAGCACTCTTCGCCCATGCGCCCAGGATCTACAGCTTCAGTGGGAAGAACGTCCTCACGGATCCTGGATGGTATGTATCTATAGTTGTCGACGAAATTGTTATAGCTGAAGTCAATTTATTTTTTGTAATGTTATCATTTTGTTTTGAAGCTGTGGTAATTGTGAATGAAATGTTTATGCACAAATCAGTGTTTGATTCAATTAAACGGATGGCAAGCCGAAACTGCCGGCAGTTTGACATTTTAACAAGAATTTTCATAAGTTTTGGTTTTTGTATTATTTTGCCGCGCTTTTTATCTCTTTTTGTCAGTCGCTTTGCAACAAAATAAGAAATACTAAATTGATAAGGTAAATATCTAAATCGACTCTTCAGAAATGGCCTTTCTGGAAATCAGGTTTACAATTCCTCATTTATTTATTTGGACTACATTTTTTTAAAACAATCAATTATTTCAAAAATGATAGCCCATCAGCATCAGGAGCAAGTCTCATTCTGACGGTGGGTCTGCGCGCCATAGTACATTTATGTAAACTTATTAAAGTAAATCTGTTTGCATGTTTGTTCAGAAACGAAAATTTCTCCACTGTTTGACCAGAAACACTAAGGTAAACAGAACACGAAAGGAAAATTGGAGAGCGAAAGGAGTATAGTCTTTATTGTAGACAACACCTAAAAATAAGCTGCCTTATTTTCTCTGGCAATTTGGAAACGACTTTCGGTATGAGTACTTACCGTATTTCAATCTTTGAACCCAATACACTCAAGCTAGCCAAGATTGGGATATCGTATTGCCTTTGCTTCAAGAAATGAAAGTGTAAACTGTTCAGGTTTCTTGGTATTGCCGAGACTTGGATTGGTTTCATTGGCATCTTATTGGTTTTCCCACCTACGTTTATTTTATTTGTATTTACTACCAGTCTACCACATATTGGTTCGACTGTAAATAGTATCGCATTTCGAATTTAAATTGTAATTTGAATGTTAACCTAAAAAATTGTAACTTTCATCGAAAATGACAACGTTTTTCATCAATAATTATTTCATCATTGTCATTATCCATGAAAAATGCTTCGATGCTTTTGTGCCAATCTTCACGTATCCATGGCAGCACCATTTATTTTATTTTTTAGAATGTGGGAAATAATCAAATTACTCCTCTCGCTCTGGGGAAGTGGGCGGGAGTGTCAGACTTCTACTGAATAAAAACCTCCCTTGTTCCTTCTTAGTCCTTTATGTCCAGGGCCCTCTCTTTTGAATAACCCGCTTCCACGACAGGGTATCTGCGGCAGTTCCATCCAGGTGATGGCAAATATGCCGTTTACCCATCCCCATACCCTAGCTTGAAGAAATTCTGTTAGATAAGAATCAAGCATTATTTCTTGCGATTTAAAACATCGTTGCTTCAAGTAGGTACTTAAAACGTTCGTCTACCGAAAACCAGATATTCTAATTAAAAATAATCGTTAGTCCCAAAGAGGGACGGCCTATCAATTTATTCAATCTCTACGTAGATAATCCTTGTAATCCCACCAAAGAAATATGTACTTAGGAGTAGGTGATTAGAGTTTCCAGACAATGTTTCACTGACAAAGGCAGCTCATTGTGAAATAGTTGTATCGTAGACTGTGAAATTGACGTTTAATTTACCCATAACAGAATGGCTGTTTATATAACCTGAACAAAGACTGAATTCTAGGCCACAAGACACAATTAATGGAGTAGTTATACTACAATAATTAGTTTGCTAAATATCGTGTTAAAGCTTACGACTTAACTTTGTCTAAGAGCTCTGTAATTATAAACATTCTTTCTTTATTCATGATAATGTCCTGTTAGACAATTATTACTCAATACATTTCTAAGCCAACATTATCGTTTTATATCATATCGCATTATCTTTAATGGTCTCATCAATAAATTCGCAATATCTAACAAGCCTTATTTGCCAGTCTTATGAAATCTGAAGCTTATCGAATTTGTGTTACATACTCATAATATTTACGTTCATATTGCGTCTGATAAAACCAATATCTCCAAAGAGCATCTACGAAATTACATTGGCTGTGACAATTTTACTCATGCCTGTTATCCATTGCGCTCTAGGCCTACAAAGGCAGTGTGGCATGGCGCTAATCCGAATGGGGAGCCAGCAATGGATGCGTACTGCGACGCTTGGCACAGCAGTAATCCGGACAAGTTCGGACTCGCGTCTTCGCTTCGCTCCAATAAGCTTTTAGACCAAGAAACGTAAGTGGTTCCGATATTTTTCTTTGTAGAAATAGGAGCTCGATGGAAAATAATTACTTTCGTAACATAATATAACATCGCGGTTCTAATTAAAATAATAATGGTATGTTTTTTCTTTTAATGAATGTCAAGGTGAGTTACTGTGCTGTGACTTCGTTTGCAAAGCATTCTTAAATGCGAGATTTGTAGAATACAAACAAGATATTCCTACAAAGCTTTTACTAAGCTAAGCTAAGCTTTTTGTAATGATACAAATTCAAAAGAGCTACGATACAGTAGCCAATCCTTTGAGTAGCTACGATTCTTTAGTACTACTGACACAATACTGTTGAGCTTCAGCATCGATGCAAAACGCTAACGTTACAATCCGAAACCCATTTGGCCGTATCAAAGACAATCTCTACAGATTGGGGCTCTTGGACGGCTCAGATCTTAGGTGTGTATGCGGTATGTCTTGCGCTGCACACTTGATTATTTTATGATTGCATCAACGAGTGAAGTTCGTAAAGCTGAATTTGGGCCAAATATATTTAAAAGTATATGTAATATGCAAGATCGACTCCCCGAGATAGTGCCTGGTTTTTATCAATACTGTAGCGATGTTAACGTATGGCTTTTACTAGAAAAGATTATAATATTATTTTTCTATTCACAGATATTCATGCAGTAGTAGACTAATAGTATTATGCGTGGAAGCAACGCCAGTAGATACAGTAAGAAGAAAAAAACGATCCAAGTAAGTAAGCAATCATATTTTAAAAACTATTTTAAGAAAATCTCCACATTATTTCCAGCTTTGTAAAATAAACTTTTACTGCAGACTTGCATTTTTGTACAATATTAAAATAATTTTCACTTTGTAGAATTCTTTTTACGTCCAAGAATTTCTTTACTACAGACACGTCATTATTTTACTACTTGTTTTAATGAAACAGTCAAGTTTTTTTTAACCATCTTAAGGGCGTTTGTCCACCGCCGCCGTCAACGTCACGTCAACGAGAACGAGATGACGTCGCCGAAGTAGCGGTACAAACATTTACATACATTTACCTAACGGCGTGTCCACCGCACCACCGTCACGTCATCTTAAAATCGGTTCGAAATAAACTCGTTATCGTTGACGTCCCGGTGACGGCGGCGGTGGACAAACGGCCAAACCCTACAAATAATATTCCAGCCTAGTTTTCGGGGTCCTTAGATAAACTTTGAATGGCTATTGTCACGACAAACTGTTACATATATCTAAGATTGGAGAAATGTTTTTTTTTCAATCTTGAGTGTCCTAAAAAGCTATGTGTTTTTCGAGATATTATAGTGGAACTAATGACGCTATAGAATAGATAAACTCTAGTTTATAGTAACTAAGCAGCAAGAATCTTTGTTGGGTGGTTATAAGTGGGTAGTTTAGAAGATGATCCACCTGCAGGCTTACTCTTGAATTTAATTCCGATCGATCGACATTGGAATTATGATGTTTCGTACTCTTGAGTTCAACGCTAGCGCCACATTGGTCTTGAATCGCGTGACTATTTAGTGAACTAAGTGGAATCGGAATTGGATCCTAAACGCTACTCTTGAGCTTATTTTGACAGCTGTTTATTGCGTTGGGATTGTTTGTAGATTGGAATTATTCCAATAACAAAACAGTAACTTTTTAGAGATTGTTTTGCATTTTAACTGGTTTTTAGTAAGTAATGCGTTTATAATATGGCACGAATAGCTTTATTAAACAGTAATTTACGTAATACGAGTACCTACTCATAGAAACAATTGACAAAAAGACGAGATTCAGTGTCGGATGATGAAAATACATTTTCTATTGTAAGAAGACGAATTTACAGCAAATTATTGAAAGAGCAAATATTTAAGTGAGAAAAATTTAAACAGTATGCCAACTCCTAAGAAAAGTAGTGATATATCACCAAAATATAAGGTATTATAGGTTGTTACTTCACTGGTTTAATAAAAATATTATAAATACTACTATCTTAAAGTAAGTTTGATTGTTTACTCACCACTTCTATACAACTTTGACACTGGATGCGACAACCGGTCCGTCCATACAATAATTAAATGTTTTCTTACTAATAATAAGGTAGGTACTAGACACGAACAATAAGAACACACACATTCACTAGAATGTAATAAATAAACTTGCATTCCAAATACACTTCTAAAACCACTTGATTTTTGCTTTGAAATTTGAGAACCTTTACGTCATCTTTTTCGTAGTGTAGGCAACGATCCTACTGTATGAAGCCTAAGTCATCGCTAACTTCATTATTTTAATCATTTTCTTACGCACAAATGAATTTAATACGTAACAATTCATCAATTGTATCACTATATAAATCATATTTATTTATTAACCTTGTTTTTTAAAGGATAAAACATTTTAAAGCCCTATTACCGGTTTATCGTAATGTGTTGAACACCACTATTGCGGCCCGTAACATAGCTAACTTCACGTCTAACAAACCGATCCGCGGGGCAATCCCAATGTTGACAAGATTGTATTCAAGAGTACCGAATCACGTGACTTTAAAATTAACATTGGAATCGTATTGGATTATGATTGGAATTAAAATTAGTTTCAAGAGTAAGCCCCCAGAAGGCAAAAGTTGTCGACGTAGCTCATTAGTTCATAGAAAACGCATGCTAAAGTGACCACAGTCCTGCCATATTATTATTAGTAGTAGAACCGATAACCGTTGGCGAAGAAGTGTCTTTAAATCGGTAAATTAAAAGTAGGAAGCTCTCAGGGACCTCCAGCTTGGTGGAGCGAAGGTCTTTGCAGGGTGGTAGTTAGTATCTGAAAGGATCGGAAAATCGATTTTTCTAAAAACCTAGTGTATTTATTGATGATGAACAACAAGAAAGTATTCTAAAGCAGAATTTTTTCTCGCAGGTATCGCAACGCATCAGAGAATTTGCAATTTTTAAACGATAACGAAGAAAGAAACGAAACTCGGCGAAAGTTATAGACTTTGGTTAGCCATTTTATTAGAATTTAAGTGAAAAAAAAAACGTGAAGACTGTAAATAATTGGTATGTAGATAAATACATTTAGTAAAAGCAATGATTTTGGTGGAACATATCGACAATATTCTCAAATAAATGAATGAACGCTATTTGCTTTAAGTAATGTTTTTCTTCTGATGGCAGTGGTGGAATGTACTTTTTACAGCAGCTTAAAAACTATTGGAAATTCTGAAACGAGGCATTCTGAGAATTATTACTGAGTAGCACACTGTCATTCAGGCTGAAAACGGAAAATTTATCCTGTTCACACTGTGTATATTTCGACGCTGTTGCAAGCACCATGATCACGGATAAAGAAATAGTAAACATAGTAAATATCCCGTTTTCTTTAATACCTATCGTGTATTCTGAGAATTTATATAAAACAGTAATTTTTTGAGAAGACATTATTACAACATCCACCCATATATTATGATTGTGTTTCTTTATGAATGTCCTTACCTAAGATTATAATGTTAATTATAGAAGAATTTGCCACATTGCAAAAAAAAACATGATAGTCTTAAAAAGTACAGTCAGCATCACTGAAATTGGAAAAGGCAAGGTTTTTTTTTTAATTTTAACTAGGATTCCGTAGATTTGTAAATAACAGGTTTAAATAATTCTGTCTCTATCTAAATTAACTATCGATTGTAAATAAATTTTTACATAAATATTTCTGAATAATTTTAAAATAAATGCGTTTATACAAAACTTTTTAACAATAATTTTGAATGAATATTATTATTTGTAAATTGTATATTATTTCTCATTAAATTTTTGAAATTATATTGAACGAATAAATTAATTCTAAATGTGTTATTTCATAATAAAAAAGTTTAAACGATGGCCTCCTCTTAGAAGCCTAATTTATGAATTATAAAATGTAATAAATTAAATGTTAATATATAATAATAGCTACATTTAGTGTTGTATCTTCTCTGTATATACATATTTTTTGTATATTAATGTTGGGACTGGTCTCATGTTATGTTATTATAAAGATTTGTAAATATAAATATAAGATTACTCCTTAAGATCCGTCCGTCGTGAAAAAATATCGACAAAGACGTGGAAATGTGACAAAAAGTAAATAATTTAGCACCTTAATAATTTTCTAGGTCCAGTATTAAAGTTATTTAATTTTGACCAAAACGGCATCCCAAATCCACATTTCATTTTTACCCAATATTTTGTACAAAGTTAACTTATGTCTTAAAACTTTTGGATGCCAAAGCCAACGATGACCCAGCATAACATGAGAACAGTCTCCCTGTGATAAGTCAATATAAAATAAATGTCGACTCTATTATTTAGCTGATAAAGTTTATTTTATTTTTTATTTTATAGACGCATCAAATTATAAGTGTCAAGTGAAAATGAAATATAACTAATAATCGTAAGGACCTTGTAATTTTTCATTGTTAAAAAACGAACGCTAGGTAAAATTTTATTGTACCTAATAAGTACAGATTGTTTTGGAAAATAAATGAAGGTTTTTAATTGACTTGTTTTCATTGATTCTTCCCCAATTTTCTAAACTTATTGCGATATCCTTGGCTACATAGATACGTACACAAAGACAAGCATAATCATTTTGTAACTTCGTACATAAATAATATGTATGCACTGGTGGGACCCAGATCTCCTCTACTTAAGAGGAAGTAAAGCAAAATAGACCACACTAAACAACTTCAACTTTTTAATATGTAAATTAGGTTAACATTGCTTGAATACTGCCTTGTTTAATGGTCGCAATCATGACGACTGAGCGTGAGGTCCTGGGTTCGATTCCTGGCCAGGCAATGGTAGGTATTTCCATCCTTCAAGAATTTTTTGAACGAAACTAGCGAAATGTGGGTGTACATTTAGATACACCTCTGCCGTACCCCTTAGGGATTACAGACATGGTGTTATGATAATTTTATGGTGAAACACCCAATCACTATCATCACTATCACTCTATCACTACATAGTATTATAAAACACAACTGCCTCGTTGGTCTAGTGCTCGCAAGCGCAACTGCTGAGCGTGAGGTCCTGGGTTCGATTCCCGGGTCAGACAAAAAGTGCTATTGGGTTTTTCATAAGAAATTTCCCAGTAGTAGCCCGGAGTTTGGAAGTTGGCGGTATCATACCGCCGTGCCTCGTAAAGCACGTTAAGCCGTTGGTCCTGCGCCTGATCTCTCTCCGGTCGTGTCGGATTTCCGTCCCATCGGGCAATGAGAGAAAAAACAACGGATTTTGATGCGGTTTTTTTTAATAGATAGAGTGATTCAAGAGAAAGGTTTTAGTATATAATTTGAACGACATCCACGCGGGTGAAGCCGCGGGCTTAAGCTAGTCCTTACATAGTATAAAACAAAGTCGTGTCTGTTTGTTTGTTTATTTGTTTGTTTGTCTGTATGCTTAAATCTTTAAAACTACGCAACGGATTTTGATGCGGTTTTTTTTAATAGATAGAGTGATTCAAGAGGAAGGTTTTAGTATATAATTTGAACGACATCCACGCGGGTGAAGCCGCGGGCATCAGCTAGTTATATTATAAAACAAAGTCGCTTCCCGCTGTCTGTCCCTATGTATGCTTAGATCTTTAAAACTACGCAACGGATTTTGATGCGGGTTTTTTCAATAGATAGAGTGATTCAAGAGGAAGGTTTATATGTATAATAACATCCATTTGCACCCGTGCGAAGCCGGGGCGGGTCGCTAGTATCACTACATAATATAAAACAAAGTCGCTTTCTACAGAGAAAGCGACTTTGTTTAAAGTCTTTGTTTTTTTTTTAAAGATTTAAGCATACAAAGGGACATAGGGACAGCCCTATGTCCCGTTGTATGCTTAAATCTTTAAAACTACGCAATGGATTTTGATGCAGTTTTTTTTAATAGATAGAGTGATTTAAGAGGAAGGTGGTAATATCTTTTTTCCACCCGTGCAAAGCCGGGGCGGGTCACTAGTATAGTATAAAACAAAGTCGTTTCCCGCTGTCTGTCCCTATGTATGCTTAGATCTTTAAAACTACGCAACGGATTTTGATGCGAGTTTTTTCAATAGATAGAGTGATTCAAGAGGAAGGTTTTTATGTTGCACATTCCAACCGTGCGAAGCGGGGGTGGGTCGCTAGTACATAACAAAACATTAAACAAAAACCACATTAGTTTTAACATATTATATAACTTTACCTACAATAAAAGTTTCCACCATACGGAATGAAATTCATACAATAATTCTAAATAAATAATTGTATGACTGTCCTGGGCCCCGAGTCTGCTATTCAATAGTGTCAGAATGGTCAATCATTGATCTCATAATTGTTGATTTTGACAAGTTTGGTGTTGTCAAAATCAACAATTATGAGATCAATGATAGGCCATTCTGACACTATTGAATAACAGAGTCGGGGCCCTGATGAACTTTTCAAGCTGCCCATTGATCAGAGAGAATATTCGACTTGCTCGTGGTGGTAAATGAAAAATAGTGGACTTTAGAGAAAGGCTTGGTATATTGCCGATTAAAATTACAATTATAACTGCCCGGACAAACAAATGATAAATTAAATAAACGTTTTAAAAGGTCGTCTGTCTTGGGTGGGTCCGAAGAAGCGAGTGTCCGGCAGTCGCGCAGCGCCCCGCACCTGATCAGCTCGGTTGCCACGCGCGCGCGCATGTTGATCACGCAGCCTGCGTGTGCCGTCTGCGTGTGACTGTTGGGTTCGATTCCCAACAACATGGAAACACATAAAATATATCAAGGAGTTAAATAGGGATATGGGTAAAGTCTAGTCTCGGTAGTAGAGCTCGTGACTAGATAATGACAGCCTTTAATCAATCTTCAGCTTAAACCGCCCTTCTTGTCATTGTTAAGTCGATCCCGACTTCTTTCTTCTGTTTCGGTATTATACACCGTCAAGTTAATATCTATTCTCTCAGACATACTGGCTTCCTCACGATGTTTTCCTTCACTGAAGTAGTAAGCATATATTATAGGTCCGAAAAATCAGAGGTCTGATTGTCACACCACTATAGGCTATTATTGCTTTTGATTCCAAATAAAAGTCAAAGTCTAGTTTCTTTCACAATTTTCTCACATGACACAAGTTTCAATAATGATAATGAAAGTGGGCTAATATTTGAGCTGGCTGGCTGAGCCTGCTGCATGAGCAGCTTTCTCATGTCATCCATAACTTTAGGTCTTTCACAATTTGATTACAATTTCATAAAACTAAAACAAGTGCACCTAGTAGCTGGCATGCATTGCCTACCAAAGCGGCCCATTGCCCTCAATTGAGTTTTTCTGCAACGAATTTGCATGTGATAGGGTTTTTGTTTTGCATTCTTCCATACGAATACGGTGCAATTTTATCTCTCTTTTTTCACGTAAAAGGTGTGTATGCAGGAAGTTTAGTTCATAGATGTATGTGTTGTTACCGATAGTGTTTTTGCCAAATCTAAAGCTTTTTGCAGTTTAAAAAGCAGGAGCCTACTGGGTATTTTGTACTTTGACACCTGCACTTGCTATTGATATAGAGCAACGGAAACTAAGTACAGTTGAACCAGTTAATAAGTATACATTTTGCAATGTGTGAGTGAAGTCATAGTTATACGCACACACACTAAGCAAAACGAGTGAACTATGTTTCTAATAGTGTGCGTTATGTGCGTATAAGTCAAAACTGGCCTACCGCAGACCGAGTTTACATCACGCACTCATCGGTAACTTTTATTAATATTGTGTGGGTATACGTATTAAACATACACGGGTAAAAAATCAAGAAACGGGCTCACAGTGTGAAGGAATATGACCCAATATTTTAGATATGTCTAGTAGAACATCCGTGGCAGAGTGGTGTAAGCGCTTGACATGGTTATTAGTCTACGCTCGGTGTCGTGAGTTCGATCCCCACTGAGTAATTCAGTTTTACCGTTTTTTACCTTTTTTACTTTTTGTTTTATAAAATTAAGTTTGTGACCAATAAAATCACTTAAACAAAAAAGTAGAAAGGTAATTAAATAAAAACAATAAAATAATTTGTTTTATTTTTAATTATTAGTTAGACAATTTATTTGTTGCTTAAGGATGGACGTAAATAATTTATTAAAGTAGGGTGATATCTAAATTGGATCGAAAGTAAAATTAGCTGGGAAGTGAATCAACATGTTAGATAGTAAGAAATTATGGCAACTTCTATCTGCATAACAATAACATCACTTCACCAGACTTTTAACAATACAAATTGTTGTTTAAAACAGAGGAATACAGCAAGTTGTATATATAACAAATAAAAATAATGCTAAGTTTTACATTTGTTCACACAAACATGAACATTATGTATATAACGATAAGGTTCACAATCGTTTAATATTTAAAATAAATTCTACTAATTTAGTTAATACATTCATTATAATTATCTTTCACCACCTTTTCTCCATAATATTTCACGCCCATCCTTATTCAACTTAAAAGTTTTTTCGTCGATATTGTTCTTCCAATCAAAATTAAAATAATTATGACCTAGCGAACTGTAGTCGGCGTCGTCGATGCGCAGTAGACAGTAAAATCTTCCGCGCTGGCTTGCTGCAACGTGAACCAGCAGAACGCAGGTGATTTCTCACCGTTTGTAAGCACACATTGTGTGCTGTAGCTGTGACGCGTGTTGACAATCTGAATGAACTAGCTTTGTGCTTTGCCACGATGTCATGGTGTCGAGCTGATGAATTCGCTTTTGATTTTGGCCCACGTCGAAGATTTTCCACGTCTCCAGAATCCGCATATCGGTGGACCCATAATTGCTCGGTTCTTCTCTGTGAATATAAAACAAAACAGTATTTAAAATACCTACTTCTACTAAAATACTTATGATAATAGTTATTTTATAGTAAATAGTAATATTTATGTATACTTAAAAAATAAAATGATGCTTTCATATAGGTATATATAATTAATGTTATTTATATACAATAATTATATAAAATACTTTTAAATATATACCTATTATATACCTCTATTAGCAAACAAAATGGGCTATTATAACAATGGTTAATGCACTTTAGTTAACTTAATGTATACCTATCTATTAAATGATGAAATAATATTAATTTGATTTATATGTAACTATATATACCCTATATAAACTATAATACATACACACTTCTGTAGACACCAAATTAATATTATTTATTTTCAATAATCATATGCATAGAATAGATACACTACAAGTTAAAATACTTTTAGTTAAGGTTTAAATATACATTAGCAAACAAAAATGGGCTATTATAACAATGTTAATGCACTAAAGTTACGTTAATTTTATTAATTCCTACGTAAACATAAAAGTTATAGTATCTGTTACTTACCGATATCATTAAGCGCCTTGCAATTTCACTAATAAATAAGGTTTGCTCATGCAAAAGAACGATTTCTGCCTTTTTAACGTTAATACGTTAACGTAATGATGCATGTTTGGATTCACAGAAATAAATTACAAACGAATATATCTAGAGTAATTCTGTGTCATCAATAAACTAAGTAATGCAAATAATCGTAGATTGACCACTAAGACTGCAATTTTTTTATAAATGAAGGTGTTTGAAAACAATTTTATTTTTAAATTGTCGGTAGTTAGTTTATAAGCAGCCGAAATAAAATGGACTGAGAGTGTCGTAGTTCTCAAACGTTGCAAACTTCATAACTCATCCATGAACGGGATTGAATCGTTAAAGATTCTACCTTAAATAATGTTTTAACAAAATAATGATTACAAAAAGAAAAGCAGCACCCGTGGTTTGATCTTACGACTCCTCGTTCGTTAACCAAAGGTGTTAACTATTGTGCCAAGATTGCTATAGTTGCATTAGCGAAATATTATATCTGATTCAGTGACAAATGAATGATTACTATATATTGGTATATGGTATTATTGATGTGCCGCACGCACACTAATAAAGACAGAGCTCGCTTGCTTTACTCAGTGTTTGTGTGGCATAACTATTTCACACATGTAAAGTGTAAACTCATTAGCTAGTGTGCGTGATGTATACTTATTAGCTGTGCAGACTGTACCTAACGCCCAAATACTCAAACGTCACTCAATTTTAAGTTACACTTAAATCTCGTGCTGTCTTTGTTACTTTAACGCAGAGTGACAGAGATAGCAGGAGTTTTGAGGGTTGCTTATAATTGAGTGACGTTTGAGTATTTGGGCGTAAGTATTTATTTTATATAATTACTAGCTGATGTCCGCGGCTTCGCCCGCGTAGATACTGTAAAAACAATCCTTGTTGATGATATCATTCTAAAATTTCAGCTCGATCGGTGCAGAACTTTTTGAGTTTTTGAAGCGTACACAAACCAAATTAACATTTATATATATATAGATTATCTTTAGTAATGTTCTCGATAACAGCTCGAACGATATAAATGAAAGTTGCAATAGGGGTTTCCGAAGATGAAAAGTCGATCTAGCTCTAACTTGTATATTCCCCGAGTACAGCTCTGTCACCTAGGTGTCTACTAATTGTACTTCGTACTAATATTATAAGTTATCAATGCGAAAGTGATGATGTATGGATGTTTGTTACTTTTGCGCAAAATCTACTGAGCGGATTTAGATGACATTTAGCATACAGATGGTTTGTAACCTAGATTATTTTATAAGATACTTTTTATGCCGGTAACATGATTCCGTAAGACAATTATCGAATTTTACGCGGGCGATACGGCGGGCATAAGCTAGTTCTAATATATAGAGAGAGAGAGAGAGAGAGAGAAATACATAAAATAAAGACGACTGACTTAATGCCGAAAAAACGAAGTTTTCAAGCAATTCAAAACATGTACTTAGCCTCTTCAAAGAAAATTAGTAACTAGCTCAAAAAAGTCGCCTTACTTTCGTTCGAAACCTTTTTAATGAAATGTAGGCTATCGACCGCCGCGCAAAAAGGCGTCACCGTCACCGCTCATTTTTATGACGAGACCAATGTAATAAATGGGTGAAAAAGAACCGCAATGTCATTCCCGAACCATCTATTAGGGAGAGTCGCCAAACATAGCCGGTTATTTTGTGAAACAAATTATTGAGAATTAGTTTTAGACGACAATGTTTGGTATGAAACGTTGCCAAGGTGAATAATAAATGGCGGTATTAAATATAACACAACATCACGCTTGTAATTCCCGAAGGCTTAGGCAGAGGTACACTCACATTTTGTAAGTTATTTTTAAGTCCCATGTAAAAGGGGGCAAAAGCCTATTGCCATCAACCGGGCACGAATCCAGACTCCGTGATAATACATTGCCCGACCCTGGAATCGAAACCAGGACTTCAAGCTCAGCAGTCACACTTGTGACCACTAAACAGTCTACTACTGTCGAGGTGACTTCGAAAAAAAGTTGAAACAAAACACATAACCCTCCATTTGGGCTTCGCCGCAGTCGGGTAAAAAGGAGTACATGATACAGTGGTGGTTGACAGAAGAGAATGGAAGAAACTTAAAAAATAAATACCAATCAAATTGAGAACCTCTTTCTTTTTGGAAGTCGGTTAAAACTATGTGTTGCGCCGACACCAAGTAACATGGGCAGGAAAATAATGACAACGAGAGATGAGTGTTCATTATTTTCTAGTTGATAATAATATGTTTCCTGGATCTGTCCACTGGCTGTAAGCTGGCTTAAGATCGTTATATGCCGAAATATCATTAAAAAAAAGTCATGGTAGTGGTGGTGGTGGTCATGGGTGTGGTGGTGTTAGTAAAAGTCATGGTATTTTAAAAAAAATATGCTCTTCGCAACTTTCCCATTGTCTGTGCTAGGTATAAGACGTTGCTTCGTACCAAAATTCAGGATTCTGATTCAGAGGTTTTGTTACCCTTGCAACTGTCGAAAATTTGCAGCATAAACGACTGTATCTTTTGATTGCGTTGGTTTAGAAGTCTGATTTTTTCACAGCTTCATAAGGGACAATAGACCTGGGCCCCAAGTCTGCTATTCAATAGTGTCAGAATGGTCTATCATTGATCTCATAATTGTTCATTTTAACAACACTAAACTTGACAAAATCACAATTATGAGATCAATGAAAGACCATTCTGACACTATTGAATAGCAGACTCGGGGCCCTGAGTATTTGATATGAATTCAGTATGATACCTCCACGCGATCCTGAGAAAAAGGGTCTTGACAGACAATCGGACAACAAACTGATCCTAATAAGAGTTCCGTTTTTTCTTTTTGACGCACGGAACCCTAAAAAATGCAAAAACACAGTACAGGAGTTACATCTTCATCCTTATCCATTACATTCACCCATTTTGCCTCTTATGATTTTGCTATCTCCCCCACTTAATGCCGAAAACGATCCATGCATACATCCAGTCGTGCGGAATTGGGATCATAACGTCTGAATTTGGGCAAAATTTATTGCCGGCATAGGGCATAACCTTACTCCCGGATATGTATGAAAACGTTCTGGACTTTTATTTCCTGTTGGGTCTTAGACAAGGAGATGCAGGTGCAACATTTTTCCTTCTGCAATATGGTTACATATGCACTGATAGGTGAATTTTTCCCCATTCTTTTAGCGTCTAGCTAGAACCTATTGTCTTTACATGTAGCATTCGAAAATTCTAGATTGATTTACTTTACTACTTGCAAGGCTATAGGCGCCAAACAAGGCACCTGACAGTTTGTATGCAGCTTAAGATATAGCTTAGAATTTAAGTCAAATGAATCTCGTGGCCAATTAAAAAAAAGTTTTTTTGTTACTTGATCGCAAGTGTCGTGACTGCCGAGAATAGGGTCTTAAAGTTGATTCCCAGGCCGGGCAGTGTTAGTGAGAAATCAATGATGATCAATGATGTGTGTGTTCATCATGAATTTCTAAGTAATCAGTATCCCATGGAGTCTGGATTTGTCAGAAATGTTCTGGTCAAACAAATGACAAATTAGGTACCTACATGACGAAGGAATTCATCATCTATTTTTGAACGATTCAGTTTTACTTTCATCTAAATTGACTAAAAGATTCCTTTCAGTAGTTATTTCTACTTTTGCACTTGAAAATAGTTCGTCTACTCGAAGTATAGATACATAGTTGGGCGTTCGCTGTTCTAAATTAGCTCTTGGCTATTCATGCTGGCTTTGTATACGGAATCCGAGGTGCTTTAATTCGATTTCATTGAAAGAACCAGAAGTCGTATGAAACTACAGAGCTAGTAGTAATACCTTCTTATGATTTATTCAGTCCGAAGGTGCCCGTTTCATTCTTAGAACTTAAACTAGATGGAGCTTGCGTAGTTGAAGTTCCGTTAGAGACGTTCATTATACTTGGGATTACTTATTACCTACAAGAGATCATCTTCGAAACCGTTTGTAGTGGGTTTAGTTTCTTCTCCATCTAATATAAGACGTTATTTTTTCTCACAAAAATATTATTAGTGTATATCAACATTAAATTAGGTATCCATCTAACCCCTTTAAGTGTCTATATCTCGAGATTATCTGATAATATAGACGTATAATAGGCAACCTTTAAGGTTGTTGACCTTAAAATAAAGTCTTGTCAATAAACATGTCATACACAACGAATGTTAAGACCTCTTTCATATACAAAACAGATTTTACACTAAAACCGTAATAACACTAAGAAGAAATGGAATACTAAAAACACGCAAAACCATCCCAACCCACAATAAACAAGATAAAAACGTCAAAACACGTATAGGAGGCGTCTGCAACATCCATTGGACCAACTTACATTTTGCTATAATATAAACAAAATGTGGTCTTATCACCAGGGGAATAAGAGATAGAATTGGAGAAAGATGCAGTCGTATCCATGTGGATAAAACTTTAATATGACAGGAACAACGGAGCAGCTGGTCTCAAGTAAGGTAACGCTTATTATATCATTTCGAATAAAGTTGTCAGTTTTTGAGTTAGAGCATGTGTTAAAATAATCTGTCCAATAAAACGGGGTCATGGAGATATATGAAAGGAACGTGCCGTCTGTTAAATTAAAAGGGATTTCAAGTAAATTAAAGGTGTTAGATATTCGTCCAAAGTGGTCGAAGGCAAAGGGTACCCTCGGATTTAGTAATGGAAATCTGAATTTTAATATAGAGTAGATACTTTATTTCGTATTGCTTATCCGAAGGTTCAGTTGTCTTGCGTCCGCATATTACCCTTTATGTACATTTTAAAATTACCATTGCATAAGTAACGATAATGGTATTAGATTTTGTAAAATTGAGGTCCTGGAACGTTTGCTTTGGTTATATGGGTTTTGCAATCATTTTTGTTACCTACCAATTTTCCCTTGTCTGAATATTCACAGAAACAATGTCTAGACTTCTGTTTGACTACATTTTCAAGTTTATTTGTCTTTAGTCAGTCTGGTATCTAGTTTGTTTTGGATGTTTTAAGTAAAATCTGAGAGCTATTGAATTTTTCATCAGGAATTTCTAAGTAGGAGTCACGTAGTCTGGATTTGTGCCTGGTTGATGATAATAGGGTCGCCCCCTGTTACATGGGACCTAATCATAAGTGGCAAAATGTGGGTAGGTACCAATCTGCCTAACCCATCGAGAGATGTGATGTTATAAGTAAAATATGGTATCTCTGAAATGTAATATAGTAGCACACCTCGGACACTCCATACAACGCCCGCAAAATAATTACCTATTACTACTACATAAACAAATAACGTTTGTGCACGACGTGCACGTGCAAATGTGTGCGTAAACTCTAGTAGGGTTGTCGTAGCCTAAAAAATGGCGCGGAAAGTGCAACGGTCTGCGTCGCGAAAACCGAACGACGACTAATACGAGCGCGAGCCATTGCTCAAGTGTCGACGACGAATACCTCGAAGTGCGGGGTGAGGTGCGGTATTTAATATGAGCGCGGGGAAGGGAGTGTCCCTTCTGTACGTAGTACTATTATGTATTCTGTGATAGTAGTGTAATATTTTCAAACGTTTTTCTTTACAAAAATAATAGGGTTAATAGGATTGTTTTATTAGTATCGAATGATCAGTTACGACGAAAATCAAATTTTGCTAATGCAAAAAGTATCTTTGCAAAAAAGATACCGAAATAAGATTACAATCTTTTTATCTTTTTGATCTTTAATTAAATAAAGTAAGCTGCGTAAAAATATCAGAATATTGTTCATTTTTGTATTTTAATACCTGTAAATCCAAAAGTTTATGTTATACCCCGACTTTATACCCTAATCATATAAATTGAACAAGGTTATTGGTTATATGGATTTCGTTTTGTAGTGGTCTAAAAGTACTACAGTAATTTTGTTACTATACAACCTACAAAATATAAGGTGTCAAAGGAAGGCCCAACATATTATTATCGACGCTGAATCGGCTAGACCCACAGAGAAACAGCTTCATCATCATCGTCATCGTCACATTTCAGCCAAAAGATTTACACAGCTGGTCATATGCCTCCCCAAGTGTCACTACATTGAACAGTTCCATGCGTCTCGCATTTAGCGGATCCCAGAAACCTCCACCAAGTAGGTAATCGGTCCACCTATTGGGAAGCCTTCCGACGCAACCTCTTCCGGTTCGCGGTCTCGCAATACTCTAGAATTTTTGGAGAAACAGCTTAATATCTATGAATAGAAAAACAACATTCAACACGTTTCAGTTCGGCCGATTTGACTCGATGCAACATTACTGAGCTAAAATTGATAAATATAGTGATATGTGATTCCGCATCACCGACTGTGCTCGCTCCCAAATTCCATACTATCCATACAATAGGCATTCGCTTAGGTAGGAAAGTGACCTCTATGGCCCCTCATTTCGTTGATTGAATCTGCTTAAACCTTTGGTGCTGCGATTCAATACTCGGAAACCAAACACGAAATTCTGAAATGTCTCTTTGCAATGCTTTCATTAAATGATGGACCTAGCCGTATAAATAGCGTTTCTATTCATTTCACGTAGACTTGTGAAAGTGTGTGTGCTTTTAGACCAAATTCTAGGAAAGATTTTATTACTTTAGAGCGGTTGCCCGCGACTTAGTTCACATGGAAAATTAAATTTTATTTATTATACAGCGGTTGTAGCGTTATTCAGTGACAAACATACATTCAATCTTTTGCATTAATAATATTATAAATGAATGAATTATATAAGTTTTTAAACTGACATGGTCACTGACACTGACTGATTAAACGGGATATTTACCATGTTTGATTACTGTTTCGAGTTCCCGATACTTTAGAGTTATCCGTGATCATGGTGCTTGTAACAGCGCCGAAATATCGGGAACTCGAAACAGTAATCAAACATGGTAAATATCCCGTTTATGATATTAATAGTAGTAAATGAATTATGTTTTGAGTATGAATTTGTGATACATACGTATAAGCAGCTAAATACCTTCCACGAAGCCGTAAAGCAATTGTTCTCCACGTCACTGCGATCTTTTTATTGTTATACTGACTAGGTACCTCGGAATCTTCTTCTTACTTTAAATACCACAACTATCCCCGTGTTGTTTATAGATCTAACAAAACCATGTTTTTAGAAAGTTCCATTGAACGAAAGTATAGGTAGGGACTTAAGGTTGAAACCTACGAATTTGATGAAAATGATTATAACCTTCTTATTTATTTGCTCTAAAGAAAACACCTTTTGAAATTCTCCAAATATTATTCGTAAAAAACGGATATTAGGCACAAAAAAAAGGTAACAAAATACCAACAAAATTATAAAAGAAAATCTTTACTTTGAATTAAGTATGAAATTATATTATATTGAACTAAGTATGATACTTATATTCCTCGTGGGAAGAATTACAAAGTCTTTGTACACTCACATTTTATCTTTTAAAAGCGATGAATTTGCTGAAAATTTAAAATTTTTGTATTTGTAGAGGGTTAAAGTGTTATGTTTTTTGGGACTTTGTGACATAAGTGCCAAACCACTGCAACTCTTGAAAGCCAGAATTAACAGTAGTGACCACCAGAAAACGCCGACACTATGAAGCTCAATGATACCTATCCAGAAGAAACAATTTAACTGTCTTCCAACGACGTTAAATGTGTAGGATTTATCCCACAACAAAATTAATCAGAAAGAATAACGGAGGAGTAGAAAACCATAATTTCCACTTCCCTCCGTATCAGCATGAGATAGAATAGACACGGCAAGAGGTAAAGTTTATAATTATGGTTTTGACTTTAGACGTTTTGGTTGCAAAAGCTTATTTTTTAACTTAATTTTCTACTAAACCTTTTAAAGTACAACAACTGGAGATAACTGCAAATACAGGAACATAATAATGTACCCCACAAATACAGGAACAAAATAATGTTCCCGCCACACACACAATGCAGTTGCCATAAGTTAAAAGGTGTTTCCATTACAGCGGTGACGCGCCACCGTCGCATCGTCCTCATTCTATCCATTGTCATTATTTAGGTGTTGCAGTATTGAATACCCGGCGTGGTATAATGCGTGAGTGTATTACCAGATGTATGAACGTCGACAGAGCCGATGGAGTTTTAAGAGTCGCAGCAAGTCATGTATGGACGTAAACATAACATAACATCCTGCAATCCCATAAAAGATTAGCCAGAAATATACCCAATAGTATAGCCACATTAATTTGCCAGTAATAGGTATTAAGTCTCATGTGATAGGTAGGGTAGTAAACCTACTGCTATCTACCGGGCACAAATCTAGACCCCGTTTGTATGAAATCTGTTGATGGCTCCAAGAAGCTATCGCCAGGGGACTATGGAAGAAGAAAACGTGTTGCGCCGACCCTAAGTAGATGTAATGGCAGGAAGATGATAGTGATTTCCTGTAAAACAACCAATGTGCTGCTACTTCTGAAGTGTCCATTCTTGTTAACGTCTGTGATCGTATAGAATGACTGATTGAAACCAATCCACGTGGTCAGCCACGCTCACCGCGTGTCTATGTCACAAACCACCTCGAAAACCGCTTCGCCGCCTCCGCCGAACCACCCAACCACCTGGATGATCGGTGTCCTGTGAAAAAGGCCATCCAAGTATGACTCAAAAATATACTACTTCTTGAAGACTTACATCATTTCTATCAGAAAAAAATATAATAACAAAGCCTTTCAAGCTATTAAAATGACATACTTAACTATGCTTTTACTTTGACGATGCGCGACGTAGAATGATTATAAAAGGTATTCAGGTTATGGCATAATTTGGCCTCTTTAACTCTGTAACTCATCAAACTGATTGTGTGAACTGGTTGTGTGTTGTTAAAATATAATGGATTAAAGTTACATTCATAACCATTTCATAACAAAACCTATCTCCTTGTGACGATTCCATTTCTTCTTCTACGTCATGTCGCTGGTGATTTTATTTACAGCGAAGAGGTCGCTTTGGCTACATGTTTTGAGGCTTACATACCCACTCAGTATGTACCACCTAGTGAGCATATTTCTAAAGGGTTCAACCTTCGGTGTTCCACCTTTAAGTCCCTGAACCATTTGCAGCTTCACGGGGAAAGATATAACACCAACTAAAGCCTCCTCCACACGTCGTCGAATCAACACGTCCGTAGACGGCTACAGACGCATCAGTAGATATGGTATATATAACCACGAGACGACCACACGTCTGTGTTAATACTCGACAGACGCAACTTTTACGCATGCAACATTTAAAATTTATTATTCCGATCCCACAGGCAATTTTCTGCTTTATACAACACAAGGAATTTAATGTTTTCATGCGAAGGAGATTAACAAACGAGAAAAAACACTAGTGCACTTTTATTCGGAACTCCACGCCTATTGATACATCGCATCGACAGACGTATGGACAGACGCCGAGCGTTCGCGCTGCAACCCTTTGATGAATGCCAAAAAGTTGACAACAAACTGATTGGTGGCATCTGCCGACGTTAAATACCTACCACTGATGATCAATTAACCCCACCTATATGTCGGCGGACGCATCCGCAGATGCATCTGTCGACGTGTAGAGGAGGCATAAGTATACATATATATATAAAGTGGGGGTTACCTCGAAGGATCAACGGCGGCGTGTGGGTGTGGAGCTGTATCGCAAACTAAGCTCCACCTACCCGCTAAATCCCCAAACAATGACACTATTCGTTGTATTGATTGTAAAGGTACAATAGGCGATCGCAACTGCACACTGCAATGGCAAGGCGGCAAATCAACCGCAACGAAATATTTGTCACAGAGCAGCGGTGGCACATGGGTGGTGGCCCCGACTTACGAACAGTAAATCGTGAGTTCGAACTCGGGCATTACTTTGATGTAATTTTTACCCGACTACGGCAAAGCCAAAAGGAAGGGTAATGATATTTATATATAATTTGGCAGTCTATGTATGTATGTTTGTATGTACGTATTATATGTTCCACCGTAGCGCCTAAACTACCGAACGGATTTTAATAAATGAGGTGTCAATAGATTCGTGAGAATAGTCCGGGTAACATAGGCTAGGTATATAAATTTTTGTTATGACGGAATTTAAATGTCAGATTCGAAAAAATAATAATTTATATAATCATAACAATTATGTTTGGTATCAAATGAAAGGTCTTGGCGAGCACATTACAAATATTTTTTATTATACCGTTTGTAGTCGGGTTTTAGTTTTTAGACTTTTTTTCATTACCGCTGCTCTCAAAACGGTGAGGAAACCGGCATGTCTTAGAATCAAAAAATTCGAAGACATGGTGACATCTATCAACCCGCACAGGGCCCGCGTGGTGGATTATAGCCCATCCCTCTCTAAAAGAGGAGGCCTGAGTCCATGCAGTAGGAACATTATAGGCTGATGATGTAACAGATACAACGACAACTAATGCCTGATGCACCAGATAGTAATTGCGAGTCGTGTCTAGGTTGCCGCGTAAAATGTACTACAAGTTTGCTATCACAGGCTCGTCACACGCACTGCGGGCGCGCGTCCTCAGCTTTTTGGTGTATATCTTGGTAAAGGTTCCTCTCCACGGTCTTCTATGACGGATCCGTGTGCTGAAATGGAAAATAAGCTTAATTACAATACCTATATTCAACCTTTGTAGGCGTGTCGACATATCGCGTGTTCCTTTTAATAGTCTAGATATGCAGTTTTATGACAAAAATGTTAGTCCATAATAGTAGTTTATGCGACTGTGCATAATGAAGGGCATTACAACACAAGTGTGGGTTTAAGAAACGAGCCGAAGGCGAGTTTCTTAATTGCATCACACGAGTGTTGTAATGCCTAATTATGTATAGTTGCATACACTAATTTATCTACCCGAATATCATAAGGGCTCTATGATGGGCTCAGGAACCATAGGGAAATGACCAGCATTGTTACCAGTGTAATGCAATAAAAAATAAACAGGTTATTAGTTGCATTCGTCGCTGCATTTACGATATCTGGCGGAGTGTTCATGTTAATTTCTGAGTCACTATCACTCATTTTCGACATAACCCCCCCCGCTCTTGAGCAGAGCGAAGGGGAGTGTCAGACTTCTACTGACTAAAAACCAAACCCATGTTCCTTCTTCGCCCTTGTGTCGGAGCATTGTTACCAGTGTAATGCAATAAAAAATAAACAGGTTATTAGTTGCATTCGTCGCTGCATTTACGATATCTGGCGGAGTGTTCATGTTAATTTCTGAGTCACTATCACTCATTTTCGACAGAAATAAAGAACTTATCAGAAAATTTGTCTACTCAATGAAAGGAAGTAAAAAGCTAACGAACAAATGACAGCTCGAAATGGCGGCGTTTCGGATATCTGTAATTTTTTTTAAATCATCGGCAAACGAACAAAGTCACTATTCTTGTGTCACTCGAGATCAAAATGTCGTGCGATTTATAATTAAAATCATACTGAATTGGGGTTTCGTATCGATAGATCTGTTTTAATGTAGATACTAGAATAGCACACTCACTTGAATTTGACACCTGTTCCAAATTTAAACTCATAACCTACTGTTTTCAGTAGGTTATGAGCTCATTACAGTTCTGTTAATTTCTGCTGGTTGGTAATGCTGGTCATTGCCCGTGGTTTTTGAACGCATTAGAGAGGGTTTATGATATTTGGGTAGATAAACGGTTTTAATGTGCGAATGAGGACGTAAATAAACCCTTAGTTAGCCATGAAACGCAACTATTTCTTACTAAGTCAAGTAACATTATTTAATAGAGAAAGTATAATGAAAAGTAAGGCTTTATAATTACGGTCGTTAACCTCGATGCCTACAAACCTGCAATTAGTTACACTGACGATTGTTAACACTTTCGTGAAGGGAAAAAAATTGCGCTTTAGAACAGAGCAACAGTTATAATAACACTGAAAACTCGATATTTACCATTTTTTTGACAAGTCCGGCAAACTATTCCCAAACCACTGTAACTCCTGTTAGCCAGAATCAACAGTAGCGACCACAAGAAAAGCGCCGGGACAATGAATTGACGGCACGGTTGGCGCAGTGGCTGAGCGATTGGACGGCTGCGCTGCGTGTCGCGGGTTCGATCCCCGCACGTAACACATACTTGTATGGCCAAAAGATAGTTGTTTCGGGTCTGGGTATTTGTAAATGTGAGTTTAAATGTTTGTGAACGCACCCACGATACAGGAGAAATTCCTAGCGTGGGGCAATGATATAAAAAAAAGAAAAAATGAAGCTTGACGAAGTCCCAGAGAAACGATTTAACTGTCTTGGATCCCGTTACTAAATTAATCAGAAAAGAATAGCGGAGGAGTAAGAAAAGCATAATTTCCACTTCACTCCATATCAGCAGGAGACAGAACAAAGCCAATAGGCACACAGGGACGTATACAACTGAGATAAGCCCAGTTGCCTAGCACCAAGGACATTATTGTCATTATATTACTGGGTCCTATGTAGTGAGCTGTGATCTTTGATGCCAATACCAAAACACACCACCACCACCATATTCACTGTTTGATTCGAGTTGTCCGATATTTTAATAAGTACCTATGATTATAATTATTAAGGTAGACCGATGTGTCTGCTCATAAACATACAACCGCATTAACTTCTGTTCATCCATGATCAATGGTACTTGCAACAGAGTCGAAATATCGGGAACTAGAAACAAACAGTAAACATGGTAAATACCTCGTTTTCAGTGTTAATGATAACGTTAGTTTAAAAACCATGTCAGTTTAAAAAGCAGCAGTTATTTTCAACCCAAAAAAATCTGATAAAAAGCTAAATTCACTGCTGATGTTCTTCAGAAAAATCAAGTACCTACTCGCAACCAGAGTATGTGTAAGACCAGATGTATGAACGTGGAAGACGCCAAAGAAGCATGAAAAAAACGCGAAAAATAATTTATATATGTGTCGATGACCGTGCACGGGCGTCATCAACATTTGTTTAATCCAAACATCAATCGTTATGTCATGGGTGATTATGATAGGGGCAGGCAAGAGCCTACATGGTGATATAAGTTTCTAAAAAATCCGTTTTGTTTTTCCAATACAAAACTCATCAAGCTTTATAAAGGCATGTAGCGTATCTGTAGTTTGCCGTTGTATGCTAATGGTCGTTAGCGACGCAATGTGATATCCATAGTTCAGGTCACACGAGCTGATGTATTTCATGGCGACGTGGCTTTGGCAATGTAAGCTGGTTTTGGTGAAGGTAAGTAGATATAAAAAAAAAAAAAAAACTTTATTTCAGACCTTGATCCATATGATGTGTATTGACGTATTTATTTGGATGCGGAGGTGGAAACCGCATTAAGTTCTCAGGTAAGGTTTTTGGACTGTCTTGACTTATAATATAAACAATCATTGAGTTATGAACAGCCAGCACATCAAACTACTTCAATCTGTCATATTTGTTTAATAGATTTTTAAACTTATCACAAAAGCATTTAAGTTCAATGTTGATTGGGAAAAATTTGGTGTCCCTTCGTCCAGCATACTCACCATGGAATCCTGATATTTCATGAATGTCAAAAAACTGTTCTGAAATAGTGCTAAATAGTGCCCAAAGGAAAAAAATAGTGCTCTTGTACTTGCGAAGTTATAGCCATAGTTCGATGAGTATGCTGGACGAAGGTTTCGCCCAGCATACTCACCTCCGTCCGGAGAATCTGTATACGCTTCAAACATAATTCATACTTCAAAAAATAGTTCCCAAATAGTGCCAAACGGTGCCCAAAAAGAAAAAACAGTGCTCGAATAACTTCGGAGTTATAGGCTTCGTTCAGTGAGTATGCTGGGCGTAGGTTCTACGCCCAGCATACTCACCTCAGTGCGCGAATATCGAACGAGCTATAGGTACAATTTACGTCTCAAAAAATTGTGCTTGAAATAGTGCCCAATATCAGTCCAATTTTTGCTTGACTTTTGACTTAGAAAACCATTAAATTTTAATGTAAACTTCTACATACTAACGTAAAATGGGGTACAGTCGTCGACACATGTTTTTGGACAAAAATATTTAAAAATTACATCTGTGTTAATTCTATAGTTACGTTTATACTTACTACCGACGCTCGCGCTGACTGATTCTACCTATTTCGATATTGAAATGTAACTAACGTGAACTTAAGACGAGAACAGATCCTGACGGGTAACGAGGACAAGCTTGTAATAAAAAAATTGAAGAAAAGTAAATTATATCCTAGCAAATAAGACAGTGTTTCATTTCCAGTAGAATTGGAGGATAAAACCAGGCCTCCGCAGAAGTAGGTATATAAATAGGTATTTGAGATCCAATTAGATAAACAAACAAGTTACATTACGTTATTATGTGTACCTACATCAAACCTTTAAAAAAGTAACTAAGTAGGTACCCATTTTTAAAACTTCTTAAGCATGTCCTTAATTTTAAGTGTACAGTGTCATATTCAACGAAAAAATGAACGTGTTTTTGTAAAAAACAACTCGCTTGCTACCTAGTTTTACAGTGCAATTAATGAATGAGTGTAAAATCAATTTAGTTAAATGCCACTATTATAAATTGAAATATACTTACTGATTTGGGTGCAGCTCCTATATTGATTACGTACTAGATACACAATTTTATATAGGTAAATAATGACATCACCAACACATTGTTTGGTTTTGCAACCCACTATGTAGTCAAACTCAAAAGCCGGCGTTATTATAATGATGTGCGACGAAGTAAACAAACAAAGAAACTGAGAAGCGCTTGTTCGTTTCGATTGCTTTGTGACACAAAATGGACCCTTATCACCTTCAAAATACAGATCAGTCTTGTCTAATAATCGTAAGATGTTAGGGCAGCGCCATCTAGTATTTAAACATAAACATATTCATTTGCGTCGCGGGCGCCGCGCGTCGCTTTGTGACACAAAATGGACCCTTATCACCTTCAAAATACAGATCAGTCTTGTCTAATAATCATAAGATGTTAGGGCAGCGCCATCTAGTATTTAAACATAAACATATACATTTGCGTCGCGGGCGCCGCGCGTCGTAAGCCCCATCCCAAGCAACATGCTCACGTGATAAATGACGATAAACTGACGTCATCTTTCAAACAATGACGTCCTTCGTCATATATGACGTAATAAGATGACGTGATTCGGAGCTTTATGTCGTCGTTTGCTTTTTAAGACGTCATCAAGTAACGTGATTCGGAGCTATATGTCGTCGTTTGCTTTTTAAGACGTCATCAAATAACGTGATTCGGAGCCCACCCACTTGATATCTAGTAGCGCCACTGCTCGATAGATGGCGCTGTACGCTGACGTCACGTTTCTGGATCGCGGTGTTAAGATTCTCCGCGAGCGAATGACTACCCCTGCTTTACTTTGATGTGTTATCGCTTCTCGGCCTTTTGGCTAAGATCAAAGTGTAGTATCTGTTCTTTTTAGCTAAATATCTGAAAGCTCCCTCACTGGATCATTCTCCTGCCCTTATCCCAATTTATTTGGGGTCGGCGCAACATGTCTTCTTCTTCCATACTTCCCTATTTCTCGTCATCTCATCAGTCACCTCCTTTCTAGGGACCAGTATTATTAATCTGATTTTTGTAAGCTGACGGGATGTTCGGGGCTCGCTCCACTCCCGTCGGGGGTCGGCCCGGCCCCGGTACCACTCTAATTTAGCCATTTATGACGTGATTATCACGACGAATACGACGACATAATAGATGTTATAATTGACGTCGAAATCACGTAAACTGATCACGTCATTAATGACGCACTAATTTGTGACATCCTCACGTCAAAATTTACGTCTATAATGACGTGATGCGACGTCTTTCGATGCCTTAAAATTCACGTCATTATTCACGTGAGCATGTTGCTTGGGATACCTATTGACCGTACGTGCATCCATTACTGCCACACTATATTGAACTTTATCACATGAGGAATACAGGTCAATTCCGTAAACGTTGTGGTACCGTCCTTGATCCGGAAAATGATTATTTTGAATAATTTTGTCAGTTGTAATGTAAGCATTAATAACAGCAACTTTATTTTTCATGCATGATTTACTTCATTTGATATCTTAATCCTTCAAGCGCCGTGATCTAGACAAAATATATATAAAATCATTGTTCCTAGCTACCGGGGTCCCATGCGACGCGCGAAGGCTTAATCATATTATTATAAAGTATTATTAAAATAATGTGTAATTAATAATATTGCGATTCTAAAGTAAATACTCCCTTACATAGACAATTAATTTTTGTGTCCCTTCGTCCAGCATACTCACCATGGAATCCTGATATTTCATGAATGTCAAAAAACTGTTCTGAAATAGTGCTAAATAGTGCCCAAAGGAAAAAAATAGTGCTCTTGTACTTGCGAAGTTATAGCCATAGTTCGATGAGTATGCTGGACGAAGGTTTCGCCCAGCATACTCACCTCCGTCCGGAGAATCTGTATACGCTTCAAACATAATTCATACTTCAAAAAATAGTTCCCAAATAGTGCCAAACGGTGCCCAAAAAGAAAAAACAGTGCTCGAATAACTTCGGAGTTATAGGCTTCGTTCAGTGAGTATGCTGGGCGTAGGTTCTACGCCCAGCATACTCACCTCAGTGCGCGAATATCGAACGAGCTATAGGTACAATTTACGTCTCAAAAAATTGTGCTTGAAATAGTGCCCAATATCAGTCCAATTTTTGCTTGACTTTTGACTTAGAAAACCATTAAATTTTAATGTAAACTTCTACATACTAACGTAAAATGGGGTACAGTCGTCGACACATGTTTTTGGACAAAAATATTTAAAAATTACATCTGTGTTAATTCTATAGTTACGTTTATACTTACTACCGACGCTCGCGCTGACTGATTCTACCTATTTCGATATTGAAATGTAACTAACGTGAACTTAAGACGAGAACAGATCCTGACGGGTAACGAGGACAAGCTTGTAATAAAAAAATTGAAGAAAAGTAAATTATATCCTAGCAAATAAGACAGTGTTTCATTTCCAGTAGAATTGGAGGATAAAACCAGGCCTCCGCAGAAGTAGGTATATAAATAGGTATTTGAGATCCAATTAGATAAACAAACAAGTTACATTACGTTATTATGTGTACCTACATCAAACCTTTAAAAAAGTAACTAAGTAGGTACCCATTTTTAAAACTTCTTAAGCATGTCCTTAATTTTAAGTGTACAGTGTCATATTCAACGAAAAAATGAACGTGTTTTTGTAAAAAACAACTCGCTTGCTACCTAGTTTTACAGTGCAATTAATGAATGAGTGTAAAATCAATTTAGTTAAATGCCACTATTATAAATTGAAATATACTTACTGATTTGGGTGCAGCTCCTATATTGATTACGTACTAGATACACAATTTTATATAGGTAAATAATGACATCACCAACACATTGTTTGGTTTTGCAACCCACTATGTAGTCAAACTCAAAAGCCGGCGTTATTATAATGATGTGCGACGAAGTAAACAAACAAAGAAACTGAGAAGCGCTTGTTCGTTTCGATTGCTTTGTGACACAAAATGGACCCTTATCACCTTCAAAATACAGATCAGTCTTGTCTAATAATCGTAAGATGTTAGGGCAGCGCCATCTAGTATTTAAACATAAACATATTCATTTGCGTCGCGGGCGCCGCGCGTCGCTTTGTGACACAAAATGGACCCTTATCACCTTCAAAATACAGATCAGTCTTGTCTAATAATCATAAGATGTTAGGGCAGCGCCATCTAGTATTTAAACATAAACATATACATTTGCGTCGCGGGCGCCGCGCGTCGTAAGCCCCATCCCAAGCAACATGCTCACGTGATAAATGACGATAAACTGACGTCATCTTTCAAACAATGACGTCCTTCGTCATATATGACGTAATAAGATGACGTGATTCGGAGCTTTATGTCGTCGTTTGCTTTTTAAGACGTCATCAAGTAACGTGATTCGGAGCTATATGTCGTCGTTTGCTTTTTAAGACGTCATCAAATAACGTGATTCGGAGCCCACCCACTTGATATCTAGTAGCGCCACTGCTCGATAGATGGCGCTGTACGCTGACGTCACGTTTCTGGATCGCGGTGTTAAGATTCTCCGCGAGCGAATGACTACCCCTGCTTTACTTTGATGTGTTATCGCTTCTCGGCCTTTTGGCTAAGATCAAAGTGTAGTATCTGTTCTTTTTAGCTAAATATCTCAAAGCCCCCTCACTGGATCATTCTCCTGCCCTTATCCCAATTTATTTGGGGTCGGCGCAACATGTCTTCTTCTTCCATACTTCCCTATTTCTCGTCATCTCATCAGTCACCTCCTTTCTAGGGACCAGTATTATTAATCTGATTTTTGTAAGCTGACGGGATGTTCGGGGCTCGCTCCACTCCCGTCGGGGGTCGGCCCGGCCCCGGTACCACTCTAATTTAGCCATTTATGACGTGATTATCACGACGAATACGACGACATAATAGATGTTATAATTGACGTCGAAATCACGTAAACTGATCACGTCATTAATGACGCACTAATTTGTGACATCCTCACGTCAAAATTTACGTCTATAATGACGTGATGCGACGTCTTTCGATGCCTTAAAATTCACGTCATTATTCACGTGAGCATGTTGCTTGGGATACCTATTGACCGTACGTGCATCCATTACTGCCACACTATATTGAACTTTATCACATGAGGAATACAGGTCAATTCCGTAAACGTTGTGGTACCGTCCTTGATCCGGAAAATGATTATTTTGAATAATTTTGTCAGTTGTAATGTAAGCATTAATAACAGCAACTTTATTTTTCATGCATGATTTACTTCATTTGATATCTTAATCCTTCAAGCGCCGTGATCTAGACAAAATATATATAAAATCATTGTTCCTAGCTACCGGGGTCCCATGCGACGCGCGAAGGCTTAATCATATTATTATAAAGTATTATTAAAATAATGTGTAATTAATAATATTGCGATTCTAAAGTAAATACTCCCTTACATAGACAATTAATAATTTACACAAGACAAAAATTGTTAGAAAGAAAGTTAATAATATTGTATTCGACTGTACTCAATGTAATGTATGTAGAAGTTTACAATCAAATTTAATGGTTTTCTAGGTCAAAAGTCAAGCAAAAATTGGACTGATATTGGGCACTATTTCAAGCACAATTTTTTGAGACGTAAATTGTACCTATAGCTCGTTCGATATTCGCGCACTGAGGTGAGTATGCTGGGCGTAGAACCTACGCCCAGCATACTCACTGAACGAAGCCTATAACTCCGAAGTTATTCGAGCACTGTTTTTTCTTTTTGGGCACCGTTTGGCACTATTTGGGAACTATTTTTTGAAGTATGAATTATGTTTGAAGCGTATACAGATTCTCCGGACGGAGGTGAGTATGCTGGGCGAAACCTTCGTCCAGCATACTCATCGAACTATGGCTATAACTTCGCAAGTACAAGAGCACTATTTTTTTCCTTTGGGCACTATTTAGCACTATTTCAGAACAGTTTTTTGACATTCATGAAATATCAGGATTCCATGGTGAGTATGCTGGACGAAGGGACACAAAATTTGCAGCTTCGGGGCGCTTATGATGTGCCTGTACATGCACAAAATAACCACTCAAGACTAATGAAATCCGGGGCTGCGGGTTGTTCAAAAGAGATACTGCTGCCCCGGACACAAAGGGCTAAAAAGGAACATGGGTGGTTTTTAGTCAGTAGAAGTCTGACATTCCCTTATGTACCGTCCAGAGCGGGAGGAGTCCTTTGATGATTTCCACAAAAAAAAAAGATTAATGAAATTACTTTGATAATTATGTAAACTTTTGCGATAGGCCATTATGTAACAAAATGAAAATAATAACTTTTTAGACGTAGTTAAAATCAATGCTTAAAATACCAGATCCATAAAAAAACATCACCAACAGATTTATAAAGTTCATAGACATAAAAGCTGTCAGTAAAAATCTTAAGATTTTCAGCAATAACTGTATGGACATAAAGTTTACTATCATAGCCGTATACAAATGTTAGACTATTCCATGCATACTAATTTTATTGGTTGAAATTTACGATTCGACGCGGCATAGGTAAGACAATAATAATAATTCATATTTCTCGTAATGTCTGGCTGTCGTAAAATAGAGTCTGTACTATATACAAGCTGTGTCACCATTTTAATGGCCCGTGTAAAATGTTTTATTCAAGGGCGGCCATTTGCTTTTTTCTTTCGGTTTTTGAGTGTTTTTTTTAAGGAACCTTGGCATTGACATTTAGAAAAGCAAAGCTAGTAGAAGTTATCTATACTAATAAATTAAAACGAGGAAAGATTTGTATTTTTACACGACTGCCCCAAAAAAAAGAGTGTTATGTTTTTAGCGTTCATGTATGTATGTATGTATGTATGTATGTTTGTTTGTGTGTTTCTTTATTCCACCGTAACTTCTAAACGCCTGAACCGATTTTGATGTGTGTGGTATCATTAGATTCTTTGCGTTATCCCGGGTGACATAGGCTATAGAAAAAATCCAAAAACATCATAGGGTGGCCATGGTTTAGAAATAAAACGAACTTTTAATTTGTTTTTATTGAAATATTAATTAAAAATATAATCATCGTCTAGAACTTGTTAAGTAGATTACAAAAATATACCACAGTAGTATTCAATATCTATTGTGTACTAGTAATACTACTCAACAAATGAAATGTTAACATTTTAAACCCGGGATTCGATATGAATAAGATATATATCAATAGATTCCTTGTAATGACAGAAATAAAACTGGCTAAGTTACAACTCCCAAATTCGTCCACGACCGCAGCTGAATGGTTTTAAAGTTTGTATGAAAAGTCAATAGGCGTGAATCAATTTACTTGAAACATGGTAAGAATATCCACTTAACGAAATAATAATGTATGCATTCATAGGTTTTTCAAAAACACTCATTTAAAGGGTGGAAAAAGATATTCAGGGTTGAATTTTGTATGGAAAAGTCTTAGTGCGAGATTGAAAACACTTTAAACTCATTACTAACGCAAATTAATAAAGCTTTGCGTGTGTAATACAACAATAGATGTGTGCAAGTGCGAGTTGGATCCGTTACCTATGGTTCCGTACCAGCATCTTGGTAGGTAGGTACTAAACCTACTTGAAACTGTTTGGCACTATACTTGAATTTCTGTTGATTCCTAAGAAATGAAGAAATACGTCTCCTGATTTTTGAAAATAACCCCTTACACTTAGGGTAAGTTTAGAGTTATACAGAATTAATAGTTCACTTTTATAATGTAGGTACAACAAAATCAGTAGGTACCTAAACTCTGTGAACAACAAACTAGGTACATAGCAAATGTATTATTTGTAATGCAATTATTAAGAATAATTCCGGCTAGGTTTCACCCCCCCCCCCCCTATTTTATAAAACAATACAAAAAAAATTCGCGCTCGCTTCGCTCGCGAATCCACCCATTTTGTGCTTTCGCCATTCCTAGTCATTTCACAGACTTATCTACATGCTTCTATTCTCAATTCTGCTGGTCTGAACAAAAAAGTCAAGTCCCTCTGGACTCTAATAAATTATCTGCATTACATAATTAATAAACTGAGTTCGTGGACAAACATAATATTAAGCTTCGTGGAGCTCAAATGTTGAAATTTTACTACTTCTGAGCTCCATTTAGGCATGGTTATCCACCGCTTGGAGTCGGCTTCCAGCCAAGATGGGCTGAAAACTGGTATTTTACATGGAACCGCTGCCTTTTTGTCCTCTTCCCTCCTGATAGCAATATCTTTGACCCTCCCCCGCCCCCTTAACCCAAAACCAATAAGAATCATACAAAAATTTTCGCGCTCGCTACGCTCGCGCATCCATCCTGTTCTTTCTCCGATCTGTCCTGCTTAATACGTTCATCTACTTCTATTTTCAGTTAATCCAGGGAAAATTGACCAACGCTTTAAATCCTTTTATCCCCGTATATAATTAGTCTCATTGGGTAGCACTTCATAAAACATTTTAATAAAATCAAACGACGCAAACAATGATTATGTTGGCCCGTGATAGTGCACAAGCTGCAAACGGTAACATTGAACAGAAGCATAGTAAATCTAGACGCGTGAAACAGTTACGTTTTAGATCCACGTTAGCTAATCCCTTGATAAACAGTCTCTCCAAGAACTATACCACCTAAAATCTCAAAGTTAGTATCCACGAAAAATAAACGATTTACATACATACATAAACTCACGCCCTTTTCCCATAGGGGTAGGCAGAAACTACAGAACGCTACCCGCTACGATCCTTACATATTCCTTTTGCCTCGTCCACATTATCTTTCATACATCTGTCCATCCATACACGCAAGCCGGTTACGAGTACTACGCACCTGTCCTTTCTGAAGAACGGCACCATTAAGATCAGTGTATTGTCTTTCTTGGGCGTCCCGGCGTTGCCATTTACAACTGGCTTGTAAATACCTTTTGCTAATCGACTTTCACTCATCCTCTCCACATGACCGAACCACGATCCGATTGAAACGATTTAGTTTTGCATTATCTTTGCCGCGACATTGCTTTACCGAAAAATAAAGCAGTATAATGAAGGCCGGTATATCACTAAAAAAGTATTAAATAAAAAACAAATAATTTAAAAAATTTAAAACACGCCTGCCATGTTAAAAAGTGAACTAAAAAGTAAAAAATAAGTCGAACGACTTCAGTGATGAAATGAGAACAAGGTCCCGTAATTGTATCCGAAAATGGAAAACTGAAAACTAAAATTTTAATTGCAGTCGGGGGACAGTTCGGTGGAATATTTCTTTACAGGTCCCCCGACTGCAATTAAAATTTTAGTTTTCAGTTTTCCATTTTCGGATACAATTACGGGACCTTGTTCTCATTTCATCACTGAAGTCGTTCGACTTATTTTTTACTTTTTAGTTCACTTTTTAACATGGCAGGCGTGTTTTAAATTTTTTAAATTATTTGTTTTTGTATGTAACGAATAAACTTAAAAACTACTGGACCGATTTGAATAATTCTTACACCGTCTGGAAGCTACACTATCCGCGGGTGACATAGGCTAGGTACTTTTTAACCGACTTCTAAAAAAGAAGGAGGTTCTCAATTCGGATGTTTGTTTTTTTTTATGTTTGTTCGGGCATAACTCCGTCACTTGCTAACCGATTTGAAAAATTCTTTTTTTGTGGGAAAGGGTATACTTCCCAAATGGTCCCATATTTTTTTTTTCGAAATCGGACAAGCGGTTTTGGAAAAATCAACAAAACTCATAAAAAATACTACATTGTCCACATTATGACCCATGAACATGTGAACCACTAAAAAGTGAAAAATAAAAACTGTTGAACAAATAATAAAACCGACTTCAAAAAAAAACAAGTAAAAAATAAATCAGTTTCTGAAGTCGGTGGCAAAAAAATGAAATCAAACAAACAAAAGTCACCGACTTCAGAAACTGATTTATTTTTGACTTGTTTTTTTTTGAAGTCGGTTTTATTTTTTGTTAAAAAGTTTTTTTATCTCTGCATTCATACGGGAACAGGAACCACGCGGGTGAAACCATGTGACGTACGCTAGTGTATAATAAAAAATATTTATCAATCGTTTATCGTGAATGAATTCTAGGAACTGTCTAATCCGTACTCCATACTTGTTATTGCGTTTTTGTAGACAGAGTGCTGCAGAGTGCTTTGATTCCAAGGTCAGGAAAAGTACTATTGGGTTTTTCCATCAGACACTTCTCAGTACTGTAGCAGCCACGGAATCTGGATTTATGCTCGGTTAATGGCAATAGGCTCGCCCCTATTAAGGGATGTAGACATAACTGGCGATAGGTATGTGGTTGTAATAATAGGTACCCCATCTGTCTAACCCTTCGGAGATTATAGGCATGATGTTATGTTATTTTAAGTCTGGAGAAAGAGAAGCTATTTTACATATCAAAAGATATGCTCCCTCGAATTACTTTTTGAACTCCACAACAACAGTCCTGAAAATAAAAGATGCCTTATAAAACCAGAACGAACAAACATTTAAAAGTAAACAGCACAAAAAAAAACAAATACTTGCATTTGCTACACAGAAACTTCACATAACCAAAACTACCGTCAATAAACATTACGAAAGGGTTGTCCGAACTTTTACCCGACTACAGCGAAGCCAAAAGGAAGGGTAATGATTTTTATTACCCTTATAGACAACCCAAGCATCCACTACGGACCATGCCAGTAACCATAACCCATAGACGTAATCGTTTGTGTGTTTCGCTTTTCGTTCTGGTTGCATAACCCTGATACTTATTTATTTGGAGAAAAACATGTACAATACTACGGAAAAATCCAAGATATTATACAGGAATAATAATAATAATAAGAAAATATAAGAAAATAAAAGTAAGTACTTAAAATCAAGAAAAAGTTACCTTTCGTGCAAAAAAAAATATATATATAAATACTAATATAATATATTAGAAATAATATAGAATCATAATATAGAACCCAACTAAAGCTTAAAGAGGGACCATGGTAGAAGGTAAGGTAACGCACTGCATTGTTGGTTTATTCACAAGCTCTCCTGAGAATGAGATCTTGGTCTCCATTTCCAGGTCGAGAATAGTGATATTGTACTTTTTATCAGGGAATTCTTACCCAGTAGAAGCCCGGAGCCAAGACCAGTATCCGGTAGTTGGCAATTAGTTCACCCCATGGGACTTGAAACATACCCGCAGGTTGTTTTCTTTTGGAAAAAATCATCAAATCTTGGGCAGAGCGAAGGGGAGTGTCAGACTTCTACTGACTAAAAACCAACCCATGTTCCTTCTTCGCCCACGTGCCGAGGCCACGTCATCTCTTTTGATAATCCGCAGCCCCGGCGGGAAATCAGAGGTCCTTAGTCCTGGGTTCAAACTTGAAACGGACTCACCACTACGCTGCTTACCTGCCATAATGTCGGTGTACCTGCTACAAGTACACCTCTGCCTCACCTTTCGGATTAACAGGCGTGATGTTACACAAGGTAGTAGAGCACGGTCTACGACTTGTTTTCTTAGTACACCTATTACGTGTTTTGATGCAAGGCTATTTACTGCAAGACTTGAAGCTAAATCGTTTACATGGCCTGCTTGAATGCATGTTCGTGACTTGGAACGGTTTTAAAGGACTAGGATTCGGTGGATGTGTAATACAATGAATATGTAATGTGGGTAGATTGAAAGACAGTGTAGTACGGAATAATGGCGTAGTTTTATATTCAGGACGGTTTTCGGTTATAGAAAGAGGAGAATAATAAATAGAAGCAACTGTAGGTGGGCATGACTTGGGAGTCAATAGGAATAATAGTCTTACAGTAAATATAACGCATTGTTTTTATTCGAATTTAATGCATAAATCAAATCAAATAAATGTATTATCGGGCAATAAAAGCCTATACATTACATTAAATTTAGCTTGGAGCTATCATTGGAGCTTATCAGACGATTGATTTTAAGTTTACAGTATATCTCTGAGCAGTGTGCCTGTGGCAAAGGCCTCCTCTAACATTTTCCATCGGTTTCTGTCTCAAACGACCCTTCTACTCCATTGCTTACATGCTAGGTGTATGCCCGGTGTACACCACTTCAGTCAGAGTATAAAAAAAAACAACTATAAGATCTAAGACCCAAGGAACTGATGTCCTCATAAAGATAGACCAACTGAAAAGCCCATACATAAAATACACAAAATAAGTACAATAAATGAAATACTGTACAAAGGCATACTGCCTGTGGCATTGCCTGCCATTCAACCTCAGCAGCATTTTCCTAGGAAACCTCATAGTTACCATTTTCCACGTACTATCATTATCAATATTACATAATAGGGAAACTTTCGTAAGTGTATTTGAACTGCCAAAAGTTCCTGGAACACGTAATCAATTTGTGAGACTCAAACAAAATATTTGTGGAATAATAATACTGTTGATATCGGATTTATATGATGTTGAATTGAAAGTGATACTCGGTAGACACAAAATCTGTCTACCGAGAAAGTGTGACCTTTACAATATTGTTTCTTTGTATTTTCGCTTCTATGGTGTTATGGAATTTTGGTGTATCGTTTATAGTTTACGCATGCGCACACACATACAAACACCCAAACACCCACATACACCATCACACACACAGACCGTCATACACCAATACACACACACACACACACATTATACACCAACACACACCCATTAACACACATATTTTTATTGATTTTTTTCTTTTGATTTATGTACCCTTTAATTTAACATTTAATAAGTACTTTGTTCGCCGGCTGCAAGTACCAATATTTTTGTAACCGTAATAAGACTCACTGTGAATCAACTGTGAATGGATACTCTTTTCTAAGATACAGACAGATTTTCTGCCTAGTTTGGGAAAGGGAGTCCAATGACCCATTTAATAAAATATAATTAGGTATGTTGTACTGGTTTTATTTATTTATAACATCTAATGTATAAGTCATAAGTAAGTCTATACGTAAGTCTATATAAGTCTACTTTGTACACCATGTACAAACTACTTATTGAAATAAATTATTAATTAATAAACTATAAATTAATTATAGGAATAGGGACGAGGCAAAAGGGAAATGTAATGACTCTGCCTACCCACCACGGGGAAAAAATGTAAGTTTATGTATGGAATTGGTAAGCCTATATTTTCTTTCTATCAGAGTGTAAAAGGATCCTTATCGAAGCCTTCAACCAAGAATTCTGTATATCAAACTAAATAACTCTATGCAAAAATTATTACTGGGAAACGACTTATTTTTTGGAGTGAAAAATTACGTTTTACGGTTGGACACAATGTACTCAAGACATTGTGCTGATGGATGTGTGGCGACTAGCGACATCTATCGCAACACCTGCGTACTAACAAACGATCGACAGAAAATCCTACATCGCGCTATGAACTTTATCCGCGACATAAGCCTATATAGGAGTTCCCGACTTACATATGTTGGGCAGTTAGCCCGCCGGACACAACACCCGTCCGGTCGGAGGATCCTCCCTTTTCTATGGGGGATGAGGAACTTTACACCCTGTTCCTCTACCCCCAAACTGGTGACCCCGAGCATGAACGTCAGCGCAGCCTTCGTGCAACTACTTCAGACGTCGTCACCACTTCCCCTTCCCCTTCGCCTTCGAGCAGCGAGTCATACCGTCAGCCAGCAGCCACGGCTTCATGGGGTATCCTGTCCACCAGCATGCAGCGGAAGCGCATTCCTGGACATCACCCCCAGCCTCATCAGCGACTTTGGCACAGCACACTGTACTTCGGCCGGTCAGCAAGCAGAGACGCCCTTCTCTCCTGGTCGACGCAGTAGCCAGCCACTACGCAGCACTGCACACTCCGACTCACTGGAGCTAATATGCAGCATCACCTCGACTCACTGGGGCATCACCGCAGACAGTTCCGACTCACCGTGAACTATGCGGCATCCGGTTCCGACTCACCGGAACCTTTCACTGGCTGACAAGCGCCAAGACTTAACCTGCTTTCGACCTCGGAGTGATGTGGCGACTAGCGACATCTATCGCAACACCTGCGTACTAACAAACGATCGACAGAAAATCCTACATCGCGCTATGAACTTTATCCGCGACATAAGCCTATATAGGAGTTCCCGACTTACATATGTTGGGCAGTTAGCCCGCCGGACACAACACCCGTCCGGTCGGAGGATCCTCCCTTTTCAACGGGGGATGAGGAGCTTTACACCCTGTTCCTCATCCTACCCCCAAAGATGCATTGAATAGTACAGGGTCATGGTCGTTTAAAATTTTGTTATCTTCGTATATATCTATATTTATATTAATAGAAGACTTAATATGACTGTTTTAAACATAACAACAGAATATATAAACTAAACCAAACTAAAAACAAAAACGGCATCGAAAAATTATTATTATTATCTTGATTAACACAATCGATAAAATAGTCGTTTCCCAGAAATCTTCTTTGCGTAGAGTAACTTAGTTTGATGTTCAGAATGACTGGTTTTTTATATATATTTAATGGGTCTTCTTTTGACCTTAATCTTGTCTTTAAGACAGAGATGAAGTCTTCATGAAGGATCCATTAACACCAATGTGTTTTTTAACTTTTTTTTTTCTTCTTTCTTTCTATCTTACTAGGAAGCTCATTCTTGACTATGTCCACATTATCCACACAAGATATTTTGTGTCATGAATTTCAATAGCCGCCAACGCAATGCGGTTATACTGAGAATCTTGCATTTTCAAATTCTTACAACGGTTTACAAGAATTTAGGTTAACTTTAACTTTCTTTAAAGTTTAAGGTTTTTGGATTTTCAGTTCTATGATTTTTTTTTTTTGTTTTTATCTTTGTCATTATTGTAATCAATCATCAATATGAGTGACTAGATTCTGGGTCTCTTTTATTTACCATGGTGAATTATAGCCCATCCCACTCCTAGAGCGAAGGCCTGAGTCCCTGCAGTGGAAACATTTTAAGCTGATGATGATGCTCTTTCTAATACACTCAGTCTCAATTTTGCCTTATCTACAAAACCTCCCCTTTAGTTTGTTCTTTAAAGGGGAGATATTCCAATCTATGTAGTTCGCTCACACAATAACTAACAGAGCTCCCACGTTACGTGCATAACATTTATTCAAGCCTCTAATAGCCAAGGAAATTGATTGTAAATAACTTCAGTCCGGCTCGAAGGCAAGTAGATTATCTTAAATTGCTTGTGTAGGGACCGCGATAAAATAGCCCATCGTACGTGCCTATTTTTAAAGGGGTGAGAGGAATAACCAAGTTTGACGTTTAAGTGATTTGAATAGAAAACTGTTTTGGGTGTAGATGGAAAATATGGAGGTTTAGTACTCTCTTTTGTTAAAAAATATTGGGTAGTGTTTTTTGGAAGTAGCCTGTGACTAAAACTGGAAAGTGGAAAGATAAAAAGAAGAAATATAATTATCAATGATTATGTTTTTGTAAGGAGGGGCTCTTGGTTAAATAAAAACCGCTCGGGTCAATCTTCTGGTCAAGCCTCGCTTTTCTAGGATGGTCCATAGATGGGTTACTACTTGATGAATTTTCAAACTATATTTTAAAACGCATATAAAAGTCCGCCATCAAAACGAAGTTTAATAATCCGATAAATCTTACTCTTACATTATTAGGTAAATAAAATACAAGGCGATATTAATTCGTGTACCATCAACATTGTAATAAGTTATTAATTCATAATTCATGGTAACGTTAATATCCTAAGCCTTGTTCAACGTATAATAATCTGCTGAAATAATGTTCTCATATTTACTGATAGGGAAAATTGGAACAATGCTGACAACATAAAATATACGGATTAAGTGTGCCTTTGAGTTCTTTATTATATTATTTTATTATTAATATTCCAATATCATCAAAATCATCATCATCAGCCAGAAAACCCACCCATAAAACGCCATAACGAACGGCAACCTGCCGCTTGCATCCACCGGTTGCTCGCAACTTGAACGATGTTGTCGGTCCACATGGTGGGTCTTTCGGTTCGTGGTCGCCACTCGAGAACCTTTCTTCCCCATCGGTTGTCGGTTCTTCAAGAGGATTACAATGTACATGACATGTATATTGTAATGTTTATTTTATCCCATCATCATTCTTTTACCCTTATCCCAATTCATTTGGGGTCGGCTCAGCATGTCTTCTTCTTCCATACTTCTCCGTTTCTCGTCATCTCATGAGACACCTCCTTTCTTGCCATATAATTCTTAACACAGTCCCTCTGCCATATAATTCTTAACACAGTCCCTCCATCGTTTCTTTGGTCTGCCTCTACTCTTATATCATAATTTTCGTAACCAATAGACGAAAATTAAATTCGAAGTTTACGTAATGTCAAGTCAAGTTGAAAGAAGTAATTCGTTCAAGTGTTTATAATGTTCTCATGATTCAATTAATTCTTAATACCATTGTCTCTGATACTTTGACAAGCAGTGGGACAAACTATTATTATTTTATTTCAGCCCTACAGTAATATAAAGCCAGGATTAACTCCACACACGTAAAGGCTAATTCCACTCCTAAAATACTTTAACAGTTAAACTGTATTAGAATGTACACTCAGATATAAATACTGGTACGTACAGAGTGCTCCAAATAATCCGAATAGCTTCGACTACCTGAAAGAGGTAATATCTTCACAAGTCGTAGACATAGAGTAGATAGGAACAGAAAGCCAATGATGTCAAACAAATGCCAGTTGCGAGAGTGCTTTGATACTGTTTTGTGTGTTCCGTTTTACTGGTAGTCGGTTAGACTGGAATTCGACTCGAACGATGTTGTAAAAAGTTAGGTAGATTTTGAGGATTATAGTTGATACATGCTACTAAGCGTCTCTGTACTTCCAAGTTACACACTGTTAACGACGGAGATTATCACGTTTCTTCTTTCTCCTTTACTACTATTTTCTGTTTAATTTCATTGCAGAATTCTAAACAGATAAATGTTTTCTACAGAGCTCGTCAAGCTTCAATGCCTCAGCGTTTTCTGATGTTGGCACTGTGGATTTTGGCTTTCTGGAATTGTAGTTGTTGTAATTGGACATAGTGTGACGGTTTTGTGCCAAATATGCGAGTCCTTGCTCTTTCACCGATTGTATTTGCCGGTCCTTCTGTAAATACTTATTCCGTGCCGTCGACAAGTAAGAAACTGGCGGAAGGAAACCGGCGACGATTGCCGAAAGGATTGAAGTAACAATTGTGTGAAACTTTATTGTGGCTCCTACGCTTTTTGTGTCCGAGAGATATATTATGAGGTACAAATTGTTACAAAGTATGATTGTTGATGATTGTTGCTTTACACGTGTTAGTTGATTTAAAATTGATTCGAATATGTACCGGGTTGGTTAAATAGGGGATCGGACTGACTCAAAAAAATAGGATTCTGTTTAGTCCGTCAGTTAGATTATCGAAAAATATTGGATACGTGTTTTTTTGTTTTATCAAAACAATAAAAATTGACGAAGATAAAGCGCGTCAAAGATCATGGAGTGGGGCTTGAAACGTCAATTGAAGGTACAAAATGTACTATCATAATTATGACCTCACACGAGTTTTCGAAGCACTTCGTCTTCATTTTTTGTTTACGTGAAAAAAGAAAAAATACGTGGTTAATTTTTTTGGAAATCTATCTGACGGACTAATTAGTTTATTTTTGTCCGATCCTCTAATCTCCAAAAAGAGTTCCAAAACTACTCCATGAAAGATATAATTTTAATAATTTAGGTTTCATTCTACTCCATGATACTCGTATTAATAATTTGTGTTTTCGATCAGAAAACCAGAGCAGATTTATGACCAATCGATGGCAATAGGCTCACCCTTTATTACGTCTATGAAGTATGTTCTCGTTGTCCGTGCGAGCGAGCTAACGTGTTGCTTGCGCTGAGCAATTGTGTATCGATTTTAATAAATAACTGCTAATTGGTGTGTGTGATTACGTGGTGCTACTGTGACTGGCTTGATTGCTAATTCCGTTAAGGACAAATAATGCCAAGGGCCCAGCGTACTCCCACTTCGGTGGAGGTGGAGGAAGCTCAGTCTTCTGACAAGTCAGTTGCGGAAGTAAAGGGAAAACAAAAACCTGCATCACGACAGGGTAAGAAGAAACGCAGCCAAGGATCTGATAGTGATTCTTCTATTACTCAAGAACCTAGACGTCATAAAACATGTTGTTCCCCAAACAGTCTACATGTTACACTAAAAGCTGTTCAAATGGAGGTTCAAGCAATGAATTCTCTTTTGAATTCGATAAAGGAGGAACAAGACTCACGCTTGTTACTGCTGCAAAAGGATGTGTCGGTCATTAAGTCCGAAATAGGCGAGTTAAAAAAATCCAATACAGAATTCGAAAAGACGTTGCAGTTTCTAAGCGACAAGCATGATGAAATGGTAGCATTCAAAAAGGAAACCATAGAAAGCAATAAGGCACTGGAAAACAGATATAAGGACCTAATACATCGAAACATCAATTTAGATAAATGTAACAAAGCGCTAGAAGAGCGAATCGGATATTTTGAACAGAAAGAATTGAACAAAAACATCGAAATAATGAACTTAAAAATGCAAGAAGGAGAAAAAACCGTTGAAGTGGTTAAAAAATGTGCTGAGATCTTAAAAGTAGATAAAATCGAAATAGAAAGTGCATGGAGGGTAGGTTCCGAAAAGAAAGAGGTACGGCCCATAGTTGTGACACTGCGTACAAAAGCGGCGAGAGTGGAATGGCTTAAAAGTCGGAAATCACACATTACAAACCATATGATTTTAAACAACAATGACTCATCACGAATCTTCATAAATGAGCATATAACCCGACAACACAGACAACTATTTTGGGCTACAAAAACAAAGCTTAAAGAAACCTATAAATATATATGGATCCAAGATGCTAAAATTCTGATTAAAAAAAACGATATTGACAAAAAAATCTACCATATTCGGAATGAGGGTGACATCGAAACACACGTACAAAAAGACAAGATATAATACAATGTCAATATCATGTCGAACTATAAGTAAATCAAGAATGTAATTAATAAAACCAAATAATGGCTATAAACTTTGATCTACAATCACAACTACAGGATATTGAATATATAAAATACACAGATATTGAAAAATGGACTACCCACGTAACAACGAACGAAACAAAAATACAAATCATACACATTAACATCTGTTCCATAAGAAAACATTTCAATCAGCTGAAGGTGCTTCTGCATAAGATTTTGAATCAAATAGATGTGTTGTGTCTCACAGAAATTAATATCAGACAGGATGAAGTCTCCATGTACACAATTGATGGTTTCAATATGTTTTCACAAACCCGAGAAAAAAAGAGAGGGGGAGGCATACTTGTTTACGTGAAAAATAGTCTTCAGTACAGTCCACTACAAAAATATAACGCATCGACGTTTGAGTTGATATACGGCCGACTTACTAAGAATGTTTACAATGCTTATTTGTTGGTAATCTACCGGCCACCGCACACAAATAAAAGTATGTTTACCAAAGAATTAGAAAACATAATTCGACCGCTCCCTATGAACACTGACGTTATATTAGTAGGGGACTGCAACATTAACTTGTTAAACTTGGATTCTTCGGCAAATAGATATTTAAATACGTTAGCTGATATGGGACTTCACTGTGGCATTCAAGATATAACGCGCGAGGCGGTTGTCGGACAGAAGCGAGTGGCGTCATGCATCGACCACGTCTTTATGCGAAATGTGAGTGGCGGGGCAAGCGACGTTCACGCGTACACGCTCACGAGCCAGGTAGCCGATCACTATCTAACGGGAATATCAGCTGTTATTGATAAACAAAGCGCCATAACTTATGTAAGTAAAACGAGGTATGACAATAAGGCGGTTAGAGATAAATTAAATAATGTACCTTGGTTAACTTTGTTGCAAATTCAAGATCCGAACGAATTATACACAAAAATGTTCACGATTTTTTGTGATATTTATAATAGCTCTAAAATAGATAGCTTGGTATACCCTAAGCGCAAAACACAGTCGTGGGTTACTGATAAGTTACGTATGCTAATCGAAGAAAAAGATATGTTATTTAGAAAGTGGAAAAGTGATCCTAAAAATAATAATAAACGTTTATTATACACTAGGTGCAGAAATAAGACACAAAAGCTTATAAATATGGCCAAAAATAAAAGTAGACGTGAGACCATAATTAACTGTAAGGGGGACATGAGAAAGATATGGAGTAATATAAATAGCTGGCTTGGTAGGTCTAAACTAGGAGTAGATTCAGTAATAGAGAAGCATTTGCTTAAAAATGAAACCATGCAAAATATCTGTAACAATTTCTGTGAAACCTTTACAAAAGAAGTCGATATGATTAAACATAAATGTCAGCATAATTTTTTGGACAGGACGAGCTATGTAAGTAACTGTAATGTCAGTTTCAGATTTAAAGAGGTCCTACCAAAAGACGTAAAATCTGTTATAGAAAACTTAGACTGCAACAAGTCGCCGGGGTCAGATGGTATAAGAATTAAAGATTTAAAAGACATTAAAGAACAAATTAGTCAAGTTATAGCTTATTTTATCAATATTAGTGTAAAAAAATCTCAATATCCAGAGGAACTTAAAAAGTCTACTGTAAGACCTATATATAAACAGGGATCCCATCAGGATTACAGTAATTATAGACCTATAGCCATACTTAATACGTTAAATAAAATTGTAGAAAAAATTATTGTTAAACAACTTACTCACTTTTTAGAAAATAACAACATTTTAAACGAGGTCCAACACGGTTTTAGAATTAATAGAAGTACTGCAACTGCACTAGAGAAATTCACAGATGAAGTCAATAACCGTCTTAACGAAAAAAAAATTGTAATGGTTATATTTATAGACTTCAAAAAAGCTTTTGATACATTAGACCACTGTGGCTTGTTGCAGGCTATGAATGAATGTGGCATTAGGGGCCCTATGAACGCATGGTTTAGCAAGTACCTAGAACAAAGATCACTGAAAGTATGTGTAAGTGGAACTGAAAGTGTACGGGGCGACATTAAATTCGGCGTTCCAACCGGTTCAGTGTACGGGCCATTGGGATATATTATGCACGTTAACAGTATGTCTAATGTATTAAAAAAAATGTAAGGCATTTATGTATGCTGATGATACCTGTCTAGTTTGTAGTGATAATAATATTGAGATAATACAGCGAGAAATGCAAAACGATTTTGACAATATAGTTCAGTGGGCACATGATAATGGCATTATAATTAACATCAGCAAAACTAAGTGCATGCTGATTCACTCACCATTTCATAAAAATAAAAATAGTCTGTGGACAGTGGGAGTCAAAGGTCATTCGTACGAATGTCTGCATGACAACAAGTTGAATTGTCAATGTTCTTATTTAGAAACAGTAACTTCATACAAATACCTAGGATTAGTCATAGATAACACATTCACTTGGAATCTGCATGTCAACAACGTCTGCAATAAACTACGATCCATTTTGGGTAAATTAAAGACTCTTAAACATGCTGTCAATAGAAAAGTATTGTACACTTTATACTATGCACTGGCTGACTCAGTTATTGAATACGGGCTGGGTGGATATGGCCTTACGTACCCCACACATTTAAATAAAATCAAAACCTTGCAGATACGGCTACTTAAACTACTTGTAGATAAAAAAACTAAAAAGTCCCTAAATAAAAACTATGAAAAGCTGTTTAAAATTTGTAAAGTACTTCCAGTCCATATGAAAATTAAGGTAAATATTTTGTCTGAACAATTTAATAACGATTATCATAAGAGGGAGCGTAGGCATATGTACCCGACTCGCTTATCTAAAACGAAGACACTTGCTGTTCCTACAGTGACAAACTACTTTGGTAAGCGTACAAGAAAATATGTAGTACCCTCGTTAGTGAACGAGCTACCCCCACAATTGATATCGCATGTAAAATCTAAAGGTCAACTTAAAAATGTTCTTAAAAAACACTTCCTCTCATTGTGTCCCTAATAATGCTGTATCTGTGCATAATAGTAATTTTCCGTAGGTTTAAAATCTGTTTCACTGTTGTTGTTGTTAGTTTAGTTTATAAGTTTAAATGTATATTTTGTTGATGTTTTGTTTTAGCAATTATGTCAACGTTAAGACACATAATAGGTATAATTTCATTGTGTAAAATCACCTTCCTTAGTTGTAAGTTATTTTTTAAAATCAAAATTTGTAAGAATTAGATTGTGAAACGAGGACGACTGCCGACAAACTGTTTTGCAGTTTGGCAGACTTTTTGTATGTTACTATTTATATAGATTTTGAATAAACATTAAAAAAAAAAAAAAAAAAAGTATACATATATATCTGCCTTACTCTTAGGCAAATATAGACTTCATGTTATGTTATGTTAAATTGAGCCAGTTACTACCCGTAAAGCCATTGTACCCAAAATCAAACGCTCCTGGACGCACTAGACAATTGAAACTGTACTCGTAATGTATCGTTTAGTTGATTATGCTTTTAATGAAAACCATTTTTTTTTACCTACTAGCACAATATTATCATCCTCCTACCCTTATCCCAATTTATTTCGAAATAAATTGGCATCTTCTTCCATTCTTCTCCATTACTTGTTACCCCTTCGTAACCATATGATCCTTCACCGTCCATCCATTGTTTCTTTGACATTCCTCTCCTCTTATATCTATTCATACTCGACGTTTACGTCACAAAATTGCCCTCATTCCTCCGCCTCACATGCCCATTACAAAATAACCAATTAACTAACTTTAGAGTCACCGGCTTCACTTTCAGACTTCCTCATAGTATATTCATTCCATATTTTGTATCCATTACTACCTCACCTCAGCAAAAAAAAAAACAAAAAAAACCTACACTATTTTCAGCTTCAACAGCTACAAAGTAAAAAAAAAAACAAAACACGGCACACTCTAAATGGAATCAAATCAAATAGTCACTGTTTCGACATTGGTCTATATTTACGTAGGTTTATATATATAAATTGTTGAGGTAGACAGTGAGATTCGGCTTTTATTCATGACAGCAAATGTCAGATTGAATAAGACCAGTCCACTGGATGAACCGCTTTATTTTAGGAAAGTTCTAGCTTGGTACTATTCAAAATATGCCATCGTGAAAATTGACAATACCTTTAAAGTGCCTATGAGTTAGTTCTAAAATACAGCTTTTATTTTAGTTTCGGATGTGAATAAGCCACTTCTTATATAAGGGCATTTTATTTTTTATGTTGGTTATAACAATTTCGAGGCAAAAATAAATATATTCCTTTTATAAATAACACTGTCTTTTTATGAATTGCGCGTGTAATTTGACGGTCATTCACAGTCTATACTAGCAGTACCTAGATCAGTATCATTGCTCCAAATTAAGCTCAATATTTTCCTTTCTCATCATGAAACATGCTCCCAAAAGGCCTCTACAATACTCACTGAAAATCTAACATCACAAAGAAACAAAAGCCAATCCTGAAACAAAAGCACATCCCGATCTAAACGAAACCGAATCAAAAACCGGCTTCACCCGATGTGTGTAGGTAAATCGTTGAGGTTCGCCCGATGTATCGTCGAGGTTCGGGCGGTGAGATGCGGCTACCACGCATGCCGATACAGGCAAATTGGATTACACCGGACCATTGAAAGGACTAAAATGTTGTTCGTAAACAAATTGCTTGCGCCATGTTAATAGGCAAACAGGACAAAAATTCTGTGGATATTTGCGTTATCGTGAGTGTAGTTGGTTTCGGGCGTGTGTTTTATTTTGGGCAGCGTTTTATTTATAAAAAAAGGTTTTGGAATATAATTAAAGTGGAGTTTTTGGAAGGCGAATTGCCCTTAGAGGTTATACTGACCTTGTTGATGATCCTTAAGCTAGGTTAGGTCAGTTCCTCCTATCCCGTCTATGTATGACTTGATGTATGAAGTTTGAAGTTTCTGCCTACCTCCATAAACATTCGGGACGATCTTCAGGTTAAGCCGCGTTTGCGTAGACTTGTCCACGAATAAGTGACCACACATTGCATTAGCTTTAATTTTTACATCTTTGGCAGTGGTTTCAGGTACACAGTGGTCCAAAATTCTGACAACTATGTAGTCTTACGAAGGGGTATAATAATATCACCCAGTTCTAACTGGGTTGTGAAAGTCAGATAGACAGTCACCCCATAAAGCGCCAAATTGCGGGCGAAGTGTACTAGTACTGAATAAATCCAATGTATTAATATTAACATGACCATAGGCTCCCACACAAAGAATGCCTGCAACAACAATATTGCAATACTTCTAATTCTTCAACCAAGCTTTATAACATTAAACCATCATTTTAAAAGGCGTTTCTAAACCACTACATCACATTTTCATAAACCATAACCTTTCTTAGGAATTATGAGAATGTCAAGTAACATGCTAGGGCCGGATCATCGTGACGAGAAATACCTCGGATGCCTGTGACGCTCAGCGAAATGATTCAAAATTGGTATGCCTTTGAGTTATGCGCTGCACATTATATTATATAGCCTTATTATGTGGTTATGTTGGCCTGTCTTAGTTGGGATTTTGTTTATGATATTTTTTTTTTGTTAAAGAATATGGTTACATACTTAACCGTCGTATACTCGCGCGTTGGTCTCGCAGACCATAAGTCAATATTTTGATGTTTTCTCAGAAATTGAAAACGCTGGGACTTTGCGGTCTTTAGTAGCTCCCTAATTTGTTGTTAGGCATTGTATAATGTGGTGCGAGCGATGGTGAGGAGTATAGGTACAAGTGACACGTTATGACTGATTTCAGTTCGTGAGACCGACGCGCGACGCGAGTATACGTGCAAGTTGTTTTAGGTAGGGAAAACTGTATCTACCAAATTAAGTTATAGTTCTGATATGTTAATATGTATTTTTTGTACAATTATACGATATCAAATCGCGGTCTGAGAGACTGTGCGCGAGTATACGTGTGATGCCAAAGGTCGCGAGTATAGAAAGGTTAACTACCTCTCTTACTGAAACATAAGCTCGTTGACACGTGTATCCTGCCTATCCTAACCTATGACGCACATAATAAGTCCCGTGGATGAATATATGTAGTAAAGCGTACTTTCATTAAAACGCTGTTATTTATAAATTACAAACCGACAGTTAAAATTTATTTTTACCATTGCCACTCGAAAAAGGGCATTTTTTTCATCGATAACAGTGAATAAAACGCTCTTTTATTCACTGAGTGAATAAAGACATTTTGAATTAGGAACAAACACGAATTACGTATAGTGCGCGCGGAACTAGTTGGCCGCGCCTTAGGTGGCGACAGGGGTGAGGGGGCGGGTTGCCTTATACAGCTCGCAATGCACAGGAGACTATAATTAGACAGTGATGACCAATCTCGAGATATTAATTGTTCTTTTTATTGAAAAGAATACTTAAATAAAAAAACAAAAACATGCCTAAGGCGCGGCCAACTAGTTCCGCGCGCACTATACAAAAAAATCGCTGCTGCTCAAAACGTTGCTGCTGAAAACGTACTGGGTGGCTGAATGGAGCTATTCCATTCCAAATTTTAAAATAATATCCCGCCAATTTAGTTACGTTCCGTTCTGTCTTTATTTGTGGTTGTTTTGTGTTATTGGAAAATCTATTTACATAAGTAAGTAATTATAATAAAATGAGTTCTTCCGATGACGAAAATGAGAGACTGACTCCGGAATAATTTCGTTCTAAAGCAGAAGTTATAGTAGATGATTTGTTGCCGCCAAAATCTCGGGAGTTGTACCTGAAAACATACAATTTATTTTGCGACTGGAAAACCATGAATGGCGCCAATTCCTTCTCTGAGTACATAATAATAATAATAATATTCCACAACTATCACACAACGCCATCTAGTCCCAAGCTAAGCAGAGCTTGTGTTATGGGTACTAGACAACTGATAAACATACTTATATATTTCTAAATACATACATATTATAGATAAATTACACCCAGACACAGAACAAATGATCGTGCTCATCACACAAACATTTGTCCTGGGTGGGAATCGAACCCACGACCTCCGGCATAGCAGTTAGGGTCACTAACCACTAGACCAACAGGCCAGTCTTGCATATTTCTTAACTATTTCAATGAATTAACCAAGACCGCCGTCGACACTTTGGAGCATATATTCTATGATAGAAGCCACAGTGAGAATCAAACACAACATTGATATTTCAAAATACTCAAAGTTAGTGACATACTTAAAGTACGTTTATCCGTGGGTAATAAGCCAAAGAAATCTAGAGTGCCTAGCTCCGAAAATAAATACCATCCTAATTATTTTCTCACAGTCAATGGTAAAAAGTAGAGTACACAACACGTGAATAAAAAATTTTTCTCGGTAGGTACTTGTATCCCTCGCTCCGTTCAGGATTCTAGAGTATAGAATCCCTCGCTACGCTCGTGATTCTACTCTAGAATCCTTCGCTGCTCTCGGGATCCAACTTCGTACCTCGAATTAAATTCCCTTTTTATTCACTTGTTGTATAATCTACTATTTTACCATTGCCACTCGAAAAAGGGCATTTTTTTCATCGATAACAGTGAATAAAACGCTCTTTTATTCACTGAGTGAATAAAGACATTTTGAATTAGGAACAAACACGAATTACGTATAGTGCGCGCGGAACTAGTTGGCCGCGCCTTAGGTGGCGACAGGGATGAGGGGGCGGGTTGCCTTATACAGCTCGCAATGCACAGGAGACTATAATTAGACAGTGATGACCAATCTCGAGATATTAATTGTTCAATTTATTGAAAAGAATACTTAAATAAAAAAACAAAAACATGCCTAAGGCGCGGCCAACTAGTTCCGCGCGCACTATACAAAAAAATCGCTGCTGCTGAAATAGTACGTACTGGGTGGCTGAATGGAGCTATTCCATTCCAAATTTTAAAATAATATCCCGCCAATTTAGTTACGTTCTTTTCTGTCTTTAATTGTGGTTGTTTTGTGTTATTGGAAAATCTATTTACATAAGTAAGTAATTATAATAAAAATGAGTTCTTCCGATGACGAAAATGAGAGACTGACTCCGGAATAATTTCGTTCTAAAGCAGCAGTTATAGTAGATGATTTGTTGCCACCAAAATCTCGGGAGTTGTACCTGAAAACATACAATTTATTCTGCGACTGGAAAACCATGAATGGCGCCAATTTCCTTCTCTGAGTGCATATTTCTTAACTATTTCAATAACCAAGACCGCCGTCGACACTTTGGAGCATATATTCTATGATAAAAGCCACAGTGAGAATAAAACACAACATTGATATTTCAAAATACTCAAAGTTAGTGACATACTTAAAGTACGTCTATCCGTGGGTAATAAGCCAAAGAAATCTAGAGTGCTTAGCTCCGAAAATAAATACCATCCTAATTATTTTCTCACAGTCAATGGTAAAAAGTAGAGTACACAACACGTGAATAAAAAATTTATCTCGGTAGGTACTTGTATCCCTCGCTCCGTTCAGGATTCTAGAGTATAGAATCCCTCGCTACGCTCGTGATTCTACTCTAGAATCCTTCGCTGCTCTCGGGATCCAACTTCGTACCTCGAATTAAATTCCCTTTTTATTCACTTGTTGTATAATCTACTATTATTTTTGTTGTATATCATAATCATCATTTCAGCCGAAAGACGTCCACGACTGGACAAGACCCCCCCGAAAGTGTCGCCACATTGACTGGTCCCGTGCCTCTCGCATTCATCTATTTATTTGTGTAGTATAAAAATAATTGTACCTAGTAACACTGTTAAAGGTTCTTGAAAGAACCTCCTTAACTTTACAGAACGTAATATTCTCACAAAATAATATTTGGCAAGATAATTGGGTTCGATCTAAAAATAGTGTGGTATGGGAATAAAATATTAGCCCCACAAATTGCCTATTTCAACCTCACTTCAAAGTCTCTCAATAAATATGTATCTTAGTACTCTGACAGATCTTTTGTACCTATACCTAGCCAGAGGTAGTTTATTTTCGATACTGAAAATGGGGTCAAGAAACTAGTATTCGCATAGAAGTGGTGGTAAGTTTGATCCCTGTCAGGCACTCTGCTCTGTGTAATTTATATTACTACTACTACTGCTCTTAAAATCTGTATAGAAAAAACAGCAAGAAGTCTTGTCTTTGAATAAAATTAAGGAAAGAAAGAAAGGAGGAAAATTGTGTAGGTATATTTGGCAATAATACCTTAAAAATTATACAAAACAAATAAAAAAAAGAAAACACAAAGTTAAGTTAAAGTCGGTTTTATTTTTTGATAATAAGTTTTTATTTTCACTTTTTTGTGGTTCATATGTGCTTACCCCTTCACAGCGTACCAGCGTGATGTTATGTTATGACCTGGTGTAAACAATAGACGGGCATGAGATTTCAGCAATCCCAGTCCATTTCCTATCATTTACTGAGGAGTTCCGTTTCCTATCTCCGAAGTTCTGCATCAGATCTTCACCAAATTGAAATGCTTGCCCTTCCAAAAACTACTCGAATCACTTCAAGTGTGCCTATAAAATTTGAAGAGTTCTCTCTATTTCTCCAGGATTCCATCATCAAATCCTGACTTGATGATCATGGAACCACCTGGGAAGTAATACCCTTTCAAACAAAACAAAATAAAAATAAATCGGTCACGCCTTCGAATAATCAGGGAACATAATTATTATAAAAAAAATATCTCCGACGAATTGAGAACCTCATTCTTTTCGAAGTCGGTTAAAAAAATGCTAGATGAAACATGCAACTTAACTCAACACATGTGGCAGATTATGGCCCACGCCCGCTCAAAGAGACGAGACCTGTGTGGGAAGAACCGGGAACATACCGAGCAAAACATACAAAAATAGATATCCATAGAAGATGAGAAGAATGAGATGATTCTCATACGATCATTGTGTACCCAGTACAAATGCGGGTAGTTGTCACATTTACACGGAAGTCGCGAACTAAACGTGAGGGCATTAGATAATGTCATTAACATCTGGGACGCGGAAGAGAGCGGACGTCGTGACTGTAGTTTTGTGTTTGTTTTGTTGAGTTTGTAACACCTGGTGCATGTAACTATATTGTGCCGCGTTATTAATAATTACACATTCACTTGGTTTTCCTGGTATGACTTCGTTAGAGGTGAAAATAGAACACATTTGATTCTTATTTGATAGTGAGACTTTATTAGTAGTACAATTAGTACTGGGTGATGGCGAAACGATCTGGAGGCACGTGAAAAGATTACTATAGGAAATTGGGAGAGGACTTTGCATAGCAGTGGGACAGTACAGACTATTAATATTAAATAATTAATGTCAAATGAATATCGAATGTATTAAAGTATTAAAAGAAAATTTTGTTCTTGTCTAAAAAGCCGCAGTGTCATTGCCCCATTATTCAGCATATTTGTGTGTCGTTGGCAACACTGCTTCTCTCCTCTATGATTTATGTACGTGTTCTTACTGTGCAATTGTTATAATAAAACAAAACAAGAATAGAAAACAAAATAAGAAGATTTTCTCAGTTTTATTGAAGAAGAAGCCCTAAGTTTAATAGGTTATGGGCCCAGGAAACTCTAAATACTGAAGAACAAAAGAAAACAGTAAAGAAGAACCATATTTCGCATTTTCAAATAAATCATAACCTCAAAATGGAAAGAACTCTGAGTGTAGATAAATTCGACGGAAAAAACTTCAGGCAGTGGAAATTTCAAATAAAATGTGCCTTGAAGGCGAAGGGAATCGATTTATCTATACCAAGAACAAAAACAAATGAAGATGCATGGCTGAGAAGCGACGGCATGGCAATGTATGTCATCACGGCTTCTATGGATTTAAATCAAATAACATTGATTGAAAACTGTGAAACTGCTTTAGAAATCATGTCGAAATTAGAGTCGATATATGAACAAAAAAGCGAATTGAACAAAATGCTAATTCATGAACGGTTTTACCAGTACAAAATGGCGACAAGTGACAGCGTGGCACAACATATTGCAAAGGTTGAGAATCTTGCCAAACAGCTCAAGGAAAGTGGCGAAAGCATCAGTGATACTGCTATAATCACGAAAATATTGGGAACTCTGCCTCCTAAATATAGATCACTTAGGCAAGCATGGATGTCACTGGATCCTGAAAAACAAAACTTGAATAACTTAACAGCAAGACTACTCGATGAGGAAGCTAATATTACTTGTGAAGAAGAACAAGAAATGGCTCTTTTGGTTGCTAATACTAAACTGAAGAAAGAATCGACCCAAAATGAACCTAGTACAAGTAATAAGAGCAAAGAAAAACCTGCGAAACATCGTTTTGAATGTTATAATTGTGGAAAAAGGGGACACTTTGCAAGGGAATGTCGTGCACCAAAGAAAGTAAATAAGAAGCCTGCTCAAGATAAGAAAGACCAGACCATGCTAGCTTTTAATGTAGCTGAGTCTAATATATGCAGTGATACAGAAGAAGACACCTGGATTTTGGATAGTGGTGTCTCGGCCCACATGACATATAGAAAAGAATTTTTTGAAGAATATACAGCTTGTACTCAGAAATCATTGACACTGGGAAACAAAGAGTCCATTGAAGTATGTGGAATTGGAAAAATTGCAATAAAAAGATGTGTCAATGGACAGTGGGAGTTAAGCATGTTACACGGAGTGCTGCATGTGCCTAACTTAAGAAGAAATTTATTTTCTGAAGGCATGATAACAAGAAAAGGTTATTCCATAGTGAAGAAGGACAGTAGTGCTCTAATTTACAAAGGTGATGAAGTTGTAATGTGTGCAAAAATGAAGTCAAACAATTTGTATGAACTGGACATTGAAACAGTTGTTCCTGACACATGCAACTTAGTGCAGAAAAATAAAAGTGATATTAAAAAGTGGCACGAGAGATTAGGACATTTAAACTTAAAAGAAATTAAAAAAATGAGTGTAAACAAAATTGTTGAAGGTTTAAATATTGAGAAAAGTAATGAAACTGACTTAGTGTGTGAAGCATGTGCATACGGGAAACAATCTCGGTTCCCATTCCAGAAGTCAAGTCGGGCAGAACTTCAGCCTGGTGATTTGGTGTATAGTGACGTCTGCGGTCCCATGAGTCATACATCAGTTCAAGGTATGAGATATTTTTTATTATTCAAGGATGCGGCAACCAGCTACAGACATGTGTACTTCATGAGAAATAAAAGTGATACTCTTGATTATTTCAAGAAGTATAATGCTATTATAAAAACCAAATACATGCACAGTGTAAAAGTCTTGCATACAGATAATGGAGGTGAATACATTAATAATGCATTTAAAGACTACTTAGGTAAAGAAGGAATTGTTCATGAATGTACTGCCCCATATACCCCGCAACAAAATGGGCGAGCAGAGAGAGAAATCAGAACAATTGTAGAAAGCGCTCGTTCCATGCTGTATGCACGTGATGTATCTTTGGATTTATGGGCAGAAGCAATAAATTGTGCCGTTTATTTGCTTAATAGAACCACATCTAGCCAAACATCAGACAAAACACCATCAGAGTTATGGAATGGAGTCAAACCTATATTGGAGCATGTAAGAGTATTTGGTAGTGAAGGGTATGTACATATTCCTGATCAGTTGCGGACCAAATTAGAAAAAAAAAGTGAAAAGATGATATTGGTAGGATATGAAAATACCAATTACAGAATGTTCAATATCAAAACAAAACGAATAACAGTATCAAGAAATGTTGTTTTTGATGAGAATAAATTTCCTGAACAAAGACAGAATATAGCAAAAATATTCCTAGAAGAAAGTGATGAAAATGTCCAACAGGATAACTCTGAAGTCATACTCGAAGATGATCCTACATCAAGTGATAATTCTTCAGCTGAAAACTCACTGAAAGAGAATGAGGAAAGTATGCTCAGTTGCAACAGTGATGATCCTGATTATGAACCATCACAGACCCTCACTGATTCTCCATGTGAATCAATAAATATGAGACCAAGGAGAAATATAAATTTTGAAGCCAATTTAGTGGAATTTATTTATTGAATTTATAATACCATCATCATTTGATGAGGCAATGAAAAGTCAACAGAAGAATGAATGGTTGCAAGCTGTTGAAGAAGAACTAAATGCTCTCGGTGAGAATCAGACTTGGACCCCAGTGAAGAGAACTGGACAGAGAACACTCACAGCCAAGTGGGTATTTTCCATCAAGAGGGGAGATGATGGAAAAGTGAACTGTTACAAGGCTCGATTATGTGCAAGAGGGTTCAATCAAGTCCAAGGTATTGATTACCAGCAAATATTTTCCCCTACCTCGAGGTATGACTCAATTAGAATTATTTTTAGTATTGCAGCTAAGTATAACTTAGAAATCCAACAGTTTGATGTCAAAACAGCTTTTTTGAATGGGGACCTTGAAGAAGAAATTTATTTAGAAATTCCTGATGGTGTGCTTGTTGACAGAAGTAATGTATTAAAATTAAATAGGTCACTCTATGGGTTAAAACAGGCATCAAGGTGTTGGAACAAAAAGTTTGCTGAATTTTTAAAATCATATGGATTTGTTCAGTCACAAGCTGACTACTGTGTATTTGTTAGAAATGTTGAAAATATTAAGGTTATAATGATAATCTATGTTGATGATGCCCTCATACTATCATCAATTAAGAAGATGATTAAAGATATAATTAGTTTCTTGAAACAGGCATTTAAAATTAAAGAATTGAATTTGTTATATTTTGTGGGCATAGAAGTGTTGAAGTCTGATAAATGTATATGTTTACACCAGGGAGAGTACATTGATCAAATTGTTAAAACTTTTAATATGACTGAATGCAATCATGCATCAACTCCTGCTGATCCAAATGTTGTAATATGTAAAAGTCTTGAGACAAATGCTGTGAAATTTCCTTATAGGGAAGCTATTGGTTCGCTGTTATTTCTATGCTCAGTGTCCAGACCTGATATTTCTTATGCGGTGAATATGTTGAGTCGGTATATTAATAATCCTAGCCTAGAACATGTTAATGCAGTGAAGCGTGTGATTAGATATTTAGTTAATACAAAAAATGTTTGTATAAGGTATGGAGAAAGCAATGATCTTATGGGGTACTCTGATGCTGATTTTGCAGGTGATGTGGATACTCGAAAGTCCACTACTGGATATATATTCTTAATGAATGGTGGACCAGTAACATGGTTGAGCCAAAAACAAAAGACCGTTGCTCTCTCTACCACTGAAGCAGAATTTGTTGCAGCCTGTGAGTCTGCAAAGGAAATACTGTGGTTACAGCAATTGTTGCTCGACTTGGGTGAAAATTATAATTGTATTAAGCTGTATGTTGATAACCAGAGTGCCATTAAGTTAATTAATAATCCAGTATTTCACAAGCGAACCAAACATATAGATGTTAAATACAATTTTATTCGAGAGAAAGTGGAGAATGGTTTAATTAATGTATCCAATGTCTCAAGTAAGAATCAGCTGGCTGATATATTGACAAAACCATTGCCCACTCAATCATTTATTTTTCTTAGAGAGCATATTATAATGAATAAGCTGTAATGTTTAATTAGTTTAGAATATGTTTTACTCCTATGATGTAAAATTTTAGTGGGAGTATTAAAGTATTAAAAGAAAATTTTGTTCTTGTCTAAAAAGCCGCAGTGTCATTGCCCCATTATTCAGCATATTTGTGTGTCGTTGGCAACACTGCTTCTCTCCTCTATGATTTATGTACGTGTTCTTACTGTGCAATTGTTATAATAAAACAAAATAAGAAGATTTTCTCAGTTTTATTGAAGAAGAAGCCCTAAGTTTAATAGAATGAAGCATCCGGGCGTCGAGAGTCACAGGTCAATGAGTAATGGGCTAGCTCACCGTCCGTCCGTCTTATGACGACGTATAGACCGTGTCGACGGTTCGTTCGTGTTCCAAGCGCGCCTCAAAGAGATGTCAGCAACACTGCCGGGGCTGCAGGTTGTTCGAAAGAGATACTGTGTGTGGCTCCGGACACAAAGGGCTAAGAAGGAACGTGGGTGGTTTTTAGTCAGTAAAAGTCTGACAATCACTTCCACTCTGCCTAAAGCAGGAGCAGTCATTTGATGATTTCCTACAATCCAAAAAAAAAGGTGGACGAAGTGTGAAAGGTTTGTACCAGGGCGCGTTCTGTAGATTAAGCCTAAAATGCATAAATTTATATATTATGTTTATGTAGAACTACAAAACCCGTATACAATGTCGACACACCAAAATTGCTACGCGAAAAACAATAAACAGCCAGGTTAATTCCAACATGTGGTCAGCTAATAGTTGATTTTGGTAGCAAACTGTTCAGCAGATTGAAATGTGTACGTCATGTGGTCCCGTTTGACCTGTTAATGTTAATGGAAGTACGTTACCGTTAACATAATTGAATGTTGATAAGGAAGGATTACTTACAGGCTTATGATTGGGAAATCTGACCGCCTGGTGTGAATGTATGCGCGGTATTGCTGTGCATGTTTAAGTGATGTTTTCTAAGGCTCCGTACCTCGAAAGGAAAAAACGGAACCCTTATAAGTTCACTTTGTTGTCCGTCCGTCCATCTGTCTGTCTGACGAGACCCTTTTTCTCAGGAACGCGTGAAGGTATCAAGCTGAAATTTATATCATATTCAGGTCTACTGTCCCCTAAAGCTGTGAAAAAATCAAACTTTTAAGCCAACGCAATCAAAAGATACAGCCCTTTATGCCGCATATTTCCACAAATTGACACTCGCAAGGGAATCATTATGGCGGGTTGGTAGATGTCACATGTCTTCGAATTTTTTGGTTCTAAGACATGCCGATTTCGTCACGGTTTTGATAGCAGTGGTGATGATATAAATAAATTACACAAAGTAATGCCTAGGTTCGAACCCACGACTTACTGTTCGTAAGTTGGGGCCGCCACTACTGGGCCACCATTATCAATACCTGATAATATGGATCATCATGATAACCGAGTATTTTTAGCAATTGATCGACATCACAAAGGGCACCGTAACTACGAGTAAGTGATTGGCTTCTACTATGAGTGGCAGCTTCAATTCCCGAACAAATATTTGAACGGCTCACAACAACCGTTGTTCACTTGTTCATCGGCCAGTTATTAGTGATGTAGGAAACGATATATAGACGGTAGAAGTCAGAAAAACACTAAGATCCAGTATGTCGTTTCTAATTTTCACCGTCGACATAATTATTAAAAAAAAGAGAATATGGCACTCGGAGACTGCCGCGGTAAAGCTATTGCATAGCATTTTTTATCAATTATTTAATTTGACAACCTCAGTTGACAACCTTGTTATTTTCCGTAACCATAGCAACCTGGTTGAAAATTTTCGTTACGGGTTTCTGGATTCGCTCTCCACGCTCAAGGCCCGCGATAGAAGCTATGCAATAGCTTAAAAAGTTATTCAAGAAAACAGCAAATAAAAAACAGTTTTATCTATTATAGAACCTAAAAATATAATCACTACAACATATTACAAAACAAAACCCTCCTCCGCTGTCTGTCTGTCTGTTCGAGATAAACTCAATAATTACTGCACCATTTTTCATGCTATTTTCATGAATGGGTAGAGTGGTTTTCGAGGAAGATTTTAGTATATAATTTGTCGCGATAACCAACATACACGCGGGCGAAGCTGCGGGCATCAGCTAGTTAAATATAAAAGCCAATATACAATTGACACAACTAACAATAGGTACCGAGACCGATACAAACCTAATTTAGTCCAAAAAAAATATCGGAAAAATAACAACAAAATTTTCGGTGCGGTCACGTAACGATAATGGAAATATTGACACCAAAATGGGGTTGTGGCCTGTCCTGTTTCTAACTTTATTTTAACAATAAGAATAAGAATAAGAATAAGAATAATTTATTTAAGAAAAAAAGATAATACAATAAGGTGTACATTTAGGCACAGTGTTGTTTCACATACAAAGTTATAATTAGTGCTTATAAGTAAACTACTACTAAAATATATTTAAGAGTTACAAAAAGTGGTAATTTAGTGGTAATCTTTATATTATTATAGCGACCTGCCCGATCTAGGTTTATTTAAACCTGTGTTTCAGGCCATCACTTTACGTCGCATAATTTAATTAATACAATAAAATTACTAAATAAAATAAATCTAATAACAAATAAAGGAACAAAATCTCAAAATGATACAAAAAAATAAAAACACTAAAACTAGCTTAACTATATATATGTACAATTAGTTAAAAAGTAAAACATAATTGTTTAATACAAAACATAAAATAGTAATATTTTTAGCTATTGTAATAGCAACACTAGAATAAGTATTTTTTATGCTGACCACTCCGGTGGCCATTTTTTTTCTCTTACATTTCAACTGTGCTATGAACGGTCACACATTGTTTCTATAAACTAAAATAAATTAGTAAAAATTCCATTAGCCTTTTATTTAACAGGCTAGAGTGGTCCTTCGAGTGTGTTTTACAAGTACAAGTGTTATCTCCGGTGTGCGCGTATCGTACATTGTGTTTCGACGACTTAAAATATCGAGTCGTTGGAGTGCTGGTCGCCGCGGGCGGAGGGACACGGAAGATTTTCTCGCAGATTCGCATTGTTGCGAGTCGCGGGAGACCAATATTTCGATGCTATATCGTCGATTCATCAATTCATCTTATTAGAAGACGGTATTACGAAAAATTTTTTTTTGACCAAAGACAAGAATTCGGAAGAAAATTGTGACAAGACTGAAGTTCACTGCAGACAGAACGAACGAACAAGAGTTGTTCGGTTGGGCATTCCGGTCGGATGCGCTGGAGCAACTTCACACCACTCATCGAGTTCGGAACGTCAAACGTCAAGCAAGTGTCACTGTCAGCGGTCTTCAAATTAGTAAACAACAACAAGTTGGAATCAAAACAAAGTTTTCGCAACATTTTTCGGCGAAGTTACCAGCTAAATAGAAGAAGTCTGGTGCTCAATAAGTGCGGCATTCGTTTAGTGCGGTATAAATCTACAATAATCAGTGCGGTAATGCGTAATATTAGTGCGACCAAGAAGTGAATCGTAAGTCGGTTGTGTTGCGTTCGTTTACCATGGCGGAGGTTGAACTTAGGCGGCTACGCGCTCAGCGAGGACAATGTAAGTCTACAATAACACGTATTGAGAACTTTATAAGTGATCCCATCAACGTCGCAACAGCCACCATAGACACTTTAGAAGCGCGCAAGGAGAAACTGATTAGCACGCTTAAGACCTATGAGAGTGTCCATTTAGATATATTGAACCTAGATGATAAGGATACAGAATGTGTAGGTGAAATTGAAGACAAATACTTCTCTGTCTTAGGAAAAATCAATGTAGCATTAAGACAATTAAAAACCAGAGTAGACTCTGAAAGGCATTCCATTTCTACTTGCAAGTTACCAAATATAGAAATTTCAACATTTGACGGTAAAGATTTTGCTCAGTTCAAGCCTTTCATGGACTTGTTTAATGCTGTCATTGATAGAAACAATTCATTGTCAAACGTACAGAAGTTGTTTTACCTACGAAAATATTTAACTGCTGATGCATTGGCCGTTATTATTAACTTGCCACTTGTCAATGAATCTTACCCTGAAGCAATAAAATTATTAGAGATACGATTCGACAATGAAACGCGAATTATTTCAAACCATATTAGTCTTCTCTTAGATATTCCCCAAATGCAAAAGGGTACTGCGGCAAGTATCAGATCATTTATATCTGAAGTGCGTCAACAACTTTATGCTTTGATAAATCTGAAGCAACCTGTTGAGAGCTGGGATATGCTGTTGATATCTATATTATCACGGAAGCTCGATAACTATACTAACCGGGCGTACCATCTTGACAGGTTGTCTACAGACAAGTTACCTACTATGGAAGAATTTATGTCCTTTTTAGAAAAAAGAGCTATAGCATTGGAGGACAGCTCTCCTCAAAAGAATACCTGCCATGAAGGTAAGTCAAAATTAAATAACAAGGTTTCCAATATTGTTACCAAAACAAATTCAAAGCGATCTTGCATATTCTGCAGCAATGATCACCCTATCTATACATGCCCTAAATTCAAATTGGCTCCAGCCTCACAGCGTATAAAGTTTGCTACTGATAATAAGTTGTGCACTACGTGTCTGAGAAATCACACTGACAAATGCAAATATTCATTCAAATGTCAGGTCTGTAAAAATAGTCACAATACTCTTTTGCATGAGGACAAGCCTAGGGAGGATGAGGTCATTACATTACATTCCAATCTATCAACAAATGAAACAAACATATTATTGCCTACTATAAAGGTAAAACTCATTGACAAAACTGGTCATGTAATTGAAGTTAAGGCTCTACTGGATTGTGGTAGCCAAGTATGCATTATAAAGCGTACACTTGTAAACCAATTGGACTTGACCCCTATGGCTCAAGATTCAAACATTATTGGTTTGGGCAATACTCCAAACAAGGTAAATGAATGCGCTTACATATTGTTACAATCCACTCTATACAATGTAAAATGTTCAATCAAATGTCATATTGTAGATACTATTACTACAAACTTACCTCAAAACTATTTAGATATTAAAAAATGCAATATTCCAGCTAATGTGCAGCTTGCTGATAATGATTTCAACAAACCGTCAGAAATTGCTCTATTATTAGGGGTAGATTTTTATTCTAAAGTCATAATTGATGGTGTAATAAAATTAGATAATGGTATTGTACTACAAAACACATTATTTGGTCATGTAATCACTGGCACAATTAAAAATGAATGTAAAATTAACTTGTCAAGTGTGAACTTGGTTTCAAACTTTTTAGTGCAGGAAAAGGATGATGATAGCTTGGAAAACATCATGAAAAATTTCTGGCTATCTGAAAAAATTACTGAAGAGGCAATTGATCAAAATTTAGAGTTTGAAAAGGCTGAAAAAATTTTCAAAAATTCAGTTAAGTTAGATAACAACAAGTTTTCAGTCGACATTCCATTACAATGCCCTTTAGAACAGTTAAATATTGGTGATTCCTTTTCACGTGCCTTGCAAAGATTTCAGACACTTGAGAGAAAGTTTGAGACCAATCAAGACTATTTTCAAAAATATAAAAAATTTATTGATGAGTATGTGGAGTTAGGTCATGCCAGGGAAGTTGACATTAGTCAGTATGATGTCCTGAATGATCCTGTGTATTTTCTTGCACACCATGCAGTACAAAACGAAAGTAGCAAGACAACCAAATTGCGTGTCGTTTTTGGAGGGAACATGAAGTCTAAAAATGGTCTCTCAGTCAATGATGTTATGTTAAATGGACCTATAGTTCAAAATGAATTATTTAACATACTGATTCTCTTTCGTACCTACCGCTATACTTTAATGTGTGATGTGGAAAAGATGTTCAGAATGATCTCTATAAATAAAAAATATAGACCATTGCAAAACATTCTTTGGAGAGATCATCCATCCAAACCCATTATTTGCTTACAGTTGCAGACAATAACTTACGGTTTAAAAACCTCTACTTTTTTGAGCACAAGATGTCTCATAGAATTAGCCCATCTCTATCATGATAGGTATCCAATAGCGGCAGAAGCTCTACGGTTAAGCACGTACATCGATGACGTCATAACCGGAGCTGATGATGTAGAGCAACTACTGGAGCTCAAGACTCAACTTATAGAGCTAATGAAGTTAGGTAATTTTAAGTTACACAAATGGTGTTCCAACTCTCCAGAATCAATTAAAGACCTTCCAGACAATGTAAAATATTTTGAACAAATTGACCTCAATAAAGATAACATAATAAAAACATTAGGTTTGAAACATAATATAAATACAGACACTTTGATGTTTTCCTGCCCAATGGCAGATGACTATAATCTACTTAAAACAAAAAGAGAAATTCTAAGTTTCATTGGAAAAATATTTGACCCTCTTGGTCTTATAGGACCCATAGTAGTCCAAGCTAAATTGTTAATGCAAGAGATCTGGAAGTCCAAAGTGGACTGGGACTCTACTTTACCCGGTAATATACTGAAATCTTGGAAAGAGTTTTTAATAAATTTGAATGACATGGGTACTATTCAGATACCTAGAGCAATTAATAGAACTGCTGTAGAGGATATAGATTCAGTGGAACTTGTTGGATACTCAGATGCTTCATTAAGTTCAACTGGTTGTTGCCTGTACCTTAGAGTCTTGTCCAATGATGGCCAAGTTAATGTGAGCTTATTATGCTCTAGGTCCCGTGTCGCACCTCTCAATAGAAAACTTACCATTCCAAATCTAGAACTCAATGGAGCTCTCCTCCTTGCAGAACTTGCTTCTAGAGTTCATAAAGTTCTACAAATTAGATATCCAAATTTAAAGGTGTTTTTACACACCGACTCCCAGGTGGTTCTAGCCTGGATAAATTCCCACAATTTAAAAGGTGTCTATGTCTCCAATAGAGTCAACAAAATTAAGACCCTAACTAAAGATTATATGTGGTCTCATGTCAAAGGGGTCAATAACCCTGCTGATGTACTATCAAGAGGCACTGCTCCACACAAATTACAGGACAACCAGCTATGGTGGTTTGGTCCATCCTCATTGTTAGATAAAAATTTTCAGCACAATGTTGCTACCTCCATTCAAAATAATGAACAGCATGTTGCTGACTCAATTTCAAAAATTGAAGATTCCCCCACTCTAAACCATGTTATTGTGTGTAATCTGCAACAAAAAACTGCTCAAGTTTCAGATGATATTTTTGAAAAATACTCTGACTTTAATAAACTTCAAAGAGTCATTGCTCTACTCTTACGGTTCAAACATAACATTTTAAATCCAAATGATAAATTAGTTGGTACACTAACACCAAAAGAGCTACAGTCTTCTAATTTAGTCATTATAAGACATGTTCAGCATAAAGCATTTTTAAGTGAAATTCAATTGTTAGAAAAAGGAAGTCAAATCAAAAATCACATGGCTAGTTTGCACCCCTTCTTAGACTGCAATACTATTCTAAGAGTAGGTGGTCGCCTCCAAAATGCAACCAACTTGTCATATGACAAAAAGCACCCAATTATTCTTCCAAAGTCTAACCACATTACCAATTTGATTATTATAAAAGAACACTTAAGACTACTACATGCTGGTGCAAAGTTAGTATTAAGTTCTCTTTCTCAAAGGTTTTGGCTATTAAATGGCATCAGAGAAGTTAAAAAAATTGTCCACAAGTGCGTCAAATGCTTCCGCCTTAAAGCAGTAGCTGCAAAGCAATTAATGGGATCTCTACCTTCACATAGAATATCTACAGGTAGAGCCTTTGAAATAACAGGCGTAGATTTTTGCGGTCCATTTGACATTAAAGTAGCACGGATTAGGAAACCAATAACAAAAAAGAGTTATGTCGCATTATTTGTTTGTTTTGCTACAAAAGCAATCCACATTGAACTGGTGAGTGACATGACTACTGCAGCTTTCCTGGCATGCCTTCAGCGCTTTATAGCTAGGAGAGGATTGCCATCCTTAATTTACTGTGATAATGCAAAAACGTTTAAAGGAGCTGAAAATAAATTAAAAGAGTTGTATGAATTACACTCATCCAGATGTCATGTAGAAAATGTAGAGAATTTTTGCTCTACAAAACTTATTAGGTTCAAGTACATACCTAGTTACTCTCCCGAATTTGGCGGGCTCTGGGAAGCCGGAGTGAAAAGTGCCAAACATCACATTCGGAGAGTAATTGGTCATGTATCTTTGACATTCGAAGAATTCAATACTGTACTCACACAAATAGAGTCAATTTTAAATTCAAGGCCACTTCTTCCCCTGAGTAGTGATGTTTCAGACTTAAATTACCTGACCCCAGGCCATTTCCTGGTAGGAACTGCACTAACAAGCTACCCAGAGTTGGATGTGACCAAGAAAAATATTAATAGAATGAAATTTTGGGAACTATGTACAAAATTGAAACAAGATTTTTGGAATCTCTGGTCCAGAGATTATTTAACTTCCCTACAAAATAGACCCAAATGGAAATATAGTAGTGATAATTTGAAAGAGGGAGACTTGGTTATTGTCAAACAAAAGGACATCTCTCCTCTAAATTGGCCCATGGGGCGCATTGTTAAAACTATTCCTGGACCTGATGGTAAAGTCAGGGTAGCAGAAGTAAGAATGGGGCCTAAAAATAATGTTTACTTAAGGTCCTATACCAAATTATGTCCTGTGCCCATGAAAGATAATTTAGATTAAGTTAATTTTAAAGATATAAAAATAAGTTAGTTTTTAATTAAGAATAAATTTTGTAAAATTGTGTCACACCCTCTGTGTTGATAATAACTTAAATATTTATGTCTTATGTATAAGATAGTTTTAAGTACCTACTTATATATATTTTCTCAAACAACTATTTATGTAAAATAATTTATAACTTAAACTTACAGAACCCAGTTACCTATGGTTGGTGCCCTGTGCCCGCCCCAACTTATGTTTAATACAAAACATAAAATAGTAATATTTTTAGCTATTGTAATAGCAACACTAGAATAAGTATTTTTTATGCTGACCACTCCGGTGGCCATTTTTTTTCTCTTACATTTCAACTGTGCTATGAACGGTCACACATTGTTTCTATAAACTAAAATAAATTAGTAAAAATTCCATTAGCCTTTTATTTAACAATAATCAAACGGCAACTTCTAGAAGTTTTTCTGTGTCTGTGTAGTTGAGTAACGCCAAATGTTCGGATATCATGACACTACATTTTTTATAGCTTAAGCTATAGAAGTTTAGTGTCTTGTTGAGTCTATTATACAGAAAAGGTCCTAAAAATACTTCAAATCGCTCAGCAAACGCATGCTTAGTTTGAGGCTTTGTACAAACCAGGTCCTTCCTTCTCCTATCGGAAGGAACTGGGTCATAGGGAAGTGTAGCATGCTGGTGTAGTATTAAATGAAGGACAAATAATTGCCGTACCGTGAGTACATTACATGCTTTGTAAAGCTGTCATACATACAGCTGGGATTACCATCCCAGCCAGTATACCATCCCAGCCAGTTGCGCAGACATCCTTTAACCCGTTTATTATACTTACTACTTCATTGACGTCCGTATCTAATAAAACAAAAACAAATGGCAATGTTCTGTCAATAAACATTGACAGAACATTGCCATTGTTGGCTAATTAACTTTACTTTTCATTGATGACCTTCGTAAAGGTCTAGTCCGCAGTATGAACATTGACGACGCAAAAGGAAAACTTGTAAGCATCGTAACATCTGGCGTTCTGAAGTTACTGCAGCCACATCAGAAAAAGAACTGAGTCTATACACGAGGCTAAATTACACTACTGACCATCACAGAAAATGAGCTCAGCCCAGTCAACCCTATTAACAAAAAACACGCCCACTAATCATCCTTTTGGCAAGCCCACAGCAGAAAAAGCTTTAATCCCCTCAGCGGTCTCCCAAACGCGAGTCAAGCCCGATTGGTTTCAAGTCACAATGTCTTAGCCACACATCCGATACGGGCCATTCTCTAACCCCCTAATACTCATTACGGGTAACACCGCAGGCTGCAAAGGGGCCGTAAAAGCCAAGAACTTAATTAACGTCCCGGAGGTTTTACTTCACATTTATTTGGGCGTGAATTTGGTCCCGGCAATAAAAATAAACAATGAAAGCCGTACAGGTGTAGGTCACATGTTCCTACTTCTGTACTACGTATGGGAATGGGTCGAGCCGTATGTGTGTGTGCGATGATTAAATTGATTAATTAAGATTGTGTGTGTTCTGTGTTCCCATTTTTTGTGTTAATTAGTTGCTTGGTTTTATTATTTTTTGTGATGTGATGTGGCTACCTTCGGGTTGTTGGAAATTTTTGAATTTTGATCGCTATTGTAAAATACTCTTTCTTTCTTTCTTTACCCATGGGCAAGATATGGAAGTATAATGCAATCGACACGAAAAAAAGAAAGAAGAAGAAGTGATTTGGCTTTAAATACCGTCTAGAAATATTAGGCCGGTTGTAAAACATTAAAAAACGTTAAATAATTTCATCGATTGACTGTTCAAAAATTTGTGGGTCATAAATTCGCTAATGTATTTTTTTCAAATCAAAGTTAACATTATATTTTTATAGTTAACGTGGTAAAAAAGATATACCGTTTCTCCTTCATAACTTTGTGGAAATCTGACTACCAATTCACGCCATTTTCAAAATTGTTTTTTTTTTTTTTCAATCTAAAATGTTGCAGCCTTTGTAAATAAAACCAGGAACAAAATCACAAAATCTACTCCCATGTTTATAAACTACGCTATAGTGATGTACGTGACGCGATCACGTTGTCACTCGTAGCTTTTGTTTGACCAACAGTACGCCGCTCTGTACGCCAACGAACGTACCGAACCGACGGAATTCAATTGGTCGTTGCGATGCGTCAACTTCGCTGAAAGTTTTTTTTTTTAAATAGTCGATTAGAATCGCATCCGTGGGAGAGAATTTTGAAAATGACTAAAGCAATTTTGGTGATTGACTGTTTTCATGTCATTGTGCCACCATCAAGTAAAATTGACCTTAATTTGCGAATTTTGCTTAAAATTGTTAAAATTGTATTGCTATTAACATAAAATAAACCTACTAGCGCCATCTATCGTAAACTATGATCGTTGTATATATATGTAATGTCACCTTCAGAACTAATAAATTAGTCGTGTCACTGCATTCAAGTAAACTGTCGTTTTATTAGGTTATGGGCCCAGTATGCCGTATAGTTAAATTTTAAGTATAGTTTTTGCTTTTATTCAACTTAGGCGCGGAATATAATAAAAAAAACGGCTGTGAGTGTCAGTGAATAAAATTAACGGAAATGGCTACAAATTCTTTCTTGACCAGCATTCCAAAGCTGAAAGGTCGGGAGAATTATGACGAGTGGGCGTTTGCGGCGGAGAATTTGCTAATTCTAGAGGGTGTGGCTGATTGTATAAAGCAAGAAAAACCAGCAGCAACCGCTTCAGCAACCGCAGTAGCAGAAGATGCCAAGGCGAAAGCCAAGTTAATTTTGACAATAGATCCATCATTGTATGTTCACATTAAGGAAGCTAAAAGTACGAAGGATTTGTGGCAGAAATTGAAGTCGATGTTTGATGATTCTGGTTTTTCAAGAAGAATCACATTGTTACGCAATCTCATATCAATTCGCCTAGACGGTTGCGACTCAATGACTACCTACATCACTCAAATAATCGAGACGGCCCAAAAATTAGCAGGTACAGGATTTCCAGTGAATGATGAGTGGATCGGATGTTTATTGTTGGCTGGTTTACCTGATAAATATTTCCCAATGATTATGGCAATTGAACATTCCGGTATCGCCATTACAGCTGACGTGATAAAAACGAAATTGATTGACCTGTCAGATGACAGTTCGGAGGCCGGAAATGCGTTTTTCAACAGAGGGCGGCACTATCGTCAACAGCGCAAGGTTGGCAATGGAAACGAGAAGAATGACAGCTCTCGTAGCAACAATGGCGCCGGTACATCGAATTCGAACAAAAAGAAAACAGCTAAACAGAAAATAAAATGCTATAAGTGCAAAGAATTCGGTCATTATAAATCTCAGTGCACCAAGGAACAAAACCAGCAACAAGAAATTAAGACGACGAACGCTTTTTCTGCAGTCTTCTTGAGTGAAAATTATTGTAAAAACGACTTTTACATAGATAGCGGTGCCAGTGTTCATTTGACCCCAGATGTAAACATTGTGAAAAATCCATGTTTTTCACCTCGAATAAAGGAGATAATAGCAGCAAACAAAAGTGCTATGCCTGTAGTGTGCTCTGGTGATGTAAATATAATTACAAAAACATCAAATGGTTGCAGATATGATGTGACTCTAAAGGAAGTTTCATGTGTTCCTAACCTCTCGACAAATTTAATTTCTATCAGTCAGTTGATCAAAAACGGCAACAGTGTGCAATTCAAAAACAATTGCTGTCATATTTATAATCAAGAAAACAGTTTGGTTGGAATTGCAGATGAAATGAATGGTGTTTACAAGTTGAGGTTAGAAAGCAAGCAGTGTTTGTTTACATCTCCTACTGAAGATACTAGTAGTGAAGTTTGGCACAGGAGAATGGGTCATTTGAACATGAATGATTTAAAAAGGATGAGAGATGGAGCAGTCACGGGTATTTCATACTCAGATAAGTCGGAGATCAACAAAAGTACATGCACAGTATGTTGTGAAGGAAAGCAGTCGCGCTTGCCATTTGGTCATGCAGGAACAAGGAGCAGCAAGCCTTTGGATCTTATCCATGCTGATGTTTGTGGACCAATGGAGATAACTTCAATCGGTGGATCAAGGTACTTTCTTATATTTGTTGACGACTTTACCCGTATGGCTTTTGTTTATTTTCTCAAAGCAAAAAGTGAAGTTTTTAAGTACTATAAAGAGTTCAAGTCGTTGGTAGAAAACCAACAGAATGCAAAAATAAAAAATTTTCGGACAGATAATGGCCTAGAGTTCTGTAGTAATGAGTTTGAAGATTATTTGAAAGCTGCAGGTATTCTTCATCAAAAGACGAATGCCTACACTCCTGAACAGAATGGCATGAGCGAGCGTATCAATAGAACTATTGTTGAAAGAGCCCGTTGCTTATTATTTGATGCTGGGTTAGACAAAAAGTTTTGGGCAGAAGCAACAAATACGGCCGTCTATCTCAGAAACAGATCCATTGCATCAGGATTAGATAATAAAACGCCATATGAACTGTGGACGAAACAGAAACCAGATTTAAGTCATATCCGTATGTTTACGCCTGTGCTAAAGTGCTGGGACGTGTGTTAGTGTTTGTGTGTCGTGTTGCCCTTCATAAAAGACTAGGCGCACCGTACTACCTGACTTAAATTTATTAAACTGCAACCTTCATTTTTTTTACTTTTCTGTTGAAAATCTATCATCGTCGCGATAACTTTGCTCCGCATATTATAATTGTTAAAATATTGTTTAAATACCTAATTACACCATCAAACCTCAAAAGGGAGTTTCATTGAGAAATCTGAAGCCCCAACATCTGGCGACCGTGACAGGACCTGCAATTTTGTCGGAATACAAGTTCGTGAACACGCGACCACGCGCTGCCGGTGTGATCATTACGCCGCAGCCACCTTTCAACCGAATCAAGAACCATACCTGGGCTCCCTGGAGGCGCCACAGCCATTGCAGCCACGTCAGCGATCAGCATTCAGCATCGTACCGCAGCCTCGGCCAATGCAGCTAGGCCCCTAAGACGACCCACTGACCAAGATACCTGGGTTCCCTGGAGGCGCCACAGCCATTGCAGCCACCGCCGGTCAGCGATCAGCATCAGCATCCTACCGCAGCCTCGGCCAATGCAGCTAGGCCCCTAAGATGACCCACTGACCAAGATACCTGGGTTCCCTGGAGGTGCACCAGCCATTGCAGCCACCGCCGGTCAGCGATCAGCATTCAGCATCCTACCGCAGCCTCGGCCAATGCAGCTAAGTGCCCATTTATCCTTGTGAATTCCCTGCCTATTACCCTACCTTATACCTATATACCTTATCCGGATTTAATCTATCCAATACCAATTTAAAATAGCTTCTACGAGTGCATTGGTGTCTGTAGTCATTGTAGTGTCTTAAAATATTACATAAATACCTATATGCTTGCACCTTATGCAGTTCATAAAAGTAAATTCACATTTCTATCTATTAGATAACGATTTAACTATCAATAGGAACGCAATATAGGCTATCCACCAATAATATTATCATATGATAGTTCTTTATTCGTGTTTCCTCATAGGCTCATAGCTGTCACTATAGCCATATATTTCACCAAAATCGCCGAACATTCCAGGTCGACGTCTCCGTGATACATAACTTCGGGCTGCCTGCCGTGTCACCGTGTGACAACAGGGCCCCACTGCTGCGCGGGACCGGCCTCAGGTGACGATTAGGCGAGGAGTGTGAGCTAAGTTGATAGTTTGTTTACATTCACTTTTACTAGTTTGTTTCCATAATCAAACCTACTTAGAAACAATTTGTAGTTTTATATCGATTGTTTATAAAGTTTGAGTTCACCATGGGTAAAGATTATGGAGGTGAAACAAGCACAAACGATCCTAATAAATTACAGGATCTTTTAGTGAAACGTAGTTCCATAAAAGGTCAAATAACTAAGTTTAAAAACTTTTTATCTAATATTACCTCTAAAGAATCACTAACTCAGATTGATTTAGCTGAGTTAACATTAAAACTAAACAAATTCGAGTCTGTTTATAGCCGTTTTGATGACTTGCAAAACCAGATAGAAGTTTTACACTCTGATAATTTATCTAATGAGATTGATGAGCGTGATATTATCGAACAACTGTTTATATCCAACATAGCAATTGCTCAAAGTGTTACACAACAATACAACCCGAACCGTCATGACGAAGGGATAAACAGGGATTTAAACTCAAGTCAGATAACCACAGTTCCGTGTCATCATGATCATCATGACATAGGGTTCAAATTACCTCAAATTCAAATAGCCAAGTTCGACGGGTCATGCTTTCGCTGGCTTGAATTTCGTGACACATTCCTATCTATAGTACTTAACCCTTATGTGAGTGACAAATAAAACACCTTTATCAGAGTGACGAGGTACCCGGGTACCTTCATACAGTTAAGACGTAATGTTAACCATCAAGGTATGTTGTAAGGTTACCCACACTTATTATTATTTTAGTTAAAAATAAACAATTTATGATCTGTGGTCATTAAATCTGGGAAGGGGTGGAGTGTGGTACATGGTTATCGGCGCGCAAGAAACACTAAATCCATTCAAAGCATCTTGATTGATATTGTCTGTATACTTTGTTCGTATAGTACGTAGGTATTTACTTCTATTTTGTGAGTTAATATTTTTTTATTATGAAATAGCTGATGCCCACGGCTTTGCCCGCGTGGATGTCGGTTATGGTGACCAAAAGTAATCATGGTTTTTTGATCCCGTTCTAAAAACCTTCCTCCTTCCATCCATTGGTGAAATGAGCATGAAAATCGGTGCAGTAGTTTTCGAGTATATCGCGAACAGACAGACAAACAGACAGACGCGGCGGATGGCTTGGTTTTATAATCATCATCATCATCATCATTCTCATGCCCTTATCTCAATTTATTTGGGGTCGGCTTGGTTTTATAATAATTATGTAGGGATAAAACCAAAAGTAGACTGGAAAATATGGATAAACTGATAACAGAATATACCGTCAAACGCAGAACAAATCAGTGGCCTTTAGCATTTTTTTACAATATCATTGACATTGCAGCTTTGGCAGCATAATATATCATTTACTTACATGGTACATAACTCACAACTGTGTGGTAAAAACATTGAAGAAAGATCAAAAAATTGCATTGTGATATCAAAATTACATGTGAGCTTGGCCAAGAACCAAGGCTTTCGATTCCTTCTGGATCTACCATTTCTATAAGTCAGACTAGACGAGATTCTACAGGGCGTGTTGCAGTCGTCGGAAGTTGCTACATAATATGCAGAGAACTCAAACGCAAGCAAAGAAAAACACGAAAGGCTAGCACTAACTGTAGAAAACCAGTTTGTGATGAACATGCAGTATCAACCAAATTTCTGAATAAACAAAAAATTTTTAATTATATTATAGAAATAAAACATCATGACAAATGTTTATTATTTCATTTTAGTACGAAAATATGAATATTTTTTGAAATTTCTTTTAAGATACAAAGAGGTACCCGGGTACCTGGTCACTCTATTGTGAGTTTTAAATATGTTTTGGTTTCCACAAAACACTGTAAATAGTTGACGGGGTCAAAACATTAAAAAATATATAATTTATAAATAGTTAGGAGCTCTCAGGAAGTCACAGCCACCTACAGAGCGTAAAACTTACTTTTTGGTAAATTTGAAAATGCTAAAGGTACCCGGGTACCTCGTCACTCACATAAGGGATAATAACGACCGCATCGCTCCCATTCATAAGTTCCATTATCTTATTTCGTACTTGACTGGCGATGCAGCGCGCATTATTGCCAACTTGGGGGTATCCAGCAGTAATTATGCGTGTGCTTGGAAATTATTATGTGACAGATATGACAACACACGACAATTAGTAACTCATCATATTAAATCATTGTTAAATATAAAACCAATCACAAGCGAGTCCGATAAATCATTACGTTTCTTTGTTGATCATATTAATAAAAACATGCGCGCTTTAACTAGTCTCGGTATAGGTTCACGTGACTGGGATATTCTACTCATTCATATAATAAGTCCCAAGCTTGATAGCTGCACCGAGACTAAGTGGGAAGAGTACAAAGGTACGTTGGAAACCAATTCACCTAGTTTGCAACAATTCTTCAAGTTTCTTACTGATCGCGCTGATGTACTTGAGTCAATAAACAGCTGTTCACATTCAAAACACAAGACTCGAACAATGTTAAACCCAACCGATTCTAATAATAAAATAAAAACCCATCATTCTTATATTTCTAATAGTGAAGAAAATAATATTTATAATTTATCATGTGGCGTTTGTAATGGTGATCATCGCCTTTATGATTGCCCCACCTTTTTGGCTAAGAGTGTGGATGACCGTATAACTGAAGTAAATAGATTGAACCTTTGTCATAACTGCTTACGGTCAGGCCACTCTGCACGCAATTGTCGCATGCATCCGTGTCGCATGTGCAATACAAAATATAATAGACTCTTGCATAAAAAACAATCTGGTAATAAAAATATTTCTAATGTTGTCACCATTTCACCCGACGACGCCGACGTCACTGACGATACTCTCGTCAATTTTTCTCACCAAAATAATCATCAAGTTCTTCTGTCTACTGCCTATATTGAGGTAGTTAATCCTACGACCAATCAGACACAGAAGGTTCGTGCTCTTTTGGACTGCGGTAGTCAGTCATCGTTTATAACTCAATCTCTTAAAACAAAACTGGGTTTAGAACCGACTACCACTTTGCATGTAAATATTATTGGCATAGGCAATAAAACTACTACTCAAGCCACAGAAACTTGTGTAGTTCAGTTAAAATCTTTAATGAAACATTTTACTATCACTTCATCTTTTCTGGTGTTGCCAGTGTTGACCGGCAACATACCTCGAGTACCCGTTGACTTAAAACAATTTAATATTTCAAGTGATTACTTTTTAGCGGATCCTCAGTTTCACCAACCAGCACCTGTTGATGTTGTCATAGGTGCCGATATTTTCTGGGATATTATTGGCCGCGATCAGATATCTCTAGGCCCTAATTTACCTATAATGAGAAGTTCTCAGTTCGGTTGGTTGATAACAGGTCCTTTATATTTTAATTTACCTAAAAACAATAAGTTAAAGGAAACCGATATAGATTCGAATCTTTCAGTCGTTTCTTATGTGTCATCTGTTGACAAAATAAATCAAGAACTAACAAAGTTCTGGGACTTAGAAAATGTTCCCCAAACTCCACCACTTATGAGTCATAGTGAGAAGGAATGCGAAAAACATTTTTTATTGCACACTTTCCGTTTCCCAACCGGTAGATTCTCAGTCAGCCTACCTTTAAAGGATACACCTGATTGTCTAGATGAATCTTATTCTCTAGCTAAAAAACGTTTCTTAAATTTAAAAAAGCGATTTCGCAAACCACCGCATGTGAAATCACAGTATATAGAATTTATGCGTGAGTACGCCGACTTAGGTCACCTTTCAGAATCCGCTGTACCTGTACCAAAAGGTACATCTTACTTCCTCTGCCATCACGCTGTCTTCGCAGAAAGTAGTGAATCTACATAATTTAGAGTCTTATTCGACGGCTCAGCTCCTACTACATCGGGTCAGTCTGTACTCCACACCAGTTTTATAAAAACCTTTGTAGCTAACAGGATTGCAGAGATATTATCATGTGAGTTAACCGATGCCTCTTCATGGCGCTATGTGCTCACATCTGTTAATCCTGCTGACCTCATATCCAGAGGAGTCAGTCCAGATAAGCTAGGCAGTACCAAGCTGTGGTGGTTAAGCCCATTATTCTTCATTGAGCCTGAATGTAATTGGCCAATTTTAAAACCGAATAAAATTAATGACTTACCAGAAACTAAACCTAATTGTACTGGCACTCATCTTGTTTCCCAAAATGAACCCATAATTATATTTAAAAACTTTTCTAGCTTAACTAAAATAAAACGGACTTTCGCTTACGTGCTTAGATTCATTATTAATTTAAAACTTAACGCCAATAAATTTCTCAGCAATCTAACTGTTGACGAATTAAATCATTCATTTAATCATTTGTGTTGTCTTTCACAGCAAGAATCATTTCCGTGTGACTATGATCTAATAAATAATAATAAAGCTTTAAGTACTAAATCACGTATTTTATCGTTGAATCCATTCTTGAGTGACGACAAGATCATACGAGTTGGTGGCCGACTGGGCTCATCCGACTATAATTATAATAAAAAACACCCTGTTCTTTTTTTTTTATATTGCTTCGATATAAAATCTCTCACCTCAGAGCCGTGAGCGATCTATCTAAAGACGCCTTTATCATGACATTCCGAAGGTTTGTGTCACGAAGAGGCAGGCCAGCGGAAGTATTCTGCGACAATGGACGCAACTTTGTCGCAGGAGCTAAAGAACTCAACGATTTTTTTAAGATTAATCAAAACGACCTATCTGATTTTGCATGCCAGGAAGGCATTCAGTTTAACTTTTCACCAGCTTACACTCCTCATTTTGGTGGTGATTTTGAGGCCGGTATCCGTTCTGCAAAATATCACATTAGACTAGTAATGGGTAATTCCTATATAAGTTATGAAGAGCTTCAAACTCTTTTCGCTCAGGTAGAAGCTGTTTTAAATAGTAGACCTCTCTGTCCTTTATCTGCCTCTCCTGACGATTTCCATTGCCTCACTCCTGGGCATTTTCTCATTGGTCGGGCGCTCACCGCTCTGCCTGAACCAGCTTTAGAAGACTGCCTCTCAACCAACCTGAAGCGTTATGCCAGACTGCAGCAAATACACCAACATTTTTGGCAACGCGAATACATTGCTGAGTTGCAACTTCGCCGTAAGTGGAAGACCAACGCCGCCTCATCCAAAATTGGAGACATGGTCCTATTGCAAGAGGATGGCGTTCCACCCCTGTGTTGGAGACTGGGACGTATTACAAGGCTCTTCCCAGGACAAGATGGAGTGTCTCGTGTGGCCGACATCAACACGAATAGAGGAATCGTACGACGCCCTCTGGTTCGCCTCTGCCCCTTACCAACCGACGAGGACCTACTGAAGGGTTGAAACGTCAAGAGTTTCAACGGGGGGAGGATGTTTACGCCTGTGCTAAAGTGCTGGGACGTGTGTTAGTGTTTGTGTGTCGTGTTGCCCTTCATAAAAGACTAGGCGCACCGTACTACCTGACTTAAATTTATTAAACTGCAACCTTCATTTTTTTTACTTTTCTGTTGAAAATCTATCATCGTCGCGATAACTTTGCTCCGCATATTATAATTGTTAAAATATTGTTTAAATACCTAATTACACCATCAAACCTCAAAAGGGAGTTTCATTGAGAAATCTGAAGCCCCAACACCGTATATTCGGTAGTCCGATAATGGTTCATATTCCAAAGCAAAAGAGGCTTAAATGGGATTCTAAATCAAAGAAGCATATCCTAGTTGGTTTTGCAGAGAATGTGAAAGGTTATAGAGTATATGATCCTGTAAAGCGTAATATAACAACAAGTAGAGATGTTATAGTACATGAGAATACTGAAAGGAAGAATATTGTGGATGACAGTATAACAGTTTCAGTTGGGGACACAATCCAAACAGATAAGTCAGGCAGCTATGTTGAGAGCAGTGAGAAAGAGATAGCAAAAGAAACTTCTCGGGATGACGAATGTTCAGATATTTCTTCAGAATCTGAATATCTTAACGCTTTGACTGATTTGGACTCTACTTTGCAGCAAACAACAGCATCTGAGGAAGATGATGAGCCAGAACTAGAACCAGTAACCACCAAACGAATAAGGAAGCAACCGGAGCGTTATGGTTATACAAACCTGTGCGCTTCATCCAGTACCGCAGTTACCAAGGACCCAGTTACCATCCATGAGGCTCTGGAGGGCCCAGACCGAGACAAGTGGATCGAGGCCATGAAGGAGGAGTTGGAGGCGTTCAAAGAAAATGATGCATGGTTTCCAGTTGACGAACTGCCTCCTCACAGAACTCCAGTGCAGTGTAAGTGGGTGTACAAAAAGAAAGTCAATAGTGATAACAGTGTTCGGTACAGAGCGCGTTTAGTGGCTAAAGGCTTCACGCAGAAGCCTGGAGTGGACTATGAAGAGACTTTTTCACCAGTTGTGAGACATTCTACTCTTAAGATGTTATTTGCTTTGTCAGTGCAATTAAATTTAGATGTTACACATTTAGATGTGAAAACAGCATTTTTAAATGGTCTTCTTAAAGAAGATATTTATATGTTTCAGCCAAATATTGACTGTAATTCTAACAAAGAGAAAGTTATTGTAAAATTAAACAAAGCAATTTATGGACTAAAACAGTCCTCTAGGTCTTGGTATGAGAGAGTAGAGCAATGTATATGTGAAATAGGGTTTAAAAAGAGTCGCTTAGAACCATGTGTTTTTACAAAGATCAGTAATGATGTAAGGATTATCATCGCTTTGTATGTAGATGATTTTTTTGTTTATTCTAATAATAAGAGTGAAACTGAAAATTTAATTTCTGTGTTGAGTTCTAAATTTAAGATGAAAAACTTAGGACCGGTTCAACAGTGTTTAGGTATGAGGGTTAAGATTGATAAAAAACACAATATTGTAACTTTAGATCAGGAACAATACATAGATCAGTTATTAAATAAATTTAATATGTTGGAATGTAAAGAAGCTAGTACTCCAGTTGAATGTAAATTAGATATAGAAAGGTCCGAAACTTGTGATAATGAGATTCCTTATCAGCAACTGATAGGAAGTTTGATGTATTTGGCAGTACTGACAAGGCCAGACATATCTTTCAGTGTAAGTTTTCTTAGTCAGTTTAATAAATGTCATACTAATGTTCATTGGAAGTATGCTAAGAGAATACTTAGATATTTAAAGAAAACAAAAAAATTTTGCTTGAAATATGTAAAAGGAGAGACTGAACTTGTAGGATATGTTGATGCAGATTGGGCTAGTAATTCAGTTGATCGTAAGTCTTATACAGGATATTGCTTTGTAATATCAGGTTCAGCTATTTCATGGGAAAGCCGTAAGCAAAGAACAGTAGCATTGTCAAGTATGGAGGCTGAATATATGGCAATAGCAGAAGCATGAAAAGAGGCTATATATTTAAGAATGTTGTTATGTGAGCTTACTGGTAGTTTATGCACAGTAAAACTGTACAATGATAGTCAAAGTGCACAGAAGTTGGTGGCAAACAATGTGTGTCACAGAAAAAGTAAACATATAGACATCAGATACCATTTTGTCAAAGATGTAGTCAATGATAAAATTATTAATTTGAAATATTTGCCAACAACTGCTATGCCTGCTGATGCTTTAACTAAAGCTTTAAGTCCTATGAAACATTATAAATGTATGGAAGGTATGGGTATGTTTAAGCTTTAGTAATTTAAACTGTTAGTATAAGAATATAAAAGACTGTTTTAATTGTGATATTGGTTTATTTTCTGTAGTTGGGGTGTTAAAATTGTATTGCTATTAACATAAAATAAACCTACTAGCGCCATCTATCGTAAACTATGATCGTTGTATATATATGTAATGTCACCTTCAGAACTAATAAATTAGTCGTGTCACTGCATTCAAGTAAACTGTCGTTTTATTAAAAATAATCTTGTCTATAAGGCCTGTTACGAATATTATAATTATGTTTGGCCCATTTGTTTATTAATGACTAGCACTTTGCCTGCGACTTCGTCTACAAAAATTGTGATAGCTCGGTTAATATGCTTGATATACCTAATACCACCTACCTATATACCTAATTTGTTCTCTAGAGCATCACGAATAATGCGGTTTTCTGCTAGTGAAAGGTTTTTTAGACTTGGACTATTGGTTTCGGAGATTATCCCCTACATACAAACTTACAAACAAACTATACCTCTATTTAATATTGCCATGGTATACGTAAAAATTAACCTAGTTATATTCGCAAATTATGTTTCCCATGAAATACCACGAGACAATTTATTACAACGATTATAATATCAAACTTTGGTAAAAACAACCCATTGCACTTCATTATTGCTTAAGACAAAACCAGAAAGAAGTTTAAATAGTGTAAATTAACCAAACCACTGCTCCCTCTAAAAACCTTTTACACACACCACCACATTTTCGAAAAAGAAAAGCCACCAAACCTCACCCGAAGCTATTATCGTTACCTGCCAGTACTTGCTCACAGCACTAATAAAATACTAGCTAGTACCGCGGCTTTGCTCCCAGTATCCGATGGCGCAATATCGCCATGGCTTATTCAGCCGGAACAGGGCATAATCCCGCTTCTCTTCGGTAACCCAGCCAGCTATATGAAAGGTTTCATCGCCAGTCGTTGGGCCATAATGTGATTAAACTTTGGATAGGATTTTTAGTTTCTGGGTACTTATATTTATATTCCTTATTTTTGGGCAACAGTTATTCAGCGTTTTTGTAAACAGTAATATAACTTATTCTTTGATAGTAGTTCCATTACCATCGAGTAGGCTCGATGGTAATCCAGAATGCAGATCCCCAAAATCCAGAATTAAATTTGAAATCCGTTCATCCATCTAGGAGTTAAGAGGAAACAAAAAAACGGACATACATACATAAAGGTTAAACACATAACCGCCGCAGTCGGCTAAAAAGACAGACAAAATAGTATTGTGAAATGGACATCGAAGGTCGATACTCTCAGAACGTCACGATTTTCGACTTAATTTGAAATGCAACATGAGTAACAGTTGAGTAGCTAACTCTTATCCTTAGCTCTATCTATGTTTTATTTGTAGGAAGCTCGTACAAAAACATACAGAAAAACCAGAGGTGACCATTGAAAATCAGCACTGTGCTGTAACTGTAACAGTAGGCGGGGGCCTATAGCTATAGGGCCACAGAATAGCATCCTAACACACTTATCACAGTCACGACGCGCAAGAAAATATTTTTAATTTCCCTCCTTTTATTTTTAAAGGGTCTAAAAGTAACCTTTATGAAACCGAAAGGTACCTCTATACTTATTCTCCCCATACCAGCGATAATTTTTTGCGGAGCGGAGATATTGGGGACAAAGTTCCAAATTTCACACGGCAATTTATTAAATACTAGTTTTTCAGGTTATAACTTTATTAAAATTACCTCCATGACCCGTTTACGATTCAAAGCATCCACTAGCACAATGTTTTAAGAGTGCTACATTGAGTTTGACTCTAAAATGTGATTTTTCATCGCAAAAAAAAGTTGTATCCCAGCAATAATTTTTGCATAATGGTAGCCGACTGCACGCAGCAGCAGCAGACGACATGTCGCAGCGACACTACTAGTTTATACGTATTTCTATGAAATTCCCTCCGTAGTTAGCGACATGAAGCTAGCGACGCATCGTCGAGCGGCAGACGGTAGTGTCGTCCGACCGCAGATCAGTAGTGCCCATAGATAACAGAAACAACAGGAGATATGCCATTAGGTTTAATATACTTTATTCTCAAAAAAGACAAAAGAGCCACTTACATGAGAACATATGATAACATAATGTAATAAACTTATTCTAGGTAACGGTCACAGATACAATATAATATGTAGGTAGTCTTAGAATTATTTTGTTATGAATATGATACTCGTTCAACGGTTTTATTCCCAACTGGTAGGTAACTTTATTTGTGCGTGTGGTCAATAATATAATTTGATAGTTTAGATTTAAAACCGCTGAAAGAGTTTACATTTTTTATTGAGGAAGGTAAATTATTATAGAATTGTGCTCCTTCATAGGTGATGTTTTTTTTTAGCATAATTTGTACGCGTCTTTGGCAGGACAAGTAGACTGGGTCGACGAAGACTACGTTTTGATATTTCCGATTTTTTTGTAAATATTACATTTGTGTGAATGGTTCCATCCATTATTTTTATAATTAAGACACAGGTGTTATAAATATAAAGTTTCTTAATATTCATTAATTTTGTTTCCTCATATATTTTGTGAGTTGGTGTCAAATATGGATATCGAAACAGGGTTTTTATAATCCTGTTTTGCATTCTTTGCAGTTCCTGTATCTTAGCTTTACTGGCGCTACCCCAGATTTCTATAAGGTATAACAAATGAGATTTGACAAGTGAATTGTAAATGTTTAGTCGCAGGTTTTTTGGTATACATTTACTTACATCGCGAAGTGATCCAATAAGTGAGGAAATTTTGTTTCTAATATAATCTACTTGCTTATTCCATGTTAAACAATTTTCGATTTTAAGGCCAAGGTATTTTTCGTAAGTTTTTTCTTCTAATGGAATGTTGTCTATAGTTAACGGGTCATGCAATGGAATTTTTTTTATTTTTAGCCTTAAAGATCATGTAACATGTCTTTGAGATGTTTATGGTTAGTAAATTTTGTTGGAACCATTCAAACAAAATTTGTAAATCTTGTTGAGCCTGTGAAATAGCGTCCTGAATATTTGTTCCGAAATAAAACAAGCATGTGTCATCTGCGTACAAAGTCAAATGACCATGTAGCCCTAACTCTGATATATTATTAATATATATTAAAAATAATAATGGTCCCAATATGGAACCTTGTGGGACTCCATATGTGATAGGTAAAGCATTACTTTCAACACCATCTATCTTGACTAGGTACTTGGAATCTGTTTGTCAGGTAAGATTTGAACATTTTAAGTGCATTTCCTTTGATACCAATGTTTTCAAGCTTTTCTAACAACAGTTTGTGGCTGACGGTATCAAAGGCTTTTTTTAAATCGATAAACACACCTACAACAATATTTTTCTTGTCTATATTATCTCTAATTTTCGATATTAGATCAATAGTGGCTGCAGTAGTATTATTTTTGGCTCTAAAACCATATTGTCGTTCCGATATAAAATTAAAAGAGTCCAAGTAGTTCAACAGACGACCATGTATTACTTTCTCTAGGATTTTTGATATTATGGGTAGGACAGAGATCGGGCGATAGTTTCCAGGGTCGGTTTTAGGTCCCGATTTATAGATCGGTGTGACCTTTGCAATCTTTAGGGTATCAGGAAATTCCCCGTCAGTCATGAGTTTATTAAAACAATTTGCCAAGTTTGTTGAGATTAAATTTTGAAGACTTTTTATGATTTTTGTACTTATTTTATCTATTCCGCTACTTGAATTAGGGTCGAGATCATTAATAATTTTAGTTATCTCCTCAGCACTACACGGATCGAATGTCAAAAGTTCCTCTTTATTATTATGGGATTGGAAAACACACTGGGTCGAGGTGTCATGATATTTTTTCGGGATTTTGTTTGCGAGTATGGATCCTATAGTAGAGAAATACGTGTTAAAAACTTCGCAAATTTCATTTGTGTTAGTCACTACGTTAGAATCAACTAAAAGTTTTGAAGGAGCACCACTTTGTTTTATTTTATTTTTAGCTAAATTATTTATAAGTGACCATGTTTTTTTAGGGTTATTAGCACAATTTGTAAACAGTTTGTAATAGTATGAGTTTTTCGTATTTTGTATTAATCGAGCAGTTATAATATAATATAATATAATATTCCACAACTATCACACAACGCCATCTAGTCCCAAGCTAAGCAGAGCTTGTGTTATGGGTACTAGACAACTGATAAACATACTTATATATTTCTAAATACATACATATTATAGATAAATTACACCCAGACACAGAACAAATGATCGTGCTCATCACACAAACATTTGTCCTGGGTGGGAATCGAACCCACGACCTCCGGCATAGCAGTTAGGGTCACTAACCACTAGACCAACAGGCCAGTCAAGTCAGTTCTTTCTTTCATTTCCTTGTAATTCTTTTCCAATAATTTATTTTTCTGATCACTCTTGTATTGTGTCCATAGATGGTTTCTTTGACTGATTCTGGTAATTATATCATTGTTTATCCAATCTTCTTTGGGTGTATTTAGAATCTTTGTTCTCAATACTTTATTGTTTTCAACGCCCCTCTTTATCTTTGACTCTAATTCACTGTAGTTGTTTGTCATGTCTTCTATTCCCCCTGATTTCATCGAGGTATAAAGTTTCTTGTAGTCTATTATTTCGTAGTTTAGGCGTATTTTTGCAGGAAGTTTTAGTTTGTTGATTTGTAGGTATATTTGTTTGTGATCAGACATGGATGAGTTGATGATAGTCATGCTGAAATGTTCATCTTTTAAGTTTGTACTGACATGGTCTAGTATAGATTTCTTTGTATTAGAGTCCCTTGTGCAGTAGGCTTTACTGGTTTTGTTTAGTATTTTATGTCCGGATTCCTTTAATACCTGTTTGTACTTCTTTAGTGTTCTATTTTTTGTAAGAAGGTCGATGTTAAAATCGCCAAAGACTATAGCTCTCTTCCGTTGTTGCAATTGTGTGTCATATATTTCCAGAAAAATTTCAAGGTTTGTGTTACCAGGGTTGTAGACGACGCCAATATTGAGCGCTAGCTTATCAATCTTTACCCATAAATAATTGTTCCCATCCTGATATATGGATTCACTGAGGTTATGTTTCAAATCGTTATGTATATATGCAGACACTCCACCACCTCTTCGGTCTGTTCTATAATTGTAGTAATGTGTATAGTTTTCTATTTGTAGTTGTAAGATTTGATTTTCATTCTGTATCCAGGTTTCCGTTAGCAAAATTATGTGTACAGTTGTAGATATAGATTTTATAATAGATTTAAGTTCATCTAGCTTTCCTCTCTTTCGTATACTTCGTATGTTAAAATATAGTATATAGTAGTGATAAGCGTGATTTTTCAGTCTTTAATTGTTGATAATCATTTACTATTTGATAGGTTATAGTGTCAGCCAGGGTATCATTTATTTTAGGTGAATGGAGTTTTTTGATGGTTTGTTGGATGCTTGTTTTATTATACTTGGTACACCATTGATGTATTTGATAATTAAATCCCGTTCTCCAGATTCTGTTCGGCGTGTTAGTTCATCCCTTATAGCCAGAAAGTACTTTTGTTGACTTGGTGTTTGGTCCGAGAAGATTTTAATGCTATCTGGTAATTTTTCTTTATTGCGAAGCAGTAACATTGCTGGCTCTGGCTTATCATAGCAGACTTTGATTCTACGCATTTTGCCGGCATTATATTTGCCGATACGATAGACTTTATTCGGTTTTGGTATGTTCTCGCTTACTTTTGTGGTGATATTTAAAACATCACATTCATCTTTGAGTATTCTCTCCTGGGTACTAGTGGAGCTCTGTTCAGGTATACCAACAATAATGACATTGTTTTCCCTTTTTTTACGATCCAGAACTTCGCTAATAATTTTTTCGTTTACAGTTAGCTGGCTTGTTTCAGCAGATTGAGGGCTTAAATTAAATTTGTTAAAGTTTGTTTCAAGTATATTTATTTTGTCTTCACTGTTTAGTACTTTTATTTCCATTTGAGATAACTGGCTTTTTATGTTGAAATGGTCTGAGGCAATTTTAGCCGTTGTGGATTTGATATCTTGAATTTGTGCACTAATGTCTGCTACATTAGAATTAATTAAACTGCTTGTTTGCTCATGCGACGCCCTCAGATCAGCCATTTCACTTTTGACAGCGATGACACTCTCATTCATTTTATCCATCATCTGTTTGTTCTGACCAGTGTAATTTTCTAATAGCGAAGTTATTCGTGATAGATCATTTCTCATTTGCTTTATCTCATCGGAACATGCACATTCCGGTTGTTTACGCTTACGATAGGTGACTTTCGCGTCATGTAGTTCTTCCGATAATTTAGATAAATCCGGTTGTGAACCGGTCCTTGCAACGTACTCGGTTGCGGCCTTAGAGCTCCTGGTTAGTTGCTCTAGGGAGGTGACAGCAACTTTCGTTGGAGATTGCGTCATACTCATTGATTATGTATTATTATTTGTTCGTAACGGTGTTTACAATAATCCAACTGAGTCCGCATTAACTCGTACAAAGCAGGTAGGTGGGTCAATATTACTCACGCGCATTAATGTACACCGAACGCAGAGTCGCTGTGCGAGCGGATGAAAGATATCGACCGTGCTCGTTCCGCGGGGGCGAAGTAGCGCCCCACGGCTCGCTGGTAGGCGCTGTGTTGACTTTCACTTTTTAACAGTCACAAGTTACTCGGAATAGTTTACACCAAACTGATACTTATTTACTTTTGTGCAAATATTAGATTTGAAGAGCACAGAATTCACCAATTTAGTAAAAACATAATACACGTCTACTCTTGACAGTGGCCGTTACCGAAAAAAATGAAACATTTAGTGAAACGACATGACGCGACGACGTGTCGTGACGACATGAAGCGACGACATGTCGTCTGCTGCTGCTGGGTGCAGTCGGCTACCAACTTGTACCTTTTGGGTACATAATTTGATGTTCATAATGCCTGGTTGACGGCTTCGTGAAGTGTTCGTTAATACCCTGTATGTTCATCGTTTACTGTTTTCGTCACTTTGTATGAACTTCATGTCCCTGCGAGGAATAAATATGTTTTAGTTTTATTCTTCTGCCCATGCAAACTCACGGTTTTCCCCCAAGCAGGAAAATCGAAAAATATTTCCCTGATTAATTTGTTCATTGACGCGAGAGGTTGTCAAAGATTGAATTGATGTCTGACATTGACTGACACCGACAGCCCATCCAATTGACAGTGCCTTTCGTCAAAAGTCGAAAATACTGCGGAAGAATGAGTTTTCCTGCAAAACGAAATTGAGATCTTTTTACAGTTTTTAATATTGATTATGACTGACTGGGTCAGTGATAATCAACATTACCTTATAAAGGCCGTGGCTTTAACCATAAAAAGATGGCAGCGACTGGAAGTGGCAGGCGTGGAACGGAGTGTTGTGGCATGACTTAAAGGAGAGGCCTATGTCCAACAGTGTCCTGAATATAGATGATGATAGCTGAATTTTATTGTTGTTTTTTATTTTTTTATTAACAAACCTTTGCTCCCCGCTAGATATAATTATCTCAAGAATCGTTAGTGCGTTTAAAGTTACAAAAACAAACAACCAGATCCAAAAAGGGCATTGTAATATTTTTCCCATTCGTGGATCGATCCCGCGACACGCAGCTCAGCAGTCAATCGGTCAGCCAGTACGTCAACCATGTCGTCATTGATGACTGATTACTGAGATTAAAATTCACTGATTAAATCCTCTTTTAAATATTTTTATTCGATAGAGCGAATAAAGTAGTCTTTTTTTCTAAATCAGAGCACAATTTTATTACTATTATAAGCCTATTTAGTCCCACTGCAGGGCAAAGGCCTCCCTCACCTTCTTCAACTTTTCGCGATATAGTGTGATTGTAGGCCAATCCTTTGATAAAGAGTCCAGTTCATCCCGCCAGAGAACAAACGGTGCAATTAAATAATCAAGACAAGACAATGCACCTTAATTTAAACAAAAGTCTTAACTTCAAAGGTCTCCCATTGTTTATGATTTCTTAAATATATTGTTCTCAAGTGACCCCTGTAGCTGAAGTTATCTTAATTATACTAAATGGTTTTCTTATCTTCAAAGCGGTTGAGGCTTTGTCTCTTGCAGTTAAATGTCATAGTTTTGAATAACAATACATAAATCTTATGAAATGAATGATATTTTAGATTAATGTAGGTACCTATTATTATCTTATTTACGTTTAAATGTCTTAACATTAATTTAAATGAAATATTAAATGTGTCATGATTAAAATCTTAAAACAAAACAAAAGAATATTGCTTTTAAAAATCAACTAAATATGTCATTATCTAGAGCCATGGAGCATTGTTTTTAAATAGTTAGCCGAAAATATTCCATACTAGCTTTCGACCCAGACGACACTGGTGACTTTGTTTGTTTCATTAAATTTTTTACCACCATCTTCTGAAAGTAAAGTTATTTTATATGATTTTTGGTGTTTTTTTTTTACCAATTAAGTGAAACCGTTTTCAGAACTGTAAAAAACTGCTACAGATCCATATATGTATATATTTGTTTATCTGTAATATATCAGTAGTAGCCACGAAGTCTGCGGATTTGTTCAACCGGGTGGTTGATAGCCATAGGCTCGCTTCCTATTACGTGGGACTTAAACATACCGAGTTTCCTCCGTGCATCGGAAAGTTCGTTAAACCTGTAGTCCTGGAAGTCGTTTGTAGATCATTGATAGTCGTTACAGGTAGTCGTTGGCCTAAAAGTCTGCAAATAACAGACCCATTCCAACACAGTATGTCCTTTTTCTTTTTGTACAGTCGATAAATCCAAAATCACAAAGTTTTCTATCGGCGCCATTTAGAAGACTGTTAGCCTCAGTGTTCATTAGAAGAGTATTTATAACTGTTTTGTTGTATCTTTAAATGCAATATTTGGCAGTCTATATCTTAGCAGGCTTACCAAGGAGTATCCTATTACCCAGTTGCGACTACCTAGTCGGTCCATTTGCTGCATTCGGTTAGACTTAAGGCCAACCCCAACATAGTTGGGAAAAGGCTAGACAGACGAGGAGCGGACGGTTAGTGTTGGCAACATAACCTCCATAGTGTGCCTCTGTGACGTCTGGATGGCGACAGCGGCTTGCGGAGAGCGGGGGACGAGGTGCCGCCGCCGCGACCCCCCGCACCATTCTTTCACTCTACGACACGGGACCAGAAGCGCGCGTTCTTATGTCAAATATACGATTCTACCTATATTATAAAGTCTATTATTTCTTCCACCTCTGAGAGTCATCAGTATTGAAGTTTTTGTTTATTCATCATCAGCCTCTTATTTTAATGTACCCTCTGCAAGGACTCAGGCCTCCTCTCTAGGAAAGGGATGGGCTATAATCCACCACTTGGGCCCAGTGCGGCTTGATATAATATGTCACATATCTTTGAATTTTGTTTATTGCCGATCGAAAAATACATCCATAGCTTATTGATTTAAATTATTTGTAAGCCTCATTACAACGTGATTGACATCAAAAAGATACTCCAACAAAAACGAATTACTCTCTGAATGTAACGTAAAAATTATAATTAATTCTACCACACACACTACTACTAAAAAAAACCATTAATCCAATTAAACATAATTATTTTCTCTTTTAAATCGCAACCACATTAGCTAATTGAACTAACCATATCACTGATTGCAATTCACGCTTCAATTGATGCTGGATCATTAATAATGATGTATAATAAAACGATTTTTAATTAGTTTTTCTAAAAAAGATTAAAATAAATTAAAGCTTTAGTTAGTTGAGGGATAAAGGTTTCTGCCCACTACACCGTACCGCACCGTGACTGTGAGATCTAGATATCTCCACTCTGTGCATGGCACGCGACTGAGATGTAACCGCCATAATAATAAAAATAGTTAAACCTGGTTTAACTTAGACTTTGTTTATCTCGCATGCCGTCACTTTCTTTTGAATATTTTTGAAGTGAGACGGCATGCAAGATAAACCAAGTTTAAGTTAAACCAGGTTTAACTATGTTTATTAATAAGGCGGTAGGGATTTAGTGGGCATAGTCTTATACTTTGCAAGGCAAAGAATATAGCGTTTAACCGCGTATGATAACCGTTCTAAACCTATGAGGTGTAGTTCTAGTGGGCAAAGTAGTCCATGACATGCTTGTTTTCGGAAGTTCACAGCACAGTCATGTTAAGGTACGGTGAAGTGGGCAGACACCTTTAAAGTTAACCTACTTGAAGGGTTTACAATATTTTTAAGTATAAAATGTCATTTTATTAATGAACTGAAAAGCTTAACTTCAGACATGAAATTAATTATAATTATTTTGGATAATTTATCATAATTGTAAAATACATATCAATGATTCTACATTTTTAAGTTTTTCAATGATACTAAACGCTTTTGCATTATTAAAATAAAAACAACAATCCACTAAAAATGACGATGAGAAAATTAAATACCGATTAAATCCAACCCTTTAATTGCAACGTCGCTTACAATACGAAGGAAAATAAAAATAAAATAAAAAAACGATTATTTTGCCACACTGCACGGTGCCTCGATAGCAGTGACCACAATCGCTCTTCGCAGAGTCCAGCGACCACCTACCGCTAATTACATTTGACGGTTCAGCTACCCATTGACCACTAATTGGATATTTTTATTTCCAGTCTCAATTTCCCACGTAACGTTGATGAGTTCACGAAAAATTTGAATAAAACCCCGATATTTACTGACAAAATATTTATTTGTTTCACTTTGATTAAATGGTGATAAAAACCAATATGAGCTGAATATTTGCTCATGTTGCAGGCATTTGTATGACAAAGGATTTTGCTCGTAAAATAATATCGTTGTGTCATTCAATTTTTTTTGTGACAAAAGCAAATTTAATAAAAACCAAAAGCTTTAATCTTTTATGTTACATCTGTGGACAAACTTTATAAAAAAAATATAAGTACGTACTTATATACTTTTATTAAAACAGAATCAATTTTAAAGGTTAAACAAAGTTATTTTGCGCAAATATTTAATCCCGTTCCTTCAGGGCTCAGAAATTTCCCGATGCTTAGTAAATTCTTTACAAAACTTATTACTTCCAATGTTCAGGGTTTTATTCAATAAAGCAAGTTATTTTGGTGTCCCTTAATTTTATAAAGTAAAATTGAGGTCCCTCCCTTGATGAAAATCTGCACGAACGTATTTATTTCTTAACAAAAAGAAGTCCCAGAAATAGTCATAGAGGAGCTTATATAAGATAGGACTATGAATTAATCTTTTAAGTATGAAGTAAAAAGAATCGGTTACTATTTCGGGTTGGATTAGAGTTGTCAATCCTCAGTCCTGTTTATTATTAAGTGTCTCCACTTTTAGCGTAGTAACGTCACACAAAATCGCTGAGCGAGTACTACGCTTGCTACGGCTATATAATGCTACGCAGCGCGTAGGTGCTACGCGCGATAGCTGCTACGAAAAGGAAAATAATTATTATGATAGCGCAGTTTGAAAGAAGCTTGATAATTTTAATGTAGTTTATTATGGCATTAGATTTCACGCGACGTCGCGTAGTGTGGCAATTAACCAGTTATCAGATACTTATTTCGTTATCTGTCAAAAACATTATTTGCCAACTTTACTACATTATAATAATTACGTAACAGAAAAAAAAAAATACTCATATTTTATTCAAAAAAACTTCTGCTATTAATAGAGCATAAATACGGTCCGTACTTATTCCACTTATATTCAAAATGAATGATATTTATTCACTATTGTCACCAATGAGGGACATAATAGCATTTCCTTGTCCGCATGGATAGCCGTCCGGCGAAAGCATTGTGTAATATTATTTTTATCGTGGAAAAAATATTTATGGAAGAAAATATTTGCTAGGAATATGCTTGAAAGAGTTTAATGTATATATATTTGAATAATTTGATGCCCGTTTACTAACTAATACGTGACACCTTATGAAAAGTGCGCGCAGTACGAAAAGCGCCTATACAGGGTATTGCCGACAATAAATGCAACCACTGGTAGTTCTAGTTCATAGGAACATTTTTAAACTATCAAATAAATCACACAACAAGTTCACACAATAACATACTCGATCTATCCTCGCATGTCTAACAGCAGTTGATATTCAATATATCGTGACGAACACGATCGTGTTTACAGAACCCGCTTACGAAAATCTGGTAAACTTTGATTGTGGAGCTCAAGACAATTTGTGTGGTTGAAATATGAGCTATCATGGATTCGATGTTTTATGTAACCATTTAGATTTGAAGAAAATTTTGCTAGTATTACCCACATGACATAACATCACACCTTTAATCCTAAAGGGAGGCTTAGGTTTACATAATAGTACACCCAAACGACAGTTTTGTCGAATGATACCATTATCATCTCATGTAAGAGTCGAGCCTATATACAAGATGATTTTTTAGTCACCGTCCAAATTTTCTAGGTGTTAGGTATCATCCACTAATACCATTTTTGAAAAAAAAATCGATACGTAAAATTTTCATAATAAATCATTTTCTCGAAAGAATTATCCGCTCTCCATGAAACGTTAAAACTTTGTGATGTGATATCTCAAAACTTTTGTATTGAGTGATACTAAAAGAAAAAACATGTATTCAATGATTTTCGCCAAAGATTAATATATCAGAATTTGGACGGTGACTAAAAAATCATCTTGTATATCCGGGCGTAAATCCACAAAGAAAATAATTGATAGAAAATGTTAAATAAGCTGCTAAAATATCTATGAAGATATAGAAAAATGGCAGAGCAGACAATTATTAAATAAAATTATTTTTTCGTAATTTAGATGAATATGCCTAAGGCCTAACTATAAGAGAAATAAAATAGAGTTAATTGTATTTTTAAATTATTATAAGTAAATACACTCTTGTTTTTAATGTTGTCTTAGTCGTGGCGTCAGTCTTGTGTATATAAATGACTTCTTAAATTAGCAAATGGTAGACACATTCACAATTTCTTGGTAAAACGTTTTGAATTACTTCTATTTTCTTTTATTTAAAAGACTTTAAAAATCTTTCCTAAGAATTTCCATTTAAATTAAATATTTATTTAATAAAAACATGTTGAACTATTAAAATACAAAATAAAACAACACTAAAAGACCAGGACTGAAACAAACTACTACTACTATCAAAACTAAATCTGAAGTTCTTTTCACAACCCCGTCTTCATATAATTTCATGCTCGGGAAACCAATTTCCCATAAGACGATGGGACGGGAAATCAACTTTAACCGGTCAACGTCAAAGGAAGAACCGGGCCATAAACACAGGAAATTGATTGTTAATACTGCACGGCACATGATATCAAAGTTAAATTCCAATTTAACTATACCCTTGTAGACTGGGAGCCCGTGTGTTCGAAAATACAGTGATGTGAGTTTTTAAAAGTTATTTGTTTTTGAAGACTTGTTGAAAAGACGAAGTAGTCGAATAGACGAAAGTCTGCGGCTTATTGTCATAGGACTGCTATAGCCTATAGCTTTGCTTGAGCTATAGTCGGAAATTATCCACGGGAACGTTTAAAATATTGTCCATGACACTTGAGGAAAATTAAGATAAGTAAAAAAGCTAAGTTAGTAGTCGAAATGGGATCATTTACTCCCAACTTCCAAACATACAGAATTTACCTTTTTTTAATATTAGTAGAGATTATTTGCCTTTCAACGAATAATATTATTGTACTATTATCCCCTTCTTATCCCCACTTTTAGCATTCATATTAATTAATGTACGTAAAAGGCAAAGACGGTGTGTTTTAGGACTGTAATGCACGTTTTGGAGTGACCATGTCCAGCAGTGGACTGCGATAGTCTTAATTGTTTTCATTGATACACTGTTATTCATTTGTCGGCGCTTCCGCTTTTCTAGACTGTCAATTGACATCCTGTACAAATTTAATTCCAAAAACGAACACCGAGCGCTGGTGTGGCGGCCATCTTGTAAAAACGATCAGTTCACTTTGGAGCGTGGTCGAGTGCGCACGCAACCACGTGCTCGGTGGACGTTATATTTTAGTCTAAGTGTACTTTAGCTCAGATAGTTATTTTGTGAGACATTTGGTTCAATTATTGAGAATTATTATAAGTGCAGTGATTGTGACAATTGTGATTTTATTGAAATACCGCCTCCATACCTGATAATCCACGCCTACCTGAACATGGAGAATACACTTGATGAAAGTCGAAAGACTACATCAGAAGTGCGATGTAACTTTAACGCCCACATAGTGTAAGTGACAGTACTAGGCCGGAAAAGTGTAAAGACAATGCGCGTTCGTCTGAAAGTGACATAGAAACGGAAATGTGGTGTTTTCTGTTCGAGCAGCTAAACAAAAACTTTATGGCTATTGTGCAAGCAATGAAGACACCTTTTGCGAGTACGGATATTCGACTACCGCATTTTGACTCTGAAAAACGGAATATTGTCCCGCGTGCTTGGTTAGCAACAGCCGACATGTGTGTTATCGATCCGAATAGTCAAGGTGCATCGTTGGTGCATTGAACCGCGCACTCATGGGAGCAACGGGACGAACGGGAGTCACACATCCACTGTAGGTGCGTCGTAAGTCGGCACCTCCGTCGCTGGTCATCCTCCGCTGGGCCTCCTCCGGGTAACCGTTGGTCTCACCTGGTGGGGATGGACCGCCGGGGTGCTGTGAAGACAGCAGCGCCGTGAAACCGGCGCTGTGGCGTGCCTACAGGGGACGCAGCGAATTCCACGAGACTCATGGGAGAAGTTTCGTCATGGCTGTCGTCCATATCTTGTCCTGGGATGAAATGGAGCGATTTTAAGGAGCTGTTTATAGTCTGGAGTGCCCCGTAAGGTGATGACGATCGCGAAGACCCGGATGCGACATCAGAACCGGGATTCACTCGAGCTGAAGAAAATACGAAGAATGGTGCGATGACGTCACGGTGCGCTGAGAATTTACTATGGCAGCGGCGCTGGCGGCGCGGCGGCGGGACGCGGCTTGGCGGCGCGTGGTTGGCAGCGCGGCGGCGCGGCAGGCTGACCAAGCAGTGTCTGCAGCCTGCAGCAGAGGCAAATAGCGAGCGACGTGTTGAAGTTTGCTATGTGAGCAATCCCAGCGAAGAGACTTTGGCTGCTGGTTCTGACACTCTCTCGGCCTCAGAAGACGACTCCATTATGGTTGTAGAACGGGCTCAAGTACACCGAAGTAAGTAGTCTTAAGTAGAGTTACGTGTTGTCTATTTTAGTGTCGTAGCGTAAAGCTGGTAGCTGGTTGGTGGTGGCTGGTTGGTTGCTGGTTGCGGGCCACGCTTTGGGTATTGTTAAAGCTGGTTGAAGGGGCCTCGTACGCCCGGGCCACGCTTTGGGTATTGTTAAAGCTGGTTGAAGGGGCCTCGTACGCCCGGGCCACGCTTTGGGTATTGGTAAAGCTGGTTGAAGGGGCCTCGTACGCCCGGGCCACGCTTTGGGTATTGTTAAAGCTGGTTGAAGGGGCCTCGTACGCCCGTACCACGCTTTGGGTATTGGTAAAGCTGGTTGAAGGGGCCTCGTACGCCCGGGCCACGCTTTGGGTATTGTTAAAGCTGGTTGAAGGGGCCTCGTACGCCCGGGCCACGCTTTGGGTATTGATAAAGCTGGTTGAAGGGGCCTCGTACGCCCGGGCCACGCTTTGGGTATTGGTAAAGCTGGTTGAAGGGGCCTTGTACGCCCGGGCCACGCTTTGGGTATTGATAAAGCTGGTTGAAGGGGCCTCGTACGCCCGGGCCACGCTTTGGGTATTGGTAAAGCTGGTTGAAGGGGCCTCGTACGCCCGGGCCACGCTTTAGGTATTGACAAACCTGGTTGAAAGGGCCTCGCACGCCCGGGCCACGCTACTCAAGAAAGAAGGAGAAGCCTAGCAAGCCTGGTTAATGTTGCGGCATTGCTATTGGTCAGGAAAAGCCGAGCTTATGTTAACGTGTACTCTTTTCTGTTCATCGGACCGTCGGGAGGAGTAACGTCGCAAGCTATGGATGCGCGACACCACACGCACGAGGTCGTGCGATTGTCAGGATTGGCCGTGTCGGCGCTTCCGCTTTTCTAGACTGTCAATTGACATCCTGTACAAATTTAATTCCAAAAACGAACACCGAGCGCTGGTGTGGCGGCCATCTTGTAAAAACGATCAGTTCACTTTGGAGCGTGGTCGAGTGCGCACGCAACCACGTGCTCGGTGGACGTTATATTTTAGTCTAAGTGTACTTTAGCTCAGATAGTTATTTTGTGAGACATTTGGTTCAATTATTGAGAATTATAAGTGCAGTGATTGTGACAATTGTGATTTTATTGAAATACCGCCTCCATACCTGATAATCCACGCCTACCTGAACATGGAGAATACACTTGATGAAAGTCGAAAGACTACACATTTAAAAAACTACAGTTCTTTATGTTTGACCAAGAGATTATTATTTTTTTTTTTCCCTAAATAATATTACTCAAATTAATTCACAAAAAACCAATGAACTACTATTTTTTATCACCCTCTCCCCGACTATTATTGTAAATGGCCCATAAATAAATCCTGGCAGGTCAACCTGAAACCAATAATGATCCTATGTACTTTAAATGGTTTTGTGTCAGTTAATTGGTGCTCGACACAGCGAAAGTTTCGATCGGAAAGTAGTGTGGTTACGTGCAAAATGGGCTTATAAATGGAAAAATTTATAGGTCGTTGTAGTAAAAAGGTGATAGTATAACTTTTAGTTGGGTAATTGGTATTCTGAAGAGATTTTGGTCACATTTTGTTGAAGTTATCTCGGTGGAGTTCTGGTTTATGTTTCTGATGGTCACAACTTAAAGTTGTTCAAGTCAATTCAAGATGTTTGTAGCTTTGCGCGTATATCTTCGTTAGTAAATAATAGGTATGTACTCAATCCTCATTTCACACTGTGTTATACTTATAACCTCTCAAATCAAGAGCGCCAACAGATAGCTTCCCTCACAGTGTTCGATTCTCAAAGTTACAATTACAAAGAAACGGACATAGGTACGAAAGTTTCGCTCAAACTTCTCTAATTTCCCGTCCACGCCCACAAATAAACGTTTCCTCACGTTTCAAACATCCCAATTTATATTTAAACCTTGACAACCTCCGTTTACTTTCTTAATTTCCAACAATTACGTACAAGCACCTACATCTGTTGACGAAATTATTTATGCTAACAGGAGAAGAGCTCTCAATGTAAATGGATGGCCCTTTGTGTGACCTCCTCCCTACCTGTCTACTCAAAGTGAGGACATCAGAATTCCTCGGAATTAATAAGCCCTTTAGTTAGGGAGAGGATTCCGGAATATTTACCAAAGGAATACTTCGTGGGGTGACTCAATCTGTGGTAAGCGGAGGTATGTAACTTAGGATAGGATAGAGGACTTTGTTCAGTTTGACCTGTGCTACTTTGAAAAGTTTGAATTCTTTAGTAAGAGGATTAACTTTATGCGATATTTTTGAAAGGTTTAACATAAAATAGTGTATGTTTATATCTACAATGTTGCTTTTAGTTCATATTATTTTAACATGGATTTTCTCTATCTATAAATTGAATTGAAGTAAGTTCTTAAAAAAAACTACTATCATGGACTAGGTAATACTATTCTTATTCTTGGCAAACTTGAGTGTTTAATTTTTGATCTTTAGTGCTCAGTGTTTCCGTTTATTTACATTCAATATAACACTAGGTAGGTATTTATTACATATGGATATCTCGAATATGTCTGAAGATGCAACACGCAGCCATCTCAATGCTTAATAACCGATGCATGATTAACACGCAATATGCTATTATGATCAATAGTTCGCCTTATGTGACCGTAATGGTTATTAAAACCTTCGCAAGCTACATCACGCTTGCTCAAGATTGGTCAATTTCAGACTTACCTTAGTACAACAAGTTCAGGTTTTCTCAGTTCAGGTCAAAGAACATTATCTGCAAGCAATTAAAATGTTCGGTATAACTTAATTAGACGCTATTGCATGGCCATAGACAAAGATTTAGCGGTGCGCAACGCGGTGAAGGAAAACAACGTTGAAAATTTTGTCACTTTCTCAATGTGATCGTCAAAAAAACCATTGGATCCTCCCAATACTCACCGCATTCTGGCCACGGCGAAATCTCAACGGAGATTAGCCAAATTCGCAAGAGATACTATAGTGCACAAGTATGCACAGACACAGGTGCACTCTCGATTCCTTTATTTATTATATACGATAATCCGACACGACCGGAGATACCAACAGTTGAACATCCTTTCCGAGGCATGGGAGTACCGTACAGTCAACTTTGAAACTTCGAGCTACTCATGACTTTATAATGGAAAAAAAAACCCATTCACAGTTTTTGCCCTACCCGGTATACCAGGCCATATCTTATCTTATCTTATTCTTTATTGCACACATAAAATAACAAATATAAACAAAAATTACAATTATAAAGCTTATGTACAAAGGCGAGCTTAACCCAGAATTGGGTTTTCTTACATATTGGGAATAGTGGAGCGGGATTGACACACCAAAAAAAAAATCCAGGCCAGGAAAACCACTTGATGCAAAATGCATGGAACAAGTTGTAGTGGTGACTATTAAGGCAAATCCTGTGACAGAAGAAAAGAAGAAGGTTACTAACATTCAAGAAAAGTATTTCATAATAGGTAATAAGATATTGATTGTTCGTGATAAAATAATGTCTAACAGAAACAATGAGAAATCTTTTACATAGATTTTAAACAGCTAGAATTTAGTTACTTTTTAACCGACTTCAAAAAAGGAGGAGGTTATAAATGTTCGTGTGTATGTATTTTTTTTATGTATGTTACCTGATTTCTGCCCCATTTGTGGACCGATTCTCAAAATTCTTTTTTTATTTGAAAGAGTATACTCCTGAGGTGGTCCCATTTTAATTTGGTGAAGATCTGGTGCTGATCTTCGGAGATATACAATGGAACTCTTCAAAAATAGACGGCAACGACGCTTGGTTGTTTATTGAATATACATTATCATGACGTAACATCACGCCTGTATGCTCTGAGGGGGTATGCAGATGTGTACAATACACATTTTTTATGTAAGTAGGTATGTTACTTGATTTTGTGTATCGCGAATAACTTCGTCGTTTATGAACCAATTTTGATGATTCTTTTTTTATTGGAACGGAGATACTTCAAGGGCCACCATGATATGGAAACCAGGACCTGATGATGGAATCCCAGAGAAATCGAGGGCAACCCACAAATTTCATAGGCACATAATTATTACGTGTTTCGTGCTTTTTCTGACGCTATACAATTCGCATCTAGCAGTCATCACTTCATGTTGATGAGCTTATGATGGAAGGTACTACTCCTCAATGGTTAGGAGTTGAAAGCAATAATCAGGGAATCTTGAAGGTTAAGGATTAGGTGTCATAGTAAGTATTTCTTTAAGATATTACAACTTGTAACGCGCACCGGCTAAAAAGCCTCGTACTCCTAAATCGTGTAGCGCCGTTAGGTTGGTTAGCGTGGGTGCGGGCAAAGGCCGCCAACCTAACAAGTGCGTCTCGCCCCCCCCCCCGCCCCGCCGGCAAGGGACAAGACGCGTGCGCTTAGCTTGACTGACCGCGTCCTCCGCATTCCAGTCTTTATAGTTTTTATTGTATAACTTCCTGCTACTTTTTTACTGTATGCGATTATCTGTGCTGTGTACTATTAACATTAAAGTGTTTGAACGAGTTTGCGGACAATTTCCTTTAAAGAACCCCACAAACTAAAAATGAAAAAATAAAAAACTTTTTGCAAAAAAACAACCGACTTCAAAAACACCAAAAAGTGGAAAATAAACTTCAGAAGAAAAATCGGCTTCTGAAGTCGGTGACATTTCTTTGTTTTATTTGGTTTTTTTGCAGTTTTTGAAGTCGGTTGATTTTTTCATTACAACGAGTAAAATCATTCGTTATCCTAGTTTAAATAAAACACTGTTTCTTTTCCCGCTTAGTACCATTTGTTTAGCCGACGTTGAAAGGTCGAATGCATTTAATTGAAAACCTTTTTATTTGCCACTCCGGTCTCAAAAGTGATTGCAGTAAAAACCTCCTTATTTAAATCTGGCAACACAAAACAGCTCTTGATTTTTTAAACTAAAATTACACAAATTCTAGTTTCGCTACCAACCTTACAAAGTTATAAAACAGTTTATAAGTTAGCAAACTTTTAATGATGCCCAATAAAATGTAAAAGAACGAATTTTATAATATTTTTTCTTTGAGCCTCGTGAAATGGAGATTACGAGTTGGTTTTAGGTAATTAACGATTAGGATAAAGTAGGCGGACCTTAAAATTTGAACAAGAAAAGTTTTAATTTTACATTAAGGCATCTGGTTCCTCAAAAGAGAGCCTTCCACCAATTACTCGTCGAGTACAAAAAAAAACTTTTTTAATAGAACAGAAGAAAATCGAAGTCAGTGAAATTACTCAGATGAAGAAAGTTACGGATGCTTCATGATATTCGACACTAGATCGATTTATTTAAAATTGGAACAAACTTCCGGGGAGGTTTGAAAATGAATTGAAATTTGAATTAAAACTTTTTCAATTTAAAAAGGGTGGATATTAATTGGGAGCGGCAAACAGAGTAAATACTAATTCAACCCTTTTAAAAAAAAATATTATAACGTTCCTTTAAGATGTAGATTTTGATATTTCTGATCTTATACGGAGTTTTTGATTAAAATAAAATATCGTATTTCATCTACCTTCACGATTTTAAACATCAGATTAACAGGCACGAAACTACAAATTGCGCTTATTTTATTTTTATTTTTCAACAAATGTCAATAAACAGAATCATGGCACTGTAGTTTTGCTTCGCAGGGTATTGAAATCATGTCCTAAACGAGTTTTTATGGCCTCCAGGCCTCCTCTCTAGGAGAGGGATGGGCTATGATCCACCAAGCGGACCCAGTGTGGATTGGTAGATGTCACATGTCTTCGAATTTTTTGGCTCTAAGACATGCCGGTTTCCTCACGATGTTTTCTTTCACCGTTTTGAGAGCAGTGGTGATGAAATAAATTACACAAAGTAATGCGCCTGACTGGGTTCGAACCCACGACTCACTGTTCGTAAGTCGGGGCCGCTATTACTAAGCCCTTGCCATCAACCGGGCACAAATTAGACTCCATGGCTGCTATAAGATTTATCACACTTTAACAAACCCAAGCTAATTCCCCATCAAAAAAGATTAGGGAAAACAATCTTCCACCATTACGTTAATTACTAGAATTTTACGGGCGTTAAGTTTCCCTTAAGAAAACTTTATTCTGACTTCAGACAGTTTGTCAAGCAAGTGAAATAAGTCTTTCAGCCGGAGTTTGTACTTGCAGCTGGGTGCTCGTGTGACCAAGGAAATTGTCTGGGGTCTAGTGTGACCAAGGAGATTGTAGCTCATGAGTGGTAATGGATAATGGACACTCTACTTTTCTGCCTCGCGACTGTTAAACACTCATGTTTAACAGTCGCGAGGCAGTCGTCCGGGAGTCCTGGGTTGAATTTCTATGTTAGACAAAGTGTTATAAAAGTTTTTTCGTACATGAAACTATAAGCATAATATTATAGAGCTAATTTAAACTCTTTTCCCAAAGAAACACTCACCTCACACACACACATACCTCTAATAAATCCTAAAGAACACAAATTTGCATAACCATCATGCTTGTATTTTATTTCTTAATCGCTTCATAACGCGATGCGATATTTTTTTGGGAAAATCTTCGACCGTAGGTGAGAAATATCTCACGGGAACATTTGGAATATGTCGTATGACATTTAGGGATAATGTCACTAAAGATTTTTTGGAATCGGATCAGTTACCCCAGAGATAACCGTCTGCATCCAAAAACATCATCTGCCTAGCCTTTTCCCAACTATGTTGGAGTCGGCTTCCAGTCTAACCGGATGCAGCTGAATACCAGTATTTTATATGAAGCGACTGCCTATGTGACCTCCACAACCCAGTTAATACTGCGTAATACGATACCTTTTGGTAAGACTGATTGTCAGACTTTCAGGTCACTGGCTACCTGCAACGACTGCCAAAGATTTATATGGCAGCCCAACAGCTTAATGTGGTTTTCGTGGCACAGAAGAAACTCGGTTCATTCATTCACAGATCAACCTAGGCGGTTTAACCTAAAGATCGACCCGATTGGCTGTTATTATTAGACCACGAGCATACAAAAATAACAAACATACAAAATTCACCTCTTTGTAATAATATATTCCCTATTAATCCCAACCCAGTATGCTGCCACCATGTTGTGTGCTGATGCCCATCCCTCTAAACCTTTAATCGTCCCCCACCCATGGGGTTTATGGAATTAAGAGATTATATCAGAGGGTTCTATTCATCACACGCGCTCACACATTATGCGGTGAGCTGATGTGAACACAAATTGTGTTTTCTGTCGCGGAGATAGATGTGCTTATTTTTTTAATGGGATAATTTTGGCCTTGACCTACTTCTGCCTCGTCTTGTGAAATTTAGGGCCTTTGCCGACGGCTTAGCACACGTTTTAGTCGGAAATTATCGCACGGGAACGTATCAAATATAGCCTATGGCACTTACAAATGATGTGGCTTTCTATTGGTAAAATAATTAAAAAAATCGGTTCAGTAGATCCAGAGATTTCCCCCTACAACCTCACAAACTATATACCTCTTTAGAATAGTCTAAAGAGGTGTTTATATTATGTTTCATAATATAAACAACAACTTTAACAACTTTAGGGGACATAGGGTATAATCGACCCATCTTGGATAGAATGCAAGTGTGGAGCCCCATTCGCAGGATATGCCATACCTCCTCTCTTGCTCGTCGTTCACAACTATCTGCGCGCTCCAGGATTGGAATGAGGCAAGGGACAGAGCTGAACAGTTACTATGTACCTACTGGTTGGACAAAATGTGAGTGTATTCAAGAAGAAGAATAATAAAAGCTCGGTATTTTATCAGCATTCAGCTTAGCACCGAAAGTTGAAAATTGAATGGCGGTTTGCACTAACACTAAGCGATACAAAAATTAACGCCTATTTATAAGTGCTTATTTTGCGCCAAATATGTTTGAGAGATATTTCTCAACGGTGTTTTAAGTAAATTCACTCGTGGGTGGCTAGAAACTTAGATCAGATCAGATCAGTAACCACACAAAAATAAGAAGAAGCGCTTTGATGAATTTTATAAACTCAGCTCAGTACAATAATGCTTAGGCATTAAATTAATTCAAGACGAACTTAAGTGCTAAGTTCAATAGACTATAAATATTGTTTTTATGTCTCATGTAAACCTAAGTATAAAACTTTAAAGATTTTTCCTTAGTCTCCTACAGGCAAGTCTTAAAAGTATTGAATTTAAAACTTTGATGACTTAGCCGCAAACACGTAGTACCTACATAACCAATGCTACTTTCTGCGGCAACTTCGAATACATAAAAAACGTTTGAACACTGCAAGATTGGCGCAGTGGCTCAGGGATTGGCTGCTGCGCTGTGTGTTGCGGATTCGATGTTCGCACAAAATAAATATTTGTATGGTATACCTACAGGTAGGTGTTCTGAGTCTGCTTCAGTGTGTAAGACTTGATGTTTGTAAACGCAGCCACGATACAAAAGAAAATTCTAGAGTGGGGCAAAATAACGATAAAAACACTTTTTGTTTTATTCTATCCATTTTATTGAAATGTGTGCGTGTTACATTACCAATATTCCATTACCAGTCTTACTGTCTTACTAAAGGGTATCGTGTTACCAAGTAATTGGGTCGTGTAGGTCAGATAACCAGTCGTTCCTTGAGAAATACTGGTATTCAGCTGCATCCGGATTGCTTGGAAGCCAACTAGCATATTTAAGAAAAGGCTAAGTATATAGATGATGAAGTGGATTTGACATTAATTTACAATATTCAAGTCTCCTGAAAAGTCAATCTTCAAGGTTATGCCGTTCTTGCCGAGGCTAGTCCGTAGTCCATCACGCTTGAAATCCCCGAAGGATAAGGCAGACGTGCCATTAGTACACCTACTTTTCGCAGTTATGTTATAAGAGGGGGCAAGGTTATGGGCATCAACTGAGCACAAATCCAGACTCCGTGGCTGCTACTGCGGAATTCGTGATGCCACCACCAAACACTTTACCCAACCTAGTAATAGCACCTAGTAGGTACCACATGCACAGTACTTGCGACCACTACACCAACTTTATATTTCCTTTCATAACGTAAACTCCTAACTATATCCGCAATTGCAGCAACAAAATAAATCCATCATCGGAAAAATCGTTGAAAATTACAGCACTGGCCGCCACGGAACACAAAAACGGGCAAATTATTCAACGAAATCGGTCTTATGCACGAGAAAATCGTGGAGTTCTTGCTACATATTTGTAATGTCTCATTCACAGGGAAAATGGCCGACGATTAAGTTAATGAGTACATTGTTAGGAGACCGCGAACGTTCGTCACAGTATGAGAGTGTAATTAAGGAAGTGCGGGAGAAATTGAGGTGTGTTGCTTGAGATACGGATTTTTCTTTTCGTGAATATCTTTGTTCAGGAACCTTGTGTTGAGGGTACTTGTGGTTGTGCTTTGTTTTTGTTTGTTTCCTTTAGAGCGGTTTTCTTTTTGATTGAATAGGAAGTTTTTAGTTGATATTGTAAAAGTTTGTTGGAAATGATTTAGATTTTTTATTGGAATAAGACATGAAAAAATAGTAAAAATGTAATGTAAATATGAATTAATTTTCTAATTTGTATCGCAACCGGTAGACTGGTAGAAGATGCCAAAGGCATTAAGTTCACCTTCGTACAGATTTTTACTTATGCATAAAGTTTTGATAAATAAATGCATCAGGTGATGCAATTATATATTAAAACTTAACCAAGGTACTAATTTGGAGTGTGAGATCAGTGGATAGACAGTTGGAATACAACATAGACTATTATAGATATACAACTACATCCCTTTCTTATTACATTTGTATTAATCAAAATGCTTTACCCAAATGTACACACAATTATATTCAGTAATCAAGAAAATTCAAAGGTAATTTTTGTTAAACAGACAAATCCGGTACCTAATTTAACAAATCAGGCCCTTATTATGTAGTTCTCCAAAACAACTACTTATCCTAAAAAATACAACCCATGTCAGCCAAAAGACGTCCTTGTGGACTTTCCCCAATATGTGAGAATTTGGTCGTAATCACCACGGAAGCAGGAATTGGTCGCCGTTTACGATACCCATGGGAAGCCATGGGGCAGCCCCATAATCAGAAACACACGACCCAGTGCGGATGTCGGAATTTGTTAAAAAATGACACCGTGGCAAAACAGAGGGTCGTTTATGCTAGCATTACTTTTGGGTGTGGGAATACATGAATTCATTGATTGTATGTATGTAACATAATTTTAGGTGACAAATACAAATATTTTTTTGTATTATTAAGTTTGACTAGAAAACAAAAAAAAAATATTGCTCATACAGGAAAGGCACGAGCATAGATTTTCACGTTTCTTTAAGACCGGTTGGCGATTTCTGTCTAAATATTCATTAAAAAACCAGGTTTTCTCACGATGTTTTCCTGCACCATTGTCTGTGTGTGAGTTGAAAAAGTCATAATTATTGTTACTTGCCCGTGAGCATAAAATGGTCAGGTCAATCACGACGCAAGAAAAAAATTGACTTTATAATTTTCCTGTAATTAATTAGACGTGCCAAATATTTACGAGACTTGTTATTTTTTTAGAAAATTCGCTTGAAGATTTTATAAAATTTCTTTCACCCCGTGGCTCTTTACATATTTTTATGTTTCCTGGATATAAAATTTTATAAAAGGTTATTTTTATCAGTAATTATCGAACAATTTTAACAAGATATAAAAATATATCGTTTTGTTTCAAAAAGGGGTAATTTTGAATAGGTGAGCAAATTTTTTGACTGATTTTTTTAGCAAAGGCTTTAGAGAACAAGTACATAATTATGGAATCAGGTGGGACCCATTCCATGTTTTAATAATTATATATTTCAATAGGTCCCACTTTTTTCCAATCGGACTTTTCGCCCACCCACCACTAAATCTATAGATCATACAGTCTTACAGTGACCCTTTGTAAAAACTGCGGAAAAACTTCTTGCCAATTTTATAGCAAAAAGGAATAAATCATGTTACTATAACTCCTTCCAGAATAAAGGAAAGAGGAAAATTTGCTATTCAGCTCAAATGTTTTCGACAACTAAAAATAAAAAACTTCTTCAAACTTCGGATATAGTTTTATGAGTTTTGAATGCCTTTGTTCTAATTTCCAACTTATTGCCGCAGTATTAGACGTCTTTTCATAAAACAATAGAAATATTTCTCATTAATTCTATAAGAAAATTATCTCGTTCGAGTAACCGACAATAATTATCAAGAATAAAATTAGTGATACCACAACATTTTTTGATAAAAAATGTACCAAAGAAAATATCGCTAAGTACTCACAGGGATGAATCGCCCTTCCTCTCCCCCCTTATAAAACGTATCTCCTGTCCAGCTAAGAAACAGTACACCCCCTCGTCGTCCGACTCATCTCGAGAAAAAGATAAAACTGTCCCGAACAATTCATAGATAAATTACACTTACCTTAAAAACGCAGCTGTGAACTGAACAGCATAAGACTGGCTTCACATTTAGCGATTCTTTTGCATTTTGTGCGATTTGCTCAGGAAATACGTATTTGAGTTTTTGTTACTGGTACACTAAAAGTGTCATTTTTGTGATTGAACGGTACGCCTCTGGCTTGAGTAATCGTATGTGCATTGAATTTCATCTTTTTCTATGTAAAACATTATCGTCATCTATCGAGATTTTTCCCAATTATGTTGATGTCGGCTTCCAATCAAACCAGGGTGCAGCTAATTAGTAGTATTTCACATGGAGCGACTACGTATCTAATATCCAAAGTCCAGTTAATACTGAGTAATTAAACAATATCCCTGTAACACCCAAATACTCAAACGTCACTCAATTATAAGTAAGTAACTCTCAAAACTCCTGCTATATCTGTCACTCTGCGTTAAAGTAACAAAGACAGCACGAGATTTATGTGCAACTCAAAATTGAGTGACGTTTGAGTATTTGGGCGTATGACACATATTTTTTCTAAAAACAGTACCTTATTGTTTATCGGTGCACGGAGTACCTTGAAGAGTATTGGCAACTATGTTAATTAGACAGAAAGTCAGTGGCACAAAGTGACAAACAGACATGACTTTATATGGAAACCGTTTTTTCTATTTACCTACAGAACCCTAAAAAGGCAATTGATTACAATCCTGTAACGTGATTGGCCATTCATCACTGCCCAATAGCCCCGTCAACTCACGGCTGTCGCACCACATCGCTTAATGTGTGCATCCCCTAAAAAGAAAGGAGGGGGGTGGATCGTACCCTACATTTATCATTAAGGGTAACAATGCTTTTTGCGGGATTTCCTTCAAGAATCCAAGAGATTAATGAAGGTGGCAATAACGCCCGACCATCCGATAAATAACAAAATAACGCACGCGGCCCTTAGCGACTGAGATTAATAATAAACATTAGGAGGACGGATAAAATACGGCAAATATTTTCATTGCTACTCAATTAAATGATGTGAAAAAGAGTGGCTTCATAATGTTGTTGCTGTTTCAATTTTTTATTTCTTGTTCTGTGGTGTGTAAGTCATAAGTCATTTAATCATTTGATTAACACAGGTATAATAAATAGTTGTTATAAAAAAATACAAGCGCACTGTGTTATACCCTTATGTACTTTTAAGGATGTGCGGTAAGCAATACAACAGTAGGAATAATAATTGGTCAAAAAAGTTCATATCGACTCACTTGAAGTACATCCCAATGTAGCCGTTGACTTTAGCAAAATCCATGTTAACTGTCAACCAAGTTGATTGCTAGAGAATGGCAGAGTTTAATTAAAAGGTTTAATTAATAAACAAACTCTGTCATTGTCTTTTCGTAAATATTTTCCAGTAGCTAAAAATACATTGTAGAAAAAAAGTAATATCCGACTTCTCTTCCTAAAGCAATTATGTAAGTTCATGTACCTAAATATAAAGCTAGGTCTGCCTACGTTACTAATTACAATGAACTCTCTATAATTATGCGTAACCGACATGGCGTGACTCGCACTTTACTTGCGAACATGCGACGAACAACCTCTTTTGCAACTAACTTTATTAATAAGGAAAAAAATACTTTTCATCTTCAACACTTCCTTAATGCTGTTAAGGTCCCACTGACAGCAAAGGTTACCTAATCCGGTGTATTTTTAGCAAAAGACAACCTGGGAAAGTCACAATTGATTCAAAATCGTTTCGTATATCAACAACAGCTAACGCAACATTGATTGGACATACGCTACCGAAAAGTTTATGCCAAACTTTTCGATAGTGTATGTCAAACCACTATACTGTTTCTGACTTGTCTGTGTAGAATACGAGTAACAAGGTGCCAAGATCCTTCATACTTCATAGAAAACGAAGGATCCTCGCCCGCGCGGCATTTGTTTTTGGGTTTATGCTATTAACTGCGGTACTCAGAGATATTCCATATTATTATTATCAGAGACTCCCAACTGTACCACTCCATTTTAATGCCAGAAAAAAAATACATCATGGTGTCAAGAAACTTCCAAAGAACACGTAAACACGGGAACTATCAAAGAAAAGAGTTGTTACTAAAATACTACAGCTGTTGTTAGTAATAAATCATCCTATACATATCCATGATTGATTGCTTTTGGCGCGTGCACGAAATTAACATCAACATTTTTTTTTACGGAAAAATCCTTTGTGATCGCCGTAAAGGTATTTACATAATTGGTGTTATTTCGAAGCCCTTGTGTTATTGTGTTAGAGGAAACTTTAGCGTGACGTTGACTTATATGAGGCCATTATTTAATATAGTTACAGTCAAGATAAATGCACTGTAAGTCTCCCTTTCGCGCCTTTTCGTGATAATTTTCGGAGCTATTCGTGATGAATTGTTTTTTTTTGTTTAAGACTTTCCTACAGCTATTTGTTTTCTAAGAATTCTCATTTGAGTAATTCGATATTTCAACGGGTTTCTCGAATAAGGAAAACCGTTTCGTAAAAGATCCAGTGTCTCAAAAGACATGGATTACGGAAAAAAATCTCGGCAAAAAATTAAGGCTGGTTGAAATGTAATTTTGTTATGTAACGTATAAAGCAAAATTTTTATCACCTTAAGGATAACTTATTTTCTATTTGCCACGTACCTGTATAAGTACCTACTTATTTATGATGAAAAGTTAGATTATATAAAATACATGGATAAAATGCTTCAAAGGAAACCAAAACCAGTTTAACTGACGCAGAAATAGAACGAACAAACTGAAGACGCGAGCAATATTTCCAAACTCAATACATAAAGCTTAGAAGTTGAGATAAAAATTAAAGCAAATATGTTACAATTCGTACCGAAGAATATTTCACCTACGGTTTGGTATGTAAAGTTTATGAGGCTTGCCCTCGCTTTCCCTCCAACTGGCTTCGAGCGCAGTGACTCATGCATTTTTCACGCTGATGCGCCCGCCTGACTGGGAGTCACAGGAATTTTCTGAATTTAAAAAACTGCAAATTCCTATTTTGCATATCACTCAAATTCGTGCCAAACGATTTTAAACTTTGCAACCAAGAAATACGAGAGTTTAAACTTTCGGGGAAGTGCTAAAGTAAGGTGGTTGCCAAAATCGTTGTGTAGGTAACTGAGTGCTTGTTGGTGGTAATGACACTTGTAAACTGGCCCCTGTTTAAATTGCAGTGCTGCGGTTCTGATTTTCTAGTTAGAACCATTTAAAATGAGTTAGGAAGCTCCATCATGTTGGTTTGTCCTAACTTTGCATATATGGAGTAGTCATGTAAAAGCACTAAAGGAAAAATAGAAAAGGATACTGGCATTGTTTCTTTTGTGTTACTTTAGTGCCATCAAAAAACGAGAACAGATTTCTAATTTGCATGGCTAGTTCTGAAAAGGTTTTCGACAATAACATACTTTATTGAAACATTGAAGCAATTTATTCTTAAGAATTGTTTCTTAAACTTGTTATACAGTCTGTCGTGATGCATCCTCATCAAAATCAAGGGGACAATGACCCAAATCAATAATAAAATTTTGTTTAAATTCATATCACGTTGACTATTTGTTATTGAAAACAAACAGTTAATTGGTTTCCGTTCTATTTTACAGTTGCAGTGAATATTGAAATTGTTTCCAAATGCTGTTGAAGTATTTTCGATAACATTTAGTTTGCCTACAGAATATCAATAGATTTTCAGTCAATAAAATAAAATACGGAGTGTTGAGTTCTCCTAAATTGGGTTGAGATACACGATGTCTAATGCATGACTGCCGATTTTGGAGCCGGTCATCCCAGAGCGGTTGCTATCATTGGGCCCGCACCCAATAGGATTCCGATTAGTGTGTGTAGTGTTCAAAATTAAAATGTATACAAATTTTATAAATCCAGAACTAACGTCCGTGAAAAATTAACATAACATACTAGGCCGTTACCGGTTATGTTATTCTATTCTATTTCGACTTTTTCACGGATTTTGAAGAAGCTTCTTGTGTACATGGAGGTAAATTTTGTAATTACAGACAGACGCCTTAAAATGAAAGATACTTCACGACTTGATGATACGACACGATTATGATGAACTGATGTTAGATGATTTTCATATATGGTTTTTTTTGTTGAATTATTTGACACAATTTCATTCCACTCATATAAATTATGTTGGAGAAGGCGGTATTCTTCATTTTCATGATGATTGGGCAGAAAGGATATCTCAAACTAACACTCGGTGGTTGTTCAGTACACTGGTCTACATTGGTAATCACAATTCGGCTACAAAACAATAACGGACGCTCATGCAATTAAACGATTAGTTAATTAGTTCTGGATTCTATCCACCTTCAGAGACTACGATTTCCGACACGGCCATTCTGACAAAGATCCACGTCCTCTTTTAGTACGGTACCTGAAAGCTTCGTCTCCGACATATACATAGGTATATCGCGTAACCGGTAATAATGTAACAGAATTCGTCAATTCGTGGAATTTTGAGCCAATTATTTATTTTATTAGGCTTGTACGAGTATGTGAGTGATGCGTGTTATTACAAAATATCGGCTTTAGGGACTGGTAATTTATGCTATCAACATTTATTTGATGTTACATGCTATCATTACGTACCTGTTAATGAGAATTTGTCTTTCTAGTTAAGCATTCGTGTTTTTATCGGTTTTTGTTTTGGAGGGTGGGAATTCATCAAATGACTCAGACTTCTACTGACAAAAACCCACCCATGTTCCTACTCAGCCCTTTTTGTCGAGAAAGCGGTATCTCTTTCGAACAACCCGCAGCCCCGACGGGCGAGGCCCTTGCATCTCTTTGAGGCGCTCTCGTAGAACACGAACGCGCCGTCGACACGGCCTGTCATCGTCATAAAATGGACGTACGGTGAGCTAGCCCATTATTCGTAAACACAAGCCGGTGGTGGTTAAAGGGAATCATTGATTTGATGTAACCCAGGCTGCAAAATATACATGCAATTTAACCCCCCAGCTTGTGCGTATCATGTTACAAACTTAGACTGGCCTGTTGGTCTAGTGGTTAGTGACCCTAACTGCTATGCCGGAGGTCGTGGGTTCGATTCCCACCCAGGACAAATGTTTGTGTGATGAGCACGATCATTTGTTCTGTGTCTGGGTGTAATTTATCTATAATATGTATGTATTTAGAAATATATAAGTATGTTTATCAGTTGTCTAGTACCCATAACACAAGCTCTGCTTAGCTTGGGACTAGATGGCGTTGTGTGATAGTTAAAAAAAAAAAAAAAAAAAAACTTGCAGCCAATTGATTCGAACATGCGTGCCTTGCTATGTTAAGTGGTACGAGTAGGTATATAAAATCAAATCCTCGTAAAATAATAGGGGATAGGCTCTCTTTTCCGTGATGAAATCCAATAATTGAAGTAGTCAACTCTTGTAGTGACAAATGAGAAAATTTTCCATATTTCCGACATAAGAAAATTGAACCTAACAGGCCTTGCTGGTATCACCATTTTTTTTTTTTTTTAAACGTTGCCCCACACTAGGAATTTATCTTGTATCGTGGGTGCGTTCACAGACATTTAAACTCACATACACAAATACCCAGACCCGAAACAACTATCTGTAGGTCATACAAATATTTGGTCCGTGTGGGAATCGAACCCGCGACACGTAGCGCAGCAGTCAACTGCATGAACCACTGCGCCAACCGTGCCGTCAACCATTCACTAAAAGGTATAGTCGATAGCAACGTACTTAAAAGAAAATTCCGGATGAAATATATCGTGTATAAAACTTGTGTCTCCGGACAACACATGCGGCCTGGCCGTCAATTTGTAATAATAAAAGTTGGAGACCGTCATAACTCAAAGCTTTTGGCTGAATGAAAATTTGAGGAACAGAAAACAAGGTAGGTAGGTATTGACTTGATAAAATAGTAATACACGTTGGTGTAGACTTTTTAAGCCAAGTGACAGATGAAAAATCTTTTAATTGCGTTTAAAATCACGACATTTTTATATTTAATTTGAAAATAATTCGAAACGAAAAAAATATTAATTTTATAAAAGAAACAAAAGCTTGGAAATCAATTAAACTTATTTGAAATATTTCAACACACAGTTGTTGAAATCATAATTGAATAAATTAATTTAGATAGTTTTTCTAGTTAAGGCGCTGACAAGAGCCAAATAGGCTTGTATTGAACAATTTTTTAGCCAAATCTATACAGTTTGACACGGCGGAAAAAATATATGTTAATCTTGAACATATTTCTGATAATTTCGTTGTTTTCAAAACACGTTTTTGAAAAGTTTTCTCGATACAAAAAAATGGTAAACTAACCTCTTAAAATGATCTTCCAACAAAAATATCTGTATTACTGATGAACGTACGTTGTTAAAATTTATAACAATAACGTATCATATTTAAATACAAAATTTGGTTGTTTTTAATTTTTGATTATTTAATAAATTATTATTTTATAATTAATCATTATATGGTTTGTAAGAAGTTCGAGCGTTGCGTCATCGCGCTCTCTTTCTTACGTATGCAATCCGACAGTGAGCGCTTAGGCGCGGTGCTAGACGGACGTATGTCACTTTGTGCCCCACTGACAGCTATCCGTTCATCTATAAATTATTATTGACCGCGTCACAATGTTAGTCCAGGATCCACGGTACATTTTTTCACTTGATTACTATCAAGCTAATTTTCCGAGAGCCAACATTACCCTATACGAAAACTCTCGATTGTGGTAGGTAATAGGGGCAGCAGGGATAAAATATATATTGATTATATATTATTATAATTATTTATTTGATGATTTTCAAAAATCTATTACTAACTATTTTATTTTTATCTGATGATCATTATCTAAATCCAACATGTATTGATAACGAGCTCATCAAAAATTACTACAAACCAGCTGTTTTTTAGGGGTCCGTAGTCGAATGGCAAAAAACGGAACCCTTATATATTCGTCATGTCTGTTTGTCCGTCTGTCCACCTGTATGTCACAGCCACTTCATTCGGAAACTATTGAGACTACACAGTTGAAACTCTACAAGTATTCTGTGAACCGCTTTACGATTTTTATACAAAAATAAAAAAAAGGATTTAGGGGGTCGCCCCATACATGGAACTGAAACTATATTTTTTTTTTCATCAAACCTATACCTACGTGTGGGTGTCTATAGTCATTAGACAGGTCTTTAAAAATGACATTGAGGTTCCACAAACAATTTTTTCTCAAAGCCAATCGTTTGGAAGACAGACACTTCCAAATTTGTAAAATGGCGACCGGCCTCGCGGTCGCTTGCCTTCGGTATTGCCAACAATGACCAGCTTTTCAAGGCTGCTATCTCCTCTTTGCATTATGTGGCCGAAATAAGACAAAATACGCTGTAGGCAAACTGTTGACCATCGAGTCTTGATATCGAGTTGGTAAAGGATAGACACATTTGTGCGTTTGGCCGTCCATGGAATTCGGAGAATCCGCCTAAAACACCACATTTCGAATGCGTCTATCCTCTGTCTTACTCTTGTTTGGATTGTCCATGTCTTAACTTGTGGGGAAAAATGCTCCTTCCGAGAAGCCTGTGCCTGAAAAGGAACCGATCCAGGCTGATGATGGTTTCGTGACGGTGTTGAGGAGGAAGCGCCGTCAGCGAACCATCAAGAACCGCTGCGGCACGGCTCCATCGGAGCCCAATGTGCATATTCGTGCCGCAAAGCCGAACACTCCTTTGTACCTCTCCCGTCTACATTACACCACTACGACGGAGGACATCGTGGAGTACGTGCGCCAGAAGATCAAGTACGTGGCGAGAGTGCAGCTGCTCGAGTCGCGCCGCAACGTCAACTTTAAGGCGTTTGTGGTGCGAGTACCGACATGCTACCTGCACCTCGTCTTGGAAGAGGACTTTTGGCCGCAGGGGGTGGTGTTTCGACGCTTCCGCGGGCAAGTGCCACATGATCGCACAGTGACTTAATGCAACTGTAGTGATACTAATATAGTTTTAAGGTTTTGTTTACTAACACAAGCTGTCAATTATATCGTATGTATGTTAGTCTGTAAGGTATTTATCTATGGGCCAAAGTAGCCTGAAAATAAATAAATATTATTATTATTAACTCTATGGAGGAAAATCAGGAAAACTAGTGCTCTGACCAAACGGGCCTTCGTTTTAAAACTTATACCACGTTTTTCCCAGATGTTCCGGGGGCGTAATATAGCATCTTTAGCCATGGCTATCCGCCGTTTCATTTCTGTAACGCAGCTACCTTCATTACTTATATTGGAGCCCAGTTAATCGAAGCTGTCCACAGTATAGATGCCTTAGATGTTATAGGCGCCCGATAGGTTTCCCGCACGATCTACTACCATAAGCTTGGTTTTCTGCCTATATTTATTGTAAACCCTACTTTGCCACTTTCCACTTCCAATCTGTGCCGTATCTCTTTCATGTTGCCAAATGTTGTAGCAAGGAGAACGGTGTCATCAGTGTACCTCAGATTGGAAATCCACTTTCCACCAACAGTAAACCCCTTGTCCCAGCCCTAAAGAGTCTTGAATGATATTACTCTTCGTACATATTGAAGAGCAGAGGTGAGAGGATGCATCCCTGCCTAACGCATTTGAACAGTCGGTGTCTATTTTGACGAAAGAGCGGTTGTTGATGTGTAGGTAGAGGCATCGGACTATGTCAATAAGATGTTGAGGCGTTCCCATGTCTTTAAGAACCCCCCACAGCTTGCCCCACTCCACGCAATCAAATGCTTTGGTATAATCTATGAAACATATCAATACAGGGCTGTTAAATTCCCGACTTTTCTCTATAATTTGGCGAACGTTCAGGATTTGTTCCCGCGTGTCTTTGCCTTTAACAAAACCTGCTTGCTCTTCTGGAATTTGTGGCTCCAGAAAGTGTATTAGCCTGTTGTTTATGATGTACAGGAGTATTGATGGTGCGTGGAGTAAGTGCCAAACACTTAATATAATTTTTAGAATCTTGTAGGCAACTTGTAAAGAGTGGGTTTAATAGAAAATATTCAATCCCCAAAACCCAGTTAGTAAGTAATCATTTTTAATGACTTCGTTATCGATACATATTGGAAGGAAAGAAGGGGACTCTTTGATCAAACCATACATTTTGTAGGACAAATATTTTTTCAAATAATTTAGATAATTATCATCAGATTTAACAAAAAAAACCCAGCTGATGATTCTCAAAAGTGTTTGTACTTAACACTTTTGAGAATCATCAAACCAACATATTTTATCCCTGCTACCCCCTATTACTTACCACAATCGAGAATTCGAGAGTTTCGTGCAGGAAATTGTTGGGCGTCTCGCCGTCTCATCAAAATTAGCTTGATAGTAATCAAGTGCAAAAATGGACCGCGGATCCTGGACTATTTGTTTCTTACTTGGTAGTATGGCGCTAGGGTATCGGAAAAATTGTGGGCGTGTCCAAAAATACTGAAACATCAGAAGTCAATAGCTATTGTCATCGTCTTAATATGCAAATGTGACAGACAGTATCAAATAATAGGAGGCTGCAATGGTGTCCAGTAATTAGCAATTTTAACATCATTTCCATAGCAATTGTACAGCCACGAAATTAATTATGCTAACTAATCTATAAGGCTATGTCAAGGAAATTTTAATTTATAAAGATTTGTTTTTTTTTACATTACAATTAAAAATAGAGTATCTGCTACTAATTAAACGTAATATGAACGCAATGTAAAACTGAAACTATTTTTATTTCCAATTTTAAAAGAGAACTTTCTTTATAAAAACATATTACAAACGTCAATTTTATTTCCAGTTGCAATAGAAACTAGTCTGAAAATAAAATACGATAAAATTTGTAACGACATCGCTTTACGCACGGCAGTCGCTGGTGAATCGATGATACGTGATGGCCCAAAGACTAGTATGATAGATTGCATTTTTTACAAGTTTTTAGTATAAACTAACTTGTGTTTGCGAAGGTACTTACTTTTGTTGATAAAATTAAACTGCTACGTGCTATTTGTGCAATTTCTGGCCACGTTTGCCCCACGAATATGACCAGGGGGGTCTAAAATAGCCTCTATCTTTAAATAAATAAAAAAAAAAAGAGAAGATAAATAAAAAGAGAAGTCCTGACTGACTGACTCATCAACGCCCAGCCCAAACCCTTGGACCTAGAAAGCTGAAATTTTGCACAGAGGTTCCCTTTATAATGTAGACAAGGAATAAGGAAAGATTTTTCGAAATTTAACCCATAAGGGAGTTAAAAAGGGGATAAAAGTTTGTATGAAAAATCGTCATTTTCACGCGGGCGAAGCCGCTGGCAAAATCTAGTCTAAAATAACGAAGAGAATAATAATAATAATAATAATATTCCACAACTATCACACAACGCCATCTAGTCCCAAGCTAAGCAGAGCTTGTGTTATGGGTACTAGACAACTGATAAACATACTTATATATTTCTAAATACATACATATTATAGATAAATTACACCCAGACACAGAACAAGTGATCGTGCTCATCACACAAACATTTGTCCTGGGTGGGAATCGAACCCACGACCTCCGGCATAGCAGTTAGGGTCACTAACCACTAGACCAACAGGCCAGTCAAACGGCCGGTCAGTCGGTGAATGTATGTTAAATACGTACTAACATTGGGAAAATATAGCAATTTTAGCAGTATAATTATGTTATAATTATATACTTATAACAATTATGTAACGTGTTTCGTCAACACTATCTTTGAAAACTAATATCCCGATCATGAGTTTGATTTTCGTTTTCCACGTAAATTTCTAAACGAAGCCGATGACTATGATTCAGTTCATATCACCGTTTCATGGAATTAACTCTATGAGAAGTTTCATATTAATATACCATACCAAGAAGTAAGTTGAACGCACGGTTGGCGTCCTCCGTCGGGGCTGAGGGTCCCGTCGGGGCTGTGGGTTGTTCGAAAGAGATACCGCGGCCTCGACACAAAGGGCTAAGAAGGAACATGGGTGGTTTTTAGTCAGTAAAAGTCTGACACTCCCTACCACTACCGCTCTGCCTAGAGCGGAACGAGTCATTTGATGGTTCCCACCACCCCAATAAAAAAAGGCACAGTTGGCGCAATGGTTGGAGTAGGCAGAGATTTGTTAATAAAAATAATTGATTATGAATTGCCTTTCTGTCTTAAACAATTTTAACCCGTAAAAGGCACGTGGATAAGGTTCACGTGCCTGCGTGTAAATATAATTACCGTTCAATAAGATTAACGAATAAATTTCCTTATTCACGACCGGCACGTGTTATGAAAATTCCTCTAGAATAGTGAATAGATTTGAGTTATTAAGTCCTTTTATACCCACACATTCCTTTCAAATTGATTCTATTTCGGATTAAAAATAACTAACAAAGGACTGGTAGTAACTTCACTGAATTCTCAGAAATGTCAAAAGTTCGAGTGGGTTTCATTTAAACCTCTTCATATAGGTACCTTTGTACGCGAAATAATCCCGTTGAACTAACCACATTCATCGTTATTGAGAATCACTTAACTGGCTTCTATAGAATATATTTCTACCTTTTTCTTTTGTTTTTTAAACGATAAGGCTGGAATACACTAAGGCCGCTTTCACATTATATAGGACGTTAGCAGCGCGGCAGTCGCGCGACTATAAACAATTACGGCTGTTCTTATAAAATTTAAAGGAATGTGCTGCTGCCGCGCGACTGTCGCGCTGCTAACGCCCTAATGTGAAAGCGGTCTAACACACATGCTACTAGAAAAGAACGTCTGAGTGACATTATCTTATAGTTTTTTGTTGGACACAGTCAAAAAACAAAAAAAAAACATAACCCTTTACTTGTAGTCTGGTAAAAACGTGATAGCGCGATAAATAATATAGAATAGCGAATAGTTACAAAAAAGAAGTTTTATCTACCCAAATATCATAAACCCTCTCTAATGCGTTCAAAAACCATAGGCAATGACCAGCATTACCAACCAGCAGAAATTAACAGAACTGTAATGAGCTCATAACCTACTGTTTTCAGTAGGTTATGAGCTCATTACAGTTTAAATTTGGAACAGGTGTCAAATTCAAGTGAGTGTGCTATTCTAGTATCTACATTAAAACAGATACCTATCGATACGAAACCCCAATTCAGTATGATTTTAACTCCGAATACAGGATTTTAATTATAAATCGCACGACATTTTGATCTCGAGTGACACAAGAATAGTGACTTTGTTCGTTTGCATATGATTTAAAAAAAATGACAGATATCCGAAACGCCGCCATTTCGAGCTGTCATTTGTTCGTTAGCTTTTTATTCCCTTTCATTGAGTAGACAAATTTTCTGAAAAGTTCTTTATTTCTGTCGAAAATGAGTGATAGTGACTCAGAAATTATGCATCATCAACACACCTTCTTCTAGTTAGCACGAAAAATATGCTCTTTTCGTATACACGTGCTACCTGTATGCTACTAAGTGACAGCTGCTCGAAACTAGCATGCTTTTATGCACCTACGTAGCATGTTGTGTATTTCAGCCTATTACTTCGAAAGAAACTTAAAATAATCACTTGTACGTAAGTACTGTAACTTTTCTATTGAATTTCAAACAAAATTTTTGTGAAGCAACTAACCACAATAGTATCTCCAACAAAATATGATAGGGCCTCTAAGATAAGTTAGGTAACGTAAGTTCTGCATACCAAACGGCTAGGTTACAAAGTTTGGCGCCGCGTCTGCATGGGTAATCTCTCATATGTGCCAGTTATCGTACTTTGTATGGTATTAAAATGTGTTCCTAACTTTAGATTGAAGAGGTATTGTGTTATCTGATCAGGGAGTGAGGAGATGGAAGCTTGTTTAGCGTATCCAAAATAAGGTGCATTTTGATGTGCCTTGTCAGTGCTACCGTTAACATGAAGTTTTGGGTTTAGTTACCAGCTTGGACAGAGACGTATTGATTTTCCAGTAGCAGCCCAGAAATCCACAATGAAAATTCACAATCCACATGAGACCTAAAGATAACTGCAACAATGTGCATGTGCTGTTAGTACACATCTGCTTACAGGCGTTATGAAATTTGCGCTTAAAACAGACCCTGATTTACCCTAAACTAGGAGACGATAAAATATTCTAGTTTCAGAAAAGTAGAAGTGTTCCTCTACACCTTGTACTGTTATCAAGTGGCCTCAATTATCTTCAAAAATGTTTAAACAACACACTTAATTACAAAACAAAACACTCTTATACCAAAACTTTTTATGCCCTTCATTTTACGAGGGACCTCATGAAATGAGGGTATTTTTACATTCTTTAAACATTATGTGACTATAAATTCAATCCTAAGCTAACAAATCTGAGAAAGTTTAATATAATTTTGTTAGCGTGCATTGACTTCCTGTGTACCTGTTGTCATTTATTAATATTAAATGTTCGTAAAAACACTACTTTGACTTCCTGTTAACATATCGTTTTAAATATTATCCATTATGAATACGGTTGAATTGCTGACTTCCTGTTAACATAACGTTTTAAATGTTATCCATTATGAATACTGTTGAATTGCTGACTTCCGGTTATCAGAATGACACTTTAGGCAGAAATTGCCGCAGGAGCGCACTATCGGCTGGACCGTCGACTTGGAAGGTCGATAATTACTGTTGTATACGTGTATAAGTGCAAACTGTTAAACTGAAGTTGATTATTAAATTCAGTATTAGCAAAGCGATTGGTGTTTTATTTTGTAATCTACAAGTATATTACACGTGGAGGAAATACAAATTGATACGAGATTATAGTTCAGAAGTGGAACGAACGCAAAATACGCTTTTGTGCCATCTAAGAAAACAAGCAAAATGAATACAAATAATGATTATTCGGAACCTGGTAGCCCTATCCTACCATCTGGGTCAAAGCGAACTCGAACAGACAGTGAAGTTGAGAGGCTAAACCGATATGGACATAATGACAACGAGTCACATAAAATGAGAGGGAACCCCCGTGCCGATGAGCTTGAGCGACGGCCGGGTGGGGACCAATTGATTTATGGCGAGTCTCGTGCTGGTGAGCTTGAGCGACAGCCGAGTACAAGCCGTGTGTTTACTGGTCAGCCCCGTGCCGATGAGCTTGAGCAACGGCCGGGTAGGGACCAACTGATTTTTGGTGAGTCTCGTGCTGGTGAGCTTGAGCGACAGCCGAGTACAAACCGTGCGTTTGCTGGTCAACCCCGTGCCGATGAGCTTGAGCGGCGGCCGAGGTTCTCAAGTAAACGTACAAATGATATGATGAGCGGTGAGCTTGAGCGACGCTCTAGAAACAGGGATTTGGACATGAGAAAAATGCATAATTCGGATTACACTGAGGATGAATTGAGGGGACCACTGAGGACCCACACTTCTACAATCGACCGATCGAGATCGAACAGTTCACGAAACGAAAGGCGTTCCAGAAGCAGGTCACGCAATGAAAGGCGTTCGAGAAGCAGGTCACGAGACGAAAGGCATTCGAGGAGCAGCAGTCATCACGGTCATCGTACGCAAGGAACACCTAGGTATGAGAATTCAGATCCTAATATGTTATTCCAATTTATTGATGCACTTAAGGGGTTTTCAAAATCAGGCAGTCATAAATTAGCCAATATGAGTAGTGTTATTCCTGAATTTGACCCCATGTCCAAAAATCAGAGTATTTTGAATTGGATCAATAAAGTCGAAGAATGCGCCGACATATATGAATGGGACGAACGCGAAATCATTTACTATGCACTTCCAAAGCTCACGGGTTTAGCCAAGTCATGGTACCAGAGCCTACCCACCGTAAAATTTACCTGGTTAGAATGGAAAACGAAACTTTTTCAATCGTTTCCATGTAGAGAAAATTACGCTGAGTTATTAACAGAGATGCTTGCATTGAGGGCTAAATATGGGGAACCTTTGGAACAGTACTATTACTCCAAACTTAACTTGTTACATAGATGTCAGATAACAGGAAAAAGGGCAGTAGATTGTATACTATACGGCATAGAAGATAGGGCTATTAAAGTAGGAGCTCAAGCGGCACAATATGATACGCCTGAGCAAGTCCTTAGATATTTTAAATCTGTTAAAGTCGGTCAGGCAAGAGAAAACAATGGCAATAACTTAAAGAGTAGAAACGATATTAGGAAAACTTTAGGGTTACAATCAGACAAAACAAACCAGTCGGACAATAAATCGAGTTCAACGGTAACAAAACCACCAATTAAATGCTTTAATTGCCACGCTGAAGGTCATCCCAGTTTTAAATGTCCTAAACCTATCGAAAAATGCAACAACTGTCATAGGCTCGGGCACGTCACTGCCAATTGTCCCAATATCACGCAAAAGAGTCGCGAAAACCTTAAACCCGACGGAGTAGGTCAAGAAAAACAGGTTCTAAAGGTTGATTGTAACGCCAGCAGTAGTACAAAAACTCACGACCCTAATGATAAATATATTGTTACTGCCAAACTAAATGATTTCCCCATTTCTTGTTTCGTGGATCTTGGTAGTGAATGCTCGATAATGCGGCAAACTGAAGCGAAAGATTTTAATTTGCAACTAGACCATTGTGATTTACCCTTAATGAAAGGACTAGGTAATAATTTAGTGCAGCCGGTTGGTAAAGTTCGGGTGACTATAGAAATTCAGGGAATTAAGGAAACCATCGATATTCTTGTCGTTGACGACTGCGTTTTGAAATATCCAATGCTTTTGGGTCATTCTTTTACCGAGCTTCCTGGTATTCTAATAACTAAGACACCATCTCGTCTTATATTTCAAAGAACGAATAAAGTGTTTCTGATGGTTTCTGAGGCAACTGATGTTTCCAGTCATGCTATGCAGACCATACCAGTTTATTCAGATGGGGCTTTTACTGGTCAGGTTTTTATTAACGGCTCTGTTAGGGGAAAAATTGGATCGGAATTTTATCTTTTGCCTGGAGAATACACCTTAATTAATGGTGTAGGGCGATTACTGGTACAAAATTTAACATTAAATACCATCGTGTTTAAAGAAGAGATTTTAATTGCTCGCGCTGTACCTCTGAATAATGTTAGCCGCGTATCTCAATTAACCATTTCCGATATCGAAGATAATGACTCTATCAATTATGGAGACTCATTAACCTCTACACAACTCGACAAATTGAAATCTGTGTTATGCGAATATAAAGATTGTTTTTCTAAAAATCTTAAAGATCTAGGTTACTCATCTGTTAGTGAGATGGAAATTAAACTTAAAGATTCTGAACCTGTTGCTTATCGCCCTTATCGAATGTCCTATTCTGAGAGAACGCTAGTCCGAGATATGGTCCAAGAAATGCTTGATGCTAACATCGTTCAAGAGTCATCATCCCCTTATGCTAGTCCAATAGTGTTGGTCAAAAAGAAGACTGGTGAAAAACGTCTTTGCGTCGATTACCGAGCACTCAACCGTAAAACGATAAAGGATCATTACCCTATTCCTCGCATAGATGATCAAATTGATTTATTGGCTGGTCATGAATATTTTATATCATTAGATCTTGCTTCTGGTTATTACCAGATTCCGATCTCCGAGCAGTCTAGAACTACAACGGCATTCGTGACCCCAGATGGTCAATTTGAGTATTTGCGAATGCCGTTTGGTTTAGTTAACGCACCGTCTGTTTTCCAGCGAACAATAAACAAAATTCTAGCCGACGCTAAGATAAAATTTGCTGTCATATATATGGATGACATATTAGTTCCTTCGCATAGCTTTGACGAAGGTCTCTCCCGACTTCGTCAAGTATTACAGTTACTGCGAGAGGGAGGTTTAACCCTAAAGCTAAGTAAATGTCACTTCTTTTACAGAAATACTGATTTTTTAGGATTTGAAATCGGCCCTAATGGTGTCCGTCCCGGTGCTAGAAAGATCAATGCAGTTTCGAATTTTCCCGCCCCCAAAAATCCCCATGAGATACGCCAGTTCATGGGCCTTGCGAGTTTTTTTAGACGGTTTATTAGAAATTTCGCCTTACTGGCAAGACCCTTAACAGACCTTTTACGCAAAAACTGTGTGTGGACCTGGGGTTCCGAACAGGCCTCTGCCTTTCAGACACTCAAAGATGCATTAGTAGAACGCCCTGTTATTGCCTTGTATGATCCCTCTTTCGAGACGCAACTACACACAGACGCATCTAAACTTGGAGTGGCCGGGATTCTCTTACAAATAGGTAAAGATGGTATGTTGCGACCAGTTTCATTCTACAGTCGAAAAACGACAATTGATGAGCAGAAGTTGCATTCGTTCGAACTAGAGACGTTGGCAGTTATTGCATCACTTAGTCGTTTTAGAGTATATTTAATTGGTATCCATTTTAAAATATACACGGATTGTAATGCTTTAAGGACCATACTGACCAAACGTGATCTGATCCCTCGAATAGCTCGCTGGTGGATACAAATACAAGAATATGATTGCGATATCGAATACAGATCAGGCAGTAAAATGACGCACGTTGACGCTCTGAGTCGGCATCCCATCGAACCACCTATTCCAGAAAGTCACGTTTTTGACATACTCAATATTGAAACTGATAATTGGTTGAGCACCGCCCAATCCATAGATGAGGAAATTATGTCCATTAAAAATATACTGAGTAATCCAGACATAGACAAAATTGTTGAAGTTCATAATAATTTTAAGATTAAAAATGGTCGTGTGTATCGCATAGTAGAGAACGGTCTTCGATGGGCCGTCCCAAAAGCAGTTCGTTGGCAAATTCTAAAAAAAAACCACGACGATATTGGTCATTTTGGATTCGATAAAACGTTAGCCCGGATTAGAGATTCATTTTGGTTCCCAAAGATGCGACGCTTCGTAAAAAAATATGTTGCTGCTTGTCTTGAGTGCGCGCATCACAAAGTACCTGGTGGTCCCCGCGAAGGTGAACTTCATCCTATACCGAAAGTAGAAAAACCGTTTCATACGATACATGCAGACCACTTGGGACCATTTGTACGTAGTAAACGTGGCAATTGTTATTTACTTGTTATTGTCGATGGCTTCACTAAATATACAAATATTACTCCAGTTAGGAATACTAAAGCAACCACAACTATTCGAGTTTTAAGAGATCATATCAGTTATTTTGGTGCTCCCACACGTTTGGTAACCGATAGAGGTTCATGTTTTACAAGTAATATCTTTAGTAAGTTTATTAAAGACACTGGTATTAAGCATATTTTAAATGCTGTTGCAACTCCAAGGGCTAATGGTCAAGTGGAAAGATTCAATAGAACGATACTAGATGCCCTCTCTACTAAATCTCATGGGAAAGATGATAGGACTTGGGATGAATATGTGCCAGATATACAAATAGGGATTAATACCACAAAACACAAAACTACTCAAAAAAGTCCTTCTGAGCTACTTTTCGGATTTAAAGTAACGAACGTTTCAGAGTCTATTCTAAGTGATATTATTAGCGATACGTTAGATAATAATTTAGACCAAATATCAAAAATGCGCGAAGAATCCGGAGAACTTATAAGAAAACAACAGGAAAAAGATAGAGAACGTTTTAATAAAAATAGGAAAATAACTAATCAAACTATTTATAAAGAAGGAGATTTAGTAAGGCTAGAAAGGGAAATTAACAAAAACGATGGCAAATCTAAGAAACTAGTAGCAAAATATCAAGGGCCCTATCGCATTGTTAAAGTACTCCCCAATGACCGATTCTTAGTTGAAGACACCCCCATAACTAGAAAACACAATCATAAATACGAATCCATTGTAGCTAGAGATAAATTGCGGCCTTGGCTTAATCTTAGTACCGATTTAGCAAGTAGTTCTGACGAGGAGAACAGTGGAGTTTTAAATGAGACGGATGAAGTGCATATTGAATGTGATCATGATTAGAGTACTGTTTTTTTTGCTTAGTTATAACTTATTATTGTTTAAAAAAAATATTGTGGGTATCAACATACTTGAGTGATTAACAGTATATTAATATTAATCGATCATTACTTTTAGTTATTTTTTTTTTCATGTATTCCTTGAATTGAGCCTGTATAATAATTAATTGTTAGGAATGATTTTGATGTTTTCATGTATTCTATTTCTATTTATAAATCAGATCATTTCATGTATTCTTGAATTAACCCTGTATAATTTTATAATTGTTTACAATAATAAGTTTCACATGATACATGTATGTAAACCAAACATTGGTAGCGAGTTCTTCGGTACGTGGACGTAACCGAATGTCAGATGGCCGAGCTGTTAGCGTGCATTGACTTCCTGTGTACCTGTTGTCATTTATTAATATTAAATGTTCGTAAAAACACTACTTTGACTTCCTGTTAACATATCGTTTTAAATATTATCCATTATGAATACGGTTGAATTGCTGACTTCCTGTTAACATAACGTTTTAAATGTTATCCATTATGAATACTGTTGAATTGCTGACTTCCGGTTATCAGAATGACACTTTAGGCAGAAATTGCCGCAGGAGCGCACTATCGGCTGGACCGTCGACTTGGAAGGTCGATAATTACTGTTGTATACGTGTATAAGTGCAAACTGTTAAACTGAAGTTGATTATTAAATTCAGTATTAGCAAAGCGATTGGTGTTTTATTTTGTAATCTACAAGTATATTACACGTGGAGGAAATACAAATTGATACGAGATTATAATTTCAATATTTTATTATATTTTCTGGGCATCATCCATCAAGTACTTTTTGTAGACTTAACGACTGTTGGTTTAGTACCTAAGGTTACTCACAGGTAATCGTACCCGGAGTCTTTATACCGCTCGGGTCGATCTATAGGTTAAGCCATGCTTGTCGACGTTGGACCGTAGATTTCTCATTATTTCATCCGTTCCTCAGAAAGCATGTTATAAGCACTCGGCACGTAAGTTGAAACAAAATGGCGGTCGTCCGCATAGGTAAAATGACAAAAATAGAATGAGATTCGAACGAAAATGTGCAACTGAGCATTCAAGATCATAATTCAACTTACGGGATGAAATCTGTAATACATTATCGGGTCTTAGTCGACTTATTTTCATGATTGTAGCTTCGCGTACGACCGCCATTTTGTTTCAACTTACGTGCCGAGTGCTATAAGCCATTGGTCCCGGCTGTCATTAATTTGTAATAGATCTTTTACAGTCTTTACAGGTTATCAGTGCACTAAAAGTCTGACGAAGGGGTTACCTACAGCTAGTCGCACGAGGCGGCGGCCGCGAACATGACACGCGGGGTTGCGATAGTCGTTGAGAGGATCCGGCAGCTGGGTCTCGAGGTGGCACTTCACAAGTCGGAGGCCATGGGCTTCCATGGACGTGGGAATGTGCTACCGTCGGGATCCCAGCTATCGGTGGGAGGGGTCTCCATCGGCGTCGAGTGTACTTTAAAGTACCTCGGACTCGTCCTCGACAGCCGGTGGAACTTCGTGGAGCATTTCCGACGTTTGGCTCCCAGACTGGAGCGGGCTGCAGCTGCCTTTAGGTGGCTCTTGCCCAATCTGGGGGGACCAAACGCCTCCTGCCGTAGGCTGTATGCGGGGATCGTGCGGTCCATGGCCCTTTACGGGGCCCCGGTGTGGGCGCGTGCCGTGAGGAAGCGGGCCGTCCACTACCTGAACGCGCCCCAAAAGGTCATGGCCGTAAGGCTAGTCCGCGGGTACCGCACGATCTCCCGCGAGGCGGCGATTCTCCTTGCCGGATTGCCGCCGTGGGATCTGGAGGCGATAGTCCTCGCGCGCCTACATGAGTGGCGCGCGGAGGCGCTACACCGGGGGGTCACTCTGCTGCCGCGGCACATTGCTGCGCGGCGGACAGACCTCCGGTGCGATCTCATGGCGGCATGGAGACAGCGACTGTCGCAACCCAGCGCAGGGCACGCCACGATAGTGGCGGTAAGTCCCCTCTTTGAGGAGTGGCTGGAGAGGCGCCACGGCGCCCTCACCTACCGTCTGACGCAGGTCCTCACCGGACACGGGTGTTTCGGGAGGTACCTGCACCGAATCAGGCGGGAGGAAACGCCCGGATGCTTCCACTGCGAGGATCGACCGGAGGACACGGTAGAGCACACTGTGGAGGTGTGCCCTGCTTGGGCGGAGCCCCGCCGTGTTCTCGTAGCGGCGATCGGCGGCGGTGACCTCTCGCGTCCGGCCCTGGTGCAAGCCATGGTCCGGAGCGAGGAGGAATGGGACGCCGTCGCCTCCTTCTGCGAAGCAGTGATGCTAGCGAAGGAGGTGGCGGAACGAGAGAGGGAGAGAACCTCTCAACGTCCCAGCCGCCGCGGAAGGCGCTCCGGGCGTCGGGGGCCACGCGATGACCTCCGGCCACCGTAGACGCGGGCCTGTGGATGGTGAGTAACGGGCTAGCTCGCCGTCCGGCCGTCGTCATGACGGCAACAGACCGTGTCGGCGGCGCGTACGTGTTCCACGCGCGCCTCAAAGAGATGTCAGCAAGGAGGGGCCCGCAAGGGCCGACGCCCGTCGGGGCTGCGGATATCGAAAAGTTACCGCGGCTCCGACACAAGGGCGAGGAAGAGGGAACATGGGTTGGTTTTTAGTCAGTAGAAGTCTGACACTCCCCTTCGCTCTGCCCAAGAGCGGGGGGGGGTTATTCGATGATTTTCCACCCACCAAAAAAAAAAAAAAAAAAAAAAAAGGGGTTACCTACAGCTCCCGTCGGGGCAGCGGATTATCGAAAGAGATGACGTGGCCTCGGCACAAGGGCGAAGAAGGAACATGGGTTGGTTTTTAGTCAGTAGACGTCTGACTCTCCCCCAACCACCAATATAAAAAAGGGGTTTCTAGCTGGCTCGCTCCATATAGAATAGTGGTATTCAGTTGCATCCGATTAGACTGCAAGCCGTCCCCAACATAATATAATTGAGAAAAAGCTAGGCAGATGATCATTGAACAACTATTTCTTACTTTTGTTATGTTTAAGTCTCATGATATATTATAGCGAATAAGCCTATTGTCAGTCAGCCACAAATCCAGACTCCTCTATTCAGAAATTCTTCATAACACTTTGCCTGATCCGCAGAAATCTCTAGATACCTAGAAAACTCAAGACCCCGTGATAAATCAACAAGGTAGAAAAAAGAAATATTTCGTTGTCACGTTGCAAGTTTCAGAATTTCTCCTGGATTCATTTCCCTGTTACACAAATTGTAACGAACGGATTGGATCCATGCCTGTCATCCATGCCAGATACGCTTCGATGATCAAGCCAGATGGTTTTCAGTGACTATACCGGATCTATTCCATCTACATATTTCAAATGCTTGCACTGACTGGACAGGTCGACTCAAGTCTATGTAGTTATTCCATCAAAAGAACATCTTAGACGCCAATCTGCGTGGTTCTCATGAGACTTGACTAATGATTGGACTTCAAACGAGAGTGTGGCTACTGAGTTTGATTCGACTGATTCTTCTTAGAGTGGTCAGGTACGAATCACAGGTTCCGATTTGACTTGATTTGATTGATTTGACGTAAAGTGTACATATTCAAAAACTTTACTGTTAACTTGTTGGATGCATGGTCGGTTAAGCCGGGCTTGCTTAGGATCGACCCAGAAGGCTGTTATTATTAAGCCACGTGCTCCTCTCTACCTACACCTACTTTATAACAATATCTATTCAAAACAGAATCCCCAAACTAGTCAACATCACACAGTGGTTCAAGGATAGAATTAAGGCTTAAGCACCGTTTATTTAACTAACAACTATACCCACGTTATAAATGTTTGCACAAACTTTATTAATCGCGGACTTAAGTACGAGATCCAGCACATAACTGTATATTACACGCTGTTTCATAGGAAGGGTGTTGTTGTATATTTATGTAAAGGGAAACTTGGTTATTTCGTCGTAAAGCTGTTGTCTTAGGCCGGTATTATAATGCCTAGCTTGAACCTAGATGATAGGACTTAAATAATATCTGGATATTGAAAAAAAAAACTAAAAAACCCGACTGAAAAACTGAAAGCAAAAAACAAGCGCATTTTAAATCAAACAAAACTTGGAAGCAGGCGGGTTTCATTTGAATAGGTATTAAATTATGAAATGAAAAAAAATAGAATGTACCCCGCCTGTTTCCAAGTTTTGTTTGATTTAAATGCGCTTGTTTTTTGCTTTTTAGTTTTTTCAGTCGGGTTTTTTAGTTTTTTAACTACTTTTTTTTATTTCCAACTTTCTTTTAATTTTGATTTACCCAGTGTCACTCTCACAGTAAATACGAATCTAACGACACCTCTCAAGGTAAAATCCATCGACCCGTTCAGGCCACAGAGCGTGCCAAACAATTGTTATACGTACATACATACTCTCGAAAAACATAACCCTCCTTCTGCTGCAGTCGGGTAAAAAGTGAAGTTTTGATGAAACAGTAAACAAGTCAGACATTTTTAAGGGTTAGATTACTTAACTGTGTATTAAAAATAGATATGCGCCAAAAACATAAGCCCCTCTCATTTAGAAGTCGGTTAAAAAGACTGTAACAATTATTATTGTTTTAATAATTTCTGAACTGAAAAAAATGAATGATAGGACAGCTATTTATAAGGGCGCATGACGAAAGCTTGACACTTGAAGCTGGATTAAAAATACACCTGCTATCTTATATTTCAATAAGATTGTCTGCCTAAGCAACTCAAATAGACCTAGCAAAAAAATCCAGTAACCACAGCCAAAAGAAAGATATAAAGAACCACATAACAAATGTTTGCGAAAAAACTCAGAACCTTCCATAACTCGTCGTTCAAAGGCTATTGTAAACCTTTCAAATCCAGTAAATGGCCGCGACAAGAGAAACTGACCTTTATGAGGCCTGAACAAACAGTGATAAACCAATATGACATACTTAATGTTTGGCTGCCTGATAAATTTTACTTTCGACCGTTAATACTTATTTTCAGAGGCTTTTCTTTTTGTATGTCAAGTCTGAAATTACTTTAGTTGAGTAAAATCAAAAAGCTATGACATTTTCTCTTGTTTTAATACGAAATATACTGCAAATATTGCTTGCAGAAAGGATGACCGATGGGGTCGGAAAGTTCTGAAGTGGCGACCGCGAACCGGAAGACGTTGCGTTGGAAGGCCTCCCACTAGGTGGACCGATGACTTGGTGAAGGTTGCGGGTCCCGCTGTATGCGAGACGCACGGAACCGGTCAATGTGGCGATACCTGGGGGAGGCCTATACCCAAAGGTATAATAATGCGCTCCTCTGTAAAATAATAAATGGCCCGAATATTTCAATGTATCAATACAAAGAACACTGACATTGCTCTGACATGATATGATTAAAAATTCTTTAGAATCGAACCGGGAATTGAATAGGAATAAAACGCTTGTAGTTGCAAAATCTGAATCATTGAAACGATAGTCTTTTGACGTGGAATCCAATTTATCGGTGCAATTGAAACAAGAGAATGGCGAATGATTGGGTAGACCGGTGGTCTAACTGAGTCCATTTCAGTAAATATTCGCTCCAATTGGTTTTATTATTGATCTTCTCCCGCATAATTTCGTTAGCAGTCATATTTATTGGTTTTTAAACTCCATCGCAATACTTAATAATAGATGCCGTTTTTATTCAGGAAGTTTGAAATTAATATCGTCTGCTACTTTTTTTGTTTTATCGAGCAGGCTATTTTTGCGAAGTTTATGTCTTATTCTTTTTCATTGTTAAAACTTTAACCGCCTTATTAATAAAAATAGTTAAACCTGGTTTAACTTATGCTTGGTTTATCTCGCATGTCGTCTTTGACTGGCCTGTTGGTCTAGTGGTTAGTGACCCTAACTGCTATGCCGGAGGTCGTGGGTTCGATTCCCACCCAGGACAAATGTTTGTGTGATGAGCACGATCATTTGTTCTGTGTCTGGGTGTAATTTATCTATAATATGTATGTATTTAGAAATATATAAGTATGTTTATCAGTTGTCTAGTACCCATAACACAAGCTCTGCTTAGCTTGGGACTAGATGGCGTTGTGTGATAGTTGTGGAATATTATTATTATTATTACTTTCTTTTGAATATTTTTGAAGTGTGCGAGATAAACCAAGCGTAAGTTAAACCAGGTTTAACTATTCTTATTAATAAGGCGGTAAACGTCGCGCCTCACTATAGTGCTATCGAGCTTATTTCAAATACATAGAACAAGGGACGTAGCTGTAATTAAAACCTCATTAACGCAACTATCAAAAATTACATGACAAACTGTGCTCCAAATTCAAATGTGAACAAAAAATAACACGGAGGGGCCAGTCGTATCATACATGATTCACAAAGGAGACTGTTGATTTTCCACGGAGGTGTTTGTGCCTTGTATTATTCAACACTATGGTTTTACATTTACATAAGCAAATTGGTCGCATTAGATCTAGAAAGTGTTCCGTTTTTGAAATTTTGTTCCAAGTTTTAGATGCTTCACTTCCTGATGTTAAAGTTTTATTAGATGCAAGCTTTTGCCATCGACTCCGCAAGAAATGGAGCCAGGACTAATGGAGATTTGTTCCTTTAAAATTGTGATTGCTCAGCTATTTTCCAACTCCCGGAGAAAAGAAAGAAGTTCTTTTTTCAATCTTTGATGAGTAAACTTTTGAGGTAGTGGCAAAATCTATGATCAGTATCAATATTTGAATATGCTATGCAAAATTCACAGTCTGACCGATTCGGCATTTGATCATTGATGAAAACAATAGAATTATCTAACAATAGTACTAAATTCGATGTAATTGATGAACGCTTTATGTGAATTGAGTTGTGTTGGACATTTTGGACATGAATTATATTTGAATTAAATTACTGTTCATCTAACTTGTGCATATTTCAGGAATATTGTTGAATTGCTGTATCATTATGGGTCTTTTTAAGGATAAAGTCAATTTGTTGTTACTGTAATTAGTAATTACAGTATTCAATTGAAAAGCCAATACATACCTACCAATAATGTAAGCAGATACCTTATTAGTTCTAGACACCACTCATCCTATTTGATGCCTCAAAATTTATATTTTTTTAACATTGACATACATTGAGGCCAAGATGCAGCAGTCTTTTCTTTTTTCCTATGCCACTCAATGCTCAGTCTTTCCCAAATATCTGCACTTTCATCGTTTTTATGTCATGGCTGTCCAGTCAGTCTTACATTCACTTCGAAATAAGGTAGTGTAGTGTTGTCCTCTTTTTTCCCCCATCTTCCATCCAGTGTACGGCATATATGGCCCGTCACAAACGCAGCAAAATTAGGCACAATAAGACCAACTTGTGGCGTAGTACTAACCAAGTTACCAGACGGTATTGTTCCTTTGTAACACCGAAATGTATACCTATTCCATATCCTTCCTTTGCTAACATGTTCCACACATTAACTGCGTAACGGTGACTGGGACAGGAATTTACCCAAAGTAAACAAAGGACTAACGCAAAGGAAAGTTTCCAGAATTAGGTCGTGATATGCAAATTTTTTTTTGCATATTAGCACTTGTGCTTGGGTAGTTTGAATTGAAAGTTGTGGAATGTTTTTAATTAGTTTTTTGTTTTTAGGTTTAATTTTTCGTGATGTAAGTACCTATAAATGTTAGCAGTAGTAAACGAAGACATTATAGATATAGAAAATGAATACCATAATGTTTAAATCAAAATTCAGATTCCCAATATGGCATCATTCTCCTACACTTATCTCAATTTATTTGGGTTCTGCGTAGCATGTCCTTCATTGCCTCTCTTCCATAATTCTCTATCACCAGTACTCACCTCCTTTCTAGCCATATCATCCAAACACACACGGTCCATCCATCGCTTGTTTGCTCTTCCTTTACTCATAAAGCCATCCACGTAATTCATTTAAATCTGTCAGAAAAAATACTTGCTTTATTATTCGTCTAGCAAGATGAGATTTCGTTCTTAATGTAATAAGCTAAAACACGAACGCAAACAATTATTATTAAGAAATTAAAAGTTAAACTTAGGCTGACACAAATAGATTTTGATAAAATATTTATATACGAAACTGCTTTGAGGAGAAAAGATATTCTTAGAAACACTTTACTTAATAATTCATTCATTGTGTACGTAGTCATTTTTAGATTTGAGGATATTATATAAACCCGTCAGGGCTGTGGATCACGTTGGGGCTGTAGATCCCCCGTCGGGGCTGTGGATCCCGTCGGGGCTGTGGATTATCGAAAGGATAACGTGGCTTCGACACAAGGGCGAAGAAGGAACATGGGTTTGGTTTTTAGTCAGTAGAAGTCTGATACTCCCCTTCGCTCTGCCCAAGAGCGGGGGGGGGTTATTCGATGATTTTTCACCTACCAAAAAAAAAAGGATATTAAATAAAATAAAAATATTTTAAATGTTGTTGTTGTTAATATGTTGTTATTTTGTTTCGTTGTGTTGTTTGTTTTTTATATATTCTTCTTCTTCTCTGTCGTGTGCCGGTGTCGAAAGTTTTTATGCCGCACATTCGCTCTCTGATTTGACATGACATGCTGTCGCGAAATACCTCGTAGGCATGCTAGTTTCCTTACGATCTTTACCGAAGCAAGTAATATTTATTACAAAACGAGGTGCGTATCTTGGATTCGAACTCGAGACCTGTCTTGGCAGTTCGGCGCGCGAGGTACACGCCACTAGACTAGCACTGCTAAAATATGAAAATTTTGTCAATACATACATGCATACGGTTCGATGCATTTTATCTGCCCATATTCTAATAAATATATCTTTACTGACTGACAATTTTTATATCAATCATCAAATTGGCAACAACTATAATTTTATTCTACACCGTCAGAGTAAATCTCCTTTGCACAGCCAAAACAAACCAACACAAAACATGAGTCCAATAAGTCGTATTTTTAAAGGTCCAATTTACTAAGGTACCTGTATTGAGTCGTCTGGGGACGATAGTGGAGGCAGCGATTTTATTTTGTCGAACCCCTTGGCTCTTATTGCCATCCCCCTAAGGGCTTTCTCTACGTGATGCCAATATTCAGAACGAATGATGTTGCGAATCTGTTTCGGCGCCAATTTAAACGCTCGTTTAGTACGAAACTTTCGTGAGGACGAAATGCAAAATTCGTTTGGATTTTCAATTTAGAATGTTCGTAGTTAGGTGGTGGAGTTTATTATATTAGAAGTGATTTTGTTGCAGTGCAGGACGAGAGATTGTATTATTTAGTTCATTATAAACTGGTTTTATTTTGGTCAGTATAAATAAAAAAAATATTTGCATGATTCAAAACGATCTTTTCCAAACAAAGACGTAATACAATAAACGCAAAATCAGAACAAAGAAAAGATATTACAATCGTTATGACTGCAAGAAAAAAAATGTAACAAAAAAGGTAAATAAGTACCCAAATACGAAACAGCCAACGAATACAAATACCGCGTCCGAGTTTGCCAATAAACTTGCAATTTATTAAAAAGTTATTTATCTACGGGTACAGGTCAAAAACAATTTCCAAATTCAAATTGAAGATAAACAAACGTACAAATAAGAAGTACTCGCAGGACCGTTCGAATTCTAATTTCAAAGAAAGTTTTATAATTTTGACTCCTTTGTATTTGTGTAGACGTTCCGTTTTCTGTTGATTTTCAAAACTGGCGGGAGTCAACCGTTCACGGTGGGCAATGAATTATTCAGGTCAGAACGGAAACTGCGTATTTACATAAGCAAATTGGGTGCGACGACTGAGTACAAGCGACACGGCGACAACGGCGAGGAAACATTGGGACGCGATCACAGTGCATCAGACTTAGCACCTGGGTTCTTTGCTGGTGTCTTTGTCCAGGGGGGAGTCCTAAGTCGTCAATTATTAAATAATAAAACAAAAAATCATCGTTTTATATCTGTTTAGTGTCAAATATTAAAAAAGTGAAACGAGATCCTTTTCTTTCTAAGTTGACGTTTCCTTCCCCCAAGGACTGGATTTTACCTTAGCCAGAGGGCAAGTGTTGCAATAATGTTAAGTGGAGGTATAGGTTGTCAGGTCCAGCAGCCAGTTTTAGCTTCCCGGTCTTTTCGAGATAACACCACTTTATTGTAATTTAAATTAAGATTCTATGCTAAATAGAAAATGAAAGAGAAATAGATATAACAGCTTATTTTCTCACATAACATAACAGCTTATTTTCGACTGTTGTTTTAGGTTCCTAAATCTAAGGTTTTCGACTGTTTAAACTATAAATTTTATCATGTACAACGCCTGTTATTAAAGAGAAGGTTTGTTTATAAAAACTGGCAGTACATGTCAACGAGGAATGATAAATCGGTTTTTAAATGTTGCAGGACTATGGAAGTTTGCAGTTGAGTGTAGTGCAGTGGTAAACTGGTAATAGATTACCAAAGGATTTTAGCGAAAGTATCTAATTTACTTAAATTATACATAAAACGACTTTAAATTTGAAATTCAGAATAATATCATCTTATTTATTTATCTCAAAATAATTTATCAGTGTGTTACATTCATACTTTGAAGTTAGTACTTATTATTATGTAAAAATAATACTGTATTGAGAAGATAATGGAGAAGATGATCAGGCGACTGGTTGACTGGCTGAAGAAGGTGTCAACAAGCAAATGATTTTTGCAAGCCAAGGCCATTCAAGGTAAACAAAATCAGTTTTTATTCATCATTATTACTGCTCATTCACAGTTGGGAATAGGCCTTTTTTAGTGGCAATATTCATGTTCCTGCGCTAGCTTTATCCTGAGTTTCTTCCTCAACACTGTCGTTTGACTATGTCGCTCGAACGGTCAACTTTTATTTACATCCATTCAAAATGAAAAAAGGTCACTTGTAGCGGAGATAACAATGTAGATTTGCATGTGTGGAGTGACAAAAATAGGAAAAGGTAAGGAACGTGTAAATTAAAAGTGGCGCCAGTTCCAGAAAGTTGAAAGGAAATCGACTTGGTATGGTCATTGTGATGAGGACGGACGAATCGTATAAAACTGAAAGTACGATGAATTTAAATGATGGTGGATTAAGACATAGAGGAAGACCAAAGAAAAGATGGATGGATTGTGTGATGAAAAAGGAGTAAATGAAAGCGAAGACAGAGGATAATGCTGCCCTAGGTAACATGGGACAAGGGCAGGAAGATAATCCCGTCGGGGCTGTGGGTTGTTCGAAAGAGATACCCCGGCCTCGGTACAAGGGGCTTAGTGCATGTTTACGTACAGGCGGGGCGGCGCGCGGCGCGTGCTGCGTTTTTAATTCAAACACATGGCGATATATGAAAGAGTTAACGATTTCAAACGTCGATTTTATGGAAGTGATTTTTCGCTCGTTAGATTAAAATGCAGCGTTTGTTGCGGTGAACACGTCTCGCAGTAAATTAATAAAAAACACGAGACGAGCCTTCTACATGCGCCGCGCGACGCCCCGCGTGTCCGTAAACGAGCCCTAAGAAGGAACATGGGTGGTTTTGAGTCAGTAGAAGTCTGACACTCCCTACCGCTCTGCCCAGAGCGGGAGGAGTCATTTGATGATTTCCCTACCACCAAAAAAAAGGACAAGAAGATGATGCTGTAAATAGCATTTTGGTGGTGGGAATAGCATGGGAATAGCATTAGGGTGGATACCCTAATGCTATTCCCATGCTATATGTCCATCCATCCAAAATGCTATTCCCCAATCCCAATTCGTCTGCATAAACCCTAATGTCCAACAAAAGAGCCTCCCGACCTTCTGTAAAAATGTTTCAGTAAAAAGTTAACGTTATTTCTTGTTACCAATCGATCTTCCAAGATATTGAGTTGCGTGCCAGTGCTTAACTAGTTTTACAGACCCTTAAATTGACTTTAGATGACTCGACATGGTTGAAGGGAAATATTGCATTCTAACATCATAATATGACGTTTAGACTTTGCGTTGGAAAGCAAACACTAGGTGGACCGATGACCTGGTGAAGGTTGCGGGGACCCGCTGGATGCGAGACGAACGGTCAATCAAATCGGAACGGTCAATGTGGTGACAACCACACCTTCCCGTGCGTCTTGCATGTGTGGTCCCCAGGTGTCCCTGGGGGAGGCCTATGTCCAACAGTGGAAGTCTTTTGGCTGAAATGATGATGATGATCATAACATCACGCCTGTAATCCCTGACAGGCTAGTCAGAGGTGTACGCATTAATACCTACACTCACATTTCGCTAGTTATGTTTAAGTCCAACTAGCTGATGCCTGCGGCTTTGCCCGCATATATTTTATATATTATACTTAAACCTTTCTCCAGAACCACTCTTTTCATAAGTGAAAACAGCATGAAAATCGGTGTAGTAGTTTTTGAGTTTATCGCGAACAGACAGACAGACGCGGCGGAGGACTTTGTCTTATAATGATTTTGTGATATAATGGGGGCCGACTCAATTGCAATCAACTGGGCACAAGTCAAGACTCCGTGACTACTAACAATAATAAAAAGTCAAAACGTGCTTCAAAAATATAATTTAATGTTTTTATTAATGAAGCACTTTGACAGATAGAGACAGCCAAATGGCAAAACGAACCTTTTAAACCTTTTCTATAAACTTTTGAAACCTTTAGATTAAAAATTCATGTAGAATCAAACAAGTTGGACTTTACAGTTTTAATTTATTCTTTGAAAATGACACTTTTAGTCATTTAGTCAAAGCTTTAAGGCCACCTTCCTTCCAAATATTCTATCTTTTTTAGTAAAAAAAGTCTAGTCCACGCAATAAAAATACTTCTTTTCGCGTTTCAGACCACTGTAAATTCGTGACTGACAAGTATTAATTATAATTAATAGTAATTCCGATGAAGTACCTACTTTTTTTTTTTTTTTTTGGTGGGTGGAAAATCATCGAATAACCCCCCCCGCTCTTGGGCAGAGCGAAGGGGAGTGTCAGACTTCTACTGACTAAAAACCAACCCATGTTCCCTCTTCCTCGCCCTTGTGTCGGAGCCGCGGTAACTTTTCGATATCCGCAGCCCCGACGGGATGAAGTACCTACTCATTCCCCATTAATTTCCCACGCTAACACCCTCTGACCAACCAATTGACCATGCGTGACGAGCCTTTCACGTCATAATTATAATTCTCTGAAATATATACAAATTCAACTGAATACATTCCTACTTAATCACTTTTTCAGTTCTATGAACCATCGATTCTGCTAATAAAATGGGTAATGATATACCTAATGATATATCCTTTTCCACGTGCCGTAAGTGTATCTTTGAGTTCGAGTGTGTTACGGTACACGGTTCAACCATTTTGTTTTTGTTCTAATTGCACGACCACAATGGACGACTGGGCCCGCGTGGTGGATTAAAGCCCATCCCTCTGCTAGAGAGGAGGCTTGAGTCCCTGCAGTGGGAACATTATAGGCTGAATAAGATGATGAATGGACGACTGCCGAGTGTTAAGAATGATGTGGTAAGAAACTGAAGGTGTCTCATAAGATGACGAGAAACAGAGAGACATGGAAGAAGAAGAAATACTGCGTCGACCCCAATTGAATTGGCATATTCAGGCCTCTTCCCCCGGACCGCCGTAAGGTGCTAACGTGTTCTCAGTGCTGTCGTTATTATTTATAATAATATTTAAACAAAATTTCAATTTAAATTCAGTTAAGAAAAATAGGAGTGCATAAACTCGTGGAGGTGTCGGTACTGCGCTGTCAAACGCTACGTACGACACTACTGTACGTGTGCGCCTGGTACTTGGCGTGATTCACCGTAGCTGACCCCGCCCCCGTGCGCTTACGCACGATCGCCATCTTTGTCTGCGCACCAACCACACCCATAAATCACGCAACTGGACGACGCACCGTGCCTGCCCCGCCCACTCATTAGCAGTGCTTGTTACATCCAATTACATCTTGAGTATTCCTGGTGTCCTAATACTCATGGATACAACTATGAACAAATCGCTATCGGAAACGGACGTTAACCAGTTGGAGCTACATACACCCCCTAACTATGTGTACCAGCGGTCTAAGAGAAGACGAGACGTTGAAGATGACACCCTTGATAAGCAGTTAGAGAACTTCAAGGAAGAGATTAGAAAGATGCTGGGCCTCTTCTCCGAAAAACATGAGGAAGAAACTCAGCGCATAACTTCTACTCTTAACGAAATCCGGAGTTCTAATAATAAAATAGAGAGCTCAATCGTTTATCTTACTGCCCAAAATGAGGATTTTAGAAAGAAGATTGAGCAGCTGGAAAGCCAGGCTAAAGAGGATAGAACTTGCATCAGGATTCTAGAGGATAAACTGGAAATGATGCAAATCAGCAACCAGAAGACCAACTTTGTAATAAAGAATGTACCTAGAAGAGCCAACGAAAGTAAAGAAGACCTGATTGAAATGACTATGTCTCTCGCTAAAACCCTAGACTGTACCTTCACAAAACGCGATATAAAGGACATATATAGAACTCGTGCGAAGAACGGTGACATAACTAACACACCAATCATTGTTGAAACCGGTTCGACCCTCATAAAGTCAGAAATTATGACAATGGGTAAGGCATTTATGATTAAATATAAATCCAAACTATGCTGTAAGCATCTAGGCTGTAAATCGCAAGAGGATACTCCTATCTTCCTCTCTGAGCATCTCACTTCAAAGGGTTCCCGCTTACATTTCCTAGCTCGGGACTTAACCAAGTCTGGTGAATTTAAATTTTGCTGGACCGCCTATGGGAAAGTTTTATTAAAGAAGGACGAACATTCACCGACCATTATTGTTAGAAATGAGCAACAGATCCATCAGCTGAGAAACAGTAAATGACTAGGATATTATATCACTTTCCCTTTGAGTCCTGGATGGTTACTACTGCACGATATTGCGTTATTGTTTTTCTGTTTTTATAAGTATTTGCCTGTTGTATTAATTGGTTTGTTTAGATTGGCTCGGTCTTGTTGCTATTTTACTCGGTCCCGAAGTAATCCCTTTGTCTGTGTACACAATAATTGTCTTTTATATTGTAAAAACAATAGCTTCGGACAAACATATCATATGTATACTTGCGCAGCTTGTTCTTTCGTTACCGTAAACTTATTACATTATAATAATTATTCATGCATGCAACGCTCAACACACATCCACATACTTTTACCTACTCAAAAACATACCAACAACACTCATTCCACACATGAATACACTAAAAACAAACCGTTTCAAATTTTGTATAAAGCTAAGGAAATCCATCATATTCTTACACTTTTAATAACACAACTTGATAGCACGTCCTTTGTATCAAAAAAATTGTCTAATGGGTGACTCATTGCAAACCCTTAATGATATTGATAGCATTGAAATTGCGCGCAGTATTGAATGTGACTGTTCAGAGTTACCTAAGCGCATAAACATAAAAAGAAACGACTTCACTGTTGTCGCTCAAAATATAAGGAGTATTTCTTGCAACTTTGACGACTTCATACTTACTCTTTCGAATTTTAAGTTCGAAACCGATGTTATCATACTAACTGAATGTCGACTCACTTCTGGAATAATTATCCCTCATCTCAATAATTACTCGTCCTACAGCACTTCACACCGGCTGAATCAAAACGATGGGGTAGTTGTCTACATAAAAAATAATCTAAAATCTAAAATTAAGGAAATAAAAATATCCCAAGCGTCTTGTCTGCAGCTGGACATATTAAATAATATTTTACTCTGCATTTATAGATCCCCTTCTAACAGAAACACTGAAGCTTTCATCAGCTCCTTAAGTTCACATCTAGATACTCTACCAACCCAGAAAAACATTATCATTGCTGGAGACATCAATATAAACATTAGATCCAAAGATGTAGAATCTTCTCTTGAACACAAAAACAGAACTAATTACCTTAGCGCTCTGTCCCTGTACGGAATATTACCTGGGCATACTCTACCTACCAGAAATGAAAACTGTTTAGATCATTTTATGCTTAAATTAAACAAACAAAAGATCTCAGCATCCATCGCTATATTACACACTAGTATTACGGATCACTACACTACACTTCTATCCTTATCAAAAATAAAATATACTCCAATTGGTAACAAAACTAAATCCACTGTGAATTTCGAGCAAGCACTTAAGTACATACAAGAAAGTAATATAGCAGATTTACTATTCTGTAATGACCCCGAAACTCTAACTAACCTTCTCGTAAACAAACTAGCTGAAACTCTAAATAAAAATACTATTATTACTAAAATCCCCAATAGCATGCGCATTATAAAACCATGGATAACCCCAGGAATTTTACGTTGTATTAAAAACCGTAACAAGCTTCAAAAAGATAATAAAAGAGATCCATTCAATGACATATTAAAAATTACATATATTAGGTATAGAAATCACTGTAACAATCTTATCAAAAAAATTAAAAGGAAATACGAAAGGGAATTAATTACAAAATCAGTCACTAACAATAAACTACTTTGGAAGAACATTAAAACCATAACATTTACAAATAAACCCAACAATTGTAATTCAGACTTACTTAGTATTAAATCGACTCCTTCAGAATCAGTTAATTATATTAATGAATATTTTGCGAATATTGGTAAGAACCTTGCTCAAAAGATTCAGCCAACCTTGGTCAATGATCACGATAACTTACACTCTACACAACCCAACTCTTTCGTTATGTTAGACACTGACGATGTTGAAGTGAATCATATCCTAATGAGTCTTAAATCGGACAGTGCGTCCGGTTGGGATAATGTTTCTACTGCATTTCTGAAACACATAAAAAAGGAGGTTGTCCCCATCATCACACACCTTGCAAATCTTTGCTTTGGTAAAGGCATCTTCCCGACTTCCTTGAAACTGGCCATTATTACGCCAGTGTACAAGGGTGGGGACAGAGACGATGTCTCTAACTTCAGACCCATTTCTGTATTACCTTCTATATCCAAAGTAATGGAAAAACTTATCAATATAAGACTTTTGACATACCTGAATGACTACAATATAGTCTCTAAATCACAATTTGGCTTTCGTCGAGGAGTCTCCACTGAGGATGCAGTTACTGAACTAAGTACTCATATTACTGAAATGCTTGATAAAGGTAAAAAATGCATAACTGCGTTCTTAGATTTAAAAAAAGCATTTGATACCGTCTCTGTCCCAATCCTAATAAGAAAACTGGAAGATATCGGAGTTCGCGGAATACCTCTAAGACTTTTCAAGGATTATCTTACAAGCAGGAAACAGAGGGTTAGAGTAGGTCAGTACACTAGTGAAGACGTAAGCACGACATACGGCGTCCCGCAGGGAAGCGTACTGGGACCTACACTGTTCCTTATTTACGTCAATGAACTCTGTAACATTAATGTCTCAAACGCGAAAGTATTTTCTTACGCGGATGATACTGCTGTCGTCTTCACTGGTGATACTTGGCAGGATGTTAGGCTTGGCGCTGAGAGAGGCCTGACTAGAATTGCGAGGTGGTTAACAATTAATTTGCTTACGTTAAACATCACAAAAACAAATTACATCTGTTTCAGTGTCTGCCAACGTACACAACCAGACAAAGATTTTAATATAAGAATACACACTTGCAATAATAATAGCAATAGTTGTGACTGCTCGATAATCAACAAAGTGCCTTATATTAAGTATCTAGGTGTTATCGTGGACCAGAGACTAACTTGGTACCCACACATTGAGCAGGTTGCAAATAGAGTCAGGAAGCTAACCTGGATATTCAAAACTCTCAGATATGTCGTCCCTAAGACCACCGCTAATCATTCAGGCCACCAAAAAGACTTCCTTAAAACGATTTATGTCGCGCTAGTCCAGTCAGTACTTTCATATTGTATACCTGTCTGGGGTGGCGCAGCAAAAACGAAATTTCTAACGGTCGAAAGAGCACAACGCGCTCTTATCAAGTGCATGTATTTTAAAAGACGGAGATATCCCACTGAAGACCTGTTTCGACTTAGTAACCTGCTCTCAGTAAGGAAACTTTACATTATGCTAATTATATTAAAGAAACATAAGTCTCTTTCCTATGATTCTAGCATACTCTTAAAAAGAAGGAAAGACTTGATATTTAACATACCCAGGACAAGGACTTTACTGGCCAGTATGCAATATAACAAACGATCTGCTGCGCTGTACAATAAAATCAATAAATATATTTATATCTATCCCAAAAACTCCTATGACACTAAAAAATTAATAATAGAATGGATACAAACCCTTACTTACAATGATACCGAAACATTTCTGAAACCCTGACACATTAACATACTCACACTCACTTACTCTCTGGCACACCTACCATATAGGCTACACACTCTATTACTCACATGTACACACACACACACACACACACACATACATCACACCCAGACCCAGTCATGCATACTTTTGATTTTACGAAAAGATCTGTTTATTTCATGTTTTTAATTTTAGTAATTAAGCTTTAGCATAATAATTATATTTATATTTTTGCTATTTGTATTTCACGTCTTGATATGGAAGAGCGGACTCTCCTAATACAGGCACTATCTGCCTAAAAGGAGAATCCAATCACAAAATTTTGTTTAGACCTAAATTTGTTTTACCAATAAACTATTTTATTTTTATTATTATTATTATTATTATATGAGAATGATGATGATGACAACAGACGACTGCATCTTTGACGGCACGGTTGGCGCAGTGGCTAAGCGATTGGACTGCTGCGCTGTGTGTCGCGGGTTCGATCCCCGCACGGAACAAATATTTGTATTGTGGTATTTCGCTATTCTAAACCACGTATTTTATTTATTTCACTGAGTGAGCTGTAGTGTTCTCATCTAATCCACACTATCATTTCAGCCAAAAGACGTCCACTGCTGAACATAGGCCTCCCCCAGGCGTCGCCACATTGACCGGTCCCGTGCGTCTCTCATCCAGCGGGTTGTTTCCTTCTAAAATTTCTAAAATAAAATAAATAATTTTCATATTTTTCATTGTTATGACACTTACGTCAGGCTGTCAAACTGTCAATACTTTTTCTTTTAATTTTCTCTCATAGTTTCTTACTGGCTTAGTCTATGAAGGTTACTTTTGATTTATGTAATTTATATTCTTTTTATCAATATGTTAGCCCAAATATTATATTTTATAACTTAAATAGCTCAGATATTGTATTTTATAACTTACCTATAATTAATTAACACGCTCTCAGAGTTCTGTATACTGGCAAGTTGCATTTCTAAGACAAAGAAGTCACTATTTGAAATTCTGAAAAATGAACTGAAAATGACAAGCTGTGGATCTATAAAAGCTGAAATGATTTCACACGCGGGACTTCTATTCTGGATCTAGTCGAGGAAACATCTCCATATTATACTCTTCACTTTCTTCACTGAGTCTGTGCTGCTGCTGGTTCATTGAGTGAACGGAACGGTGTCGAGCGAGACGCTACGCTGACGCCAAGAGGACCTCCAATACTCGAGCGAGACGGGACCTCCAACTCTTCTACCCGAGTGACCGGTATTGAGCGAGATGCTACGTTGACGTCCTCCTTATAAAACCTCCCTCCTCCCTTCTGAGAGTGTGCTAGGTTAGGTATATTTTATAACTTGTTTTGTATTTTTTACTTTTCCCTAAATTTATTATATTGTTCAAGTCTACAACCTTTTATTTCTTCTAAATTCAGTAGATTTGTTACAGTATGGCCTACAGAAAGTAGTTTCGGGTCTGGGTATTTGTTGTGTATGTGAAATTATATGTGTGTGAACGCACCCACGATACAGGAGAAATTCCTAGTGTGGGGCAACGTTTTTAAAAAAAAAAAAAACTTCATTACCATAACATGCAACGAGGGCGAGCCTCTACCAAAACCTTCGGGGATTAAACGTGTGATGTTATGTTATGTAGACCTTTCTCAAGCTGTAATGCATTACCCAGTCCATCGTTTCCCGCATCCTGTCTGTTTAAATAACCTTAAAGGCTTATATGTGTTAAAAGCTTTATGATTCCAGAAACCATTGTTCTCCTCACTTACTAACGTGAGATCGCGTTCGTGTTCCAGGCGCGCCTCAAGAGAGAAAGTCAGCAAGGAGGGGCCCGCAAGGGCCGACACCCGTCGGGGCCGCGGATTTTTGTACTAGATGACGTGGCCTCGGCGCAAGGGCAAAGAAGGAACATGGGTTCGGTTTTTAGTCAGTAGAAATCTGACACTCCCCTTCGCTCTGCCCAAGAGCGGGGGGGGGTCATTTGATGATTTTCCACCCACCAAAAAAAAAAGAAGATCTCAATATAATAATAATTAAAAAAAAAACTTTGCTTGAAAGTACTTATTACAATTTTTATTTTATTTTAGCCATTTCTGTCCCATCATCATCATATCAGCCCGGAATCACCCACTGCTGAGTATATGCCTCCCCTTTTTTCTCCACACTGTCCGGTTCAGTGCGTACCTTATCCACGTGTTTTCGACGAATTCTGTCCCACGGCTGGGCAAAACCCCCATTAATTTCCATCTCTACCGGTGTTTTGCCTTCTCATGCGAATTTAGTCAAAAACGAGTCCAAATCATTACGTCAGCATTTCTTGGGCCTACCTCGGTGATGACGACCGTCTTCAGGCATCCAGTCTAAAAGTCAGAAATACAAAACTGAAACCATTGCTAGTCGTGATCACACGATTCAATTTAGTTGTTTCAACCAAGTAATGGCAAAGTTGAGCAATGTATGATTGCCATTACAGCATTATCATTAATCATTAACACATGACTGAAACGAATGACGCAGTAAGTTTATATTTTAGGTAACACATGAGAACAAAAACACAATCAGAACGGTAATGCAAAAGTGGTGTAACCATATTTTTCGGTATTTTCAGAATGATTGTGTGTTCTACATAATGTATTTTTTGAATGGACTGCCATGTTATCTACTTGATCTTTTTGAGAACAAAAACAGTTAAATAAAATAATCAGAAAGATATTGAGATATACGAGCAGTTTTTTATCACAAATTCAGTAAGTTATAGTTTAGTTAAGATTATTTCTTATTTTTCATAAATAAAAAAAAAGAAGTAGAAAAAAAAAGAAAGAAAAGTACCCATTTATAAAACCGTGATCTCCTTTATCAATCAAAAATAATTCAGCTTGGACGTTGTATTAGCGATAGCTGTACAAAAACCTCCTTCATGAATGTAAGTCGACTATCAGAATAAGTAAAACGTTAAATCTTGGTTAGGCCATTTCCTTCGCCAGCCTTCACAACAGTTTGATACTTCGAAAACTATGTTATAATTATCTTTGAAACTAGTTATCGGTTGTATCGAGTTTTTCTGTTTATTTACTTTCGTATTACGGGCATTAGAAATGATGACAGCACTAAATATGTTTTCATTCGAACTATCATTATTGTAAATCTAGGTATTGTTTTAAAGAACTGATGGCGCGTTGGCGTGTTCAGGTTTATATACTTGTTTTACAAGAATATTATTTCAATACTAATGAAGTCGTCTAGGCTTGTGAGTGACATTTAATTCATGGGCTTTAAACTATGATATCACCACGTGATGTCGATAGATGGAGGTGCGATTAACATGAAGCTCGACAACACGGTAGTGCGACAAATTGAAGTCGTGCAGGGCGAAAAATGCTAATGTGACTGTATTTCGACACTACAGGGTGTAAAAAGACCCTTCCGATATCGAAGACCTTCGTACAAATCCGGATTTAGATGTTCTAAACTCGGTCTACTAGTGTGTTTGGCGTACCTTGAGTTGGTACACCTAGGGATCTAAAATGGCCACTTCAAACGGTCACAGGTGTAGTTACTATTAAGAAAGGTCCATTTTACGCTTTTAAACGCAATTCATATTATGATCTGCTAAAGACGTAACCATTTTGGACCCCCTGGCTTTCTCTTTTGATATATAAAGGTACCACGTGATTAAATTTTCTCAAGGCATTTAGTTAATTTCGATTTAAAAAGAATATGAATGTATAATAGTTTCGTATTTTTCATAATTAACCTAAAAATATTTCTCCATAATATAGCGTACCTAAATTCCCAGTTTTCAACCGATGAAAAGTCACACTTGGTAATAAATTCTTAGCATAGAGGTACGTAAATGGCTCGTGTGTAGGTAGTGCCATTCGTCACTTCGGGCATAAAGTACGGTACCATCGAGTGCCAAGCGGTCACCGCGGCTGACCCGTGGCTCCGGTTCAAAATTCGAATTACATTTGGTCCAAATTCAAATTGTAACGTGTATTTTGTGAAAGTAGGTAGAGTTCGCGTTTGGTATAATATTAGGATGCGAATAATATTAGGATATGTTGGAATCTTTGTTAAATACATGTTTAAACCAGTAATTCGTCCCTGCTTTGCCTGCTGCTGCACTTGTGTGGCAATTAAGGCGCTGACAAGAGCCAAATAGGCTTGTATTGAACAATTTTTTAGCCAAATCTATACAGTTTGACACGGCGGAAAAAATATATGTTAATCTTGAACACATTTCTGATAATTTCGTTGTTTTCAAAACACGTTTTTGAAAAGTTTTCTCGATACAAAAAAATGGTAAACTAACCTCTTAAAATGATCTTCCAACAAAAATATCTGTATTACTGATGAACGTACGTTGTTAAAATTTATAACAATAACGTATCATATTTAAATACAAAATTTGGTTGTTTTTAATTTTTGATTATTTAATAAATTATTATTTTATAATTAATCATTATATGGTTTGTAAGAAGTTCGAGCGTTGCGTCATCGCGCTCTCTTTCTTACGTATGCAATCCGACAGTGAGCGCTTAGGCGCGGTGCTAGACGGACGTATGTCACTTTGCGCCCCACTGACAGCTATCCGTTCATCTATAAATTATTATTGACCGCGTCACAATGTTAGTCCAGGATCCACGGTACATTTTTTCACTTGATTACTATCAAGCTAATTTTCCGTGAGCAGCTGCATTTTGATGAGACGCCAACATTACCCTATACGAAAACTCTCGATTGTGGTAGGTAATAGGGGCAGCAGGGATAAAATATATATTGATTATATATTATTATAATTATTTATTTGATGATTTTCAAAAATCTATTACTAACTATTTTATTTTTATCTGATGATCATTATCTAAATCCAACATGTATTGAAACGAGCTCATCAAAAATTACTACAAACCAGCTGTTTTTTAGGGGTCCGTAGTCGAATGGCAAAAAACGGAACCCTTATATATTCGTCATGTCTGTTTGTCCGTCTGTCCACCCGTATGTCACAGCCACTTCATTCGGAAACTATTGAGACTACACAGTTGAAACTCTACAAGTATTCTGTGAACCGCTTTACGATTTTTATACAAAAATAAAAAAAAGGATTTAGGGGGTCGCCCCATAATGGAACTGAAACTATATTTTTTTTTTCATCAAAACTATACCTACGTGTGGGGTGTCTATAGACATTAGACAGGTCTTTAAAAATGACATTGAGGTTCCACAAACAATTTTTTCTCAAAGCCAATCGTTTGGAAGACAGACACTTCCAAATTTGTAAAATGGCGACCGGCCTCGCGGTCGCTTGCCTTCGGTATTGCCAACAATGACCAGCTTTTCAAGGCTGCTATCTCCTCTTTGCATTATGTGGCCGAAATAAGACAAAATACGCTGTAGGCAAACTGTTGACCATCGAGTCTTGATATCGAGTTGGTAAAGGATAGACACATTTGTGCGTTTGGCCGTCCATGGAATTCGGAGAATCCGCCTAAAACACCACATTTCGAATGCGTCTATCCTCTGTCTTACTCTTGTTTGGATTGTCCATGTCTTAACTTGTGGGGAAAAATGCTCCTTCCGAGAAGCCTGTGCCTGAAAAGGAACCGATCCAGGCTGATGATGGTTTCGTGACGGTGTTGAGGAGGAAGCGCCGTCAGCGAACCATCAAGAACCGCTGCAGCACGGCTCCATCGGAGCCCAATGTGCATATTCGTGCCGCAAAGCCGAACACTCCTTTGTACCTCTCCCGTCTACATTACACCACTACGACGGAGGACATCGTGGAGTACGTGCGCCAGAAGATCAAGTACGTGGCGAGAGTGCAGCTGCTCGAGTCGCGCCGCAACGTCAACTTTAAGGCGTTTGTGGTGCGAGTACCGACATGCTACCTGCACCTCGTCTTGGAAGAGGACTTTTGGCCGCAGGGGGTGGTGTTTCGACGCTTCCGCGGGCAAGTGCCACATGATCGCACAGTGACGTAGTGCAACTATAGTGATACTAATATAGTTTTAAGGTTTTGTTTACTAACACAAGCTGTCAATTATATCGTATGTATGTTAGTCTGTAAGGTATTTATCTATGGGCCAAAGTAGCCTGAAAATAAATAAATATTATTATTATTAACTCTATGGAGGAAAATCAGGAAAACTAGTGCTCTGACCAAACGGGCCTTCGTTTTAAAACTTATACCACGTTTTTCCCAGATGTTCCGGGGGCGTAATATAGCATCTTTAGCCATGGCTATCCGCCGTTTTATTTCTGTGACGCAGCTACCTTCATTACTTATATTGGAGCCCAGTTAATCGAAGCTGTCCACAGTATAGATGCCTTAGATGTTATAGGCGCCCGATAGGTTTCCCGCACGATCTACCACCATAAGCTTGGTTTTCTGCCTTTTTATTGCAAACCCTACTTTGCCACTTTCCACTTCCAATCTGTGCCGTATCTTTTTCATGTTGCCAAATGTTGTAGCAAGGAGAACGGTGTCATCAGTGTACCTCAGATTGGAAATCCACTTTCCACCAACAGTAAACCCCTTGTCCCAGCCCTAAAGAGTCTTGAATGATATTACTCTTCGTACATATTGAAGAGCAGAGGTGAGAGGATGCATCCCTGCCTAACGCATTTGAACAGTCGGTGTCTATTTTGACGAAAGAGCGGTTGTTGATGTGTAGGTAGAGGCATCGGACTATGTCAATAAGATGTTGAGGCGTTCCCATGTCTTTAAGAACCCCCCACAGCTTGCCCCACTCCACGCAATCAAATGCTTTGGTATAATCTATGAAACATATCAATACAGGGCTGTTAAATTCCCGACTTTTCTCTATAATTTGGCGAACGTTCAGGATTTGTTCCCGCGTGTCTTTGCCTTTAACAAAACCTGCTTGCTCTTCTGGAATTTGTGGCTCCAGAAAGTGTATTAGCCTGTTGTTTATGATGTACAGGAGTATTGATGGTGCGTGGAGTAAGTGCCAAACACTTAATATAATTTTTAGAATCTTGTAGGCAACTTGTAAAGAGTGGGTTTAATAGAAAATATTCAATCCCCAAAACCCAGTTAGTAAGTAATCATTTTTAATGACTTCGTTATCGATACATATTGGAAGGAAGGAAGGGGACTCTTTGATCAAACCATACATTTTGTAGGACAAATATTTTTTCAAATAATTTAGATAATTATCATCAGATTTAACAAAAAAAACCCAGCTGATGATTCTCAAAAGTGTTTGTACTTAACACTTTTGAGAATCATCAAACCAATTTCGTGCAGGAAATTGTTGGGCGTCTCGCCGTCTCATCAAAATTAGCTTGATAGTAATCAAGTGCAAAAATGGACCGCGGATCCTGGACTATTTGTTTCTTACTTGGTAGTATGGCGCTAGGGTATCGGAAAAATTGTGGGCGTGTCCAAAAATACTGAAACATCAGAAGTCAATAGCTATTGTCATCGTCTTAAAATTATCTATGCTATACATACATAAACTCAGACCTATTCCCATGGGGGTAGATTCCATTCTGTAGTTTCTGACCCCAGAACGGGACCTGCTACGATCCTAACATACTCCTATCGCCTCGTCTAAGTTCATACACGCATACCTGTGGCGATTATTACGCACCTGACCATTTTTGCTTAGTTAAATATTAACGTAATCAATACTTACACATCATAAACTTTCCGAAAACTCATTAGTTTAAAAAATCTAAGCGTCATCACAGACAGAGAAAAAAAACTTGTTTGAACTATGACATATTAATTAGGCTTTTCGACTTTAAATAATCTAATAAATATATTTTTTTTGTGTTACTTATATTATCTATTTTATTTTTTAATAAAACTAAAATAAATTGATACGTTGTGGAATCCCAGATCACGTTATCATCTCTACAGAACAACTTCAACACTTATGAAGTTACAAGGCATGCACAAAGCTGTAAACAAGTTAAGTTCCTCTATGAAGCAAACTGCTAGACAACGTTGTATTGTGTACTACAATGTATGAGTTTATAACGCGATAAAGCATACAATAGATACAATAGGTAGATATGTCCTTTTGTACTTTAAAAAACTATATCTTTTAGTTCGCTCCGTGCTTGTTCGTTCTACAGCGGGCACGACCGGCTGCTTCAATGTGGCAGTTTGCTTTAAACCTTTGACTCTAAACCCTTACCTCTACCTAGTGTGTAATGTACGCTCTTACGTCGGACATCCTGGAAGAGGCTCCCTAGTGTAGGTATACTGTTTGTTAACGACATTTTGCTAGTTGTCGAGAGTGGCCTTCTATGCTGTTTGTTGACGACATTTTGCTAGTTGTCGAGAGTGGCCTTCTAGTTTCGATCAGATTGGAAGGTGTGGTGGCAAATACTGAAGGATGTTGGCCTGAAAATTAGTAGATCTAAAATGGAATATTTATTTTGTGATCTTGGCGGTCTCTTCAGCCCTGTGTCTATAACCTCCCATACCTCAACGCCTATACCAATCTGCTCCGATTATCGGTATTCGGTATCTTGGGTCGCTCGTCCAAGGCGAATGCGAAGTAGGCTGGGAGGTAACTCACACAACTCAGGATAAATGAAATGGCGACATAATATGTCACTAGTAAAACTGGCGACGCATGAATAAGTCCGTGATTCGACCTGTCGCACTGTATGGATGGGACTGCGGGGGGTGAAGATGATGACCTGAAAATCAAAATGAGAGTCTTATGCTGAGCCGCAGAGCTTGTGAAAAGACCAGAGCGAGGCATAGCTTTCACGTCAAAGTACTCATTAAATAATCAAAAACACGCAATCTACATGAATATTCTAATCCTCAGAAAAAAAAACATACAATCATTAAATTCAATACTTGTATAAAAGCTATAATGCCATCGATATTCTCTCGCATAACAAAGGCCTTTGAAGTGTTTAGGAAGCCTTTCCAAATCAGTACAAACACACAAAGGGATCTTCACGAAATAAAACGGATCACAATATTATTGTATAGTAAACAAATTGTAAGATATGTTGTGTTGCCATACATACTGGGGTATTGATATGATAAGGTGTTAGTGCATCTATGAGTGAGACACGTTGGCTTGTTTGTGAATAGTTTTAAAAACTATAAGGATCAATATAAAAGACGAGGGCCCTGTTTAATAAAACTTACAAATTGTAAATTGTAAATGTAGGCTACAAGTTACAATAAAAACTACAATTTACAATTTTACCATGGTGGAAAACTGACAAATTTGTAGACTTGTAGCTACAAATCTACATATTTCTGTTCAATAAACATTTTCTCTCTACAGGTGACAATTTACAAATTTGTAGGGAAAACTGTTTTATTGAACGCATAATTGTAGCTACAAGTTTACATAATTTGTAAATTGTAGAAAAATTTCGACAGGTGGTCGCACCGCGTGTCAGAAACTTACAATTTTGGACCTCAATTAACTAACTGAAGAAATTTTGTTGTTATTCTTTAAAAGATGGTTCGCACAAATAGTGATGATGAATATTATGAGTGAACGGTAACGGTGATTTTTTTTATAAAGAGTTAAATTTTACTTTTAAATCGTCAAATTTTACGTAATAATAATAATAATTTTACGAAACTTTTCGACGGTTTTTTTTTTTTTTTTGATATTTAAGATAGGACATAATCTTAAATTCGATTTTAAAAGAAATGCAGCTCTTACATCCACTCGGCAAATGTATTATGAATCAAACAAATATAAAAGACGTTAAACCAAATTCTAAATGTGTAAGATTTATGAAATTACTGAGCGTTTTAAGAATCTTCAACAAAACTTACATTTTAGGTAAAATTGTACTTACAGTTACAAATTTGTAGCTACAAAATTGTCATCAAAATCTACAGGCGTTTTTTACAATTGTAAACTTTTATTAAACAGCATTTACAATTCTACAAATTTGTAAAATTTTTACTTGTAGAATTTTTACAAATTATAAGGTTTATTAAACAGCACTTGTAAGAAATTTTTACAAATATGTCAGTTATCTACAAAATTGTTGACTTGTAATGTTTATTAAACAGGGCCCTGATGTCCATGAAATCACGCTTTTTTCCCATGGAAGTAGGTACAAACTACAAGAACCTGCTACGAGCCTTACATACTCCTTCTGCAGCCGCATCCAGATTCAATACATAAAAAAAAATGCTTAAAAATTAATGCAAGATTGAATATGACTGGCTGTGGATTATGATAAAAAATAACTTAGACGTAGTAATTACAGGTTCGTGACCCTTGAAAGGAAAGAAGGGAAACCTTTGCCCAAAAGTGGGACAATAAGAACTAATAATGCGGGCACGTAAAACAGTAGAATTTTCAGGAAAATAAGAAATTTTAATATTTTATGGACCACAAGGAACATAGGAATGGGTAATAAAATTGCGTAGACTCCTAGGCAAATAACTTGAAACAAAATGGCGTCGTTCTGCGCAGGTTCCCTGCATGATTTGTATGGGACGTCTAAAAAACGACTACTGCGCATGTTCAACTTATATGCCGCGTGGTATAATTAATTTTATTTTATTAGATCAATGCAAAACTTACGATATCTGCAGGTCAAAGTGCTCGGATAGTGCATGTTGGGTTGCGGGATGTTCGAAAGAGAACACATACCGCCTTATTACAAAACGTAGTTAAGCCTGGTTTAACTTAGACTTGGTACTCGCATGACGTCTCACTTCAATAATATTCAAAAGACAGTGACAGCATGCGAGATAAACCAGGTCTAAGTTAAACCAGGTTTAACTACGTTTTGTAATAAGGCGGAAAGGGCTAAAAAGGAACATGGGTGGTTATTAGTCAGTAGAAGTCCGACACTCCCTCCCGCTCCGCCCAGAGCGGGAGGAGTCATTTGATGATTTCTCACCTTCCAAAAAAAAGGTGCTCAGATAGTAAAAAACGTGTAGTATCTTGAAAAAACCTGTGGGAATTTCATCATCATCATTATTACAGCCCGTTATCACCTACTACTGAGTATGCCAACCCCTTTCCTCTGCCATACTTCTCAGTTTCTTGCATTCCCCACCCAAGTGTAGCGTATAAATAACTACAATACAATACCGCACATACCACCACGGGAAATTTCTCAATAAAAGCACAGAGCAAAAATCCTCCATTGAAATAATTCTATATGTAGGATTCATCCGACCCACAAAGAAATAAAAATCCTTATCTTCACTCTTCAACTTCTCGCTTACTCAGGCGGCAAGGAGTTTTTCTTTGATGCTACAGGAAGCGGCTCGTCTGTTGATTGTGTCAAGTGAGTGGTTTTAACCCAGGATGTATACAAGGCTTTATAACGAACACAGTCCAAGTCAAAGGTAACCATGAATGGAGAAAATAATTTTAAGAAAAGCAGTTGCTTTGTACACGTTTTTATGTGAAAATCACACAAATTATTTTCACATTATTATTTCGTTTTTTTTTTTTTAAGTTTGTCACGCGGCGTCAATGTATTATTTGCGTTGCTTTTTTGTAACAAGTTGCCTGTCTAACCATAGGGCCGTGGAACCATGGAGGTTTAGTAGGTATGCTAGAATTTTAAGAGGATCAAAATAGATACAGTACCCGGCGATAAATATTGCACATCGACCTTTGGTAAAAGACAATCGGCTAATTTCGGCTTCGTAGAGCGTTATCTCTGTCGCACGAAATTCAAACAGTCCGGTATCTATTAGGAGCTGTTAAAACAATTATGATTTGCTTCTTTTGATAATTATTTTTATTCTTTATTTATAAGACACCAATTTTTCTTTATGTGATGACTTTATGTTGGGGTAAAATAAAATAAAAAAAACATGTTCACATTATGTTTATGTATTTAATTATTTTGGAAAATTACAGATGTAGTGTAAAAAATAAACACCATTAGAAATAATATATGATCAAACGAACTTCGCAAGTGAAGTTCGATCGATATTATATTAATCGCTTCATTCTTCAGATATAACATTCACAACGTAGTTCCTCTAACCTACAAGGCAACTTCGCACTTTTTTTAAAATACCCCCTTTTTAATTTACTTTTTTTTTTTTTTTTTTTGGTATCTGCGGTCAGTGTATCAAGTCTCATTCTTTTTAGAGTACATACAGTTATAGTTTAGCAAAAGCTTCGTTATAGGGAAATAGGGTGGGTGGGTGTTATATCTTCGAATGAAGCGATTAATATAATATCGATCGAACTTCACTTGCGAAGTTCGTTTGATCATATATTATATTGCATCGCTTCATTCTTCAGATATAACATTCACAACGTAGATGTTTAGAGATGAAGTTTTGCTAATAATAATAGATAAGTTGTTATTTAGTTTGTATATTTAACATAAGCCTTCGATAATTTAATATATAATTTTTAATCAGTAATCAATTGTAAATAATACATTGGTATCTTAATCGAGAATCAACTACAATCCTAATAATATACACTAATCAGTCTCTTCTACAGTAATGCTTAAACAATAATAATTATAGACACTAATCAGTCTTTTTTTTTTTTTTTTTTTAATTTGTGTTCGGTGGAAAACAAACCGAACTTGCGAAAGAACTTTCTTCGCGTATAGCCCGACAATAATATTTGGCGAACGTTTGAGAAGAGGCTGTCCAGCCAGCCGCTTTCCTGATGGCGTCTATGGACAGGCCAGCGCGGTGCGCCGAGGACGTGGCGGCATGGCGGGTGCTATGCGCGCTGAATGTCGTCACGTCCACGCCGCTCGCACACAATACTTGTTTTATCCAGCGGCTGATTGACTGCGCCGTGGCGCCTCTATAGGGCCTTTTAAACGTCAGGAATAAATTAGGTAAGTTCTCGGGTCTAATTTCCTTAGTAATTTCAAGGTAATCTTTTAATGTCGTAGCCGGGCAAATACTTGGTTTATCTAAGAAGTATGGTAGATATAAAATTGGTTGATCTCGGCCAGGTGCCGATGTCTTAATAATATCAGTTACGATTATTTCGATGCCTCTAGAATTTATTTTTATGTTTGAGGTCTTGATAAGAGCAAACGTTTGAACTCTGTGAGCTGTGCAAATAGCTAACAAAATTGCTAATTTCTTAGTGATATTTTCTATTGTTAGATCTTCATTTGGAAACCAATTAGAGATAAAATTGAGTACCACCCAAGACTCCCAAGGACCCAAGGATCCCAAGTACTCGTGTACTTCGGTACACACGGTCTCAATTTGTATGCGCCTTTTAGTAACCTTTTTATACAGTCGTCTGCTCCTATACTGCTTCCTAGAAGTAGCGATAGGGCAGAGCGATGACTATTAAGTGAACCGTATGATGCTCCCTTATTAAATTGATCGGATAAAAAGGTCATGACCCGTGGAATTGACACCTCGAACGTGTTATAATGATTAAGTATACAGAATTCCCACCATAATTTAAAGGTGACATTATACTGCTGTACGGTGTTTTGGGACAAAGAAGCTAACATTAAGTCGAGAGCGGTTGGAGGCGTCCCTCGCTGCGTGAACGCAAGCCCGAGAGCACCGCGGCACCCAGGGTAAGCGACTTGTAAAGTGGATGGTGGGTTCTGAAACGGGAAGATAAAAGACTTTTATTGGCTTTCAGAATAACTATTTCGGTTACAAGCATACTCTTTAACTGAGGATACCAGGCTTGTGATGGCCATATGGGAAAAACAAAAATACCTTCGGCTTGGTCTAAAACTAATTTTTGTAAGCATTTTAATATTACTGAAAATGGCGGGAAGGCATAAAAGTGTTTATCGCGCCAGCTTACTGTAAACGCATCAATTGCGATGGCATCGGGGTCTGGTCGCCAAGACACATACTCCTCACATTTTGCATTAGTGCGAGAGGCGAATAAATCTATTTCTGGTTGACCTAATTCTTGTGTTATCAATTGGAATGCTGAATTTGATAACTCCCATTCTGTGTCCATGTTAATTTTTCTAGACTGTTCGTCGGCTATAAAGTTATCGTGTGTGTTTATATAAGAAGCTACTAGCCAGATATTTTTCCTCTCGCACCACTGCCAAATAGATCGAGATAAGTCGTTCAAATGTGGGAATTGTATTCCGCCCATACGATTGACATAACTAATGGCTGTTGTATTATCGATGCGTAATAATATAGCACAGTCAGAGTAATTGCGAGCGAACCATTTTAATGCTAAAAATACCGCTAAGAGTTCAAGATAATTAATGTGAAACTTTAATTCTGAATTTTTCCAAGAACCGTTAATGCGTTCGTTGTTGCAACAGGCGCCCCACCCGGTTCTGGATGCATCAGTGAATACTTCTAATGTAAATGCTTGAGCCCTTATGGAATTGGAAGTTGTTGAAATATTTTTTGACCACCAATTCAGGTCATTCAAAATTATATTAGATAATTTAATTTTCGTATCAAAATCATTGTTAATTTTTAAAGCCAAGTATTTTTGTCGTTCTAAGATTTTGGTGTAAATCCATCCATATTTTGCTGCGGGACAAGCCGCAGTAAGAATTCCAATTAATTGTGCAAATTCTCTTATTGTGCAGCGTGGTAAGCGTACAAATTTATTTAATAAACTAGCTATGTGAGCGCGTTTCTCGTCTGGTAAGTACATAATTAAACTTTTTGAATCATACATGAAACCTAAATATTTACAAGTTTGTTTTGGTTCTAATGAACTTTTATTGAAATTAATAACGAAACCAAGGGATTCTAATAATTTCAAAGTTTCTGTTATGTTTTTACGACATTCAGAATATGTATCACCTATACATAATACGTGTTTACGCCTGTGCTAAAGTGCTGGGACGTGTGTTAGTGTTTGTGTGTCGTGTTGCCATTCCAAAAGCGCAAGGCGCACCGTACTACCTGACTTTAATTTATTAAACTGCAACCTACATATTTTTTACTTTTCTGTTGAAAATCTATCATCGTCGCGATAACTTTGCTCCGCATATTATAATTGTAAAAATACTGCTTAAATACCGAAATACACCATCAAACCTCAAAACGGGAGTTTCATTGAGAAATCTGAAGCTCCAACATCTGGCGACCGTGGACAAAACCTGCAATTTTGTCGGAATACAAGTTCGTGAACACGCGACCACGCGCTGCCGGTGTGATCATTACGCCGCAGCCACCTTTCAACCGAATCAAGAACCATACCTGGGTTCCCTGGAGGCGCCACAGCCATTGCAGCCACCGCCGGTTAGCGATCAGCATCAGCATCCTACCGCAGCCTCGGCCAATGCAGCTAGGCCCCTAAGACGAACCACTGACCAAGATACCTGGGTTCCCTGGAGGCGCCTCAGCCATTGCAGCCACCGCCGGTCAGCGATCAGCATCAGCATCCTACCGCAGCCTCGGCCAATGCAGCTGGGCCCCTAAGACGACCCACTGACCAAGATACCTGGGTTCCCTGGAGGTGCACCAGCCATTGCAGCCACCGCCGGTCAGCGATCAGCATTCAGCATCCTACCGCAGCCTCGGCCAATGCAGCTAAGTGCCCATTTATCCTTGTGAATTCCCTGTTACCTACCTATTACCCTACCTTATACCTATACCTTATCCGGATTTAATCTATCCAATACCAATTTAAAATAGCTTCTACGAGTGCATTGGTGTCTGTAGTCATTGTAGTGTCTTAAAATATTACATAAATACCTATTTGCTTGCACCATATGCAGTTCATAAAAGTAAATTCACATTTATATTATGAGATAACGATTTAACTATCAATAGGAACGCAATATAGGCTATCCAACAATAATATTACCATAGTTCTTTATTCGTGTTTCCTCATAGGCTCATAGCTGTCACTATAGCCATATATTTCACCAAAATCGCCGAACATTCCAGGTCGACGTCTCCGTGATACATAACTTCGGGCTGCCTGCCGTGTCACCGTGTGACAACAGGGCCCCACTGCTGCGCGGGACCGGCCTCAGGTGACGTTAGGCGAGGAGTGTGAGCTAAGTTGATAGTTTGTTTACATTCACTTTTACTAGTTTGTTTCCATAATCAAACCTACTAAGAAACAATTTGTTTTTTTTTATATCGATTCTTTATAAAGTTTGAGTACACCATGGGTAAAGATTATGGAGGTGAAACTAGCACAAATGATCCTAATAAATTACAGGATCTTTTAGTGAAACGTAGTTCCATAAAAGGTCAAATAACTAAGTTTAAAAACTTTTTATCAAATATTACCTCTAAAGAATCATTATCTCAGATTGATTTAGCTGAGTTAACATTAAAACTAAACAAATTCGAGTCTGTTTATAGCCGTTTTGATGACTTGCAAAATCAGATAGAAGTTTTACACTCTGATAATTTATCTAATGAGATTGATGAGCGTGATATTATCGAACAACTGTTTATATCCAACATAGCAATTGCTCAAAGTGTTACACAACAATATAACTCGAACCGTCATGATGAAGGGACACACAAGGATTTAAATTCAAGTCAGATAACTTCAGTTCCGTGTCATCATGATCATTATGACATAGGGTTCAAATTACCTCAAATTCAAATAGCCAAGTTCGACGGGTCTTGCTTTCGCTGGCTTGAATTTCGTGACACATTCTTATCTATAGTACATAATAACGACCGCATCGCTCCCATTCATAAGTTCCATTATCTTATTTCGTACTTGACTGGCGATGCAGCGTGCATTATTGCTAACTTGGGGGTATCAAGCAGTAATTATGCGTGTGCTTGGAAATTATTATGTGACAGATATGACAACACACGACAATTAGTAACTCATCATATAAAATCATTGTTAAATATAAAATCAATCACAAGCGAGTCCGATAAATCATTACGTTTCTTTGTTGATCATATAAATAAAAACATGCGCGCTTTAACTAGTCTCGGTATAGGTTCACGTGACTGGGATATTCTACTCATTCACATAATAAGTCCCAAGCTTGACAGTTGCACCGAGACTAAGTGGGAAGAGTACAAAGGTACGTTGGATACCAATTCACCTAGTTTGCAACAATTTTTCAAGTTTCTTACTGATCGTGCTGATATACTTGAATCAATAAACAGCTGTTCATCTTCTAAACACAAGACTCGAACAATGTTAAACCCAACCGATTCTAATAATAAAATAAAAACCCATCAGTCTTATATTTCTAATAGTGAAGACAATAATATATCTAATTTATCATGTGGCGTTTGTAATGGTGATCATCGCCTTTATGATTGTCCCACCTTTTTGGCTAAGAGTGTGGATGACCGTGTAACTGAAGTAAATAGATTGAACCTTTGTAATAACTGCTTACGGTCTGGCCACTCTGCACGCAATTGTCGCATGCATCCGTGTCGCATGTGCAATACAAAACATAATAGACTCTTGCATAAAAAACAATCTGGTAATAAAAATGTTTCTAATGTTGTCACCATTTCACCCGACGCCGACGTCACTGACGATACTCTCGTTAATTTTTCTCACCAAAATAATCATCAAGTTCTTCTTTCTACTGCCTATATTGAGGTAGTTAATCCTACAACCAATCAGACACAGAAGGTTCGTGCTCTTTTGGACTGTGGTAGCCAGTCCTCATTTATAACTCAATCTCTTAAAACAAAGCTGGTTTTAGAACCGACTACCACTTTGCATGTAAATATTATTGGCATAGGCAATAAAACTACTACTCAAGCTACAGAAACTTGTGTAGTTCAGTTAAAATCTTTAATGAAGCATTTTACTATCACTTCTTCTTTTCTGGTATTGCCAGTGTTGGCCGGTAACATACCTCGAATACCCGTTGACTTAAAACAATTTAATATTTCAAGTGATTATTTTTTAGCGGACCCTCATTTTCACCAACCAGCACCTGTTGATGTTGTCATCGGTGCCGATATTTTCTGGGATATTATCGGCCGCGATCAACTCTCTCTCAGCCCTAATTTACCTATATTGAGAAGTTCTCAGTTCGGTTGGTTGATAACAGGTCCTTTATATTTTAATTTACCGAATAACAATAAGTTAAAGGAAACCGATATAGATTCGAATCTTTCAGTCGTTTCTTATGTGTCATCTGTTGACAAAATAAAACAAGACCAAACAATATTCGGGGACTTAGAAAATGTTCCCCAAACTCCACCACTTATGAGTCCTAGTGAGAAGGAATGCGAAACACATCTTCTATCGCATACTTTCCGTTTACCAACCGGTAGATTCTCAGTCAGTCTACCTTTAAAGGATACACCTGATTGTCTAGGTGAATCTTATTCATTAGCTAAAAAACCTTTCTTAAATTTAGAAAAGCGATTTCGCAAACAACCGCATGTGAAATCACACTATATAGAATTTATACGTGAGTACGCAGACTTAGGTCATCTTTCAGAATCCGCTGTACCTGTACCTTTTACATCTTACTTCCTCTGCCATCACGCTATCTTCGCAGAAAGTAGTGAATCTACAAAATTTAGAGTCGTATTCGATGGCTCAGCTCCTACTACATCGGGTCAGTCTGTACTCCACACCAGTTTTGTAAATTTAAAAACCTTTGTAGCTAACAGGATTGCAGAGATATGTGAGTTAACCGATGCCTCCTCATGGCGCTATGTGCCCACATCTGTTAATCCTGCTGACCTCTTAACTAGAGGAGTCAGTCCAGATAAGCTAGACAATACTAAGCTGTGGTGGTCTGGCCCTTTATTCCTCATTGAGCCTGAATGTAATTGGCCTATTTTAAAACCTAATAAATTTAATGATTTACCAGAAACTAAACCTAATTGTACCGCCACTCATCTTGTTTCCCAAAATGAACCCTTAATTATATTTAAAAACTTTTCAAGCTTAACTAAAATAAAACGGACTTTTGCTTACTTGCTTAGATTCATTATTAATTTAAAACTTAACGCCAATAAATTGCTCAGCAATCTAACTGTTGATGAATTAAATCATTCATTTAATCATTTGTGTTGTCTTTCACAGCAAGAATCATTTCCGTGTGACTATGATCTACTAAATAATAATAAAGCTATAAGTACTAAATCACATATTTTATCGTTGAATCCATTCTTGAGTGACGACAAGATCATACGAGTTGGTGGCCGACTAGGCTCATCCGACTATAATTATAACAAAAAACATCCTGTTCTTCTTTTTTTTTATATTCCTTCGATATAAAATCTCTCACCTCGGAGCCGTGAGCGATGTATCTAAAGACGCCTTTATCATGATATTCCGAAGGTTTGTGTCACGAAGAGGCAGGCCAGCGAAAGTATTCTGCGACAATGGACGCAACTTTGTCGCAGGAGCTAAAGAACTCAATTTTTTTAAGATTAATCAAAACGACCTATCTGATTTTGCATGCCAGGAAGGCATTCAGTTTAACTTTTCACCAGCTTACGCTCCTCATTTTGGCGGTATTTTTGAGGCCGGTATCCGTTCCGCAAAGTACCACATTAGACGAGTAATGGGTAATTCCCATTTAAGTTACGAAGAGCTTCAAACTCTTTTCGCTCAGGTAGAAGCTGTTTTAAATAGTAGACCTCTCTGTCCTTTATCTGCCTCTCCTGACGATTTCCTTTGCCTCACTCCTGGGCATTTACTCATTGGTCGGGCGCTCACCGCTATGCCTGAACCAGATTTAGAAGACTGCCTCTCAACCAACCTGAAGCGTTATGCCAGGCTGCAGCAAATACACCAACATTTTTGGCAACGCTGGCAACGCGAATACATTGCCAAGTTGCAATTGCGCCGTAAGTGGAAGACCACCGCCGCCTCATCCAAAATTGGAGACTTGGTCCTATTGCAAGAAGATGGCGTTCCACCCCTGTGTTAGAGACTGGGACGCATCACAAGGCTCTTCCCAGGACAAGATGGAGTCTCTCGTGTGGCCGGCATCAACACGAATAGAGGAATCATACGACGCCCTCTGGTTCGCCTCTGCCCCTTACCAACCGACGAGGACCTACTGAAGGGTTGAAACGTCAAGAGTTTCAACGGGGGGAGGATGTTTACGCCTGTGCTAAAGTGCTGGGACGTGTGTTAGTGTTTGTGTGTCGTGTTGCCATTCCAAAAGCGCAAGGCGCACCGTACTACCTGACTTTAATTTATTAAACTGCAACCTACATATTTTTTACTTTTCTGTTGAAAATCTATCATCGTCGCGATAACTTTGCTCCGCATATTATAATTGTAAAAATACTGCTTAAATACCGAAATACACCATCAAACCTCAAAACGGGAGTTTCATTGAGAAATCTGAAGCCCCAACAATACGTCATCAAGGTATTGAACGGATTTATAACCCCGCTTCCTAAGATGCGTCATCACCTCTTTCATAATCTTAGTAAAGGTTCTAGGTGCTATAGATAAGCCATAAGGCATAGCATTAAACTCATACAAAATGTTTTGTCCTTTATCATTCTCGAAATAAAAGCGCAAGTATTTTCGGTGATATTTAGCGATAGGAATTAAAAGATATGCTTCCTTTAAGTCTATATTAGCCATGTAACCGTTTTGAGGTATTAATTTAGTAACGGTCCTGTAATCTTCCATTTTAAAATGAAATTTGGAGATAAACTTGTTGAGTGGTTTTAAATTCAAAATAAACCGCTTGTCGCCGTTTGGTTTGGCAGTAAGAAATATCTTTGATATGAATTGATTATCGATAGGTGAACATGTTGTTATTGCACCTAAATCAATTAACTTTTTGATGGCCACATTCATATCCTCTTTATCTGCCGTTGAAAGAACATTATAAGGTGGAAAAGTTTGCACCGGAGTTTCAGAAAATGGTATGGAAAAACCCTTACGAATCCATTCGAGAACGATGTCATTGGAAGATATATTAAGCCAGTGAGAATAAAAATGACGTATTCGTCCAGAGTGTACCTGTTCTATTGTTGAGGTTGAGCACGCGTTTTGTTCGTGTTCGAGTACCTCGGTTGCGCCGCTGTCTGAGCCTTGCGCGTTGCAGGGGCTTGTCTCCTCTGGCCTCCGCGCCCCCCCCTGTTCGACAGGTAACGCGAAGGACCTTGCCAGTTTTCCTGGTAGCGAGGTCGTGCGACTGCCGATTGGACTGTCTGTGGAGGTTTTTGAGGCCCAGAGGGCTTTTTAATTTGCAGGCCCTGCTTTTCAATAGCTTTTGAAGCTTTGATTTTTTCGGATAGTTTTATCCCGAATAAAGTGCTATCCCTCTCGTTATCCTTGATAACATTTAGGAATGATTTTTCTAAGCCAGGTGTCACTAATTTGATGCGTGCTTCAGTATCCATATTGTGAAGATGGGTTAAGATGCGACAACTGTCGCTTAGCATTTTTATGGCTTGAATTTTTTCTTCGCCAGTAATAAGAAGAGTCATCGCCCTATTCACGGCTGTGATTCCAGCGCCAAGAAGTTGTTGCGACAACTCCATCTTCTTATCGCGATTACGTGCCATGTCTGTAATGGCTGCCGAAATTTCAGCATTAAGTTTTGGTGCTTGTAAAAGAATACAATTGGAGGGGACAAGATATTCTTTTAATAATTTGTCCTTAGCTTCCTTGGGCAGTCCCTTTTTTAATATGGGCTGCCATCTTTGGGCCAAATCTTCGTGTATGGCTTCCCCAAACTCAGGAGTGTCGTCAGATTGCTCCCCTAATGCTGACAAAATTTCTGGGTCCAGTTTATGTGCAATCGAAGGTACTTCGGTTTCTGGTATTCCTGAATCGGGAACCGGAACCGGAACCGAAACCGGAACCGAAACCGGAATTTCGGGAATGTCGGTAACCTCCAAGGCTGGTGGATTGGCAGGTCCGTTGTTGTCCACTTTATCGGCATCTAATAATAAAATTATTTATTTTATATGTGTGGAACTTGACAAAAATACCTTCGTTCTATCTCTCGGATAGACCCCAGGCTATGTCTAATTTCGCAAATATGTTAAGCTACCTCATGTAAGATATGCTTATTTTTTGCTTATATGCCCTCGTGTTGACTCACGGCCAACCCCCAGGCTTGCCACGTTCGATTTCGAATCAAGGCAACAAAGACTTTTTAGGTTAAGAAACCAAATTGAAGCACTTATTCACCAAAATGTGTTAATATAAATAGGTACTTACGGTTACCGGCGTCGTTACCGACGCTTACATCTGAGTCCGAAGATTCAACGACTCGCATCACACGACGACGATTTTGTCGTTCCTTTTCTTCGAGTTTACGAATCTTTTTATGATAACGGTCAATTTTATCTTTAGCACTGCGCTTAGGCATTATTTCTAACTTTATAATGACAAAAAACTAAACTCAATATTAAAACTTTTTCGAATCGGGAAATTTTATCGCAGAACTTGTGTTATCGTTGCCTCGCACGGAAAAAGAATGAGACTTGATACACTGACCGCAGATACCAAAAAAAAAAAAAAAAAGTAAATTAAAAAGGGGGTATTTTAAAAAAAGTGCGAAGTTGCCTTGTAGGTTAGAGGAACTACGTTGTGAATGTTATATCTGAAGAATGAAGCGATGCAATATAATAATAATTCTAATTCTCAATTATTTCCAATTCACTATCTGTGCTCTCAAAGAGGTCAATATCACTGTCACTGTCAGGCTGTCAGCCGTATTTATCACTAGTCTATCAGTGTAATTGTCTAAACCATGTTGAATGCTTCTATATTCGTTCTCACATTTGATTGCATGATCGCAAACCTTTTTCCAATCTTCAGTCCCGATCATGTTTACTTTTTCAGTCAGTTTTTACTGTAGTTAAATTCATACCCACATTTCTAGAGGCTACATAGCCTTTCAGTTGAGACCATATATTTTCAATTGGATTAAAATCCGGATGATATGGTGGCAATCGCAACACAGTGTGCCCATGTTCAGCAAGTACTTTGTCCACGGAAAACTCTGTATATCTCTCTTTGTGCTTACATAAAATAGCGTAAATCTGGGTTTTTGTTAATTTTGGATCAACTAAAATTTCGTGTCTGTTTAACCAGTTGATCATTTCCTGTTTAATGGTGTTTGAGTTGGGGGGTCTTTCAACATATTTATTGTGATAGGGTGCGTTGTCGATGACTAGAACAGAATCACTGGGTATATTTGGGATTACCTAATTGATTAACTAGCCATTTTTCGTAGTTATCGTTATTCATTTCATTGTGATAGTCACCTGTAGTGTCCGTGGATTTATACATTAAAATGGCACCGGGTACAAAGCCTTTTTCATTTCCCGCATGAACTATTATCAAACATTGACCTTTTGAAATTGGCTTTTTTAACCGACTTCCCAAAAAGGAGGAGGTTCTCAATTCGATCGGTATATTTTTTTTTACTCCTTTTTTCTTATCATCACTCCAAGATTTCCCTTTAGTGTGGGATGTATGTATGTAAGACTCATCCATGTAGACGATATTTTTTCCTGATTCGCGAAATTTGCGTATTTTATCGTGGTATTCCATTCGTTTGAGACTTACACCGTGCTTTTCCATTAGAACTTTTCGATTATCTTCCATTTTAATGAACCGAAATCCCTTCTCGTGAAGTATTTTTCTCAACGTCTTTTCAGACCCATTGTAATTAATAGCTTCAGATAATTTAGCTTTTAATGATTTTATTGTTGGCAGTTCATTAAATCGTAAGTGAAAATCATACACCATTCTTCGAACAACATCATAATCAAAATCGTCCATATCCAAACGAAATTGCTTTTTTGGTCTCCCTTTTTTTGGAGAGCTGAACTTAATTTCAGTAGAATGTGTTTCAGTACTGACTTCGTTTAAAATATTGTTCAAAGTTCTTCTTGAAATTCCAGTGGCATTTGCAACTCGCTCTTGAACCTTCTTAAAATAACAACTTACATTTTCATCTTCATTTTTTTTACAAAATATTTATAAACATTGTAGATCATTTCTCGTGAGTCGTGACTGACCTCGTAAAGGTTTCCCTCTTTTTCCTAAAGATGCCATAGTACAACTTTAATAAAATTATTAAAATTTGGGGGTGTTAACAACTCTTAGTATATATTTTGAGTTGGACGCGACCGCACTCTATCGCACTTGAACAACGACTGACAAAACGTCACAATCCGTCACATAGGTAGTGTGCGACAGAGATAACGCTCTACGAAGCCGAAATTAGCCGATTGTCTCTTACCAAAGGTCGATGTGCAATATTTATCGCCGGGTACTGTAACTATTTCGACAAGTTGTGTCAATTGTATACATTTTAAGCCAATTGACTAAAAGGGAAAAGCCTTGGTACCCTTGGCACCACATAGTTGTTTGGAGAACAACAAGAATTCAAGTGTCTTCAAAACACGCTATTGAGATGCAATAGGGAAGTTTGTGGACTACGAGAAAGCCTTCGATTCAATCGAGACTTGGGCTGTACTGCAGTCTCTCCAACGGTGCCAAATTGACTATCGGTACATCGAGGTGTTGAAGTGTTTGTACAAAAACGCCACCATGTCAGTCCGACTTCAGGACCAGACCACGGAACCTATCCTTCTGCAGCGCGGTGTGAGACAGGGAGACGTCATATCTCCGAAACTGTTCACCGCTGCATTGGAGGATGTCTTCAAGGTTCTGGATTGGAAAGGACTTGGCATCAATGTCAACGGCGAGTACATCACTCACCTTCGGTTTGCCGACGATATAGTGGTCATGGCTGAGACCATGGAAGACCTCAGTAAAATGCTCGATGACCTCAGTGGAGCTTCTGAAAGAGTGGGTCTTAAAATGAACATGGACAAAACCAAGGTTATGTCGAATGTTCATGTAACACCCACTCCTTTCAAGATCGGAGACTCTACGCTCGAAGTTGTGGACGATTATGTCTTAAAATGAACATGGACAAAACCAAGGTTATGTCGAATGTTCATGTAACACCCACTCCTTTCAAGATCGGAGACTCTACGCTCGAAGTTGTGGACGATTATGTCTACCTGGACTGATACCTGGAATGGTCCAGTTGGGTAGATCTAACTTCGAGAAAGAGGTCAATCGTCGAATCCGACTCGGCTGGGCAGCGTTCGGGAAGCTGCGCGGTATCTTCTCGTCCAACTTACCTCAGTGTCTCAAGACGAAAGTCTATGACCAGTGTGTGTTGCCAGTGATTACATACGGGACCGAAACGTGGTCGCTCACAATGGGCCTTATCAGAAAGCTCAAAGTCACCCAAAGGGCAATGGAGAGGGCTATGCTCGGAGTTTCCTTGCGTGATCGAATCAGAAATGAGGACATCCGCATGAGAACCAAGGTTACCGACGTAGCCCGAAGAATCGCCAGACTTAAGTGGCAATGGGCAGGGCACATTGCTCGCAGAACGGATGACCGATGGGGCCGAAAAGTTCTCGAATGGCGACCGCGAACCGGAAGACGTTGCGTTGGAAGGCCTCCCACTAGGTGGACCGATGACCTGGTCAAGGTTGCAGGAACCCGCTGGATGAGAGACGCACGGGACCGGTCAATGTGGCGACGCCTGGGGGAGGCCTATGTTCAGCAGTGGACGTCTTTTGGCTGAAATGATGATGATGATGAGGGAAGTTGACAAAAAAAAAACTAAAAAGTCCGTCTGATAGATTTCCGAAAAATATTGAACACGTATTTTTTATTTCTTCACGTGAACAAAAAATGAAGACGATACAGTGCTTCGAAAAGTAGTGAAACGTCACAGGTTGGTCCATTTTTACCAGACTATTACGTCAAAAGCCTCCTCTCCATGGTCTTTGACAAGCTTTATTTTCGTCAATTTTTATTAATTTGATAAAACAAAAACACAGTCATATTATCCAATATTTTTCGATAATCTAACTGACGGACTAAACCGAATCATATTTTTTTATTAGTCAGTCAACTACCCTATTGAATAGATTGATACCCTCATTTGAAATGGAGCTGGTCTGTCAGCTTAGTGGCATTAACGTTGACCATTGTTATAGCTTATCATATCCATACTCATTGAGGCAAACCTTTTTAGTACGTTTCAAAATTCCTGATGTCATTATGGTAATTGGGTGTGAGTGTTTTAGGCTGATGGCATTGGGTTACTGTTACTATCTAATAATATGAATATTTTTCATTTTCCAACCGGTTTGAAGTTGGCATTAATGTTAAAAAGTACCTATAGAAAGAAACATGATTGTAGTATCGAGTATAAGAGCCTTGAGGCTGTATGGAGAAACTGATAGGAACCTGCTTCTTCATTGATAGTTTATTCATTGTGTGTTGCACGACAAATTCGAACCCATTTTTAACCGGCTTCCCAAAAAGGAGGAGGTTCTGAATTCGATTGGTATGTTTTTCTTTTTTTTTAAACTCAAATTCTTAGACAAATATTTCAAATAATTTATATGTATAATATTAACTCTTCCAGAACTGACAATAAACTATACTTGTTGTGGGCACTTTGTATCTTTTACTGCCTTCCTACTAAAAACGTGGACGTTTTCTTTAGTAACTCACATAAACCACACAACATCATCGTATAACTGAATGATTTAATCAATACATAATTCCCTCGCTTCATTCTGCAACGACATAGTACTTAAGGCGCTAAGACCTCAGTTACTACGGCCATATAATCCTGGGAAGCGAAAGGCCGACCTAATATGGAGGGACAAGCTATTGTAAGAGGTGTTACGTACATTTTGCCCGAGCGAGATTACGTGCGAGTTTAAAGGCAAGGATACACCGACACTCGACGCAAGTGTCAGTGGGGACTCGACTCGACATGCGATTTTTTTGTCGACGTTGCCAGTTCAGCTCGCAGTGAAGTCAATTGTATTGGCTATCTATCTCTGTGGATACAAGTTGCGACATTGAGATTCAATTTTAGAGTCGTAATTTCGCTCGTGACCGGTTGGAATGGTAGCGAGTGCGATTGCGACTTTTGTATTTCAATTAACATGTAGTGGTTTTGACGAGATTTTCTATTTTGATATGCTAAAATCTAAATAGAACATCTTGAATGGATCATTTTGTACTGTAGGCTTTGACAACAAAACTATAATAATAGATAACATAACAATACACGTGTATTCCCCGAAGGGATAGGACACTTTCGTTGACATTCTAAAGTCGGTTTGTATAGTGCTTAAACTGTCATCGTGTACCCTAACCTTAACATTAATTTTAGAATTTCCATCTCAACTTTGCTAGAAACCTCTGTAGATCAATTTTCGTCAACGACGAGGGGATCTTAAGCCTTTAAGAGGGTAAGTAGGTTGTTATCGCGTGATTTTAGAGTAAAAATATGGCTGATTAGGTGCTTATAAGGTGCTTTTGTAGCCGTTTAATAAGGGGGACAAATTGTTTCCTGTTTGAAGCTTTGTTGTAGACCTTGCATAAATATTTTGAAGTGCTCGTAGTCATTTGTTTTGATTAGGGAAGGTTCAACAAGACTAAACATAGAATATTAAGCTGATAAATATTTCTATGATCTGATACATTCCTTTTATAAGGGTACCACTCGCTTCTGAAAGCTTGTTTCTAAAGTTGCTGCCAATAAAGATCGCAATAGCGGTCATTACTCTTTCCTTAATATCACTTCGTACGAACCAAAACGAAATGAACCATGTACCTATCGTTTTTTTTATTAGAACAATGATAAATGTAGGTGGGTCAATGTCCGTTATTGCGATCTAAGCACAAATAAATAAAACGTTAATAACGGGTTGATCTTCAAGGTAAAGCCGCACTTGTCTAGGTCGGCCTGTGAAATTATCATTAGATACCGGGTTTCTTCCGTGCCTTGGAAAGCAGCTGTTGATCCTGACTGTTATTCGTATATCGTTGACAGTCGTTATAGGTCATAAGTCATAAGTCATAAGTCATTTATTTCTGAACAATTTACATTGTGTAGAAAATATGTTGTATTAGCAAACTAGCATTAAACAGATAAAAATAAAAACAACTATCAACCAACGGTTTTATATTTTAAACAATTCAATTAACAGGAAATAAAAAGAACACTAAATAGGCAGAATCAAATTGAAGGTAGGCAGAATTGGCTGTTCTAACGGGCAGAGATTCCTCGTAGCTTGTTGACTCGATGGAGAAAAGGGACGAAATGCGTCGTGCAGCGGTTTATATAGCCGCGTGGTGGCTGGAGTGTGCGTTCCTCTTCACGCATCGTCTTGACGGTGTCTTTTCTGCTAACACGGCCTCTCCTGACCGGAGGACGTCCTCGTACTCCTATATCTCAGGTGGCAGGGCTTCAGCAGCACTGGAGGTGCTTGGTACAGGTTCTGGCATCATCACGCCAGATGGCACATCACTGTGTCTGGCAGCTCAGGCGTAGACTCCACATCCTCGGCATTACGGTCTGAAAACACAAACAGCTGGTATTACTGTTCTGATTTTAAAACATTACTCGTGATTTCCGTTTTTTTTTTTTTATATAACGTTTAGTAACAGTGAGACTGAAACGATGCAGACATCTCAGTCGCATCATTACCATTATACACAGTGAACAATGTTCACACGAACAAAAACATAAGTGTAAGAAACATATACACAACTTTAGCATATTTCTAACAACTTCACGTGGCATAGGCACGACGTTAGCATACCACATGATTTCAACGTTTTGTATGGCATAGGCACATCGTTAGCATACCAAACAGTCTCTACACTTGCATGATAGAAGCACTACGTTAGCTTATCAGCAATCTAACAACTTCACATGGCATGACATTAGCATACCACATGATCTCAACACTTGTATGGCATAGGCACGTCGTTAGCATACCAAACAATCTCTACACTTGCATGATAGAGGCACTACGTTAGCATATCAGCAATCTAACAACTTCACATGGCATGGCATTAGCATACCACATGATCTCAACACTTGTATGGCATAGGCACGTCGTTAGCATACCAAACAATCTCTACACTTGCATGATAGAGGCACTACGTTAGCTTATCAGCAATCTAACAACTTCACATGGCATGACATTAGCATACCACATGATCTCAACACTTGTATGGCATAGGCACGTCGTTAGCATACCAAACAATCTCTACACTTGCATGATAGAGGCACTACGTTAGCTTATCAGCAATCTAACAACTTCACATGGCATGACATTAGCATACCACATGATCTCAACACTTGTATGGCATAGGCACGTCGTTAGCATACCAAACAATCTCTACACTTGCATGATAGAGGCACTACGTTAGCTTATCAGCAATCTAACAACTTCACATGGCATGACATTAACATACCACATGAACTCACTTGTATGGCATATATAGCATACCAAACAGTTTCTACACTTGCATGACATAGGCACGACGTTAGCTTGTCAGCAATCTAACAGCTTCACATGGCATAGGCACGACGTTAGCATACCACGTGATTTCTTTAGCCTACCACACAGTCTCTACACACGTATGCAGCCGAGGTCACGCGCTTGACCAAGCCAGGTCGCGCAGTCGGCCTGCAGCGAGTCGCGCAGTTGCCAGTAGGACGCGCTGGCACGGTGGAGTGCCACACACAACTGCGCACAGCCCGGAGCCTCGCGCTCAATACGCAAGTAGCGCGCTGGCAGCCCGTAGCGACGCGCTCAACACGCAAGTGGCGCGCTGGCAGCCCGTAGCGACGCGCTCAACACGCAAGTAGCGCGCTGGCAGCCCGTAGCGACGCGCTCAACACGCAAGTAGCGCGCTGGCAGCCCGTTATTGCGACGCGCTCAACGCGCAAGTAGCGCGCTGGCAGCCCAGAGCGACGCGCTCAGCAACGCCTGTAGGGCGCGCAGTCTGCCTGCAGCGACGCGCTCGGCAACGCCAGTAGGGCGCGCAGTCGGCCTACAGTGACGCGCTCGGCAACGCCAGTATAGCGTGCAGTCAGCCAACAGCGACGCGCTCGGCAACGCCAGTAGCACGCGCAGCCAGCGGTCACGGCGTCACTGTAGCGCAGCCCTGGCGACCACAGCTGTGAGACCAGGCAGCGTTGCGGTGCTTCCAAACACACACCACTGTGCTTGTGCAATGGTTAAGTAGTCTGCAAAGAAACAAATCTACGACAGAATTTTGCTCCACTCGGTCACCCCTGACCAAACTTTATTTTCATTGGGTCCAACTCTTTTTGATTGAATCAAACGTGGTTAAACTATCAAACTATCAGTGGCAATTATCAAAAATAGAACAATAAACTACCCTGGGTCATGTCCTATTAGTCGTTCTGAATTATAGTCGTTCTGAATTTCGAAAAGTTCGAATCCTATAAAATCTATTGCGATCAAAAATGCCAGATTTACAGAAATCATCGAGTAAAACCTCTAACGCCACGGCTCTCAAAACAACCAGTAATCGAGTGAATGTCCCGTGTGCATCACTCATCACTGACGTCACAATACGGTCTGTCCAGACCCCGGCGTCCACTAAAGCTAACGCGCATCGCGCACCTACATTCTACATGAGTTTCCTCAAAAAACATTCATTTGAATCGGGCTACGACTACGCAATTAGCTGGTACTGTCAAACACAATACCTACAGCAGATATAATCCCTTACTCGACTTTCTACCACAACTTAACTTAATGAAAATTCATATGAACATTGTCTGGTACATGATCCACTGACCTAATTCCTTAGCCAATCATGTGCTGCATGTTTGTAGGTACGTGCAGTATTTAAAGATTCAATTAGATTCAAAGATCAAAATGTTCAAAATCTCCTCATCATTTAAATTTACAAGCAAAAATTTACTCTTTCATTTAGGAAAATTCAACTCCAGAATCAAAATCAAGTTTGAAACACTCACCAAACATAACACAACATAAGATCACGTTTGCAATCCCCGAAGGGTAAGGCAGAGGTGTACTTAGGTACCTACTAGTACACTCACAAAAACCTAATAACAATTTGACCGCCCTGGGAATCAAACCCAGGACCTAAACGTCCTCATGACCTCATCTAAAATGTTTGCCATATCCGGCCTCCTATGGCAGAGTATATTTTTTTTTTAATTACTCCATCTACCGTCACTACTGACCCACTTATTAAGCGATTTACAATTCGTTAAAGACAGTCATTAATTCATTATCCTTTCAATAATTCTTACGTTGCCCCACGCTAGGAATTTCTCCTTCAGCGTGGGTGCGTTTACAAACATTTAAACTCACATACACAAACACCCAGACGCGAAACTACTATGTCATACAAATAATTGTTCCGTGCGGGGATCGAACCCGCGACACGCAGCACAGCAGTACAATCGCTCAGCCACTGTGCCAACCGTGCCGTCAATATAAATGTTATTGTCTATACCGTTGATACTTTGATCGAAATTAGAAAAATAAGATTGGTTAGATCTCACCGCTTCGTGTTGATTAACCGAATAGCGTCAATGATGCGTTCGAAGTGCGGTCGTAACGGCCATGCGGCATCGCGGTTAGTTACAGCGCTCGCGGAACGACCCGGGGAGGGCGAAGCCGCCTCGGCTGGCTCCCGCGGCGAACGGGACGCGAGCGCACACGCCTCACGTGCTCGCGGCGGGGTCTTGTGACGCTGCTCTTCCAATGACGTCAATCGATCTAAGATTTGATCTATTAGTAAATTGTTAGGTGACCTACGTCCTTTTGGAGTACGACTAGAGCCCTAGTTCCGATGACCTGGATGACCACAACTCGAATCACGAATTTCTAGATTGAGAACCACAGTTCTTAGAAAGCCTTCTGCTTTTACGGCTTTCTGCTATTAAGATGTTCACATGCCGTTCAACGCGCAAGCGTGGTACGAGGTACTTAAATAGCTTATTCACTAAACAAAACACTAATAAGGATAGCTGGATAGCTAATTAGCGTTACTAGGCTGAACCTAACAAACAAAGTTACAAAATGAACAACAAGCTACAGAACAACATTCTATAAAATGCAATCATAAACGCACTACCGTCATCTTTTCAATAATGCAGTTAACAAATTGGAACGTACTCACCAGATTTTTCAACATTTCGTTTACCATGTTACACATCTACCCGCAGTAATATGTTAATAGCAGGAAAAAAGTCAACATTTTATTTACGATGTAAAACAGTGACTTGGTTCCTTTTTCAAATTCGAACAACCAATTTTGCCTTAACAACAGAGTGGAGACGTGAGAATGAATGCCACTTCTGATATTAGCAAACTAGCATTAAACAGATAAAAATAAAAACAACTATCAACCAACGGTTTTATATTTTAAACAATTCAATTAACAGGAAATAAAAAGAACACTAAATAGGCAGAATCAAATTGAAGGTAGGCAGAATTGGCTGTTCTAACGGGCAGAGATTCCTCGTAGCTTGTTGACTCGATGGAGAAAAGGGACGAAATGCGTCGTGCAGCGGTTTATATAGCCGCGTGGTGGCTGGAGTGTGCGTTCCTCTTCACGCATCGTCTTGACGGTGTCTTTTCTGCTAACAGTTGTAAAAATAAAACAGCCTACTATAAAACATTACAATGAAAAACATGTCTAAACAAGATAAAACAATAATATTAGTTAACATAATTACAGATGAACATACTAATTAAAAATATAAAACAATAATAATAATCCAAATTCCATTAAGTAATTCATAATTCAAAAAAAAAAAAAAAGGACAAACTAAATTCAAATTATGGTAAAAAGATTAATAATATTAATATAATGTCAATTTATATTTGTGAATAATTAATACAAAAAAAAAAAATAATGTCAAATCAAAATAAAATAAAAATGTTTTAAAAAAAAAAAAAAGGTCAGTAATAAAAACGATATGTCATCTCAAACTAAAGTCAAATAGCAAAATAGGATGTCAAAGATAAAGTTTGCCATTACTAGAAAAAACAGATAAATATGTAATTTAATAATCAGATGAGTAGGTAGGATAATAAAAAAAAAAAACACAATAATAATCAACATAATCAAAATAATAATCAACATAATAGTCATCAAGTCAATAGGTATAGATAGACAATGGCCCGAAAGTATGACAAGCACCCTTTATAAGGTGCTAGTGAATTAGATGTATACGAATTTAAGGCCGGGTTGCAGTAATTTTAAGATTTTTGAACCTATAAAAATCGAACTAAATACGAGTTTTTTAATAAATAAAAATCATTACATAAAAATTGAACATACTCTCTAGTAAATCGTGAAGATAGAAACGCGATTTAGAATGATCGGCTCGATACTTTTTTTTATCAAACATGACTCTAAATCACAATTTCAAACGTGTACTGCTAAGACATTTCATCATGAATTTAAATGAAAGTTATATCAGTAGATAGAACTTTTTATTCTGAAGTAAATGGTGAAAACAGATTGTATAATTTCGTTATAGTTTTTCTCCAAGAAGCAAAAAACAGTCAAAATTTAGGCATTATATCGCTCGCGCGGCAGGGCGGGGGGCGAGGTCGTGCGTACATAAAAACAAAGTACTGCAACCTGGCCTTAACGTTGACAGTGGTTGCAGAAATATACGCAATGCTTTGAGAGCAATTGGAATTGGTCTAGGCATTCAGGTTCCTCATGAATACACGACAAATAAATTCCTAATCCCTCCTTCCCCTTTTCATAAAAGTAATAGAAATGTTCCCGGAAAATAGATACGTGTCTGAGTTATGTATCTTTCAATATTCACTTACAGAATTCACAGATTCCAGACGCTTCCTTCGTAATACGGTAAGAATATTTTTATCGAGTTGAATTTGTGTATTCAAAGCGTTCAGAATTCAATGTCTATTTTCGTTTTTAGTGTTGTGTGGTAGCAAAAGTAGGTGCATTTTTTTTGTTTCACTTAATAAAATAAAAAAACGTAATCTTCGAATGGTTTGATAGATATTTTATTTCATTTTATTTATTGAGGAATAACAAACAACTACAACATAATTATATATAATGCACAAGGTTTACAATGTTTTGAGTAATAATGATGCAGTAAACTGCATTATCCGCAGATATACATGTTTAAAGAACAGTGGTAGCCACTATAGTGCGCGCGGAACTAGTTGGCCGCGCCTTAGGTGGCGACAAGGGTGAGGGGGAGGGTTGCCTACAGCTCGCAATGCACAGGAGACTATAATTAGACAGTGATGACCAATCTCGAGATATCGTGAACAAATTGTTCAATTTATTGAAAAGAATACTTAAATAAAAAACAAAAACATGCCTAAGGCGCGGCCAACTAGTTCCGCGCGCACTATAGACGACATTACCACAATAAGGTAGGTTTTAGGTGATTTTTGTTTTGTACTAAAAGAGTGATGAATTTAAAATAGATGGATGGTGAGGGAGAGAAAGACCAAAGAAAGATGGATGGAGTGTGTGAGGAATAATATGAAGGAAAAAGGAATAAATGATAGCGTGACGACTGACAGGGCAGAAAGAATGAAAAAGATGTGTTACGCCGACCCCAAATAACATGGGATAAGGGCACGAAGATGATGATGACGCCTAGTTTGCGAGTTATGATTAAGTCCTAGTAGACCAAAGAAACGATGGATGGACTGTGTTAAGAATGATATGGTAAGAAAGGAGGTGTCTCATGAGATGACGAAAAACCGAGAGGTATGGAAGAAGACATGCTGCGCCGACCCCAAATGATTAGGGATAAGGGCACGAGAATGATGATGGTAATTAAAGATTGAAATTAATGCAAAAATTGTTAAAATCTGAAATGATTTATCTCCGAGAGAATAGCAAATTCACAACTGTAAAAGCTTTATTCGCATATTAATAATACTTCAAAGCACAGTGCATGTTTCACATAGCACCTGTAGATGAGAAATTCCTGTTTAATCGAAAAATACCTAACGTGAACCCTTTAGCAATTTATCGTAGCGTTCTTTGTCAACTTGGGTGGGGATGCAAAAATAAAATCCGCGATAAATTTTGCAAGTCACCTTTAAATCGTTTGTCAAATAATGGAGTACAATTTTAACATCAACACTCGACCCGACTCTAAACTTATTTAACTTAGAGGTTATTTTCGTTTGACTGGGTTTGCCAGTAATTTTGCTTCGAAGCAGGAACCTTATGTCGCTGTGGCAAGTAAAATACGGCGCTGAATACAAGCACGAAATTTAGTGTCGGAATAATGCATAGTTGTGCCATTTCGATTTTTGCTCCGTCATGGAAGTCTTCTAGGAGCAATTGAGTACATTTATCACCGTCTTCTCACGAAATGTTTGTATTTTCCCTGATAAGTGGAGTTCCAGTAACGCCCACCATATTTTGTTTATTGACGTAAAATAAGCTTCATCGGAACAATATGTTTACAAGTGTTCTGGGAGTTCGGAACATTTCAACATCGTTCTAGCTTACGTTTCTCTTAAATATAATCCCATTATTAGAGAAAAAACTTGTAAAAAACAAGTCTCACAACTCAGTTCTTCTACCGTAAAAAGTAGTAAGATCCATGTAATACCAAGTATGTTAATTTATTCAGTACCTACTATAGATACCTTCTGTCTTAAGTTATTACGTAATTAGCTAACCTAACAACATCTTATAGTGACCATTAACAATTTGAAAAATCTTTTGTTTTTAATAAATAGATTGACTTCTCCATTGCATGAACACACAATGTATCTCACAAGTAATACATATAATATTAAACCCGCTGGATGTGAGACGCACGGAACCGATGATGATGATGATGATGAGATTGTTTAGTGCGATTACTAAGTCAATCTATGGTAGAAACGTCCATGAAGCTCCTTGCTTTGTCTTACTTCCTTGCGGTCATCAGTAGTAATTAAATTAATTCTATTATGTAAATATTTTGCAAATTGCAAAAAAATCTAAGGTCAGAGTAAGAGTTTACTTTCGGGTTATATGTTCATTAAAATACGATTTCCGATCAAAACACGTATGTAGTTATACATAGAATTATAATCATTAAAATCATCAATACAACCCTGTGAGTTTATTTAATCCCATTCAATGACTATTTCATGAAAAAAAAAATTGCGGTCTACCCCATATAACGAAGCAAATAAAATTGCATATTTTCTCTATAAAATAAATGCAAATAAATAAATCTTTTTCCCCGTAAGCTATCCATGCAAGTTTGTTCTACCAATGAAATAATTATGAATTTATATTATTCTCAGAACACGCTTTTGAATTGGAAACTGACTGATTGGAGGGTAGTTATAACATTCAGATTTACCAAATAAAATGTACACGGTTTGCAGGCATTTTGTAAATAAAAACACGTGCTTGCCTGGTATAGTCTGTGGACTATCCATTACACCGAACTCCGTGTTTGTAGTTTACTCCGTGTCTCGGAAAACACGTTAAACTGTTGGTCCTGCATGTCTGTAATTTGTAGTTTTGACAGTCGTTATAAGTAGTTAATGGTCCGTGTCTAACCAGTCGCTGTAAGTTAATTATTGATATGTAAACTGGAAGCCAACCCCAACATAGTTGGAAAAAAGCTAGGCAGATAATGATTGGTTTTAATTTTGATGAAGAAGGAGTAGGTACCCGTCTATACATACACCTGTACACCCTGCCTAGCATTTTAGTAAATAGGTATTATATCTACAAGCGTGATGTTATATAAAGCGACTTAAACTCGACACGACACACCTATAATCAATCACCAATACGTACCTACCATCAATATCAATGAGCTCAAAATAGTGAGTCTATTTTGAGCTCATTGATATTATACATAGATACAGCTCAACATCTCACTCAACACAGAATTCTAAAGTACAATGTATTAAGAATTCATTATTTCAAAATACCAATGAAGATCGAAATCAAAGTACCCAGTTCAGAGTCCTGATTAGTGAGATACTTATTGCTATTGAAATTTGAACCGAAGATGGCAAACAGTCTTTCAACTTTGTACATTTTGTTGAAGTTTTGAAAAGAAATGTAGAAGACACAACATCGGTGTTATTTAGTGATATAAATAACACTAATTAGAATGTATTTTGAATGTAAGAACTTTCTTAGATTATGTTAGCTTTGATGTGTGAATGTAATTAGGTGGTGTGTGAACGGTAAGGACGATTTTACTGAGAAAATTTTATTTTAATGCTCATAAAAGAGCGAATAATAATGCAGAATGTTGTGGTTTTATCCTGTTTTCCGTGAGTTTTTTTTTATTGGAATCTTGAACTTGTGTCATAATTGTAGCAAAAATATCAAAGTTTTTTTTGTGTAATGGCATCTTTTAGTTTAATTTAGGAGATTGTGTCTTTGGTGTCAGGGCGCCAACCAATGCAAATAACTAACAAACTAAGCGACTACACGCTAAAGGCACCCCCTGTGGGGTACGCACCTCGTGATGTTACAATGTCTTGCTTTAAGTACTAGAAAAACATTCTACCCGGTTTAACATAAATCTAGGTAGCTTGGCTTCGTGAAATAACCAAGATAAAACTTACAGCATAAAAGAAAATGTAACTTTCAAGAAACAAAATAATACGACGCGACGCAACATTTTTAACATTTAGATCATCATCCATTACATCAGCTCAAGGAACTAAAGAAAGTTAATAAAACAGATACCGAATTGTGCCCCAAGCGTACTCCACGGAGTATGAAATAGGAAATTTTCTTAAAACACTCGTTTTAAGAAAGAAATTCTTACAGAGACTGCAGAAATATGAATTACGGGCGGTGACTTTGAAAAGTCGAGAGCTCGAGCAGATTTGAATGCTCCCCGGTTCAAGTTTTATAAATTGTTTCCCGTTTATTATAACTAGCTTATTGTTTTTTGATTCTGCTCACTTAGTATAGGAGTAGTTTTTGATGGGAATCTTTTAACAGTTTGCAAAGTGAATTTGTAACTAGAGGACTAAATGGTTTTTCTTTTGTAAATGTGTATTGTTAATGAGCTTCGGAAGAGAAATAGAGGAGCTATTTTATTGAAGTAGTGTATTATATTTAGACAGTGATGTAAATTGTGTTTATTATGGTTTAAGAACTTTATTATTCCTCATCAAGAATTAACAATAATTCGCTTACTGAGAAACTAAATTTAAATAATATTATGTTTGAGCGTACAGAGATCTACGTTCACATTAAAAATTAACAAATTTGTAGGGTGCTTTATATAATTATTTATTTTGAGTGTTGAAGTCTATTTGATATTTTATAACTTAGGATTTTTGAATGTGAAGTTTAAAAGTACGAACTACAGGTAAACAGCTCTTCGTTCCTGATTGGTGACAATAAACTTGTTTTAGGAATATTCTAATAAACCATCTGGTAGATAACTTAATGTCTTCTACAGTCAGCAGCACCAATATGTTTACACTTAGCAACGATTACAAACAATTTTTGCTTACTCTATTGATTTCATTTTCATGTTACGTAATGAAAAAGGAAAAAGTCTCGAATGGTTCACATCTTATCTAAAAAATAGAGAACAAGTTGTGGAAATAGAATATTACAATCATAAATCAAAAGAAATAGAATTAATTCGATCCCAAAACGCTTCTATACCACAAGGAACTGTGATAGGGTGCCTGCTATTCCTTGTTTACATAAACGATCTCCCTAACCACATCAATGAGTCATGCGTATTGTTCGCCGACGATATCTCTATCTTAACATCATGTGATAACAATATAAATTTAAACCAAAGATTGACTTCTATACTTGACACTATTACACATTGGATGAACGAACACAACCTTGAAATTAACTACAATAAGACAAAAATAATAACGTTCCACCCCCGACAAAAAATACCTTTGACTATAAATTTCAAATACAACGGATCAAAATTAGAAGCTGTAAATAAATTCACCCTTTTAGGCTTAGACATAGATTCACACACCAATTGGAAATCGCATATTCAAAAAGTAAGAGCAATGTTATCCAAGTTTACATACGCTCTCCGAGAAATTAAGAAAACAACAGACCTCAAAACAGCACTAGTAACATATTACGCGTACGCATTTGCTTGGCTCAAGTATGGAGTTATCTTATGGGGAAATAGTACAGACGCCCCTACATTATTCACTATACAGAAAAATTGATTAGAATCTTAATAAATATCAAAGATACGGACTCCTGTAAACCTCATTTTATAGACCTAAAAATATTAACCCTGCCCTTTTTTTTTTTTTTTTGGTGGGTGGAAAATCATCGAATGACCCCCCCCGCTCTTGGGCAGAGCGAAGGGGAGTGTCAGACTTCTACTGACTAAAACCCGAACCCATGTTCCTTCTTTGCCCTTGCGCCGAGGCCACGTAATCTAGTACAAATACCGCGGCGCCTCTACATATTTTGAAATTTGTAAATTTGTACGAAAATATCCGCAATTCTATACCAAAAGAGGAGATATCCAAACAAAAATTGCATTTAGACATGAAAGCAGATTAAACATACCTACTTCACGATTAAAAATGCACTCTTCTAGTACATTCGTTATGTCCATTAAAATTTACAATAAGTTACCGGAATACATCAAAAATATAAATAATCATAATGCCTTTATCAATAAATTAAAACAATTTTTAATAACCAAAAGCTACTACACTATTGACGAATATTTTAATGATAAATTTCAATGACAATAAAAACTATTTTGACATAATACCTAAAAAACTTAAAAAAGTATTTAATTTATTTTAATTATTAATAATATAATTCATCATAATTTCTTTCATTTTCAATTCATCATTCATCATAATTCATGCAATATATAAAACAAAACACATAAATATAACTTTAAACTAAATATTTACCTTCATAGCAAATATAACTATCTTACTGACACTATTTTAATTATTTTAAACCAATATTAAGTATTTATTTTGTTATTCTATTAAAAAGACGCCTTCATCCTCTCTCCTATAAAAATTAACTTTGCTGTGCCCGACAGGGTCCATAATTGATTCTATGTTTTAACATACCAACTGTTACATGTACACATTATGGAATGCAATAAAGTATTGAGTATTGAGTGAAACTAAACTACTTAGAACCCATATTATCATCAAGCAGGTCATATTCCAAAGTTGCAATTATTATTTCACGAGGCGCTTGAACAAAATGTCATGTTTAGACATATAAAAAAAAATTGTCTTTCAGCTCATAACTGTACATAAGCCTTTCCTTTCAAATACCTCCTCAAAATGTCTCCGAAGCACATTCAAGTCAAATGTACAAGAAAATGACTCGAAAATTTCGTTGTTACCAGAAAATGCTTTACTCTTTTCATACGAATTTTCTCCTAAATTTCCTATACATAAACAGGTACTCAAAGTATTTCAGAACGCCCATAAATTATCCTAACCCATTACAGTGTCGCTAACATTTAAAAATCCATCATTGGGTATAGCAAGTCACCTTCAGTTCATTTATATAGCGTCACAAGGAATGACAGTTCGGTTATGCGAACTCAAAATAAAATTACGTAAATGGATTACCATGCTTTGTGCTTACCCCATTTTAATATTAAGCTTAAAAGCAGCAATTCGGGTAGTGTTTTTTCTTTTTTTTTTCGCTTTTGTGTTTTTTGATCCAGCGCGGTTTTTAATTTGTGTCGAGTGTTTTTAAAATATGTTGGAGCTTTACTTACATTGCCGGTGGTTTATATTAAAAAAAAAACTACATTTAATTTATATACACGTGTATAACGTAACGTAACGTTGATCTAGTGGTCGCTAATGCGACTCCTGTGTGAGGTCCTGGGATCGATTCTCTGGTCGGGTTATAGAGTGTTTTTAGGTTTATACATCAGGCATTTCTCATGCAGTAGCTGCTCGCTGAAATAATGCCGGTTGATGGTAATAGCTCGGCTCTCCCACTATTACATTGGACTTAAACCTAACTGTGAAAATGTGAGTACACCTCTGCCTAAACCTTCGGGAATTACAAGCGTGATATTATATGTATGTTATTATAACGTCGCAAAAAGTGGGTGATATTCAGCGGCGTATGCAAATACCGCGAAACGAATTTTCAGTTGTGGTTAATGTATTGAATGTATCAACATCGTGTGTCGTGGATCGCGGTCAGGCAATCGATGTCAGTCTGACCAGTTAATCCGTTGCAGTCTAATATGTAAACTGAAAAAGCGTCCATGTGCTGTGTTCTCACTACATTTGGATTTTCTCTATAATTATGGATTAAAATCGAAATCAGTGCTCTTTGTTTTTTGAGATCCATGTCTGTTTTTATCATGGTGCGATTCCACCAAAATTTTGCGCGAGCATTTTTGCCGCACACTTGTTCGCGAACATTTTGTGTGCAACGGTAAAAAAAAATACAAACGGTAAAACCATTTCCACCGACCAAACAGTGCGTGACTTTTGTTCGCGCAGACTACAGAATATGATAATACGAGAGCCCATATCCAAAAGTTGTCTCAACGTATTACGACTAGAGACACACAGAGTTCACCCATAGAAACATTTGTACTGCACATCGGTGAAAACGCACCATAAGACTGCCAAAGAAATTAATAATTGTTTTTTTTATGAAATTGTCTACCGAATAAGTAGCGACAACAACAGTAGCAGCAACAGTACAAGCCCTTATCATAATTCTGTATACATTAAAGCAACGCTTTCTCAAAATAAGCATGTAAGCCAAAGATTTTAATAAATTAAGCCTAGAATAAAATTCCCTTGTCAGTTTCACAAACGCTCAAAGTAGACTGCAGTAAGTACCTAAGAATCCAACGTTATTATAAATATACAAAGAACCTCTTAGAAGTTAGATCCCTTTTTATTCAGTAAACAAACAAATAGAAACAAATGCCTGTACAATCCCATACATATTCAGGGAAGGTTTCAACATAGGTATTAGAACTTTGATCACGTAATCACGTACTTTAAACCAGAATAATTTCTATAGTATATTAACATAAAAGTACCCACTCCCTAACAAAGTTCTTAATTACTCGTCAAGTGAAATAAATTATTCAAAACAATTAGCAAATCAGACAACAAGTATTGAGTATGGACGCAGATGTGAAGAGTTTGGAATTTTGTCCTCGAATTAGAATGTTAGCTAAGAAGTGGCGAAAGATAAATTAAATCAAGCGAAATTCTGGGAACTTAGTTCTTACGTCTTGATCTAAGAGAATGATTGTGATTCTCCGAATTATTAATTGAAATGATTTAAAGATTATTTAATGTTATCAAAATAAGTGTTTAATAAGGAAGCTGTGTTACGAAGTAAAATACTTTTGAACATTTTTGGCCCGATGGGAAAATTCTGACTTATTTTATTTGGAGAATTTACAGCTTATACAACCAGTGTTATTAAACAATATTAGAAGACCCTTGGTATTCACTGATAATCACACGAATCAAAAAAGAGAACAAAAAAATAAATAATTGCCAAAAACACCACTAAATTAATATGCTTTTCATAACATAAAATGTCCATAGCGAATAAATTTGTATCGTGCAGTTACCTAAAAGTTAACAACACCAAGCACCATCAAAAACTACAACAAACGCGAAATTGAAAATCCACGTGTCAAAACTTACCACTCCGAAACTTTCGCGAACACCTAAAAATGTAATTTAAAACGAAACACAGAAGTGTCAAACATTCACTTAACTCTTACTGCAAACTACCCGCAAAACCAATTACAAAGACGGATTACGGTAACTGCCTACAGAATTGAAGCCCAATTTGTGGACCGATATATTTTAATCCCGATTTACGCATGTCCGATGAATGGATCGTTGAAATTTCGGGAGAGATCACGATTAACGAAAGACAATTTGAATGTTGCTCGGAAGATTTTCAGATGCCATTGTTGTAACAATATTGTTTAGTGGTAAAGCCAGATGTTGTTACATTTGTTTTGTGAATATATTATTTTCTTCGCGCGTTTCATGGACACTGCGCACTATAGGAAAATTTCATCATTATTTTGCCCTTAGCCCTGTGTTGACGCAGTATGTCATCTTCTTCCATACCTACTTCTCCATTCGTATTTGTTTTCTCTACTCGTCTTCTCATCAGATATTTTCTTTTTCTGCCATATCATTCTTTACAAACTTCATTCATTGTTTCTTGGATCTTCCTCTTCTTTTATATCCATCCACATTCATTCTCAAAACTTCTATAACTTTAGGATAACTAGTTATTGGAAAAATAGGTCCATACTTTCTTTTCCTTTTTCCTCTTAGCATTTTTAAACGGTGTAACTAGAAATTTCCTACCTCAAGTCTTAAAGCTTTCTTCACAGAAAACAATGATCGATCAACTTAACCGTCCCATAATTTTAAAATCTTCGCCAGTGTCTTTAGTAACTGAGCTAGCAGTTTCTTGCCAAAGAATTTTCTCTTGAAGAGTTTATAAGAAGGGAAAGTATTAGATGCAGTATCTTCAAGATCCTAGATTTAAACAAAGCCCGTAACGAGGTATTAAAAACAACTTAAACTCCTTCAACGGATAATAAACTACATTATACTACAAATTGAGTTTAAAATGGAGGGCCGTTGCCCTAAATTCCTCCACGTCCATCATCGTAGACGTTCCGCTCTTTGGCTGGATGTAATTAAATCAAGTGTCTAGTATCTATCATACTGTATGGTATGAGAGGCTCTGGATATGTGTGTTTGGCAGACATTTCTACTGTGGGGTTGCTAATTGTAATTAATATTGATAAACCAATTGTAGACCGCTAAATTAATTCACAAAAAAAGAATTGGCTGTTTCTGGCTTACCTCTTCACGATTTTTTTAAGCTTTCTTGGTGTACACGTTTCTTAAACGGAAGTAAAACCATCAGCTGCGCTAAACCCACTAACCTAAATATCAAAGCTGCTTATTGAAAACCTTATTAGCATTGCTTACAGAAGGTATTCCCATATTAGACCAGTTGCCAGTCCACCGTATTGCGGGCAATATGTGACTCGTTTGCAAAAACATGGCGTGTCACCGTCTGCAGAAAAACTGCTATTGGAACCATGCACTATGCAGGAACGGAACCCAAGTCTTGTATCCGACCCGTCGGAAACTTGGAACTAACGAGAAAAGTTTTGTTATAAAATCTTCGTATTGAATATTAACATGTCCTTTATTGGCCATAAAAAGACGCTGAACCGTTATGGGCATAATAATCGAGTTTGTGAAATGTTTTGCGGCTTCTAATGAAGTTATGGATATTGTGTCCGTGCTTGATTAGTTGCGAAACTATTTAATGGGAGGCGAAGACATCTTGTTGGGGACTGTTTTATTAGTGTTGGCGTGTAAATGGAAACAGGGTCATTAACTTTGAGTGCTGTTCCTGTTTTGGTCATTATGTTAAAACCCGTACTAAAACATTGGGAAAAGTAGGTATTTTATATCACGTGGGATGGCCACTCCTAGGATTTTTTAGGAAAAAAATTATTTTAAAAAATAATCTTGCTTTCGTTACCATTATAATTTTAATATCGTATTTAGATTTTTTTACTTTTCGGCCTAAAAGATAAACCCGTATGAATACACATAAAATTATATTTAAGATGAAAAGCCAAGACCTTAATCCGTTTTATTTATCTACCAAAAAAGCAATGTTTCCCAAACCATAATATTGGAATAACTAAAACAATGAATCAAAACCAGACAGAATCATATCCAGAATCCCAATAGTCTTTATGAATATAAAACACGGCACTGGATGTTGGAATGATAGTTGATATCGGAAAAACATCGGGTAATTTTTTTGTTATACGAGAATACAAGAAAGATTCAACGGGAAAAAAATGTAAGTAATATTTCGTATTGCTAAGGTTCCCTTTCTTGAGGAATTGAATAGCTCTGAGGAAATGGTTTTGTTGTTACAGATGGTACAGTTTTTCCTTTTCTTGCTAGATTTATTCTATGTCACTAAGATTCAATTTGAGATGGATTTTTCAGCACTGTGGGTGTCGTTGGTGTGTAAAGTTGATAAGGTAGGAAAAAGCTCAGGTACCATACGTGTTTTATTCTACCTAATATTTTTCGAAGGAGAAATGTATATTTTTTTTTTCACTTAATAGGCTAGCCAACTCGCCTGATGAGAAGCGATAATGAGAACTAGATGAAGTATGCGGCTAGAAGAAAACGATTCATTTCAACTTTAGAGAGATCCAGATTATAATGATCAGGAAACAGAGAAGCAGGCAATGAATTCCATAGACTGGTAGTTTGTACTATAAAAGTGCAATTATTTGTATAAATTACTCAACTGTCCACCGGCACATCAAGCTACTCGAAACTGTACAAATTCATCACCAATCACCAATCTTAGGTACAGAGGCAAGCACATCAACCTACTACAGTCTGTCAGATTTCTTCATTAGGTTTCCAACTTTATTGCAAAAGCATTACGTCCAATGATTGGACAAATCATTAATGAAGAAATCTGACAGACTGTAGTAGGTTGATGTGCTTGCCTCTGTACCTAAGATTGGTGATTGTTAGAGATTTATCAGGTGACTACCTATTGTAGCAAATAAAGCTTGTCTTTCCAACCTTTAAATAGGTTTCTTTTCTTAAATAAATACATGACTTAGCACTGTAACTAAAACTTTACCCTATGTATCTAAACTTAAGTAATCTATACATAATTACTTCATCCAAAATACTCCAAGTGCCTTTCTATGTATCTAAACTCTCAAATTGATACCGAAAATACACTATCGATCTTGAATCTTGGCTTTACAACAAGATTTCACACTCTTGACTAATTAAATTCATCTATATTAATTATATCCAGAGTAGTTAATGCACCTACCGTGTTACTTGAAATCTAAGCTGATAATACAATTTGCCCTATGAATTTGCCTAACGAAATTCTAAGACGGTACGGTGGATATATTATTTGGTGTGAAAATGGTGAAGTTTGGTAATGAATGTATTTATGATATTGGGGGTAATTATGATGATTAGTAACTGTTGATATTTACCATTAACAATTAATGGTAAATAGAGGTTCTACATATTTACCATTTATTTTATCCTACCGTTACCGTTTAACAGCGGTCTGTTACAAGCAGAATTAAATTATTTTTTGTGTTATACTTAGTTATTGAGTTAAGATCAGATAGGCAGTCCTTCCAAGTAAAGTCGACCCCAATATAGTTGAGAAAAAGCTAGGAAACTTGAATGATGATGACTATTACTATGTTGGACTATTACTATTATTATCTGCAGTAACTTACTGGGCTGTCGACATCAGAAAGGCAGTCGTTCATTGTAAAAAACTGGTATTCAGTTAGACTGGAAGCTTTTCCCTTGGGAAAACTTAAATATTTTTCACGAACCCTTTAAAGCTTCTAAATGTTAAAACACAGCGTCCTGAAATTATTAAAACAAAAGCCATACAGAGCTGTTAAACTGATTGGAGTGAACGTCACATAACTCGTAGGGGTCTCATTAGTCTATTTGCCAAACGGGCTTTCCACTAAAACAACACAGAGCCGAGCCAAATTCGGATCATACACACGTAATTAGTACTTACGTTTTAGTATTATATTATTTATGTAGTTTATTTTACATATTTTGTGCAAAATAACGCCGGAATGGGGTGATGACGGTTCATTTTAAGTGGAGCGCCTGCTTGTAATGTTATAGCAACGGTTGGAAGTATGAGCGTAAAGCGCCTGTTACATTTTTTTGTGTAATGATTTCTTGTGCTTTGCTAGTAAACCACTGATTGGTTTGTATTTGGTCACCGAATTATTAGTTTTCATAAAAATGTTAAGTAAAGCATATTATTATAATGTGGGCCTAACACGAAAGTGTGGAGTAAATGGAATGATGCAAAAATTTCACAAATAATGAATCGGACATAATACGTTTTAGTTTTCAGCACTCTCGATCGCAGAAAGAACAATCTCCGCAGCTAGGATGTCTCGAATCGCTCTATGGCTTATTGTTTATGCGCAGGCTTCCCGTGGCCCTGCTTTCATCCTGGGCCTGCCCAAACAAGTGACTTGATGACCGCGTCAGCGAACGGTGCAATCTGGTTGCTAAGGCCAAACTAAAATAAAAATGAAACTCCTTTTCAAACAGTATTTTCTTTTCACATGTTGACTACCTAATGTATTACTGTCTTAGTTTTACGTTTTTATTCATATCTACTATACCTAGGGTACCATTATTCAAAATGAATTAGCTTTGCGTACATGCTAAGGTAACACGGGTTACCTTACCTGACATTATTCCAATTAATCAAACTATCAAAAAAACTTTTTTTAAAAGGACAAGCCAATCCTGGTCCGAAAGATTGTGAGTCCCCAAGAACAACACATTTTCGAAGTACGCCAAGGAAACTAAGCTTGGATCTTTACGACACCACAGGGTTTTCACCTAAGCAATTTGTTCCACTTTCGTGTTCTAGAAAATGTTCAAAGCTATAAAGTTTATTGTTCCTGTCACTGTTTTAAGGATTTATGGGATTATAACTTGTTGATCAGGAGTTTTGGAAGATGACAGATTGCTTTACGTCTAGTGATGTGCCGTTACCATTTTTCCATTACCAGTATCTTTACGGAAATGTTTACAATATGTTTCAGTTATTTCCAGTAATATTCCTGAACGCTGTTAATATTGTTTAAAATCGTGTTGTTTATTTTGATGTGTAACATATTTTGTTTAAAATCATATTGTCTAAAGATACGATACCCGCTACGATACCCGCTCAACTAGCTACCTAGACCTAATAAACTATCAATCGGCACCTTGAAGTTGTTTAATATTATAGTGTAAAGTGTGTCAGTGAAGATGAAGAAACTAAAAGGATGAACAATTGAGGAGTGTCTTTTTAAAACGTCTTATTTCTGTATGATAACTTTTTTCAGTAACAAGAAAAATGGGAATACTTAGCTTCTTTTATTAATCTTATTCGTCTAAATTATATTTTGACGGTACTCGGAAATACTTGATTGGAGTAAATTACTGGTAACGGAACATCACTATTTACGTCAAGATGACGAATTAAAGGAGAGTTCCATGTCATAATTGGTTCTTCATAAAGATGTATTGCTGGAAAATTAGGAATCTGTGAAAAAAGTTAGGTAGGTAATCTTGTAAAGAGTGTTTTGTATTTCAAACTATTTCGGGTTATTAGTTTTGAGTTAAGTTTCTGGTTTATCGTAACAACTTAGTGTACGGGTAATTAATTTAAATTAACAACTTGAATTATTAATTTCTGTTATGGAAAACTTTACCTGAATAAGGCCCGGTGTGGAGTAGTTTCTCCAGAATGGTGTCTACGTCATACACATCCATTTAAAACTAAATAACGTTCATCTTTGTAAATAAATTTGTTTTATTCGTGATTCGGATATTAGTTACATAGCAAAACTTGTTCAATAATACGAGTAGTATCACATCCTTGACGGGGCTGAAAAGTGATGACTTAATCAGTACATTGCGTATTGTCAGTCCCTGTAAAGCCTTCATGGCTTAGAGACTCGTTCAAAACTGTACACACAATTAAACCGTTGACGCGCACTGAAATACCTTAGTGCCTACGAAACATTAATATGCCTTAATGAGGTAATAAATAACTATTTACCCCAAACGCCATTCGGTTTAAATTGGGCCAGCGAACATGCCACACAACTTTTGTAATGAATTAATTAAGTTCATCAGAAAACGTGGACATCGGCGTAAATTTTCTGAGCTCTTTATTAAAATTTTTAGTGAAACTTATAATAAAAGGCCGTTTGTAGACTGGCTATTTCTAGAATCAAAAATTTTGCATTGCATTTACAAGCAATTTTGCACTTGGGTTTCAAGAGCTTTATGATCAGATAGCCTAATGACCGTCAGACTGCAATTGGTAAAGAGTTCGAATCCAAAACACGCACCTCTGATTTTTCAGATTAATTTGCGTTTTGCATAATTATCACTTGTTTCGGTGTAGGTTGGTGGTTGTATGCCGTTTTTTGGGGTGGGAAATCATCAAATAACCTTTCCCGCTCTGGGCAGAGCGGAAGTTAGTGTCAGACTTCTATTGACTAAAAACCACCCACCCACGGTATTAAAGTGTTTAGGTTGGTACCTATATCGTGTGACTACGGCTTTTCTTTTTGTTCTATCCTGAAAATCTTGTTTCATACTTTTTCAGCGTCGTTTTTTTTGTCGTAGTCAGGTTTTAGTTTTTTTATTTAAACAATTTTGATATTAAATATTTTTTTTTACTCTTGACTTTTTGTCCGCTAGAGGGCGTGATTTTAAATTTGAGCAATATGTTGGAAATGAACAAGTGAGGCCCTTTCAAATCATACCAAACTCGGCGTATTTATCTCCATTTTTATTTTTTAAGCCTTACTTTTTGTCCGCTAGAGGGCGCCAAATAGCTTTTTGTGACACGTCACGCAGCCTATGTTCAGCGGAAAATTAAGACGGTTCTAACGATACCTCATAATTATGTCGAGTTCCGATAAGTAGATTAGAAGCTATGAGGGAACAGATGAAGATACACACATACATACATACATACATACATAGCCAGTCAAAATCATAACCCTCCTTTGGCTTTGCCGTAGTCGGGTAAAAATAGCCCGTCTGCTAAGGTCCTAAGAGTTTTTGATCGATTATTGGGCAAAGATTCGGGTAAAATTTCCTAATTTAGGTGTGTCGTTTGTGCTAATGTTGTCATTACTGGCCGGTAGACGTTGGGACGTAATTGCCAAAGTTTGGCAAGTTTGGCAATGAGAAATTTATAACAACACTTGTACGGAATTGGCCGTTAATTATTTGTTCAGGTTGCGGGAAGGAAGACTACGGTTAAATTGTTATCTTGGGGTTTATTAGTTCTTCTTTATCGTAAACTAGCTTTTGCCAGCGGCTTCGCCCGTGTGAAAATGTCGATTTTCCATACAAACTTTCATCCCCTATTTAACACCCTTTGGGGTTGAATTTCGAAAAATCCTTCCTTATTCCGTGTCTACATTATAAAGGGAACGTCTGCAGTGCAAAATTTTAGCTTTCTAGGTCCAAGGGTTTGGGCTGGGCGTTGATGAGTCAGTCAGTCAATCAGTCAGTCAGGACTTCTCTTTTTATTTATATAGATGGTTATTTCCTATTCTGGAGTCAGAGTTTATGCCACCCATGGACCTCTGACTTCATCATCATCATAGAGTGATACCAGCTCAGTCAAGTCAAAGTCGGAGTGTCTTTTTAAGTCTAGACATAATAATGGTCTGGATATATTATGAGGACCAAGTCAATTACTGTTTAAGATGTTTTTTTTGTTGCTAAAAAACCACGAACTAGTTGATTCCAGGATCTCACAGCTATATAACACGTTGAGCGCCATGTGTATCTTTCTGGAAACACAAAGCATTACCTTTAGAGGCCGCGTGTTTCTTTTGGGAAACACGAGCAGTGCTTTATTCGTAGGCCAGTGTGTCCGCCAGGAAACCCATTTCAATACATTTTACTATGAATTCTAATTAAGAATCAAACGAACTTACCTAGTGCGGTTTGATTCCAATTATGCGAGGGTCTCGTCCGAAGACCATTTATTACTTGCAGCATTACGAAGTTGTGGTGCTGTCTCTGTCACACTTCAGATCCAAGTTATAAAAATACTAAACCCATCTCTGTCACTCTTGCACCCGCGCATGCGACGGGTGGCGCGGCGCGGCGGCTGACCGGGAACGAGCCTGCAACTTGTCATTACTTTCAGAGAAACCCTGTAACACCCTGTCTCAGTAATTTGTATTTTACTTTTTCTCGACAACGGGTTAGCTATTGGGATGGGCGGGATCCTAATGGTCTTCGGACGAGACCCTCGCATAATTGGAATCAAACCGCACTAGGTAAGTTCGTTTGATTCTTAATTATACTTCAGGTCTCGTCCGAAGACCATTTATTACTTGCAGATGTTTAGAGGAAGTAACGTCATATTCCTGACAGAAAAAGATAATACATAGACATTGTACGTAATTGATATAATTATAATACTTAAATCATTTCACAAAAATAAATTAAATGGGTACCTCTTAATACATAAATATGTAACAAATAATTACTTTAAATAATAATAATATTTAACAAGAGTATCCGTGCCTCGTCATGATACATTATTTTATCTCTATCTTAACAGAATTGTTAATACAATAAGTGTACCTGATTAAGGACTGTACCTATAACTAATCAATTAGTTATAAATTATTAAATATGACTTCAGCAAAATCATTGTTAACTGAATTATGAATTTCCCTGTTATAATATTTTAAGAATACATTTGAGGTATTAGACCAACCTGCGGCCTTTCGAACCACTTCCAGGTTAACGCCCAACCGATGAGCGGCTGATGTCGAAGCATGGCGGGTGCTGTGCGCTCCAAACACCGATATGTCGATACCACTATCTGCTAAGACTTTCTTCACCCAGTGGCTAAGAGTTTGTGAACCAACCTTTTTATGAGGATTTCTCAGGCTTATGAACAGGTGATCGTCAGTATTGTCACGGCGCAGTGTTAAAGTTTTTTGAATATACGCTTGCAATACTGTCGCAGGACATATCGATGGATTTTCGCGAATGAAAGGTAGCCTGATTAGTGGCTGAAGGGCCCCAGGTCTCGATGTTTTAATAAGATCAGGTATTTTAATTAGAATCATATCATTTTTTATACAAATATTTGTATGCTTTATCAAACTTAACGTCTGCATTCTCTGTGCAGAGGCTAATGCGAGTAAAGATATTGTTTTATATGATAAATTTTCAAGCGTAATATCAGTGTAAGGATAAAAATTTGATACATAACTTAACACAACATTAGGGTCCCAAGTGACAGCATATTTGGGTCGTGGTGGTTTTAACCTATACACACCTCTTAAAAATCTATGGATGCTATCATCTAATGTTACTTTTGACCCTAAAATAGTAGATAGAGCAGAACGATATGTATTTAAAGTACTATAACCAGCCCCTTCTTCGTATTTTATGGTTAAAAAAGAAATCACTTGAGAACTTGAAGCATTGAAAACATCAAAGCTGTTATTTTCACAATAAGCCCACCATGATTTAAGGGATGAACTATACTGATTGAGAGTTTTTTCCGCAAAAGACGCCATGAAAATACTTAACGATGCCTCTGGAATACCTCGAGCTAACATCGCCTGCCTGATAATCTCGCCGCCACCAGGACAAGGTCTGCGTGAAGCGGGTGACAAGTTCTGAAAGGTGAGTGTAACAAATATTTATCAGGTCCAAAGTATATTTTATTAGAGACTATAAGCTTAGTCCATAGCGGGTACCAGGGCTGTGACCGCCAGAGAGGTACTACTAAAATACCCTCCGCTTTATCTGCAATGATCTTTTGTAAAATTTTGGTTATCATACTAAAAGGGGGAAAAGCATAAAAATATAGATGTCCCCAGTTAAATGTAAATGCGTCTACTATTTCAGAACAAGGATCAAGTTTCCATGATGCATATCTTGAACATTTATTGTTTTGGGAGCTTGCAAAAAGATCAAAGTCTGGTTTGCCAAGGCTATTGGTTATTTCTGTAAAAGCATATTCTGCAAGTTCCCATTCTGTATCTATTACTATTTTTCGAGATTCTCGATCAGCAATGACATTGTCAGAAGATTTAATATATGATGCAAATATGTTAATATTTCTTAACTCACACCATTGCCAAATAGTACGGGCTAAATCGTTTAAATGTGTGTGTTGTATTCCGCCCATGCGATTTATGTAACAGATAGCGGTGGTGTTATCTACCCTCAGTAGCACGTTGCTATCGCGAAGTTCAGAAGCAAAAATTTTTAGTCCGTAAAATGCGGCTTTTAATTCTAAAGTATTGATATGCAAGGTTAGTTCTGATTGCGTCCAGTTACCGTGTGAGCTTTGTTTGTCACAGGCTACGCCCCAACCTGTAGTTGATGCATCGCTGTATATTTCAATACAGTAATTACTAGAAAAAATGGGACTCTTTGAACGTAGAATATTATATTTCCACCATTCTAAATCTTGTTTCAACGAACTCTCTACAATCATTTTCTTATTATAGTTATCAGAGTTTCCCAAGGCTAAAAATTTTTGTCTTTCGAATAGCTTTGTGTACATCCACCCATATCTAACGGCAGGACATGCCGATGTCAATAGACCGATAAATTCGGCAAAGTATCTTATGGTACATCTTTTAAGATTTAAAAACTCTGTACATTTTTGAAGAATGCGCTGTTTTTTCTCTTCAGGAAGGTAGATAGTCATATCGTTAGTATTAAAAATAAAGCCTAAAAATTTGCATTATTTTTGCGGTGTTAATTGGCTTTTACTGAAATTTATAACAAAGCCTAGAGATTGTAAGACATCCATTGTCTTACTGACGTTGCTAATGCATTCGTTGTATGTTTGACCTATTAAAAGAAAGTCGTCTAGGTAATTGACTGAAATAAAGCCTTGTGAACGTAAATACTGTAAAACAGGTTTCATCAGTTTTGTAAACACAAAAGGCGCCGTACATAGGCCAAAGCATAAAACATTAAATTCATAAATTTGCGACTTCCACTCGAAACGTAGCTTTTTTCTATGCTGTTTATCAATAGAGATCAAAAAATAGGCGTCCTTTAAATCCAACGTAGACATAAAATTATTTTGATTTAGTAATTTTAACGCTGTTCTAAAATCTTCCATTTTAAAATGTTCTAATTGTATAAATTTATTTAAATGTTTCAGGTTCAAAATAAATCGATGCTGGCCATTAGGCTTGGGTACCGTGAAGATGGGAGATAAAAATTGACCCTCACAGGGTTCACAAATTGATATAAAATCCGACTGCAGTAAACTTTCTATACATTGATCGATTATTTTGATTTCAGGTATCGATTTAGCTGAATTTCGAAAAGAAGATATTTGTAAAGGCTCGCTTTTGAAAGGTATGCTGTACCCTTGAACCCAGGACAATACTACAGGATCATCAGTTATGGTGCACCATTGATCATAAAAGTATTGCAGCCTGCCTGCGATAGGTACCTGTAGTGGTGAAGTCAGCGTCTCGATGGCCTCTGGCGCGTCGCGTGGCTCCGGCGATACGTGTCTCGACGAAGATCCCGCGGTGCTGCTGTCGGTTTCCGGGAACTGGGGTACTGACGCGGCTCGCCGACTGCTGGTCGCGACATCCCCCTCGAGTTTAAAGCACCTCTATGAGGTTTCCTTGTAGATGGCGGAGGCTTGTATGTGGCGCGCTGTACCGCGCTATATTTCATCTCCGCTCCCGACTGGGATATAGCTTTCGATGATTTGAGATGCTCCGCAAGGTTAGCGCCAAATAAAGTTTCATCGAGGTTTGTATTCCTCACAACATCTTGAGTCTTTTTGTTGAGACTGTTTATTATGGCATATCGCCTTGACTGTGACTCTCGATAGTGGCTGTCACAGAGTAGTCGTCCAGCGTCGCTCAAGGGCTTTATGATTTGTTGTGCGTGCGGTAGCGCGTCCTTGGATGACAAGGCCCAGTTCAGTGCCGTTCCAATAGCGGCTAAACAGCTAGATAGCTGATTTTGCCTGCTTTGACTGAAGATATCTTTTTTAACATTTAACGGTGACAATGCCGCCTCGATTTCTAAATTGAGTTTGGGCGCCTTCATATTGGCACAATTCTCGGCTGGTAAATAGTTTTTCAAGAGGTCTGACCTTATTTCTTTGGGCAAACCGTTCACTAAAGTATGTGACCAACGGGCAGCAATATCTGTGTGTAAGTTCTCACCATGTTCTTTCTGAACTGAAGGATCTTCGCCTAATATCATTAGGATTTCCGGGTCCAGAACCTCTTCAGGTTTATCCTGAACAGCTGGTATAGGCGTTGGTTCCAACACTGGTTCCTCAGTTTCGATGATCTCACCCTCTTCCTGAAGTCCACTTTCTTCTGTAAGGACATAAAATGTAGTAGAAAAAATAGGTACCTACTAAATACTTCAAAATTTCTCAACATTATATTTTACACGGAGATAAGTTCAGACCATCAGATTATGTTGAAGTTTTATAAACCATTGTTTAGGTCTGATTATTGCTTAGTACCCACTTCATGTGGAAACATAGAATCGTATGTGCCTAGCTGCCTGGTATAAGAATATTATTCTTTATTAGTTTTTATTCCGGATTAGGCAGGTACTCAACGCGATATACGCGGAGTTTACATGAAGAAGCATGTTATGTTTGTGTAGGTAGGTAGGTACGCTCGTCACGATATACGTGCGATGGTATTGATCGATAGAAATATTGATCATTTATACCTAAAAACCCTCAACGCGATATACGCGGAGGACTTCAAGGAAGGTACGATTATTTGTATCCTAAAATACGTTATCAACACGATTTACGTGAAGAAAATAATACGTACTCTCAACAAGATATACAAGTGAGACCTTGGTAGCATCCGTTTTTCAACATTGACAAAATATCAAACTCCGTCGAACATTTTTTACCATGTGGGTATGAGAATTTTTTGCTTGAAAATACATGCATCTCTCAAATTCTCTTTTATACAATACTGGGCTTACATACCTTGTACTTCCCGAGATTCATCGTTATATTCATCATCATAGTTAATCTCGCGATATGAGGGACCTTCGCGGCCCTCAAAATCCGATGATGACGAGCTACTCGAACGCGGTCTTTTGCACTTTTGAAGTTTACGTTCGAGTCTTTTCATTTTCTTTTTGATTCTTCTGTACGAGTATTCATCATCATCTAGATGTGAACGCTTACGCTTTCCCATTGCAATTTCACTAAAAAACACCTTTTTTGGCGAAAATTAAAAACTTTTTGTGTGACCTAGATAACACAAAAACACGTAATGACAAGTTGCAGGCTCGTTCCCGGTCAGCCGCCGCGCCGCGCCACCCGTCGCATGCGCGGGTGCAAGAGTGACAGAGATGGGTTTAGTATTTTTATAACTTGGATCTGAAGTGTGACAGAGACAGCACCACAACTTCGTAATGCTGCAAGTAATAAATGGTCTTCGGACGAGACCTGAAGTATAATACCTCTGGCCTCCACGGTTGTTTCGGTGTAAGTGGGTTTTTTGTATGACGTTTTGATCAAAAGTTATGTCTAAAAATAAAACGCATATTTTTTTAATAAATGTCCTTTATTTGGTTATTGTATAATCGACTTATAAGCATGCTAAATCAACAACAAATTTGGTCTGAAAATAAAAATACAAAGGAAAATAATGGAAGAAAGTTACAGAAAACCAAAAAAAATATGTGTTTCCAAAAAGAAACACGCGGCCCCTGAAAAGATAATATTTATTAAGGATAGAGATATTTTCTAAAACTTTTTCAGGGGCCCCGTGTATCTTTTAGGCACACGTGAAAATTAGTGAAAAATCTTGGAAAACCATGCATTTATTTCATATCTATTTTATTTAAAATAGCATTGGAATACCAATTAGGCATTGGTATAATAAAACCCTAGATGCACAGTCTCGAACAAAACAAACAGTCGAAACTGTCGCCAAACACTCACCAATACCTACACGCACTACTACATGTAGGTAGTTATCGTCCCTATAAACATATTTTTTTTGGCAAATTCAACCTTACGCAGATTCCTTTTACAATGCAGTTATAAAAAGCAATATAAAAAGTATTTTGTACGACCGTGCAGAGACGCGAGACTATTTGAAATGAGTTCATTGTGAACTCATTTTAAGCGGACGGTTTTGAGACGCGGAGTAGTACTCAAAAGTTGATGAGATAAATTGACCCACCAAAATCTTGCAAACAAAAGGTTAGTCCCAAGTTTACATCCTAAAAAACATGTAACACCGATATTACTCAATAACCCTACCGAAACATGTATCAAACAAAATTTTTTGCGTAAAATAAATAAGTGTTTTTTACACTCACGTCCAAAGCATAAATCCGAGCCGTTTTTGTGTTTGACATTTTCACCTTTCTATAAGGAAACATCGTTATGGAATCGAGTATCCTCAAATAACTCGAGTCTTTGATACTTTATCGATTTATTATGTCTGTTTTAGTAAGGGATGTCGGGAACATGTTCTTTTGAAGCTCGGTGAAGTATTTCAAGGGACATAAAAAAAATCTTTGATCATTACATTACACCTGTTTCCTTGAAGAGTAATACAGAGGTGTTTCTATTGAAAATTCGTGCCAGAACGTAGTGCTAGTTAAGTTTTGGTTTCGTGTGATAGAACCTATTGTCATCAATTGGGAATTGAATGAAATGAATCTAGGTTCTGCTGCTTCTAAAAGCTTCTATTGCAAAATCCAATAATACCCAGCTACCTATATTTTAGCTATCGTCGGATTTTGTTCGTTTTCGCTATTAAAATTATGCATTATGATGTTCGAAACACAGTAAAGTACAAAAACAATAAGATTATCTTGTTTTCGGGTGCAAATAGATAGTTTTTATCATGGCCACATCCCTGTCCCAGGCTTTTCCTAAAATTGCCAGTTTATTTATAAGTCTCAATTTTGGAGTCCTACTCGTACCACAAAATACTTCCAAGAACATTTAAACTCTCGTTCAACAATTGATGGCCAAATCTCACAACCCTTAAACACGTATTCAATTGAAGAATGTACCGACTCAACCCCTCAGTGTTTGGAATTGACTGTTAATCGTCCAACTTTGACGATTAGCAGCGATAGATTAAAATTTATCGCTCCCACAGCTCTCCTTTGGGGAAACGTTGAAGGGTTAGCAGTGTGGTTTCGTTAAGTCCCACATTAATCCTCCCTGGTTGTAGACTATCCATACTGAGGTCCTTGTTACCTGCACCCTTTGTCACGTTTTCCTGAAACTCTCCATAAAGAAGATTTAGCTTACGTGAACTAGGTGCACATTGATTCTGAGAATTCGGATAGACTTCGATTTATGCAAACGTATAATATCGGTTACTGAAACAAGTAGTTATTGAACTTGTTAGTTTTCGTACTCGTAGTTACATTGCATGTCTAGTTTTCATGACTAAAATAACTAGCATATACATTAGAGTTTTGACGTCCCAGTTAACTCAACTCTCAGAAATTAACATTGCTTTAAGCGTTGTAATATCAAAGGTTAATTGCAACTAAGCTGACTTCTAAATTGCTCGTTTGAGGAAAACCGAGATTCAACGAAACCTCAGCTTGGTTACACTGTCATAAATAAAGCCACATTCACGTAACACTTGACGATATCACACGTGTAAAACGCTCTCATAAAACGCGCGATGTCACATGAACGCTTTATGAAACAGATGTCGTATTATAAACGCGTGTCTTTCCCCTCATCTGAACTTTAAGCACCCAGAACCGCCACTGAATGAAGAACGACTGCGCCAAAGAAAACGGCCTTATTCCACCATTACCAAAAATATTACCCGGTAATTCACCTCTGCAGGAACCGGTAAGTCTCCCCAAAGATGCCTTTTGGGAGCAAAGATTTTCCAAGTAAGAGCTTGGCTCTGTCGCATGTGACTTTTAATTACTAATTTCACGCCCGTTGTGGTTCCCTCGAGGGGTATTCGTATGGTTCCCTTCGGAGTCAGGAGTTACGATATCATGACGTCACGGCACATAAATCATATTTAATCGTTGGGTTTATATGGGCTATGTAAATGCGAGCTCGCGCCGAAATGATAAAGTTATGGTGTTTTTGCAAGTGTAATGATGACGGATCGTTGGACTTGGTGAAATTGTGGTGGTGGTTCCGATTTAGTGGGAGGTTTTAATTGACTGGTTGATGGGGCTGGTATTAAAGAAAGATGTATGGTGAAAAATACTTAAACTTAATGTCTCAAGTCACTCTACAAAATAAGATCGCTGACGGCAGCTTGGATACAGTGAAAGCAAGGAAGGCACTGTTTTTTTGTTTGACGAATTACCACTAGCTACTTGAAAGACACGGACGTCTTTGCGAAGTCCGGGAAGACAAACAAACAAAGCGTGTGACGTCAACGTCATGTTCTTAGCTGATGAGCTGTGACTGCCAACGAACCACTTACAAAGGATAGCTAAGACCGACTCAAAGCTTTTATGGAAAAAAACATAATTTGGAGTTAATAAAGTAATTTGAACTCCGCAATGTATTGCATATTTGTGTAGGTCAAATCTTGCTATTTTTATTTCTTTATTTATTTAGGGACATTTAGGTATAACCGCAATGCTTAGGTATGTCAGTCTCATCGTATCCTAAATATACATTTATCATTACGTGGGCCATGAACCAAAACAGACTCTTCGCATCATCACATCTTGCAAATGAATTTTATAACAATTCCGTTTGAGCAAAAAGGTTGAATACGTATACGTTTGGTTTGAATGACAATGCATGGTTTACTAACTGACTTTATCCTAAATCCAATAAGGTAGACTCCCCAAAAATGACGGACTGATTATTGAGGAAAAAACAAGAATTACATCGCTTCTAAATTAATTTAAAACCTTGTTTTTTTTTACTATAAGCTTATAACTATTAATGTTAATAGAATGACACTTTATCTACCACTGAGTATACAAATCAAACCATTAAAATTCACGTTTTTTGACGGCTAGATCAGCGATGCAAAAACTACTGCCCAGGTATTTTGATAACTTGTAGCTATTTGCCTTTGATCCGTGCATGGACACCTAGCAATCACGAATTTAATTTGAGCACAAATAATACTTTGACAGGGACAGGATTTATTGCTCGTTCTTGCATTAATTTGACTTGCAACACAGTTATTATTTCCTAGCAAAGCCGTCTCTATTTCCTTAAAAGTTAATATACAAGACATTTCAAACACCTAGACATTACAAATATATGATTTACGTTCACTTCGATTTGACATTTTAAATCAACACTACCTCTTACTTAACTATGAGGTAATCCCAGATCACAGTTAAACTTAACTGGCATAACCAATCATTTTATTTAGAACTAGTTTCTTGCCCTTGCTTTGTTCGGGTATAATATACTGATTTGGCGAGACAGGATGTTTCGAAACAAAACAGAGATTCTGTGCTATCATTAACACAAAACAAAATATGGGAGTGTCCTGTCCTTATTATGACGTCTTAAAACAGTCCTAACTTATTCTTAATCCAGTGTGGAAACGTGACAGAACTATACAGGGTGTCAAGCGCCATCTCTTTTCCACAATGGATTAAGAAGGGCCCCTGCGCTAACATCATTGTTCGCTTCCGATTCATGTAAGGTCGCCACTGCATGTCCTATTCTTCTATACCTACTTCGGTATTAGTTGTTACCTATCTCAATAGATAGCCAACCATATTATGCAAATGTAGCTAATCAAATCATGCTATACTCAGTATGTTCATCGTGTTTTAGTCTATTCCTACTCTTATCAATAACTATCGGTACATACTAATAACGGTTATGTCTGTGCTATATCTAAGTTAAATACACAAACCTTAGGAGATAATGAAAATTCCTTATTTCATACAGACAGATACTAAAATTGACTTTAAGCTTTACTATGTACTGATATAAATATATAATTATTTCAAAGTGGGTCAACTTGTCATGAAGATTGACTAGAAACTGTGGATTAATTTGGTACATGTCTCGTTGAGTGGTTGAATTTGTAAATTATATGGGCACAGAATTAATCAATATTAGTAATGTTGAGAAGATCGTTATCGTAGTTAAATCTAGAAGCACGATATTGTATGAACACCTGAGGACATATTATCAGCTGTGTTATAAGCCATGTGTTGCACAATCACTCTCATAGGCGATATACGGACCTACAATGAATGAATTAAGTTTTAAAGCACTGCTTTAAGTTTGTTTATTTTATTTGTGGTCCCAAAATACTACTGAAACATTATTATTATTATAGAGAGAATCCTGAACCGCGGTCCCAGTCCCGAAAACCCCACAACCAAAAATTTCAAACATATAACAATATTATTAACGTTAACATTTATAACTGGTGAATGTATGGATAATAAAATTAATCGATGGATTCTCTGCTTAACCCTTCGGGGTTTACTGACGTGATATTATGTCATTTTTAAGTTGCAAAATGGCTGATTCGGCCCAATTGGAATAAATACATTTTGTATTTGATTTTATAATAATTTTATGATTGAAACAATGTTCACGTAGAGGGAGGTAGTCACAATTTATTGAAAATTAATTAACAAAACTTCTATTTACCACAAAATAATTTGGTTTCATAACATTTATGAACCGATAATATTGAGCAAACGAACCCTAAAATATACTAACCAATCCAACTAATTAAAATCATTTAATTTAAAACACGTAAACGGTAACTCGAAACCATTTTCCACGAAACTTTTCGTCTCGCTTTTTCGCTGTCAACTGCATAATAATACAAACAAAAAATCTCTGAACATTTTCATGCTTCACATCAAAGAGAACAATTAATTTCAAGTAAACAGAAGTTTTCGCGAAAATCTAATTAGCGTGTCTAGCATTCTCGTGGCATTTTGTACTTATCTTTAATCTTTCTTTCTTGCTTTCTTTTAAAGGTTAACAAAATGCTTTGCGGTGGTTGTGCTTCCAGCTATAATGCTATGGTAGCTTTCCAAACGCGACGGTATTATTTGCAGGTGTAAACTTTTTGGTCGTTTTTGTTAGTATGCAACCTCGGTGGTGTGCATGATACTTTGATAAGCTAACCGAACGACGAGATAGAGGACTGGAATCTGAATTTTTATTTCCAGACGATTTATGTTAACATCACAATGTTTGTAATTATGGTATGGATTTTCAATGGAAATATGAAAGCTTTTCATGAATTGGTTAATCTTAAGAGATACCTACCCTTGATATCAATATAATAGGTACTGAATGAGTGTTGATGTTAATTTATTTGGTATTTGAATGTCATGTGTGGTCACCGATGGGTGACCGTGGATGCACGAACTAACCTTATAGGGAAGCGTGACTTAACCTGAAGATCGACCCGAGAGGCTGTTATTTAGCCACGAGCTCCTCAGCATGACTCCTGTGTTCGTTAAATTTAATTTACTCATCATCATCAACAGCCTATTAATGTTCCCACTGCTGGGACATAGGCCTCCCCTCTTTGAGAAGGAATGGGCTATAACTACCACGCAGAACTCCATACAGGTAAAAAAAATAAAGATTATATTTCAGGTCACAAAGTACGATCGGGGTTCAATATCGTGCCCACACACTTTTCTGGATAAACGTAAGCTGTTTTCTATACAATTCGTACCAATTTATGTATTTGTATGTCTCACGCGTGGGTATAAATGTCACACTTTTGTAGAAGAACTGACAAAAAGTTCTTTGAAATAAGTAAAAAATACATTACTTCAGTGTTATACGTAACAAGCTTTTTTTTTTTGGCGGTGGGAAATCATCAAATAACTCCCTCCCACTCTTAGGTGGAGCGAAAGGGAGTGTCAGACTTCTACTGACTAAAATCCACCCATGTTTCTTCTTAGCCCTTGTGCCGAGGCCATGGTATCTCTTTCAAACAACCCGCAGCCCCGACGGGTAGGTACGTAAGAAGCCTCATAATAGATTTACCACTTTTGACAAAATAAGATAGTAGGTAAATTAGTTCAAGGTGTAAACGAACGTTTCACAAAGCCGTTCAACCAAGCATTTTGTACATCAAGCTAAGTAACAATGCCATTTTATCTATTGATATCATTTTTCAAGTGAAAAATCACATTTTACAGGATCGTAGGGCTCGATGTAATGCTCTCAAAACATTGTGCTTATGGATTCATTAAATAGTATAGGAATCTTGGTTGGTGTGTATTTAAAAAGGTAGGTATAAAATTTAAAACTTATGTAAAAAAACTTGTAGAAAAGTTGTAATATCGACAATCTCCGTTACTAGAAACTATGGTCCAAAACAAAAAATATCGCAATGACGGGAACCAAGTGTGTTTTTTGGCTTTGTTATGGGTATGTTTGCACCTTTTAAAGACAAAACGACTTTGGTAATTGTATGACGTGCAAGTGAGTGACGTTCAACCCCAGGAAGGTTATCCATTTTTATGAATATTATTACATACATACATAACATAACGCCTGCAATCCCCGGAGGATTGAGTAGAGGGACCTATTTTATTTAGTAATCTTTTCGCCAGTTATGTTTAAGTCTCATCTAAATAGCGGGCAAGCCTATAGCCATCAACCGGGCACAGATTCAGGCTCTCTCGCAGGTACAGTCGAACAAGCTAATAAGTATACAGCCAGGTAACTTGTATTTACTTTTAAGATTATACAGATACATTTAGAGACTGATGTCAAATGATACAGCGTTTGACATCAGTCGCTTAATGCAAAACACTATAAAAAACAAAATTGCAATAAATATTTCCAGTGTTCTAGAATTATAAAGAACTCTACCCTGTATACTTATAAGCTTGTTCGCCTGTACGACCTACCGACCACTAAAAGATGAATAATAATTTTATTCTATAAACAAATTACATTTTTCTAGGAACAAATTACTTTTATTTATGTTTTCAACTAATAGATTGATATCCAGCGCGTTGTGCTGTAATGGTACTCGTTTTTTGTGCCAAAACTCTAATTGAAACCGCATTTGGCACAAACGTGTGAGTTAAAATTAATAAAACTACACTATCTAGGGGCATATTGCCAGCTCAAAGCCTGGTTATGGAATAAACACGGTTTAAAAATTGATGACGTATTTAACGCGGTGATGTTTGCTGCCTCGTTAGTGAAGTAGTCGTACAGCTAAACTTTAGGTCTTTGGTTCGATACCTGTCAGGGTGCGGGTTGCTCGCAATAGATACCGCGGCCCCGGACACAAAGGGTTAAGAAGGAACATGGGTGGTTTTTAATCAGTAGAAGTCGGACACTCCCTTCCACTCCACCCAGAGCGGGAGTATCATTTAATGATTTCCCACCCTCCAAAAAAATAAAAAGTCTTTGATACGATTCCTAGGTCGGGTGAAATAGTATTAACTTTTTAATAATTAAGAATTTTAAGAGAGAACCTCTAACTTGTGGTTGATCGCAATAAGCTTTGCAATGGGATTAAAACCTCATGAAACATTTATCTGCATATCACCTTTTTTTTTTTTTTTTGGTGGGTGGAAAATCATCGAATAACCCCCCCCGCTCTTGGGCAGAGCGAAGGGGAGTGTCAGACTTCTACTGACTAAAAACCAAACCCATGTTCCTTCTTCGCCCTTGTGTCGGAGCCGCGTTATCCTTTCGACAAGCCACAGCCCCGACGGGATCTGCATATCACCTCAGCCTAACCTTTGATGGTATGTTATATTATATTATTATTTAATGGACATAGTGATGATTCCTACATTTCCTAATGTTGCGAGTAGCGTACAATGTGAACTATCTTCCTATCGACTAACCATAAAACCTTTCAATGGCATTGTGATTTATTTGAATGGTCGTTTCAAATAAATATGTGTAATCAAGTACTAAAAGCAATAGAGACTGTGAAAACCACTGTTTACCTAGCATGTCTTAGCAAACAGTGTACAGATTTACCGCAACGTACAGCGCCATCTATTGCAAAGTCAAGGAACTTGTACACGCCGCTTTGTCCCGCGAAACCTTTGCGGGGGCCTGCGTAAATATTTAGTATATTTTATTTACTAACAGATTTGAAGAGGAGAAAATGTGAAGTACGGGGATTCCAAGGCGAGATAAATTTATATTATTATTCTTGTAGAATATCTAGGTAGTACTTTTTCAGATTTAAACAATTAACTTCCTTCTTCTTCTGATCTGATTATTGTTCGTCCTGGAAACTTACTAAATCTTCTAGTGGATGAATTCGACCATCTTTGTTGAAAACTTAAGTGAAAAGCAATCCTAAAATTATTTATCGCTTTTTGAAGTGTCGAAACGCCTGAAGGCAAGAACCCTAAATTTAATGACGTGGTGATGGGATAGTAATAAATGTCCTTAGCAAAGCACTTAGGTGAGTTATCTATAAAATAACAGTAAATCAAGTTTCGCTGTAAACTAATTCAAAATGCATTTGATGGATATGTATGGGTACCTCAAGATGATCGAATAAATGAATTTTAAATCAAAATAGATCAAAATTACACAAGAACCATCAATCGTTAACATAACATAACATCACGCCTGTAATCCCCGAAGGGTAAGGCAGAGTTGTATCTAATTATTACACCCACATTTTGCCAGTTACCTATGTCTAGTTCCATGGAATAGGAGGCAAAAGAATACTATCAAAAACTGAGAAAAACCTGATGGAAAAATACAGTTACACCTTGCCCAACCCAGAAATACTTCAGCAGTCGCACTTGCGACCACTTCACAATGAGGTACCTAAGTATCTTTAAGAAAATAAGAATAAAAAATTTAAGTTACTGAAGGCTTTACCACTATATGTTAATCTGGTTTGCCAATAAACTTTCAAAACACCTTTCAAATTGACATCAAAACCTATCAAGTAATTTCTTAATAAAAATGAAACATACAAAATTCCTCCGGCAGATATGATCATATGGGTAAGCGAATCGTGTGTAATTTTAGCACGAGCTTCCATAAATAACCGTTCTCTATTATTACAAGCGCCTTAATCAAAAGATTATAATCTCAACATTGTCGGATGCGACTTAATCGGGCCCTTCAACATAGAGTAAGTAAGTACAGAAAGCTAGCTCCATTCGATAGGCGAGAACAGGCTTACGTTTAAATAGACACGTAACTACGGTGAGTTTGATTGTAGGTACACACAATATATTAATACACGCTTAAAATTAAACTGAAAATAGGACCATAATTATTACCATTGTTTAAAGGCGGCGATTGATTCGCGAGCATGTGGGGAGGCGACGCGCGTTAATATAATAATAAAATAAAATAAATCCACTGCAACTCCGGAAAGCCAAGATCACACGACCACGTAAAAGCGCCGAGACAATGAATTCATGACAGGATTCCACAACAAATTAATCAGAGAAGAATTATAATAGCAGAGGAGGACAAAAAACATTATTTCCTCTTCAAACCCACAGAAAGTGAGAAATGCTTAATATGTCTTGCCTTTTTGCTCTTAGCGTAAACCCGTCCTTCTGTTCACTTATATTTTTTGTTTTTTCGACCCTAAACCATTGGTTTACGATCACTTTTCACGCGAACCATTCGAGATTTCACGCGATAATGGAGTCATGATAAATTCGTTGAGAATGACCGAACAAAGTTATTTGTCGTGATTGTAACATATTAATCAGCTGTTCAAAAGAGGTAGTGAAATACTGAGCGTTTAAAATAATCAAAATTTAAATAAGGCTGTTTATAATACTGGAAATATGAAATACGAGTTTTTCGTGCGAAGGTAAATGACCTAGTGGTTACAGTTGCATAATTATGTTGTGCTTCACCAATATTGAGTAGAACCTCCCAGCAAATTGAAACCAAGACTTTGTAACAATACTTTGATTTAAAAGAGTTTGCATGGAGATCCACGCCCATTCATCTCCAAAGACATCGCTATGAAATGGGCAACTACAATACTTTTGCAAGATATTAAGAATTGCGAGCTTCGCTTTCTTTGTTTTTTTTACATTCAAAAGTCTATATTGGTCTAGTTTCACGGTAAAATTTGTTTCAAATCAAACATACATGTTTAGGCCAATAAAACAATTGTCAAATCGACTATACGGAGGCCATGAAATCACCCAGTAGGCCAAATTTTCATTAGTAGGCCTACTTCGTCATGAAACGATAGTTAAGTAGGTAGTGACCTGGACAGCCTCTATCGTTTGCCTCATTGAAGTCCTAGAGGGTGCAATTAGTTTATATCCAGTTAGTTTCCTTCAGCAACAGACAAGACAAAGAGATCGACCGTCGCGTTGAAAATGCTTGGAGGAGCTACTGGTCCATCCATGAAGTCGTTTATGAAGGGTGACCTTCCTATCTCACTGAAACGCAAGCTCGTCGACATGTGTATCCTGCCTATCCTAACCTATGGCGCACAGACTTGGTCTTTGCGGGAAGCTCAGAAGTCCAAACTCAAGGTTTGCCAAAGAGCGATGGAGCGTAGTATTCTAAACATCAAAATCACCGATCGAATTCGTAACACCATAATACGCTCCAAGACAGGCATCGCCGATGTTGGCGATAAGTCTGCGAGGTTAAAGTGGGACTGGGCGGGTCACATTACCAGGAGAGATCAGGACAGATGGACCAGAATCGTCACACACTGGGTGCCTGAAGACGGTCGTCGTCACCGAGGCAGACCCAAGAAACGTTGACGTGACGATCTGGACTCGTTCGTGACTGATTGGCCAGAGAAGGCACAACACCGGGAGAGCTGGAAAGAAATGGGGGAGGCCTTTGCCCAGCAGTGGGACACAATAGGCTATTTAAAAAAAAAAAAAAAATTGGGATATACCTAAACTAATTAAGAAATATTAACTACACTGGCAAACAGATTTGCAGGAAATAAATAAGCAACAAATACTAGAATAAGTTAGAAATTAAGAATAAATTTGTAATGTGTGCTAAAATATTGTAATAGAATTAAGTGAATCTGAATAAAAGGCTATATTTATTATTATTAACTACACTAGGATCCGAGATGGGTCTGTCAGTTATACAAATATAGCCAGATTGGATCTGCTGTGGCCAACATGAGCCCACAGTCGGTTCATAGGTTGGTTACAAACAATTTTTTTTTTGGTCGGTGGAAAATCATCAAATAACAACCCCCCCCCCCCCCCTCTTGGGCAGAGCGGAAGGGAGTGTCAGACTTCTAGTGACTAAAAACCACCCATGTTCCTTCTTCGCCCTTGTGCCGAGGCCGCGTCATCTCTTTCAACAAACTCCTTACAATATCATTTTACAAAAACAGTCATATTGCACCCACAACATTGACTACACGCCGTAACTATGAATAATTTACCACACATACCCTCAAAATAATCCACAGAGCCACACCACCTTAACGTATCACTCAACTATTAATATCTCTAATCCCCCGAATTAGTACAGCTTAGCGCTCACCTCACACCCTCAAAACTACGTGCGTTAAATAAATAAACATAGTTTGGGGCGGTTCGAGCCAAGGACAGATGGACTGGGAATTGTATTTTGGGTAAACTAAACAAGGCACAAATATAGATATAATTATCTAAGTAAGGCACGAACACCTTCTTCGAGTACCATGGCCTATATTTTTATGCTTAGCGTGGTTACTGTCGCAGCAAGCTAATTTGTTTAATACAACAACGACAATTTATTTTATATGGTAACTAATAGGGTTTTGTTGTTCAAGTCATCGAAAACCGATAAGCCCAATCAAGTATCTTCGGGACGAGATATGATTATCTCACAGGCTTGCATCTTGTCAATAAATGTGTTGACATGTTTGTATTTATAGATTATTTGGCTGAAATTATGAATTCAACAGTGTCTCAAAACGAATGTTACGTTAATTCAGCCCTAAGTTTACATTCTTTTAAACAACTTCAATCTTAAGCCCATAGCATACCCATAGTAAGGGATAGCTGTCAACTAAAAATAAAACAAAACATGATCATAAAAAACAACATTATCGATGGTTTCAGTAATGCACAGTGTGCGATAAAGCGGTCTTTGGAAAATTATCAGTTTATCGTAAAGTTGATGGAAATAGAATATTTAATGTGAGAGCGTTCATTGAACTTTTACAGCAGTCAAGAGTTTTTATTAGACTGGAAGATTTGCATATTGATGAATTCACAAAAATACTTACGACGTAACTCAGTAATCAAATGACTATAACTGGGAATGGTCTGGTCGCGACTCAACCGAAAACGCAGTAAAACTGCTACATTCTCCAGCTTAAGACATCTTACCTGTATGAAAACTCAAGGTCCTCTTCTGAGAAGAAGTCCGACCCGTCAACCCACACTAGGTTCACGTGGAAGGTTCTCTCTCTCACACAGAAGGAACTTCAACTCAAAAGAAACTAGACTATAGTTTTGTGTAGACCGTTGCAAGGACGGGTTGCAAGTCTACTACTGGCTGTACATGACTTTGTTGCGAGATCATTGTCACTACTAGAATTTCATTACAGAACAATAATATGTATTTTAATAGTAAAAACACACAGACGAAGGTGGATACTATACACATGCCAATATAAACCCTGAAGCGCTTGGTACAGCAGCCAATGTAAACAATAGCGTGAACTATTTTTGTCATAGCATCGCACATGTAATCCCCGAAGGGTTAGGCAATGGTTTAGCAAAATAATACCTACATTCACATTTAGTTAGTTATGGAAGGAAACCTTTTGCCATCATCCGGACACAATTCCAAACTCCATGGCTGCTACTGTTATTCCTGATTTAAAAATCCAATAACTCTTTGCCCACCCTGGGAATCGAATTGAGGGCCTCATGCACAACAGTTCGACCACTCGACCAACGAGGCAGTCCGAGGCAATTGCCTGAAACAAAAAAAAATAAAAAAATCTGCTAATGGTTTAAATAGAGATCGTCATTCACTTTTACGTCATACAAAAAAAAGTTTCGAATAAATGAATACGTTACAGTTAAACGATTAAAATCAGCCAGTCAACAGATTGTAATCAAAATTAATTACTGTAATCTCGACTACTTTATCTACCGCATGCACGTGTAGACCAATTAAATGGCTTGTTTGTGAGCACGATAACATTAACAGCTTCACTGCCAGCCAGATTGTGAGGGTAGAGTGCCAAATGCCGAACTGTTCTTTATAATTTATTTAGTTTCTAAGACATCAGTGATAAGGTGAAAAATAATAAAAAAATCGAATTATTATTAGTTTCGTAAATAAAAAAATAAAATAAAATCCCGCGCCTGCGCGGGCCCGGCACTGCGGTTGAAAGATCCATACGTAGTGCCAAGCCCGCGCCTGTGCGTGGTTAGGTATTTAGTGTTTAAATTATTTATTATAAAACCAAATTAAAATTTCTAAGAAGTACAGCCACTTATATGAGTTATAAGAAACTAAAATGATACTATGAATTAGTAGAATCAATACTATGATGAACTACCCTCATAATGAACAATTTTTGCCTTGAATTATTATTTTTAGCACGAAATCAAATATCACAATCATATCAAAATCAATAAAAAAAATATATATATTTTTTAATTTTAATTATAAATAATAATTATTTTTTATATTATTATTATTTTTTATAATTTAAAATAATAATAATTATTTTAATTATATTTATTTTAATTATATTATTCGACGTCTGAATCACGTAAACAACTAGCATAACGAGTTCTTTTAGGCCGCGAAGGGCCTGCCTCGTCTGCCATTTAAATCACTTGTAAAATAAAAACTAGTGACCCGATCAAAAAACCGTAAACTTTGTTTGAATTGTAGAAAATTCAAGCGCAGCGCCAACGTAAAAACAACCCGCCAAACGCAGTGCCGGCGTCACACTGACTCATAGAAACTGTACCGAGCCTAGCCCGCGCCAGCGCGGGGTCGGCCTCTCGCGCCCTACCCCGCACCCCGCGCCAGCGCGGGCTCGGCAGTGAAGTTGTTAATCAAAGTTGTAACATAACAAAATTAGAATACAGCTGTATGAGCGACAATTATTATTATTAAGAATTTGTTGTCAAAAATTTGTTAGAAGTTTAAGTTGATTTTATCATCACAATAGTCTGCAATCTTGTTAAGCTGAGCTGCAGTACACTGACATTTCGCCAGGTAAATCCAGACATTCTTATTAGGACATACAAAATGCAGTAATATGTAGCCCATATTATATAGGTACAATGGCAAGTTTAACCTAGAATTAAGTTTACATCGGGTAGACATATCGTAAAATAATCTAGCTAAGCAGTTTTGTTTGTGACCGCTAGACATAATGTCATTTAAAAATGTAGTATTTCCATAATTATTATTATTATATCCAGCCCGTACTGTCCCACTGCAGGGCAAAGTCCACCCTCCATTGCTTCCAACGATCACGAATCCGTGCAACTTCTATCCAATTCTCAAGGTTCCAGTTCGTCCCGTCATCTCCTTCGTGGTCTGCCACGACCCCGTGTCAATTTTTCTGTTGCTGTTGTTGTTGTTGTTGACGACACGGTTGGCGCAGTGGCTGCATTGGACTGCCGCGCTGCGTGTCGCGCTGCGGTTCGATCCCCGCACGGAACAAATATTTGTATGACCTACAGATAGTTGTTTCGGGTTTGGGTATTCGTATATGTGAGTTTAAATGTTTGTGAACGCACCCACGATACAGGAGAAATTCCTAGTGTGGGGCAACGTTTTTTAAAACGAATATTCCGAATTAATTGACATGAATAATTTTACAAGCTCTCTCGTTATTAATTGGGACAGGCTGGTTGATCGGACTGCTCTGTCAGTTTCCTAAAATGGCAAGTTTAAGAACTGCTCGACATAATAATTGTTACCGTTGTTCTGAGAATTTAACTGTCTATATTGTGCTTTGAGCTTTTAATGACACCTTTACCGCTAAGATTTTGTGAATTTCCTTCTCAAGAGATGGCAATATATTGACAAAGAAGTTCAAAGAACAAATTACTGTGCTCCCACATTTATTGTACGAACTTGTGTGTGTGATGCACCGGCTTCTCTGTTTCTCGATCAATGCAATCTAGATATCCTTCAAGTTTGAGTGAATCGGTTTCATATAGCCAACCGAGCTTCACCCTAGGCACAACATCGCTTCAGATCAGCAGTGAGTTGTGGCCCAACGCAAGCCTACTATGAATAAAAATCTCCAGTTCAAACGCTATCAGGAGACATGGTTGCTCTGGACAAGGCTATTCTGAATTAGAGAATCTACATTTGGTTGCAACTAGCTTAAATGTTTTTTTTTTAATAATAAATCATTTATTTTTGTTTACATAGCGACACATCAAGCTACATTTCTCCTATAACATGGCCTGGATTAAGTGAAATATCCTCAATAACTGGGTTTGTATAACTTGGTTGGTAGCTGTGCGTACTGATTTCAATAAAAAAATAAACACTTTTGTTTGCAAACATTTTGGGTAATAATATGGGTACTAATATTTTGAAAGAACTACAACGAGCTTTTGTTTTCATCTACGCCATTCCCAAATAATTTTGTACAGGTACAATATGAATACCTATTATGGCAACCAACCCACTAAAAGACCTTTAAGCCAGCTAAAGTCACGTTCAACATTAATTTTCTCAGACATAAATCTGCAAAAGCGACACGAACCAACGTGTAACTAACACACCCATGCATTCTAATGACTTAGATATTTAGTATTAAGTCACATCATTACCTAGGCCCACTATTAGTAGTCCCTATCTACCTAGACCTTAATCTTAAAGTAACGAGGAACAGGTGAATACCAAAGGCTTTAAAGAATAAAATATAATAATTGGTGAGGAACTTGTGCGTAAATAATATATAGCAGCCGCACGGGTCGATCTTCAAGGTGAAGCCACTTGCTGGCGTTGATCTAAACCACCAGCAACCGCATTCCCAAGAATGGTTAGTATCTGGTAGGTGTCTGACTGTAAAACCCAAGACAAAACCTGCAACATGAGTGAAAATGTAGATATTTTCATGTGTGTACCAATGATTTTTGTAAACCTTTTTTTTTATGTATGGTGGGACATGAAATGACACCGAGAGCGGTAGGGAGTTTCAGACTTCTACTGACTAAAAACCACCCATATTCCTTCTTAGCCCTTTGTGTTGAGGCCGCGGTATCTCTTTCGAACAACCCGCAGCCCCGACGGGCGTCGGCCCTTGCCCCCCTGGGTCCCTGTAATGTTCCTGACATCTCTTTGAGACACGCGTGGAACACGAACGCGCCGTCGACACGACCTGTCGTCGTCTTAAGACATCATTTTTATATACCTGTCTTTGTCCTCCTTTTTGAAGTCATGCCTTGTGTCTAATGTTCTTATATATGAAGAAAAAAAAATATAATACAGTTTCGAGTGTAAATATATACCTAATAAGTAAACAGTCCGAAGCCCCTTTACGTATTGACAATGTAATTTTGTGTGATTTATGTATTCCGAAGCGAACAATTCACGTTTGATTTGAGCGACCCAATTATTTTTTGAGGCCATTAGGGGTCCGTTTGGACATTATTATCGTCTGTAGTATACAGAATATCATCATTAATGAAAATAATAATGTTATTTTGTTTTGTATAAGTGTAGTGCAGTAGCTTACATCGATGGACATTATTATAGCCTGTAGTATAGAGAATATCATCATTATGATGATGATATTTTGTATAAGTAGGTATACTGCAGTTGCTCCATGTAAAATGCTAGTATTAAGCTGCATACGGTTACACTGAAAGCTGATCCCAACGTAGTTGAAAAAGGCTTGGCAGACAAAAAACGTAAATAAGTTAGACGTAATTATAATTTTAGATTTAGAAAAAAACGGCTTTTTAAAGAGCCATGTACGAGAGAGCCATTCCAAAGCGTAGATCTCTGCGAAGAAGAACGGGCAAAAAACTCCATGACGCTCTTTCAAATCAGAATATTACTCTCAAACAAAAAGCCACTCTTGAGGGCCATTTAATTATACCCTGTATGTTTTACCAACTATCACAACTAAAACTAACACACCTATCAACTCAAATATTCAGGCAAAATATTTACACGAAGTCAATATAACGTAGAGAACTGTAACTCCTGGCAGGTATACACCGGTTGCCCAGGTAACAATATAATTTAATTTACCGAACAAGTGGCTACGATTAAATTACTATTCCAGAGTGCTTTCCAGAGTTTAATATAACTCTGTAGGTACAGAAGGGATTTCGGATTTACTCAATGACATAATACTCAGACGGAAGTAATAAAAGTCGTCGCTCTCAATTTTCTCGACAGTTCTTTAAAACTAGCTGTGAGTGTGATTTCGAGTTTGGTTTGTGGTTCCGTGGCGTTTATTTTATACAAGATTATTTCCTGAATTTAGTTTACGAGTAGTAAACCGTTTGTCATCATCATCAACCTATAATGTTCCCAAAGTTGGGCCACAGGCCTCTTCTTTTTGAGAGGGAATGGGCTCTAATCCACCACGCAGTTCCAGTGCGGGTAGGTGGATGTCACATGTCTTCGATTTTATTGTTCTTTAAAGGATATGCCAGTTTCCTCACAATGTTTCCTTTCACCGTTGTGAGAACAGTTAGTAATGAAATAATGCGCCTGCCTAAGTTCAAACCCACACGTTACTGATTGTAAGTCGAGGCCACCACCACTGGGTCTTCGCTGCTCGTACTTATACTAGAGCTTTATTATTGATTAAGTAACGATGTACATGTAAAATGTTGTTTTTCAATATAATTTGAAGAAACCATTTCCTACGTGTTTACCAACACGCCTTGACAATTTAATTAAAGTCAAAGAACCGAGTCATCTCAGTCGTTAAAGTTCTGAAAAACAGTAGTCTTAAATTCTTATAAATGAAATTCTATTCTAACTGATGTTTACCTTTTGAAAGTTAATAACAATGACCTAAATCATAAATATAAAACTGAATGAAAACAAAATACTGAAACTGTCCGAACAATAACACAGACAGCCTAAGGATCTAAAAATGTAAATTAATTACTTTGGTTGAACCAAAAATAGAGAGGTATTTAGGTGATTCTGCAGGTATTAATTAAGTCTAGTAGCCATTTTAATTACAACAGAATAGGAAATACTTATCTGCTTATATTAAGTTTAATAAAATAATTGTTACAGCTTCTTCAACAGAAGGCACTAGCCCACCTTTTCAATATTAATATAAACTGGCATAAAGTGAGTTCCATTTTCAGATTTAAGTTTACTCAAGCATTTTTATTTGAAATAAACCGCATTATTCCCAAACCATTGTAATTTATGCAAGCAGCAGTGGTGACCATCACAAAAGTGAAGAAAATGAAACTCGACGAAGTCCCCCAGAAACGATTTTACTCTCTTGGATCCTGCAACAAAATAAATCAGAAAAGAATACCGGAGGAGTAGGAAAAACATAATTTCCACTTTCCTCCATATCAGCAGGAGACTTAACAGAATAACGCCAAAAGGCACAAACAGACGTATACAGCACACCAGGGACAGGCCCAGTTGTCTATCACCACGGAAGAAAAGAAAAGTATAGTGGACAAGTGTGAAACTCAAGTCCTACGGAACCCTAAAACAAAGTTAGAACCGTTCATCGGGCAGAATTAATTTATAAGGGCACCGACTAATAATAAAAAGCTATATTTCTTCATTATAATCAATGATGATAGAATTTTTAATGACTACTCTGCTGAACTGTTTGTTTTAATAGCTTCAAGGGATAATCATAATCATAATCCACATGGATTTATAAATAAATAAAAGCATTTATACCAGAACTTTTTCAAGAAAAGTAAATATACTATACCTTCTCTACAAGTATAGTGAACGGCAGATTTCCAAGCAGCATGTTTAATTTTTTTTTTGTATTACAATGTCACATTAAAACGGTTGATTTAGTTATCAAGGTAATGTATCAGCAGCTATCAGGTGTTTAGTCACAAGTCCGTAAACCCAACACGAAATAAAATAAAAACACATAAAAATGTTTTCGACATTTCAGTGTTCCACACGGGACGCTGTATCTAACTAAAACGGTCGTGTCTAAAAAGTTTGCCCATAAAAAAATACCTAGAGCCTGCCATAAAAATATTTCGCAATAAAAAAGTTTAACAAAATTCCGATAGAAAAGCGTAAAAATTGTTAGACACTTCTTTAAAGTATTCCAACAAACGATGACGGAAATAGCCAATTTATGAGGCTATTTACTGTCTGTTCCGATAAAAAGAGGTGCTTTTTATCGGAACAACGGCACCTCTTTGTAGCTTCTGGTTTTTAATTATTATGCTGTTAAAATCTATTGCGTATTTTTAACCGACTTCTAAAAAAAGAAGGAGGTTCTCAATTCGGATGTTTGTTTTTTTTTTTTTTATGTTTGTTCGGGCATAACTCCGTCACTTGCTAACCGATTTGAAAAATTCTTTTTTTATTGGAAAGGGTATACTTCCCAAATGGTCCCATAATTTTTTTATCAAAATCGGACAAGCGGTTTTTGAAAAATCCACAAAACTCAAAAAAAAATACTACATTGTCCACATTATGACCCATGAACATGTGAACCACTAAAAAGTGAAAAATAAAAACTTTTTAACAAAAAATAAAACCGACTTCAAAAAAAAAAGTCAAAAATAAATCAGTTTCTGAAGTCGGTGACAAAAAAATGAAATCAAACAAACAAAAGTCACCGACTTCAGAAACTGATTTATTTTTGACTTTTTTTTTTGAAGTCGGTTTTATTTTTTGTTATTATTAAGCTCGATGAACGTAAACTGCCGCGTTGGTCTAGGCGTAGTTAGCGCGACTCATCATCATCATCAGTTTATAATGTTTCCAATCTAAGGGCTCCTCTCTAGGAGAGAGATGGGCTTAATCCACCACGCGGGATCAGTGCGGGTTGGTAGATGTCAAATGTCTTCAATTTTTTTACTTCTAAGGTTTTCTTACGATGTTTTCCTTCACCGTGACTGCTGAGCATTAAATCCTGCGTGGAATTATAAGGTCGGGCAAAGTGATAGGTTTTTCATCAGGATTTCTTAGTAGTAGCCACGGAGTCTGGGTTTATGCCTGGATTCCAGAGAGGGTCGAATTTGGAGCATAGGTAAGCCGGGTTTAGGATAAAGGTTTGCAATACATTTCCCTGCTATATTTTCCGGCCGCTAGGTTGGCACCGAGATAATTCTTCAAGCAGTCTGCAAGCCTGTATGATTTTTGATCAAGAATGTAGTATTCAGGAATTCTGACAGCAGTCCACTCCCAGGATCCACTGTCAGAATTCCCCCATTGCTGGTTATAGGCCTCTCTTTCTTGTGCAAATCTCCACGGTTCTGTTCGAGCCTTGTCAAGAGTGTAGTTTTATTTATTTGTTTCACTATTTTTGTACACACAGTAGGATGACACAGGTTTTAGTGTAGTTTTAATACCAATCCATCAAAGGGTCGATCACAAACTCTCATCGCAGTAAGCCATTTTTGATATAATATTTATTAAATCCACAATCCATCGCTTCCATAGTTCAGCAGGCAGTCGGATTAGGTTTTTAACATTTTATTCCCCGGAACAGCGTTTGATACCCATTCAATATGCATAAAAATATTCTGGCTAGATATTCCGATAGGCAATTTATCTAAAATTCACACGAAAAATCCTACATTCATCATTTTTAGCAACACGTTGTCAACTCGTCAACGTCCGCTAGTCGTGTGCGGCCAAAAATAAATATTTATTAAAATATGTGAATAATTATTGGCGATGCAGCCAATCACGAGACGCGATTTATATCCCGCCACTGCTCTTGTTTATTTATGTACTGACAGGGAAATTGAGCTTGCTCTGGATTTATCAACAGGCAACACCGCAGTAAATAATGTTGCCTCACTGCCTCAGGTTTAACAGTTCAGTGGTACTGAAATTGCTATATGATTTAATCTTGTAATAAATTGTATGTCAATTATGGTATTTTCTGTCCTGCCTGTGGACGTGAAGCCAGGGATCCTGGCAACACTACCACGTTGCGATGTCAGTAAAATTGCCCTGACGAGTTTATTTTTAAAGCAATTATGCAAAAGCGTGCTCCTTATACCGCAATGCAGCGTGCTTTACTCATTCATAATGATAGGCTTTCTATACGCCGAAGTTGTTTCAATTATGCAAATGAAGTAAATAAAATACTTCTCTAGGGAATATTACGGTCTTACGTTATTTACATAAAGGTAATAAACATGTTTCTGGACCTCCTGTGGTGTGCTTTAGCTACCTTTTACGGAATCCTATGTTCCAATTTGATCGAGTCTGCTCTGAAATATAGATGTACTAGCTTTTGCCCGCGACTTCGTTCGCGTGGAATAGTGACTTCCGGCAGGTTTTTGGTTTATCTCGCGAAAAAAAAAAAAAAACTATCCTATGTCCTTTCTCAAGTTCCAAACTATGTCTGTACCAAATTTCATCAAAATCCGTTCAGCCGTTTAGGCGCGAAAGAGTAACAGACAGACAGACAGAGTTACTTTCGCATTTATAATATTAGTATGGATAATAACAGTTAAATAATATAATCCAGGGCATAAAATCTGGCTGTCACGGATGTATTCCGTAACTGACTTATGACATAAGACTTGCATTAAAATTTATCAATACAGGTGTGGTTTAAATGAAAATGAAAAATAGGTGGTAACCATTTTAGCGTCGGTGTACCTTCCACACTGTCTATCTGCCAGCTGCCATGGAGACAAATCAATCCTAATACCTGACAGTTTATGTTCTTTTTCGAGCAATTATGTTCCTTCTTTAGCAATTATGCTCCTTTTTTAGTAATTATGTTCCTTGTCGACCTCAGCGCTGGGAAAACGCCAACATTTTTTCAACTAGTTGGTATCAGTTGTCTTCAAGTATAATTGTTTTTTTTTGTATTAGCACCACTCACAGTGCATCTCTAGAAGGATGGTCTACTGCTGAACCGGACAATGAAGTCTAACCGGATGCAGTAGTTTGTGTGTGTTGTGATTTAGTAAAATAAAACATACTGTATTCTTTTGACGGCGACTAATCAAGCTATACAAAAGCAGTTTATGCGGATTTCTCATTGTACGGGAAAAAACAAAGCGAGGCCTCGCAATACTGGATGTATAACTTGATGTGTCCCCGTTTGTACTCAGTATTTGCAGACCTTTCACAGTTACATTAGCGCTTGATCTTTATTACCATCACTTTAAAGTCGCTAATAAATGAAAATTATCTGAGAAGATTACTGACACGTATCGCGAATGCTGATTTTCATTGGAGGTTACTAGAACTTTCAAACCCTGAAACGTTTCGCAACTCATTCACTCAATATCACGAACTACAAAGCTGAAATTTACACTATCTATCTCTACTAACTAGAGAGTGCAGTGGTGGCCCAGTGGCGGCGGCCCCGACTTACTTAACAGTTGGTCGTGGGTTCGAACCCAGGCAGGCGCATTACTTTGTGTAATTTATTTCATTACCGCTGCTCTCAAAACGGTGAAGGAAAACATCGTGAGGAAACCGGCATATCTTAGAACCAAAAATTCGAAGATATGCGACATCTACCAATCCGCACTGGGCCCGCGTGGTGGATTATAGCCCATCCCTCTCCTAGAGAGGAGGCCTGAGTCCCTGCAGTGGGAACAATATAGGCTGATGATGATGATGATCTCTACTAACATGGCTTCAAATAACATGCTTTGATCCTTTCAGTTACCTTATACAACGGCATCATCTACCTAGCTTTTTCCGAACTAAACCCAAATGGCCGATGCCGGCAATACAGCTGCTGGGATGAAATGGAACTGGGCTGGTCACATCTGCTGCATGTCGGAGGAGCAATTGGCAAAAATTACCACTCAGTGGACACCAACAAGCAGGAAACGACAACGCGGCAGGCCCAGAAGGAGATGGCGGGATGTGCTGGACTCCTTCTCAAAGGATTGGCCTATCATCGCACTAGATCGCAAAAAGTGGAAGGAGGGAAGGAATGCCTTTGCCCTGCAGTGGGACAGTACACACTAATAATAATAATAATAATGTTGTGACTGGCTTCCAGTCTAGAAGAATGCAACTAAATACGAGTAAGTATTTGACATGGAGTGACTACCTTATTGATCTCCATTACCCAGTTAGTAGAACTTGTTAAGACGATACTCCTTACAAAGACTGGTTGTCACCTGTAACGACAGTCAAAGACCTAGAACTGACAGCCCGGACCAACGGCTTAGCTCTCTGAGGCAAAGAGGAAACTCGGTAAATGGGTGGTCACCAACCTACGAACCGACTTTAGCAAGTGCGACTTAACCAGAATATCGACCCTCACAACTGTCATTATTTAACGACGACCTCCTCAAACAACAACCAATCCATCAAATAATTAATTAACATCTATTCAAGCAATCGCATACAAGTAATTAGAGTGGTTTCGCTGTTGAATAATAGAAGGTGCGCCAAAGACGATGCATGCATTAGTCCTGTCGGTACCTAATAGGCTAATGGATGGAGCTACGTCCTGTTTGCGATGCAATTGGGACATCGAGGCAGACGGTGGTAGACAAATAATGGCGGAGAGAGGTCTGAATATTTTAGTTTTGTCGTGAAGAAAGGGTAAAAGATCGGGGAATGTTTTAGTAGTGCAGGTGGGGAATATGTTTTATAGAAAAGCAAAAGGCACTAGGTACAGAAAAATGTATTTTGGAACTCAGACAATAAATATTTTTTATTTTTTATTTTGCCAATCATCTGGGCGCCTAAAATTATCATGATATTTTTGTTTTAATGCAGTTCATTTTATAAATTGTAACATAATTCACAAATAATTATTCAACTAAGACGATTATGCGGATTATTATGATGGCACGGTTGGCGAAATGGCTGAGCAATTGGACTGCTGCGCTGCATGTCGCGGGTTCGATTCTTGCACGGAACAAATATTATTGTTTGTATGACCTACAGATAGTTGTTCCGAGTCTGGGTGTCTGTGTTTAAGTTTGTGAGATTGAATGTTTGTAAACTCACCCGCGATTCAGGAGAAATTTCTAGTATGGGGCAATGTTTAAAAAATAAATGAATATGCTAAAGCGGTATTTCAGACCCCTGGGTCAAAACAGAAGCATAAGATCCATAGTAACTCAGCACTACCTTCATACCTAAGATCAGAAGCATTAAGAAGTCTCAATCGAACAAGTCTGACTCTGAAAGATATGATGTCGGTTAAAGGACTACCAAGAAAGCAGTTCTAGAAGGAGTTACTCGGAAAAACATCAAATGAACGAACAAATTACTTAATTGCTTACTCATCAAGTTAAAATATTAAGGTGAGAATTATTATGACAAGCAATTATACTAATCAGACTGCCTCGTTGTACTTAATAATCTATGTCACTACAGAGAGAAGTCCTGACTGGCTGACTGACTGACTCATCAACGCCCAGCCCAAACCCTTGGACCTAGAAAGCTGAAATTTTAAACAGAGGTTCCTTTTATAATGTAGACAAGGAATAAGGAAGGATTTTTCGAAATTCAACCCCTAAGGGACTTAGAACTGCGACAGCTGAGCTTAAGGTTCTGGGTGCGATTTCTGGTTTGGGCAAATTGTTATTAGGTTTTCCTTCAGGAGTTTCTTGTAATAGCCACGGAGTTTGGTCTTGTACCCATTTTTTTTTTGGTGGGTTGAAAATCATCGAATAACCCCCCCCCCCCCCCCCCCCTCTGTTCCTTCTTCGCCCTTGTGTCGGAGCCGCGTTATCCTTTCGATAATCCACAGCCCCGACGGGTGGTCTTGTACCCTAATTGCCAATTGCAATAGAACAATACTGACGAAATGTTATGTTGGTATACTATTAATACACTTCTGCCTAACCCTTCGGGGATTACGTGCCTGATGTTTATTTACTTTGATAATTAATACCAACTCCTAAACCGTCTTCTTGGCTACCAACATTTTCATTAAAAGTCCTAAGGCTAGGTACGCACCTGAACCAAAATCCTAACGGTACATTAAAACTTGGACCTTAATGAATTTAGTTGCGAATTTCGCGAGCGTTCGCCAAACTATTGTGCACCAAGCCTTAACCATATGTCGTGGAATATGTAAATATTTTAACTTAAGCTTGTATACATATGAGAAATCGAGTCTAAGCAAATAAGCACTAAGTTATTAATAGGTTGAGAAGTTAAGACTAAATTAATGAAGTTGCTTGCTATAAATACCATGTTGAAGGTTTTAATCATGATTTCATTTAATAAGTACAAACTGTTGTTCTTAATGGGTAAAGAAAGAAAGAAAAGAAAGAAAATTGTGTTTATTTGGCAAAAATAGGTACCATAAAAAAACAAAAACAATTTAAAACAGTTAAAGCTACTAATGCCAAAAGGGCCTCAGCTCAGCATAATGCCAGGTGGCAGCACAAAGCCACCTGACGCTGATTTTCAGCTGCTGCCCACGAGTGCCATACGCTCGAAAAAATAAACAAACACATTTAAAAATTTCTAAAATATTTTGCTAAAAATAAAAAGCCTACTAAAATAAAATGTTGTGACTCTTAAATAAACAACAAGAGCATGAAAACAACAATAAAAACATTAATAAAAAAGAACAAAATGCCAATAATAATTGATAACAGTAACAAAGGATAAACAACAATAACAAAATAAAATAAATGATAAAAAACATTTAAAACGGACACATTAGAAACAATAATTATATAAAGTTAAAATGACACAATGTACAAAAATGTACATCGAGAACTATGACTATCCCCTCAGGGATTCCACAGGGATCGCTGTTGGGTCCCTTGTTATTCAACATCTTCATCAATGACGTCTCTTCATGTTTCTCAAACTCAACAGTTCTTTTGTTTGCGGACGACATGAAGATTCTAAGTGAAATCAGAACTTATGAAGATGCTGAACGTCTCCAACATGATCTGGACAGATTCCAAGAGTATTGTATAGCCAACCGCTTGGATCTAAATGTCACGAAATGTTATACGTGTACCTTCACTCGTAAACCTAAACCTATTCTTCACGATTACAAACTAGCCAACACTTCAATAGCCAGAGTTAATACTATTAGAGATTTAGGCGTCACTTTTGACTCGAAACTTACTTTTTACTAATAAGTTAGGACTGTTTTAAGACGTCATAGTAGGGCACCAGGATATGAATTGCCATGGTCGATCTGGAAGTCTTTAAATAGGCTCTGGAAGTCTGGACCCAGGTTGATCGTAGCAAGGAAAACCTGCTGAGCTGGAGATTTATAAATGACTCTGCACTGGAGTGTAAATGTGGTGCTGTTTCTTAAACAATGGGGCACTTAATATTGAGTCCTGCGAGTCCTGCGAGTCCTGCGAGTCCTGTTGATTGTTCACTACAGGAACTGATGGACGCGAGTCCATCAGTTCCTGTAGAGAACCGCCAAACCAGTAGCTCAATTCCGTGCCGACACAACTTTTTTTTTTTGGTTACCCTTAGATTGCCATCGACATGCTAAGAAGAAGAAGACTGAATTATAAGGTCAGGTAGGCCGTCACTCCATGTAAAATACTGGTATGCAGCTGCATCCGGTTAGACTGGAAGCCAACCTCAATATTTGGGAAAAGGTTAGGCGAAATTAAATGATGATGATGAAGAATGGCCATTGACGGTATAAATCTTTGCATGCTGCACGATTTAATTAAGTGTGTAACATTTTTGGTTAATTATATTAATTTATGGCGTCAACTATTATCGTGAGTTACTTTAATTATGTGTATAATTATGCCGTCGTTATAATTATATGGTCAGCACTTAGGGATTGGTTTAGTAGAGAAGTTTTAATTGCGGTTAATTTATGATGTTTAAACTGACATTTAAAGTTTCATAATATTACAAGTTTGTGAGGGTTTTAAGTTTTAATAGTAACTTTAAGATTATCACCTTATACATAATACCTACAATTACTATACACCACGCTTAAAATTTCCAAAGAGTTGGCCAGAAGTACAGCCAGCATCAGAAGTATATTAACATTACTCAAATTTTCGAAGCTGTTTTTTTAATAAAAACTTGTTAGATATTACTTGTTACTAAATGTTATTGGAGTATAAAGACTATTTTAACGAATAACCTTCTGAAACATTAAAAATAATAGCCTGAGTCCTGTACATAAAAGAATTAAAATTCCGAAATGTTCAGCTACTTCTGATGCTGACTGTACCAATACCCTATAGTACACGTACTTTTGACCGGGCACAAAGACTCCAGGCTGTTATTAAGAAGTTTCTGGTAGAAAGACACAATAGCACTAAGTCCCACCCGGTTACCAACGATGAAATTGAGAATGATGTGATGTATTCGATTGAAGATAATTTTAATCGAAAACTTTATTTAAAATTTCATAAATAAAACATGCAGCAGCACAAAAAGAAAACTGATACAAAAACCCAAACTCTAACCATATATCAAAATAATAAAAACACTAGAGAAAATACGCGAACCGCATTAATTCCCGTGGCAGACTAAAATCCCATGTGATAAGAAACAAGCTTCGCATACTGAGTGTTATCAAATCATAATTCATAACGTCAAAATATATGCACACGAGGGGCCTAATGTTATTTTAATGCGCAAATTTATATCCCAGGAGGTTGATTCTTAAAGCACTCGCAATCGTAAAATGCGAAAGTGATTACGCAGACTAGAGATGAAGACTTGAATTGTTAAATTGAAGGTCGTAAATTATTTGAGCTTTTATAACTTCTAGCGAAGTTTAAGTATCTATGAATCCTTACATAGTATAAAACAAAGTCGCGTCTGTTTGTTTGTTTGTTTATTTGTTTGTTTGTCTGTATGCTTAAATCTTTAAAACTACGCAACGGATTTTGATGCGGTTTTTTTTAATAGATAGAGTGATTCAAGAGGAAGGTTTTAATACCTTTTTTGTACCCGTGCGAAGCCGGGGCGGGTCACTAGTATTTGAATAATATCGAAATGAGATTCGTTGATAATCGAAAAATCTTAAAGTTTCAATTATAGAAACACTAAAGAAAACTAGTTTTTCTTTTAATTGTTAAGTGTTATTTTAATAGATTTTTAGTTCTGATTTCATTTTTAAACTGGTCACGTCTGCCGTAAGGTCAATAAGCTATGGGTTAAAATAACCACGAAGTGGCTTCAGTGACCCATATTACCACTGAATGGAAAGAACTGAAAGTCATAGGGAGATTTTTACCCAGCAGTGCATATTATCGGCTTAAATTTTAATGAATAAGTCTCGTAAAATATTGTTGGTAACTTTACACAGTTTCAAAAAAAATGTAGCAGTAATATAGTAGTAGTAGGTGCGATTAATTAGCAGTTTCTGCAATGCAATCGTAAGAGTTCTGTTACAATTTTAGTTTGCAATAAAGTGTTTTCTATTTTCACGAATACATTACAAAGACACGAGCGATTCCTGAATCGTGTACCAGGTCAACTTAAATATGTCTTATTAGACATATTGTGATGTATAACAGGCTTGCTCACCGTTGCATAATAATAGTTGTCAGGACATGTGCGCAGTGTCTAGCCGTTGTTTTGTTCCTTTTAGACTTCCGTAGACAATAGAACTTCGTGTGGGTTCACCGTTTGCGTTGGATGTTGCAGTGAACGTGATATCTATTCGTGTTATTTTGATGTTTTATTATAATCGACTTATAGAAAAATGGGTTAAACAGAATCGTCGTGTCGCTCTCTTAAATTCACAGGTGAGATACAGGACTCCGTCTCAGTGCAAAAAAGCACGTTCCAATTTGGAAAACGAAATAAGGGGCGTCGTTTTTTCGTCAATTTCGACCACGGCGAAGGTAGACTGACGATCTGATCATGTTTGCGGGGCTAACATGTCTAGAGATTGCACAATTATACAGAGAGTTCATCATCTTCATCTTCAGCTTATAATGTTCTCAGTGCAAGGACTCAGGCCTCCTCTCTAGGCGAGGGATGGACTACCACCACACGGGCCCGGATACTGAGAGTTAAGGAAGGACAAAAGGAGGACCAGTAGCGGGATACGGTAGGAATTAAAAAAGAACTACTTTTCCTATAAAAAAAAAAAAAAAATAGAAATTGCATAACTTCACTAGATACTTGTGACAATTTTTGGGCTCTTATTAAACATAATTATTATGGTTAGTTCTTCACTCAATTTATATTGAAGGAACTGTAAATAGACACATCTGAACTAAACCTGTTTGTACATAAATGCCTTAGTTGTTATTGTATAGTTGTGAAATAAAAATATTGGACTAATAAAATGTGAATATGAGTGAGACAAATGAACTAACAAGCGATTCCCCAACAATGGGGATGGACTTTTCGAATAGTTTTAAGGAAAAAATAGATATTAGAAACAGTAATGGAGTGTTGTGCGAAACCCGTAAAGACCTTTTCAATAATGAGGACGGTTCCTTCTCGGTTAGTTGCAACAACTGTAACTTTATTAACAAAGTAAAGAACTTTGTGGAGTTTACAAATGGACAATCAAAAATAAAGACACAAGTGCAAAAAATGCAATAAACAAAGTGCCGTTAAAATTTACGTAGATACTAGACAGAAGCTATTGGATAATAAATTTGTGACCGAGGTATCGTATAAAATATTTAGTTGTGCAAATACGGTGTGTAAAAGCCTATTTCACAACTGCCAGAGTTGTAATAAACAATTAATAGTGAGAGCTATCCCACAGGACGAATTTCTCGCGAGTGAAACAATCGTATGTAATTGTAAAAAAGTGAATACGGTGTACGCACACAGTAATGAACTAAACCTACGACGCAATAATAAAGCTCGCGAACGGTCGATAAAAAGTGTTATGAACCTAACGAGTACAAGCGCACTAAATAAACAATGTAAACAGTCTGAAGTGACAGCAGACGTCGGCGTACGTGCAACGCACGCCGAATGTGCGGCGATTACCACCTCAAACCGGTTCGATCTACTTCGTTGCAAGCCGAATGAGCCCGGATCTGGACGCTCACTGTCAACAGCATCATCGTTACGTTCAAACTCAGCTGACTCGCGCAGTTTGTCACGCAAGCGTACACTGCCCGAGGGTGGGGATACCAACGCCCCGAAAGCAAAGAGACCAGCCGCGCGAAAGAACAGTCCTCTAATGACGCGCATGGAAGATTCGAAAGCAAAAAAGAGTGGATACGTTCCCCCGATACTCATCAACGATTTACGTTACAAATTCAGCAACGCAAAAGACAATAAGAAAATGATGTCAGACAAACTTATCAGTGACCTGTCGCGCATCCTTGCAACCCACAAAGCAAGAGTCAGCCGTAACGAGAAAAGTAAGAACATTCTCATCACAGTAACTGACTTGGACAAACGCAGATTGTGTATCGAGGAAATTAAGAAATTGAAACCAGACCTGGCTTTCATAGCTCCCAAACCTCGTTCAGAGCAAGTACGAACGACTAAAGTGATCATCAGAAATATGACTCACGACTATAGCCACGACGAGCAGTTAGACGAAATGGAGAGGTGCATCGGCATTCGCCCGCTGAATATCAAACGCATTACGTCAGATGTGCAACTATGTATTTTCGACGGCTCTTTCTCATATGTGGAGCTGGCGGAAAAAATGAAGAATGCCACTGAGGCCTTTTTCTGCGCTCACAAAATTAAACCCGAGCGCTACATTACGAGCAGCGACAGGATACTACAATGCAAAAACTGTCTTCTTTTTAACCACGCAACAAGTGCCTGCCACGCTCAAAAGCGTAACCCGACGGTCGATATCGTGAACAGTCACGGTGAAATGATCAAAGTGTGCGCTAACTGCAAAGACGTGAAGCCAGAACAACACACGGCGACACAGCGCAAATGCCCGCGCTTTCAGCGGGAAATGAACCACCAAAAAACAAAACGTGAAGAGGCACTTCTCCGTGAGGAGGAGAAACACTATAAGAAGCAACAACAGCAGCCCCCCAAACAAGAAGCAGCACGTGAACATCAATCCCGCCCACGCGAGAGACATATTAGAGGTGAACGTAGCTATGCGAACATTACCGCCAACACCCAACAAGAAACAACAAGACTGAGTCAACTCTCTAAACAAGATTTCCTCGAGATATTCGAGCGCTGCTTTAAAGAACTACGCGATGCCATCCTTAACTGCAACTGGAACTAAGAAACAAGTGCGAATAATGCATATCAACGTGCAAGGCCTCCGTGGTAAATTCATGGAAGTCAAGCATACCGTGATCAAATATAATGTTGACATTCTTATTCTCAACGAGATAAAAATTAACCTGGACGAACAAAGATACAATATACCCGGCTACGACAAAATTTACGAAAGAAAAGAGCAACATCTAGGTACGGTAATGTACATCAAACGAGGCCTAAGATGGGCTCAAACTCGGCTGATAGAAAGTATCGACGACGCGGACAGACGCATCGAGGGATGCAGTATCAATCTTTACACCAAACACAAAACCAATGACAAGATTACAATCAAGGGCATCTACATACCGATACCGAGACAGGGAGACCTCGTCGACGAGTTTGAGACGCTGATACTCGGTGAAAGCGCTATCATCATAGGTGACTCGAACCTACGTACGAGACAACTTAATCACACCAGAGACGTGGGCCTAGGCATCGTACTTCGCGACGCAGTCCAACGTGGCTCCGTCAGACTCATAAACACAGGTCAACCGTCCCGGCCCACGAGTCAAGGAAACAGTATACTCGACACAGCAATCGTGAACCACGATCACTTACTATTAGAATTTAAGTGCCAGCAGAGAGAGTGTATTTCCTCAGACCATCTTCCATGGACATTGGATGTAATAATTGATAGCGACTACGAACAACAGATGAGTCGCGATCTCACGCAAATAAAAGGTACCAGAGAAGGCAGGCAAGTTTTCGAAGAGCTGCTTGCTAACAACATGAACTCAGAACTACAGATCGCTTCAAACGACGACTGTGAAATGTATATCTCGGAGGTAGAGAAAGCTGTCGTCAAAACACTCGACGAGTTGGCCCCGCTGAGAATCGTGGACTCCAAAGACAGACTTCCAACACACATCAGAGAAAGAATAGCCGAGCGTAACGTCAAGAAGCAACGTGCCTGGCAACTTAGACACACTGACCTCAGAACAGTGGCAAGAAGGCAATACAACTCTTGTAAGCATCAATTGACTAAAGAAATGATAAAACATAAAGAAGCCGAACTGACCAAGCTACTCGAAAACACTAAAGATAATAGGAAACGCATGTGGGCCGTGCAAAGAGCAATGAAAAAACCCATCATGAAACTGCCTCACTTTAGCGATTGCACCAACGAATTAGAAATCATCGATAGAATGGTCGACACAGCCATAGTCAAGGAAGCTACAATCGATACAAATGACGAATGTACAGAAGAGTCTACACCATTTGCACCACTTGATCGAACTTCAAAACACGAGCTCAAATTAGCCCTTAGACGCTTCAAAAACAGCAAAGCTCCCGGACCGGACGGCATCAAAGCCGATATACTCAAGCTAGGTGGTGACACCATGATTGCGATATTCAAACGTATAATGGACTACATACTCGAGACGGGTTACTTCCCTGAACGATGGAAAACCAGTACATGTATCTTTTTGCATAAGGCGGGGAAGGATCACAGCGACCCCAAATCGTACAGACCCATCAGTCTACTCAACATCATGGGCAAATGGGCCGAGAGAATAATACTCAACCGCATCGAAACAGAGTTAACCGAAATAATACCCAGTCACCAGCATGGGATCACGAGAAACAGAGGCACCGCCACCCAAATCCTTCGTACCGGCAAATACATAGCCGACGCGCTGGACAAGGGCCATAGCGTAGCCATGATATCTACTGACCTCAGCAAAGCCTTCGATTCAATTAATCACAAAGGTCTCTGTCGGAAACTGATCGACGCCGGAGTACGCAACAACATCGTAAAGATGATCGAGAACTACCTGAGCAACAGGACAATAAGAGGTAGCTTCAGAACCACTTTGGGGACGGAGCAGCGTGTGCCGCACGGGGTGCCCCAAGGATCGATACTCGGTCCGGCGATCTTCAACCTCTATGTGGCTGACCTACCTAACGAAAGAATAGCAGGTCAGATGCTGTCACAGTACGCCGACGACCTATGTATACTCAACGCAGCTGAAAGACCGGACCACGCTACGCGCCGAGCAGAGTGGGCCGCCATCGACATAATCGATTACTACAAAAAATGGGGCCTCAAATGCAATGTCGATAAGACAGAATGCATAATGTTCTCGCACAAGAGACCAAGACTCAACAATTTGAACACAGGGTATCGCAATTATGTTCAAATACGAGGCGAACGCATCGTATTTAAACCAGAAATAAAATACCTCGGAGTCTGGCTGGATAAAAGGCTTTCGATGAATAAGCATGCCAAAGAAAACATTGAAAAGGCCAAGAGAGTCAAAGGAGCGCTGTATCCAATCATCGGCTACCGCTCCAAGCTAAGCGTCAACGTCAAGCTACTTGTCATCCAAGCTTGCTTACTGCCAGTGATAGACTACGGAGTAATACAGCTGCTACCGAGGTACAGTAAAACAAACCTGCTCAAGCTTGAGAGGCAGTATAAAATGGCATTGAAGAGCGCCGCACAGTTACCCAGACGCACTAACACCGACCTACTCTGGGAAATCCTGCAACAAGACCCGTGGCACATTCGTGCGCATGATCTCCACGGCGACATGATAGAACGTCTCAAATCTCTGTCGATCGAGGGGCTACAAGAACAAGGCCCAGCATACACCCGCTACGGACAGCATAATCCCTTTCTTTTTTCTACTAGAGTAGGTGAAATTGAATATATCAATAAAAAAGATAGGGACAAGCCGCTCTTCAAACGAATGGCCCCCTTCCGACAGCGTAGGCTCTGACTGTAGAGTCACTCAATAAACTAATTAGCTACTGGCCGCTGGTCACTGTTTTATCGTTATCCTCACTTAGAATTATATAATAACTAGCAGTATTAGAGGAAACGACTAGGATAGGTTTCAAAAGCTCCTACTCTACGGACACATTGAAATTCGCAATTGTAAAATAAGATGTTTTTAAGTGATATGTAATAAGAAAACTAGAGAAATAAATAATATTCTGATTCTGATTCTGATTCTGATAAATGCCTTATACGCATCTTATTGAATATAAATACATTTTAAAGCCTTGTAGTGTTTTACATCCAGCGATCGATAAAACAGAGATAAGTCAATCTTCTATGTCATGAATAACATTTTCATGTTTTCCACTATTTCCATAAAATATGTGTCCTTATAAAGTCATGTTCAGGTTTGCTAAATTGACCCGATTTTATGGTTACTCTTTATAGCTCTTCAACTTCGTCGAGTATAACGATTATGCCCACCATCCATCGCTGCATTTCTTTAAACTTTCATAGAATTTGAATAAAAATACAGATCAATGTATCATGTCGTGGCGACTGAAATGAACCACAGGCGACTAAAAGAATGATGAACAAAAATGGATATGAATCAGAAAAAAGGGACGACTGCAGAAAAGATGATGGAGTTTTAAAGAATGATATCAAAGAAAAAAGGAGTTAATGAAAATGTCGAGTCGGCTGATAGAAAGGAAAAGATGGAACAAGGACAATTATGATTTAAATTAATTAATTAATATTTATAATTATTAATTATTTTGCGGAGAACCTCAAGCGGCGTAAATATAGTAACCTTTGTGGAAACTATATTTTCGATCCGTTTGGGGTTGAAACTTTAGGGCCGTGGGGTCCTAGTTAGTGCACACAGCCTTTTTAAGGATATTTCAAAACGCCTTGTTGACGCTTCCTCCGACCCAAGGGCTGGCTTTTTCTTTGGCCAGAGGATAAGTGTTGCCATACAACGCGGCAACGCTGCCAGTCTCTTGGGTACTTTACCTGCTGACAGCATTGAGGAGGAGTTTTTCGATGCCCTTTTATAGTTAGTTTGTTTTTAAGTTAGTTTAGTTTTATATATTTAGTCTTACATTTATAAATACCTATAGAAAACAAAAAATGTTTTTTTTTTTTAAATTAATGTATCTCATTCTCTTAAATTAGTCGTACTATCTAGCTTTCACGCAGGACCACGTCCATCCATATTAAGCTAAATAAAACCGCTTTAAAGTATAATCTGACATGAATTTCAATATTTATGGATTAACAGACGCCTAATGTTCCCATAAAGGAGAATGTGCAATGATTGTCGTTTAAAATTACGCACTATACGTTGCATTACCGACCCTGGTCACAAATCGTCGATTAAATGGTACACCATGATGCATCGTACGTGACACATTATTTTGTATGGGACAGCTAAATGATTTTAATTCGCGACTAGCAGCTGACCACGACTGTGTCTGAATTAATTTTGATACTGCATAATAGTTCGATTTAGGTTTAATGTCATAATATCGCACGAATAGTACAGCTTTAACTTTTTTTTTCTACATTTAACCTCTCCACATATTTAATCCAAAATTACTTGAGGCCTGCCGTTTATTTAATCTTCTTATTAATGCATTTCAAATATGTATGCCATCTTAACTTCCATATTTTTCTTCTCAGGTGGCCACTGGAAACCAGCGTTACGGTATGGGCCCCCATGACAGAGTATCATGCTGAGTGATAGAGTGACCTGTGTGTTTCCAGCAATATCTTACCCTCATAACACACTACTTGCCCTCTTCATCTTTATACCAGGGGTCATCTGGGTACAGACTGTACAAGGTGTCAATTATTTTTGTTCCTAATTTTTAGTATGATCTTTTCTTTCTTTTATTTTGTCAGGAGTCCAGCACCTTTGTCTACCCGTAACGCTGAGAAGTGCTCACTCATTTGATGTTTCAAGAATCACATCATAAACGCCAACTGCAGTACTTTAGCTTCATAAATAATATAACGTACACCTAAAGTTCAACCGATAAATTACAAACTTCAACAAAAGACAGAATGACGAATATCTATCCGTAATGAATGCCAATGGCTCTAATATCAAATGAATTCAATAACTTGCAGTTTCAAAATCTGATAAAATAATACACGACATACAGACAAGTCTCTTTAACAATCTCGCAGTATTTAAATTTCAACCTCGATCCACTAATTTCATTATTCTTCATTGACATTTAAACAATAAATGCATAAGCAATAACATGGATAAGACCATGGGAATTAAATTGTTTTGCCAAAGCGCATCTCAAATCAGAAAGGCTTTATGTTTTATTTATGTCACAGTTTCAATCCATGCTAGTTTTGTGCAGGTGTTTGGATGACGTCATTTATTTTCTATTGCATCTCTATTATATTGTTTGTGCAACTATCTAAACTTTATGCTTTTGTGATCACAAACGCGACTGAAATTTGGATTGGACTGGATTCGATTTAGTCAGGTAAAGTGTTACTAACAGCCTCGTTGCTCTAATGGTTGCCAGTTCCACTGCTCTGCATGAGGTCCCTTTTTTTGTGTATGGAAAATAATTAAATGACCCCTCCCGCTTCGGGTGAAGTGGAAGGAAGTATCAGACTTCTACTAACTAAAACCCACCCATGTTCCTTCTTAGCTTTTTATGTTCCAGGGCCACGGTATCTCTTACGACAGTCTCGCAGCCCCGACAGGCGTCGCCCCTTGCCCCCTTCAATATGCTGACATCTTTTTGAGGTGCACGAGGAACACGAACGCTCCGTCGACACAGCCTAGTCGTTAATAGACGGACGGACGGAGTGCTAGGCCTGTGAGCAGCAGTCTGGAGTTCCGTTTAGGCGTTTCTGATTCTTCTCCGGTTGTGTTAGGTTTTACGAAATATACCTTAAATACCGTATAGTGTCATTTCTGCCATATATACCTATTGTACAGTCTCTTCCTAAAGCTCAATGCAACATACAAACATATTTTGTATAATTGAAAATGTTTTCATGTTTGTCTGTATGCTTGGTATACACACGACTTGATTGACGCAGTGGTGAAGGGAAAAGCTTTGTGCGTCGGATCTGTATACATTCGGATATTCATTACAAGCCTGGTTGTACGCAGATTTCGTGCTAGTACTGTGTTCTAGGCAACCGAGAGGAGAGTTTAAAATAAATACAACACTTTTACAGGACTTTTCAGCAGTACTTTTGTCGTACACAAATAGGCCTTGTTTGAAGGTCACTCATGGGGTTGTGATGAAGTATTATTTTAGAGTTTCTGAATCCCGATCGAATGTAATTTCTGTTATACATTTTCAGAAGTGAAGAAGTTTGCAGGGGAACCTTATTAACCAATAGAGCCTGAAGGAAACACAATATCGACAGTGTACTAAGCACATTGCTCGCAGAAGAGACAGCTAATGGGACAGATGGATTTATGAGTCCGAATGCGACCATGTATCGCAAACAGCATTTGAACACTACCAGAGGAACCAATGACTTCGTTCAGGCCATGGGAATCGACTGGTTGCAGCATGCAAGGATCAGCTGTTGACGCGACGACGCTTGTGAGACAATTTTTTGAGCTGATGGCAAAAGCTCCTAGATTTTCTCAGCGTTGTAAGAAAGTCTGGAAGGTTGTTGAATAGACAGAGAATTATTATACCTATTTATCGATCAACACATTGATATTCGGTGCCTACTTTTCTTCACAGAATTTAGGTTTTCCCGTGCGTGCTTAGATAGAATTACCATAAACTTAAACCAATGACATCACCTCACAAGTAGCCGATAGTACAGAATAGGCTGGTATTTGGCGCAATACGTGATTTTGATTTTGTATACAGATCTTATTAATAGTAATGAGGCTTGTAATTCATGGTAAGGGACATTGAGATCCGGGTGACATAGAATGAAGGGATTATAATGGTGTTATTTGAATACTTGAACGTACAGAACCATGGTTGTAAAGCTACTGTTTTAGCCTTTGTTTAGTACAAAAGGGGAATGGTTCTATACATCTATTATTTCTGATAAATTGTAAGGACAGCGGGGCGAGCACGGGCGTACCCAAGACGTTGGTGACAAGACGTTATAAATTATGTCATGTCTTAGAATTTGTCTTAAATGCTAGCACGGGTACCACATGTGATATAATTTAAGACGCGACTTGTCTTTCTTGTTGCTGACTTCATAGTGTGACCTAGTATATTAAAAAAGTAAAAATGTCTATGACCATCTGAATAGGCGACCAAATAAAAAAGTACGTGTATAAGAGCACAGTTCATACAGTTAAACAACTTTTTAATTTTCTTGGGTACTAATTCATTTTTGACATAACACGTACGCGCAGTGTTGCCAACTTAGTGGATTTTCCACTAAATCTGGTGGTTTTGACTTACCTTTTAGCGGACAAATATCGGTTTTAGTGGCTAGTGGATTTTTCTAGTGGAATTATTTGGTACCAAACAGTCGTATCAGTCCGAGATTAACGATGATGATACGGACGGAAACGACTCATCTGAAGATAACTTAATAATATAATTTGATTGACCTCTTTTAAAAAATAGGTTTTATTAAGTATTTTGTTCTTCCACAAAAGCCATGAATTAATAGAGAGTTGAAGTTGAAGTATTTTGTTACATTATATGTAATTTTCATGTTATTGCTTTAATAAACGTTTCAAAAAAATATTATTTCCTTTAGTAAAGACCAAAAATCTGCCAGAAATAAAGTTAGTGGAAAATTTAGCGATTTTTTAAGAAGGTGCGATTTTTTTAGTGGATTTCTGGTGGTTTTAGAGGTCGATTCTGGTGGGGAGCTTGAAACTTGAAACTTCGATGGCAACACTGCGTACGCGGCACGTCTTTCATTTTCTTTTTTTATTTATTATTTGATAACTTGCTACTAACTAAAAGTTCTGTTTTTCCTTTAAAAGTTTGATGTGATTTGTTTTGAAATATATTGTGAAATTTTTGAAGTGAAATAACTCGAACGGATTAGAGGAGTCCCAAATGTTTCTTCGGAATATTTTCCTACTTTGGACCTCTTGCCTTCGGGCAAGAACATAATTATAATAATTTACTGCCATTTGATGCAGTAGTAAGCAGAAAAATATACTTATATTTTTAATTTACTTTTATCACCACCTCCGAACGAACGTGATATAAACGAGCATATTCATCTGTCAAAATGTGACATTTGTTACAAAATGGGTGCGCCCGTAGTAGCAAATAAGACATAGGAGTCCCAACTAGACGTCAAGAAGTTGTATCACATATCAAGAAATTATCTTACGCCGCCGTGCTAGCATTTAAGACAAAACGGTTTTATCGCCCAAACTGTGATAAAATGTGTGACTCATGCCATGTCACTGTAGGCCGTGCTCGCCGGGCTGGTTGAGCCGGTTGTCACTTGTTTCGTATGCAAGGTGCAAGCAAGCAAACACTTGAGCAATTGAGGCTGCATAGGTGCAATTCACAAGCATGTATTAGTAGCAAGATACGCGTAGGCACGGGGCCTACTAATATAAAGAGATGATTATAAAATGGAACTTATACATAACAAGCTCGTGACTACCCATTATATACTGAGTTTACTGAAGCGCTTTCGGGATAGAAGTCAGACAACTAATCTTACTATCTCTCACCTGGACAAGAGTTGCCGTGGCTGACCTGGAAGTCTTTAAACAGACTCCGGACCTAGGTTGGTCGAAGCAAAGAAAACCTACTGAGGTGGAAATATTTAGATGACTCTGCTCTGGAGTGTAAATGTGGTGCTGTTCCTCAAACGATGGGGCACTTAACATCGTGCCCTGCGTGTCCTGCTGGTTGTTCACTGCAGGAACTGATGGACGCTACGACGCTAGTCTGTAGAAGTCTATAATGACCCCTGATATTCAATGATGATATGATGATGGGAGGGGTCATTTGATGATTTCCCACCATCCAAAAAAAAAGGTGTATGAACTTGCACATAGCACAAAGCAGAATTCCACAAACCTCCATATTGCAACGCACTGGAAGTACCGTATCGGTTATTGACCGGATCAGCTATTAAAAATTAGGTCAGGTGATGCCGATCCGGACCCGGATCAGCTTCAACGTGTGCTAAGAGCTTAAGAGCGAAAGTGAATGTCTATAAGCTTTAGTCTTACTTAGCTAACGCATCAAATAAGCTAATGTTTTCTTGGGTGGCATTGTTTTATTAATAAATACTCATATCTTTTTTTGCATTCCATATTTTTTGAAGATCTTAAAACGGTTTAAAGTGAAGGTTACAATTATTTCGGACCTGTCCTGCAAAAAGTATAAAATTAATGTCTGAAATTAAATTTTAATACTGAACATTCAACATTCGACAGTTTCAAAACTTGTCCTTAAATTAGCTTAAATTTTATTGAGATCAGTTACAATATACCTAATAATTATTTGACAAGGTTACATTAGAATTTAATTTAATAATTATAATATTATCTTAGTGTATAATGTATGAGTGTGAATTCTGAACGACGATGTATAAGGTCTATCTTATCCATACATTTCCACACGCATATTTTTTAAAGACCAAGAGTCATTCACACATACCATCAATCAATCTTTTTAAAAGGCGCAGTGACGCCTCGAAATAATAAATTAACTTTAATAGATAACTCCCATATAACTTGCCCTATTTAGGAGTAAACTGAATTAATTTTTATGTTGATTCGTTGAGAAAGTTCATAAACAATAACAAGACGTGGGAGCGACTGTTTATGTTCTCTTCAATTTACTGTTTGATGATTTTGTACGTAACAATAACGAAGTAAACTCGTAATATTTGTTTTTGAGTTAAATCGTTTCCGATTCAAGTAACTTGGTGTATCAATATTGTGGCATGTGTAACAGGTTGCTAAAATAACGGTTAGGTAGGCAGAAATTATGGGTCGTTCATCGTTTCGCACCACGAGCGGTTCGGACCGCGGTGTGACACGCAGAAGAGCTCTGAAGAATGGGCTGTTTCGGACCGCGGTGTGAATCGACCATATAGAATTTGAATGGGTTTATTCGAACCACGAATGAAACAAAAAGTTTTCTTAGTAATAATGCGTAAAGTACAGTCAGGCACAAAATAAAACAGCGTTAAGTTCTACGATCTAAGGGTGTTACAAATTCGTAAAACCAGCGGGACTCAAGTTTCTCATTCGTTCTATCACACAGTTTAGGGAATAACTACAGCACAAACTACCAGGAGAATAGAAGTAGGCAGGAGGTATTGAAAACATTTATTTTGGAAATAAAAAAATAAAAAAAACGATAAAAGGAAATAATATTGTATTAAGGAATAATTTAGATTTGATTTAAAGATTCCAATACCTCCTTCCTACTTCTGTTCTCCTGGTAGTTTGTGGGACTTTACTACCCTATATGGGATTGGGGTTGGACTTGGAAGAATCTCAAAGCACAACTTTTAGCCCTGTAAGCGTAAGGTAGATATGAGATGTACTTTACAAATACACCCGTGTTCCTCCAGTTATGTTTAAGTCCCATGTAATAGGGGGCGAGCCTATTGCCTCTACTCGGTTACAAGTACAGCTAGAGATACCCCGGGTGCTACTGAAAAAATTCTGACGCTCAGCACTTGTGTCATCGCATTGGCGGGGAGAACAGGACCCTTTTGGCTTCAGTGATGGTATTATCATCGGCACGATTCTTGAGCGCTGACGCATATGTGAGTTATTGGGTCCCTTTGGTGGTATGAAGTGAGACGCGGGGCGGGGAAAGTGCAGGATTGGCCCGTAGCGCATCGCGTCATAGCCGTCACTAGGGATTTGTTCTTTACTCCTGCTCCACTTACCTCACGACCAATAAATAATAAACGGGTGTGCGTTTTATTTGTCATATAGTGTACGATGCGCACAGCGATCCCCACTCTTCCGCCGAGCGCTCAAGAACCGTGCCGTTATATTGTTACAGTACCCGACGATAAATATTGCACATCGACCTTTGGTAAGAGAGAATCGGCTAATTTCGGCTTCGTAGAGCGTTATCTCTGTCGCACACTACCTATGTGACGGATTGTGACGTTTTGTCAGTCGTTGTTCAAGTGCGATAGAGTGCGGTCGCGTCCAACTCAAAATATATACTAAGAGTTGTTAACACCCCCAAATTTTAATAATTTTATTAAAGTTGTACTATGGCATCTTTAGGAAAAAGAGGGAAACCTTTACGAGGTCAGTCACGACTCACGAGAAATGATCTACAATGTTTATAAATATTTTGTAAAAAAAATGAAGATGAAAATGTAAGTTGTTATTTTAAGAAGGTTCAAGAGCGAGTTGCAAATGCCACTGAAATTTCAAGAAGAACTTTGAACAATATTTTAAACGAAGTCAGTACTGAAACACATTCTACTGAAATTAAGTTCAGCTCTCCAAAAAAAGGGAGACCAAAAAAGCAATTTCGTTTGGATATGGACGATTTTGATTATGATGTTGTTCGAAGAATGGTGTATGATTTTCACTTACGATTTAATGAACTGCCAACAATAAAATCATTAAAAGCTAAATTATCTGAAGCTATTAATTACAATGGGTCTGAAAAGACGTTGAGAAAAATACTTCACGAGAAGGGATTTCGGTTCACTAAAATGGAAGATAATCGAAAAGTTCTAATGGAAAAGCACGGTGTAAGTCTCAAACAAATGGAATACCACGATAAAATACGCAAATTTCGCGAATCAGGAAAAAATATCGTCTACATGGATGAGTCTTAAATACATACATCCCACACTAAAGGGAAATCTTGGAGTGATGATAAGAAAAAAGGAGTAAAAAAAAATATACCGATCGAATTGAGAACCTCCTCCTTTTTGGGAAGTCGGTTAAAAAAGCCAATTTCAAAAGGTCAATGTTCATGGTCAATGGTCATGCGGGAAATGAAAAAGGCTTTGTACCCGGTGCCATTTTAATGTATAAATCCACGGACACTACAGGTGACTATCACAATGAAATGAATAACGATAACTACGAAAAATGGCTAGTTAATCAATTAATCCCAAATATACCCAGTGATTCTGTTCTAGTCATCGACAACGCACCCTATCACAATAAATATGTTGAAAGACCCCCCAACTCAAACACCATTAAACAGGAAATGATCAACTGGTTAAACAGACACGAAATTTTAGTTGATCCAAAATTAACAAAAACCCAGATTTACGCTATTATATGTAAGCACAAAGAGAGATATACAGAGTTTTCCGTGGACAAAGTACTTGCTGAACATGGGCACACTGTGTTGCGATTGCCACCATATCATCCGGATTTTAATCCAATTGAAAATATATGGTCACAACTGAAAGGCTACAGCTTCTTCTTCTTCTTCTTCTTCTTCTTCATTATCTTTTAATTGGTGTATTTTATATAAAGAATAAAAATAATTATCAAAAGAAGCAAATCATAATTGTTTTAACAGCTCCTAATAGATACCGGACTGTTTGAATTTCGTGCGACAGAGATAACGCTCTACGAAGCCGAAATTAGCCGATTGTCTTTTACCAAAGGTCGATGTGCAATATTTATCGCCGGGTACTGTACACTCATTATGTGAATTACAAATGAGTGCCTGACAATATTTTTAATCATCATAAATGCATCTATGGTCTATTTATAAACAGCCAGCAAAAGTAAACAACATCTAAATCGCACCACTTCAATAACCAGTCACTAAAATAACCGTAAACAAATATCGTGCAGTTAATAGGCATCCCTTACGGTCGTCACCCATTCGTATGTAATTCGGAACGGACGGGCCTAATGACGGCCATCGACGGATCGGGTACCGCATTACTTCCCACCTACTAATCATTTGGGGCGTCATTAATAACTGGAATTCACTAAAACGTAGCTGTAATTGTCAAGGGGATATACGCAGATGTATTTGTATACCGGTCATTTGACATTTGTATGGGTGCTGCATGATAAGCTGGGTTGGTGAGTTGTTGCATTAATGTTTGGTTGTATGTATTTGAGCCTTTTTTTTTGCTATTTAGACAGTTCTTTGAAATAAGTTGGTAGACAGTCGATCTATCTATCTTCTATCTATATAAATAAAAAAACGGGTTGCACTCCGGGAGTGCCGGCAGAAGTGAAAACTTGATTATTAACGTTGAGCATGTTTGATATTTTGGAATGGTTAGGGAATAATTTTGCACCAATTGCTTTATCAGTATAAAAGTACTATCATTTATGTGGTAGAATACAATATTCATTTATTGCGCTATCGTACACAAACATGACAATTTATATTACATTAAAAATTTAACACTTTAAAACTATTACAATTATTTTACATTAAAAAGTTTATCTCTCCGAAAAATCAACTTTCATCCATAATTTCAACGACTTTTTCACCATCATCATTACCAGAACTATCATCGCCAATCTCTAAAACTGATACGATAGGTTTATGGTAGCTGAAGTAAGAAACGAACAGTTTTGATTCGAACTTATTTAAATGTCTAATAAAGACCGCATCAATAGTAGTTTTGTATTTCGTTGTGCTAAGATTGCGATCATTCGACATAGTTAAACCAAATTCATTATTTACACACAACTAGTCTAAGGTCGATAGTTTCCGAGATATAGCTGTTTCAATTTTGACAGCTGTCATCCGAAAAGTAGATCTCATTGAGACCTATCACTTGTCCCTACACACAACTAGTCTTAGGTCGATAGTTTCCGAGATATAGCCGTTTCAATTTTGACAGCTGTCATCCGAAATGTAGATCTCATTGAGATCTATCACTTGTCCCTACACACAACTAGTCTAAGGTCGATAGTTTCCGAGATATAGCTGTTTCAATTTTGACAGCTGTCATCCGAAATGTAGATCTCATTGAGACCTATCACTTGTCCCTACACACAACTAGTCTTAGGTCGATAGTTTCCGAGATATAGCTGTTTCAATTTTGACAGCTGTCATCCGAAATGTAGATCTCATTGAGACCTATCACTTGTCCCTACACACAACTAGTCTAAGGTCGATAGTTTCCGAGATATAGCCGTTTCAATTTTGACAGCTGTCATCCGAAATGTAGATCTCATTGAGACCTATCACTTGTCCCTACACACAACTAGTCTAAGGTCGATAGTTTCCGAGATATAGCCGTTTCAATTTTGACAGCTGTCATCTGAAATGTAGATCTCATTGAGACCTTTCACTTGTCCCTGCACACAACTAGTCTAAGGTCGATAGTTTCCGAGATATAGCCGTTTCAATTTTGACAGCTGTCATCCGAAATGTAGATCTCATTGAGACCTATCAATTGTCCCTACACACAACTAGTCTAAGGTCGATAGTTTCCGAGATATAGCTGTTTCAATTTTGACAGCTGTCATCATTATTATTATTATTATTAATTATTATTATTATTATTAATTATTATTAATTATTATTATTATTATTATTAATTATATTATTATTAATAGTTATTATTATTAAGCGCCCTGCGCTGCCTAAACGAAACAGTAGGCCCAGGCATACATTTTCGCCGCGCCGTAGAGAGGGGGATAGCTGTCTACTCTCCATCCGTCTTACGCTTTTTCGATCAGGGTCACGTGGTCACGTGTCCTGACGCGAGTTTAAGATTTTATACCCATCACAGAACAATTTCCCAAAGTGCTCAACGCCGCTAAAGAAGTTTTCACTTCAAAAAGAGAAGTCCTGACTGACTGACTGACTGATCGACGCCCAGCCCAAACCCTTGGACCTAGAAAGCTGAAATTTTGCACAGAGGTTCCTTTATAACGTAGACAAGGAATAAGGAAGGATCTTTTGAAATTCAACCCCTAAGGGTGTTAAATAGGGGATGAAAGTTTGTATGTAAAATCGACATTTTCACGCGGGCGAAGCCGCTGGCAAAAGCTAGTGTAAAATACTTGTATTCAGCAGTGTCCGGTTAAGTTAGTCTAAGGCTAGATGACTTTGGAATAAGTAGTATCAAACCAACAGCTTCATTGTATATTTATTACTTTCATCGATAAAGCCAAGTTAGAGGCTCATGAGCGGTATAAAAGCACTGTTGACAGTTTAGGCACTAACCACACAATAAGGAAAGAAAGAAAAAGACTCATCATCATCATCATCAGCCTATAATGTTCCCACTGCAGGGACTCAGGCCTCCTCTCTAGGAGAGGGATGGGCTATAATCCACCACGCGGGCCCAGTGCGGATTGGCAGATGTCACATGTCTTCGAATTTTTTGGTTCTAAGACATGCCGGTTTCCTCACGATGTTTTCCTTCACCGATTTGAGAGCAGCAGTGATGAAATAAATTACACAAAGTAATGCGCCTGCCTAGGTTCAAACCCACGACCTACTGTTCGTAAGTCGGGGCCGACACCACTGGGCCACCGCTGCTCGCGGCTAAAGGCTAGGCAGACGATGATTAACATAGATTTATTGACACAGATATGTATCAGAGTCTCATAGGTTGAAGATCTGAAAGAAAGTTCTACGCTTATTCAGGGAGTTACTTTGTACACTTTGTACATTCCCACATTACCTCACGTTTTTAATAAAAGGTAGATAAATAAGGATAATTTTATTGAAATTAAAATGACTCTGAAATTATTTTTTTCAGTGTAAATAAACATACGGTCGTAAAATATGCAAATTATAATCTCATGCTGAAATCTAATTACTACTATCGACTGCAGCTTAAACTTTAGTAAAGCAAAACAGTAAATTTTAACAGATAACTAGATCGTTAATTTACAAATAGATTTACATCTACCAAAGTAGATAGTTAATCCTAATATCTTACTTCAAAACACGCAGGTATCAAATAAGTTGTCAATACCTAGTCAAAACCAGATCGCAACTGCACGCAATAACATAAACATGCATTCGCGAAACCCTATCTTGATTAACTGTGGATTATCTATTTAGAATTTACCCACAGGCTACTGGCAATTTGTTTCGGTTTATGTTAGCAAATAGAATTGGTAAATTTTGATCGTGTAATAGGGGATCGGACTGGGTCAAAATAATATGATTCTGTTTAGTCCGTAAGTTAGATTATCGAATGATATTGAATACGTGTTTTTTGTTTTATCAAATCAATAAAAAATGACGAAGATAAAACGCGTCAAAGATCATGGAGTGGGGCTTGAAACGTCAATTATTGTAGGTACAAAATGTACTATCATATGACGTCACACGAGTTTTCGAAGCACTGTATCGTTTTCATTTTTTGTTTACGTGAAAAAAGAAAAAACACGTGTCCAATAATTTTTGGAAATCTATCTGACGGACTAATTAGTTTTTTTATGTCCGATCCCCTATTGCAGAAACATGGAAGCTAAACGTCAGTTCAGGCTGTGTGCATACTATTTTCACCATCATCTTCTGCACTTATCCCATTATATTTGGGGTCGGTTTTATTACCCGACTGCGGCGAAGCCCAAAAGGAGGGTATGTATGTATGTCCGTTTCTTTGTTCCCTCATAACTCATAAACGGATGAACCGATTTGAATGAAATATACGTCATTAGATTCGTCTTGATGGCGCGAGTGTTATAGGTTACATTAAAATTGAAAAACAAAGAAAAGTTGCGAATTTTGGGGGCCAAATCGCGGAGTTCAAAAATTTTTTTTTTCCAATACCGTCGAGTAGGATATCAAAATAATGAGTTTTAAAAGGAGATTACAAAAATATATAACACTTATATGTTTAAAAGAAATTCAAAGTGGAAAATCCTATAAACAAGCACAAAAGTTAAATCATCTGCAAAGAATTGTACGCGACCAACGAAAGAACAAACAACAACAAAAGCTGGAAATAAAAAAAGTAGTTAAAAAACTAAAAAACCCGACTGAAAAAACTGAAAAGCAAAAAACAAGCACATTTTAAATGAAACAAAACTTGGAAACAGGCGGGGTTCATTTGAATATTAAATTATGAAAAGAAAAAATGAAATAGAATGAACCCCGCCTGCTTCCAAGTTTTGTTTCATTTAAAATGTGCTTGTTTTTTGCTTTTCAGTTTTTTCAGTCGGGGTTTTTAGTTTTTTTTCAATTCTTCCCTGCTAGACGTCACAGTGGCATTTTCTTTTACATATCATTCCTCACACAATCCATCCATATTTTTGATATAAAAAAATCAAGAGTTATTTTTTTGACTAGGTACCTCGTTGGTCTAGTGTTCACAATAACGACTCCTGAGCATGAGGTAAGGGGTTCGATTTACCGGGTTGGGCAAATTGTTATCGGGTTTTCCATCAGGATTTATGCCCAAGTCGTGCCATGGGACCACTATCCTATGGTTACTATGGAGGCATATTACACAAAGGAATGCGCTTGCCTGGTTTCGAATCTACGACTCGGGGCCACCACCACTGCTGCTCCACGCAACAACTAGGTACCTAATAGTGTTGTCAATATTTCAATTGCGCACTCCGTTTTCTTAGACCGTTGACTCAGTCTGCGCTCAGTCTTATATCAAATCAATGAAACGTGAACATTATAGTGACGTTTTCAATCAGTAGCTACAGTTTATTTCAACAGTATTATGAATCGTAAACGGATTACTTACTACAGCTTGAACTAGTTTGCGCTCGTAATCAGACATAATGTCAAACAATTTTGCAATCCAATGTCTTAAGAACCGTAGTTTGCACACCTTAAGAAGTCATACTGAATGTTACTGCCTGTCATTTCTGGACGTAGATTTCTAGATATTTACTTGGTTATATAATTGTTACCTCGTATCATATTACTCTCAAGTTGTAATAAGCTTTAAGGCCGACGTTTCTAATGCCCGTAAGATAATTTTGTTGATTTTCATCTAGTTTTTTTTTTTTGCCAAATGCTGATTATCATCATCAGTCATAAGACGTCCACTGCTGGACAAAGGCCACCCCCATAGAACGCCATAACGAATGGCAACCTGCCGTTTGCATCCACTGGTTGCCCGCTACTCTCACGATGTCGTCGGTCCACCTGGTGGGAGGCCTACCAACGCTGCGTCTTCCGGTTCGTAGTCGCCACTCGAGAACCTTTCTTCGCCATCGGTTGTCGTTTCTTCGAGCGATGTGGCCTGCCGATTGCCACTTCAACTTGCATATTCTGAGAGCTATGTCAGTAACCCTGTAAGATATCAATACAGCCAGTTTTATAATCCCTAACTTTACATAGCTATGCAACCACACACCTCCAAAAAGAACCTCCAAGAAACATCCGTAATAAAACTTCGCGCAATACAAGAAAACAACGAAAACTTACAAAGATTATTCCCAAACACGTCACTACACTAATTTATGCACTGTCAAGCACACGTTGACTATCCGACACTCGGAAAGATCTCCGCTTTGTCAGTTTTCTCATTCCACCAGATTATATCCTCGGGTTTCATAATACGGGGTATTATTGCAATGTTTTCATGAAATAAGGCCTGAAATAATCTAGGCAAACAATACGGGAGCTGAGGTAATATTCTACATCATTTATAACACAGGTTCTGCCGCTGTGAGGGAGCGAAGCAATTTATTTCGCGATTACAGTTCGCCGGTTTGTTGGATTGTCAGTTTTTAAGGTCGTTAGTAGGTATTGTTTGTAATTTTAGGACTGGGATTTTGGGTTATTTGTTATTCGGGTTAGGATTATTTTTTCACTGGATGAAAAAGTTTTTGAATAATAAGTTGAAATATGAATTACCGAAAGCTTTTCATAATTATCTCGGAATAAAGTGCTGGTCCGGATTAACATGAGTTTTTTTTTAAACAATTTGCTAAAGCCGATGTCATGAAATCGACATCATTTCCCACGAGAGGCATACAAAACTTCAAAACGCTAAGTGATAATGATAAATCAATTACTGAAAACCTTCCTTTTAGGCCTCACCGCAGTTGGGTAAAAAGAGGAAAAATTTAATAACATAATATCTTAACAATATGAATAGACACAAAGTTGCTTATTTTCCTAAACTATTTGGTTGAACCTGTATCCTATATTTCTTCATGTTGGTGTTAAATTGACCACGTTAAGGATCAATCACAGTCATGTGGAAATTTGGGGGAAATCCAATATGGCCGCCAAGAGAACAGTCAAGTGATAATATTATTGTGTTCTAACTTCTAACTCTAAGTTGATCTTAAATTCGCAACTTTCGACATTTGCATTTATTTACATCACCGTTTGATTGGAAGCAACTGGCGTAAGCTGAATTAACATCAGTTTACGATAGGAAGGATAAAGAAAGAAAATTCTTTTATTTGCTTACAAGGGACGCATGCTCATTTTAAGCACAACCACAAATAAACCAAATAACGAAAAAGGTATGCGTGACATTCACGCTAAACGGGCATCGATATTCATAGTGCTACATAATGCTGGTCTAATATAAATGTCTGCATGTCGTGTATAATACAATTGAAAACTAACTTCCAACGTAAATGCATCATAGTCAATCAACATTTCGTCCACTTATGCTTACCTATTTAGTTACTTCTAATTTGTTGAATCTTATGTATTAATTATTTAATATATAGCTATTATATACTAACCAGAACAGATAGAATACTCTTTATTATGTACACCAAATTACAAAAAAACAATAGTAAAACATTTTACAAGGGGTGACACAATGGGCGGTCTTATCGCTTAAAGCGATCTTTTAAAGACAACCTTTGGATGTATATATGGGAGAAGGAGAAACAACTGCAGGTAGCCTGTGGTGTACCATTTACATAATTATATACAATAAATACATACATATACCTACATACATAAAACATATTACACTTATATAAATTTATATTATAGACAAGTGCGAAGAACTAAATTAAAATAGCTAACAAACATTTAAGCCTACGGAGACAGATACAGTTTCTTTATCATGCTTTTAAAAATTGGCAGAGATTGAGCCCGCCTTATAGACACTGGCAAGGCATTCCATAACCGTACTGCTTGAACTGTGAAAGACTTGTCGTAGAAACTGGTGGAATGCATCGGCATCTCTAATCTTAAGTTTTCCGATGACCTCAGATATCTATTATGTGTGTCATGAAGGAACTTGAAACGTTCTTTAAGATAAGCGGGGGTTGTAGGATTGAACTGAATACTGTAGAGCTGAAACAGGATATGAGAATTCCGGCGAAGACGTATAGGAAGCCACTTGAGCTTTGTACGAAATTCAGAAATGTGATCAAAATATGTATATATTTATGGACTAAACTAAAAACAAACTAACCATAAAAGGGCATCGAAAAACTCCTCCTCAACGCTGTTAGCAGGTAAAGTGTGCAAGAGGCTGGCAGCATTGCCAACACTAGCTACACTAAATAATATTAAAATTGTGTGATAGTAGAAAGTAGAAACCATGGCCTATTTTCGTTTTTTAACCGCAAAATGGGAACACCATAATAATTTCAGAAGATTTACCTAAGCTTTGAAGCTTCCTTACAACCCTAAATCCTACCACTAAAACGTATTCTTCGAACCAACTCTCTGTACAAGTTAAAATTTCATTGGCCTAGATTATTTCAAAGATAAACTAATGAAAACGTTTAAGACTCCGCACAACTTTTAACAACAGACCTCTAAAATGAAATTAGTTCTTAGGATCGTTAATCAACGTTATTGTTGCCTTAGTTTTGAGACAGTTATTAGAATTTAGCACCAGTTAATTACTTTTATTTCTATTACAATTTACTTTGCTATTTGGAGTTTTTGAATTTCGTTTGTCAAAGGTTTGTCCTTTGCATTCGGTTTTGCGGTCGAACTCAAACAAAATAACGAAGTTCATTAGTCTTGTTTGTCTTGCCCCCACACATCTAACACCTACTCAAAAAGATTATTCTTGTTCTTCGTTCTTCTGCGGTATATCCTTCCTGAAGGAATATTTTAAGCGGAAATATTCCTCTACTCAAAACAAATATGTTACACTTATATCAAGGTATAAATTACCATGTCACATGCTTTATTCTCTCTCTCTTCTTCAACCTTTAGTCACTCAATGCTGAGTGTGGAGCTCTTCCGAATCTCTTCACTTTCGGTGATTCTGTGTCTTGGCTATTAAGTTTCTTTCAGTCACTTTAATGAGATCCTCATTTCACCAAGTTGGTTGTTTTCTACCCACAATCTTTCGTCCTGTCCATGGTCTCCATTCCAACACTTTCTTCTAACATCCAATCTACCACAATTATATGACCCGCCCACTTCCACTTTTGTTTGATAATGCTTCTGCTATGTCCTTATGTCACGTTCGTATCTGTATTCCAGTGTTTGTCATCCGTTCGTAGAGGGAGATGTTCAACAGCTGTTTTACGACTGCATTTCTATAATCATACCCCCGAAGCACGGTCCCGAAGCTATACTAGACATAATCTATTAGTCATCTTTCCAAACCACACCCACGGGAAGTGATCATTTATTAAGAAGCTATTTATTTATACCCACACAAGATTCAAATCATTTATCAACCTAATGAATGCCCTTAATTAATTAGGAATAAAGTACTTATTCCTAAAATAAATCGTCTTCTAGTCACATCTATTTATCGTTTCGATGTCTTTGACCTGAAGCATTGTCTTTCGGTCTCCGTTTCCCTCATGGTGGATCAAACAAAGCCTACTACCAACTCCTCATAGAAACTCCTGTCAAAGGAAACATTAAAGGTGTGTTATATTAGTTTCTCCAATAATTGTCTTCGAAGTTTTTGCATTTTTCTCATCCGTCCCTGGCGATCTCATCGCTTGAGGTTTAACAAAGATAGCCTGCATCTATCTGATGATTCTGTAACAACAAAGCACTTCGTTAGTAATCTTATAGCACATGACAATGCAAGTTTCCAAAGTAGGAGGCTCCACAATTATACCTATTTCATTTGGAAATCAGTCACCGTACTCATGAGAGTCGTAGAACTCAGCACATGGGCACTAGCATTCCCCGGGAAGTAATAAACATAGGTGATGTTTAACAAATATGATTTTTTTGCCAATCCATTTGCACTTACTTATTAGGCCTATGTGATAGAGTTTAAAACATGTGATATTAACAAAAAAACTTCAATTTTGTATTCAACCAACATAGTATCCATTTGTCACCCAAGTGACGCAAATTTAAAAACGATTAGAATAGTAATACATCATAATAAACTCTTTCCCGATTAGAATAATAATCACTATATACTTAGTTGAAAAGGGCTATAAAGCAACAGCAATAAACCACAGCGATCATCCGGAAAAAATAAAACGGTGGCAATACGTGAAACTGTTGGCAATTGTCGCGTAACGTTATAATGTAACGGTTGATATGATACTTTAGTTAATTTGTTACAAAGTATAGAGTTTATTTCACGTAATATTATAATGTTGCGATCTATGTCTGTAAGCAACCTGACTACATTGTTGATAGGGCAGCTGTACGAAGAGAGATGAGCGGTGATGTGTGAAGCGCAGAAGAGAGGAGATGCGTAAAAGTTAGGGTTTATCCATCAAAGCAAAAGAAAAGAAAGAAAGAAAATGCATTTATTTGGCACAATCATGCTACAACTACACACAATGTAAAACAAAACGTAATATGAAGGATAAAGAACTTAAAACTAAACAAGTCATGCAACTGTGTGCCTTACGGCTGCGCCAAAAAGGCTTATGAAAGGTATCTAAGAGAGGTGATGAGCACGGTGCACCACACGCTGCTCAAATAATTACGAGACATCTAGCTAAAACCCACCTGATAAAGTTGGAGAGAGCCCAGAGAGCCATATTAAAGGTAAGTTCTTTTTTTCCCATGCGCTATCCTACAGTGGACTTATATCAACACTGTAAGGTACTTACAGTTCGACAAATTTTTATTTTAGCCACTGTTACTAAGAAACACGCTGAACTTCCTTACGACCCTAAAAAACTCGCGGGGAAAAGGAGAAACACCACTGTCTGTGAGACAACTAGGTATAAAACCAGTCTAGCACACAATTTTTATGGTTTTTTGGGTTCTTATTTATATAATAATATGAACAAAGCTTTGTCCATCTATCCCCTTTCCAGGATAGAGTGCAAAAAAAAGTGTTCTCGTGGCTTCAAGGTCTGGATTACAATGCGACGGAACGTTTATTGAAACCCTTGAACTAATGTTTGGAACGATATAGGTATACTTACACACACACACACACACACACACACACATACATACACAATTTATTCCTCACACTATTCAATTATGGTGTGAAGAATGAAATCACCCACCACTCTCACACACACACGCTCCACCAAGGTAAAAACAACCCAGACTAGTGATCTCAAACTGTTCTCTAAAATTTTATTTTAATGTTAATTTTATCCTACCTTTTTATAAAGGATGATTTCTAAAATTGACATTCTATCTGTAATTGGTTTAATTTATTTGTAATTTAATTTATTTGTTATTTGACTTATTTGTAATTTAATTGATTTGCATTTTGACTTATTTGATTTATTTGTAATTTATTTGATTTGCCTTTTGACTCATTTGTAATTTAATTTATCTTTATTTTAATTCATTTGTTTTTAATCTAATTTATTTTAACTTAATTGAACTGCTTAAAGTCATCGAATTTGATTTATGTTATTTCAATAACTTAATGTAATTGTTAAATTCACCGAATTGTTAACTTAATTTTAATTGTCATAGGAGAAATGTCCGACGGAGGGTTAGCCTGGTGATCTGTAATACAGGTTCTACCTAAAACAGACACCAGTCTCTATGTAGTTACTATTTTGACGTTGTATGATTTATGATGATGAGAGAAATAAAATAAATTATTATTATTAATAATAATAATAATAATATTCCACAACTATCACACAACGCCATCTAGTCCCAAGCTAAGCAGAGCTTGTGTTATGGGTACTAGACAACTGATAAACATACTTATATATTTCTAAATACATACATATTATAGATAAATTACACCCAGACACAGAACAAATGATCGTGCTCATCACACAAACATTTGTCCTGGGTGGGAATCGAACCCACGACCTCCGGCATAGCAGTTAGGGTCACTAACCACTAGACCAACAGGCCAGTCAAAATTTTTATTATTATTATATCTCTTCTTCTCTCTGCTCAACCGTTTCGAAAGCTAAACGGAGACGAGAATATTTGTGGTTTACGACTCATCGCCACTTGACTCTTCTCATGTCCTCTTTAGTGGGGTCTGGCACATCAAACTGTTATCTAAAAAGTAAAGTGTAAATTTTAAGTTTAGCCCTGATGTAGATATTAATTCCAAATTAAAAATCCCTTTTCTGCCTTCCACCCTGGCACTTTCTATTATGTTGGGTAACATTTGTGTGTAATAAAATTCCAGTAAGAAGGCATTAGTGAACCCTGAACCCTAAATAGCTAACTACGCAAGCCGTGAGCGACTGACTTTACATTGCATAATTTTGTCGAGGACTGAATTCGGCTAAGCTTGCCATACTTATAGAATATCTTACAAGTTCCTCTCAGCAGTCTACCAAAGTCGTTTCGTAACAAGTTGTTAGTACCTAAACATGCGTAGCTTCATTAATTCCCAGAAATAAGCCTATGCCCAGCATTCGTGATCGGCAGGCTTACTCATGTTGAAATCTCAGAGAATAACCGTAAATCTAATATTTATAGCCTGTAACCTACAATTTCCATATAATAGCTATGCAAAATACATATCAAACAGTACAATACGTAGCGTCCGTCATCGCGATAAAACGATGCTTAATAAGCACAGTCCACAGTATAAATTTTACGAGCAGAATTAATCCGTTGGCGCGAACGAACGTCCGTCAGTAATTGTGTCAACCATTCGTTTCTCATGATAATAAATTAATTTCGTCATCGGAACAGATTCTGGGAATTCAGTTTTCATATCATATTTTTTGACAACTGTTCTCTGAATATCTGCAATGAAAAGAGAAAAATACTATAGAATTTTTTGGCATTAACTTTTACTAGTACTGGCAACTACAGTACTTTCACAAGTTATTATGCCTTGTGATTGTGACTGTAGCGAAGGAGTGCAATACGTCGTTTCGGGAGTTGCTGCGTCGGGCTGCGCGGCGCCGTATGATACCGGCGGCAAGTGCAAAGTCAAAGTCAAAATTCATTTAATCAAACTAGGCTGATAATCAGCACTTTTCGAAGGTCAAAATTTACTTTACTTTACTTTACTACAGTGAAATTTGGCTAACTGGGACTTGGATAAGTGAGAAACTTCTATAACTTTACTGGAACTCATACTGAGACATGAGATAGATTTGGATATCTGAGACACATTTAACCAGGTTTCACTGTATTTACATTTTTATAAGACAGTCCCCCAAAAACGCCCACCCATCGACACTTCCTAGTGTTTAGCTGGAAAGAAGAAGTGGCGGAACAAACTCCCCAGCACACATCTGCTTTGCTGTGGGTGCGGGGGCGCGCGGCGGCGTGTGCCGTGGCGGCGGGTGTGCGGGGCTCCGGGTCGCGGGGCGGCGGTTGCACGTTGCGGCGTGCATTCGTTGCTCCGTGATTCGGGGTCTCGAGCATTCGTTGTTGCGGTTTGCGTCGCTGCGTGCTTTCGTGCTCGCAGTGTTCGTTGTTGCGGTCATTCGGTGGCGTGTGGTTCGGCGTGGTGACTTTCGGAATGACGTATTGCACTCGTAGTTTCGTTCTTCTTCCGTCCTTCTGACATTCAAAAGTGCCTGTAATGGCTTAATTGAAATAAAATATTTATTTATTTATTTACTAGCTTTTGCCAGCGGCTTCGCCCGCGTGAAAATGACGATTTTCCATACAAACTTTCATCCCCTATTTAACTCCCTTAGGGGTTGAATTTCGAAAAATCCTTCCTTATTCCTTGTCTACATTATTAAGGGAACCTCTGTGCAAAATTTCAGCTTTCTAGGTTCAAGGGTTTGGGCTGGGCGTTGATGAGTCAGTCAGTCAGTCAGTCAGTCAGTCAGGACTTCTCTTTTTATTTATATAGATTTAGTACCTGGAGGACTTACAGCTAATAAAAACGAACAAAAAGAAGAAACCATAGTCACCAGAAAGCCAATTACAAGTCCTCACGTATAGCAATATAATACAATGAATAGTAATATTTATTTAGTTATAATAGCAATATTTGAGTTTGAGTTTTGAATTGGAACTATGAAAGCTCTTTCAAGGTGGCTAAGACGCTCCTGCGTTCTTAGAATTATCTTCTTAATGACTTACGAGAAAAAAGTTATTTTTGATGAGATTTTGCCTGAGCCGCCTTCAACGAATTGGAGACCCTAGGTACTATTTACGTACCTATATAATGGGGTTGGAGGCGTAGGGTGCAAGGGCGAGCAAAGCGAGCTCAATTTGTTTTGCAACCCTAGACGGGTTGCTAAAAAAGAAAGCTCGCTGATGCAATTTTGTTTTAGAAAACAGCATTTAGCCACTTACCAACGCTGTATCGTTTGACAGTCTCCTAATGTATCTGTGTTATCTTAAAAGTAAATGCAACTTAGATGGCTGGTGTTCTTGTGACATTTCATACAGTAATAATAGTTATTTTTTTAGAGGCAGAGAAGTTTAGATTGAAATAAAATACATAAAAATGTTCTTGATATCCATGAAGTTGACGACTTGTTGTACCTGATCATTTAATATAACTTAGCACCGTGGTTGGTGCGTACATGCCGAAATCTGAAGATCCAATTTACACACTTCTTGCAGTACATTACGCTTATAAGTTACCACTATTAACTGCAAAGCTAGAGAATTGTAAGAATGCAGGTAGGATGCAAAAGCGAGCGGAGTGGGCTCGTATATTTTATTATTTTGTCTGGGATAAGTTAAGTTTATTTTGACAGTCACTAGCTATGACATTTACAAGGACTCGGAGCCCCCTTGAACAGTGGAGCCTTGGGTACTTGTCCAGAGTCTTCAATGCGAAACTGTAAAGTGAGTGTAAGATGTGCTGCTTTGTCTTATGCGGGCGCCACACACTCGACGAGTGGCATGGGAAGTAGCGAGGAAAAGAGGCAGAGACATAGTGTGGCAACGTTACTCGTCATGCCGCACGTCATGCTCCTCGTCCTGCCCACCGCTCCGCGATGATCGCGCGATGAATACATGTGATCCACCATCTCCGTTGGCGAGGACGATGACGACGATGTATATTTCTTTTTGTGACATTGATTTACTTAAATATACTAAAAATGCATAGCGCGCACGCTGCCACAGTTTCATCGTCCACCAAAGGCAAATAACAAGTGAGGAGCGTCGCGATTAATTGCGCGAGTAGAACATCGCAGCAATTATCGGCAGCGCGAGGAGCATGGCGATGAGCAGCGCGAGGAGCATAGTGTGGCGCCGGCATTACACATAGCAGTTTATTACATTTGGATGCTAATCAATAACACTACATTCACAATAAAAAAAAACTAAAGAAGATATTCAGATAGCAGACAGCTTGAAGAGTCATTCTTTACTTAAGACCTGTCAAACAATCAGTAGGTACGTACAATCGTACGTACATTCCTTGTCTACATTATTAAGGGAACCTCTGTGCAAAATTTCAGCTTTCTAGGTTCAAGGGTTTGGGCTGGGCGTTGATGAGTCAGTCAGTCAGTCAGTCAGTCAGTCAGGACTTCTCTTTTTATTTATATAGATTTAGTACCTGGAGGACTTACAGCTAATAAAAACGAACAAAAAGAAGAAACCATAGTCACCAGAAAGCCAATTACAAGTCCTCACGTATAGCAATATAATACAATGAATAGTAATATTTATTTAGTTATAATAGCAATATTTGAGTTTGAGTTTTGAATTGGAACTATGAAAGCTCTTTCAAGGTGGCTAAGACGCTCCTGCGTTCTTAGAATTATCTTCTTAATGACTTACGAGAAAAAAGTTATTTTTGATGAGATTTTGCCTGAGCCGCCTTCAACGAATTGGAGACCCTAGGTACTATTTACGTACCTATATAATGGGGTTGGAGGCGTAGGGTGCAAGGGCGAGCAAAGCGAGCTCAATTTGTTTTGCAACCCTAGACGGGTTGCTAAAAAAGAAAGCTCGCTGATGCAATTTTGTTTTAGAAAACAGCATTTAGCCACTTACCAACGCTGTATCGTTTGACAGTCTCCTAATGTATCTGTGTTATCTTAAAAGTAAATGCAACTTAGATGGCTGGTGTTCTTGTGACATTTCATACAGTAATAATAGTTATTTTTTTAGAGGCAGAGAAGTTTAGATTGAAATAAAATACATAAAAATGTTCTTGATATCCATGAAGTTGACGACTTGTTGTACCTGATCATTTAATATAACTTAGCACCGTGGTTGGTGCGTACATGCCGAAATCTGAAGATCCAATTTACACACTTCTTGCAGTACATTACGCTTATAAGTTACCACTATTAACTGCAAAGCTAGAGAATTGTAAGAATGCAGGTAGGATGCAAAAGCGAGCGGAGTGGGCTCGTATATTTTATTATTTTGTCTGGGATAAGTTAAGTTTATTTTGACAGTCACTAGCTATGACATTTACAAGGACTCGGAGCCCCCTTGAACAGTGGAGCCTTGGGTACTTGTCCAGAGTCTTCAATGCGAAACTGTAAAGTGAGTGTAAGATGTGCTGCTTTGTCTTATGCGGGCGCCACACACTCGACGAGTGGCATGGGAAGTAGCGAGGAAAAGAGGCAGAGACATAGTGTGGCAACGTTACTCGTCATGCCGCACGTCATGCTCCTCGTCCTGCCCACCGCTCCGCGATGATCGCGCGATGAATACATGTGATCCACCATCTCCGTTGGCGAGGACGATGACGACGATGTATATTTCTTTTTGTGACATTGATTTACTTAAATATACTAAAAATGCATAGCGCGCACGCTGCCACAGTTTCATCGTCCACCAAAGGCAAATAACAAGTGAGGAGCGTCGCGATTAATTGCGCGAGTAGAACATCGCAGCAATTATCGGCAGCGCGAGGAGCATGGCGATGAGCAGCGCGAGGAGCATAGTGTGGCGCCGGCATTACACATAGCAGTTTATTACATTTGGATGCTAATCAATAACACTACATTCACAATAAAAAAAAACTAAAGAAGATATTCAGATAGCAGACAGCTTGAAGAGTCATTCTTTACTTAAGACCTGTCAAACAATCAGTAGGTACGTACAATACAAATGCAATTGTACTCAGTAACTAGGCTGCCTCATAATTTGCTTCCCACTGAATAGGTTACTAACTCGCATGTCACACACAACTCGAAAGCTTACGCAGTATTTACACTAACAGCACAATTCGTCACATCCGCGTAACCGTTTTCCCCACAACATGCACTTTTAACAATAGCTTGTTCGGAATCAGCCATTGAAACTCAACAAAGAAAGCATTGGGCACAAAATTGTTAGTCGACTAGCTGTCAGTCGCGGTTTTACCGGTAGTTTCTGACTTTTTTTCTATTTGCTCGGCTTCTAGGGGGTAGTTTTTCTTTTTTTTTTCATGTAGTTAATAATAGCCTACTGAGGCTATGCCTGCGGGTTCGTCCGCTTAGAGTCGGGTAATTGTTCTACGGGATCGGACTACCGGGAAAAAAGTATCCTATCCGGTCTTCTTCTTAGCACGATCGATCCGCTAATACAGTACTTTCACAAATTATGATGCTTTGTGAATGTGACTGTAGTTTCGCTTTATTTATTTTTCTAACATTGAAATCGTAAAGGAGTTACAAACATCCATACACCCAACTAATACCGTAGTAAGACTTGTATTGGACTGATTGATAGTTTCAGAGACCAACGCATTGACACAAAAAGAAAAACAAAGTCTGCAACTTTTTTATACAAGTATATATTTACGTAGTTACAACACAATTCGCGTCGACAACCGACTGGAAAAGCGTAATAAGTGCGAAAATGTCAGTTATTCTCTTCAGACGGTGCTGTTACGTTGTCAGCGCTAACGTTAACTCGAATATCATGGTGTCAATTTGGGTGACATCAACTGAATATGAAGTGAAGATTCGTTTTATTAAAGTTTATGGGATTTTCAGTTTGCATTCTGTATTGGTTATTTATAGTGCTGCGTAATTTATTATTATATGATACGCAAAGGCAATCTTCTGCCAGATTGCTGAATCGAAATGAAATCTTAATCCATGAGGTCGTTTCACCTGGAAAATAACAAACCTCTGTACTGGTTTCACCAAATGGAATAGGTATCAATAGTAATTAATACACCTACATTCCCTTAGTTATGTTTAAGGTACCTGCTTGTGATAAAAGCGTAGTGAGACGAGTGATCTATTGCCATGGTCTGACAAATACCCAATAACATAATCCTGACCTCGGAATGGGACTCAGGACCTCACGCTCAGTAGAAATAGTTACGCAGCCACGACTCCAACGCGGCAGTCACCTGGAGAATATCTAATAGTTTTCGTAGTAGGCGGGTGGGAAATTATCAAATAACCCCTCCAGCTTTTGGGCAGAGCAGAAGGGAGGGTCAGACTTATACTGCCTAAAAACCACCCATGTTCCGTCTTAGCCCTTTGTGCCGAGGCCGCGGTATCTCTTGCGATTAACCCGCAGTCCCGACGGTTCCCTCACCACCTGACGTCATATTTGCAGGATCATCATCATTTCAGCCAAAAGACGTCCACTGCTGTACATAGGCCTCCCCAGGTGTCGCCACATTGACCGGTCCCGTGCGTCTCTCATCCAGCGGGTTCCTGCAACCTTGACCAGGTCATCGGTCCATCTAGTGGGAGGCCTTCCAACGCATCGTCTTTCGGTTCGCGGTCGCCGTTCTAGAACTTTTCGACCCCATCGGCCATCAGTTCTGCCCATTGCCACTTAAGTCTGGCGATTCTTCGGGCTACGTCGGTAACCTTGGTTCTCATACGGATGTCTTCATTTCTGATTCGATCACGCAAGGAAACTCCGAGCATAGCCCTCTCCATTGCCCTTTGGGTGACTATGAGCTTTCCGTTTGCGTTTCTTTTCCCATTGTTTGCAGGATACGCTACCACAAATCAGCTCTGCTCCCTTGGTAGACACTGTCAAACCACTATCTATTAAGCGATGCCTCTCGTATGTTATAAATAAATCAACTAAACCACTATATTTGTTCCCCTTCAAACCAAGATTAGCAGAAACACACTACCCATTAGTTATGTCTTTGTAATTACAATAATAAATGTGCTGGCAACTAGCGCAGTGGCATTTAATAACGTGCTCTTAAAACAGAGTATATGACTGCCTATTAATTTAGTAATTAAGTCTACATTTCCAGTCTGAGCAGGATTGACTGGTCTATGATGGTTGTTGATGGAAGCCCATATTTCTTGTTATTTACTTCGCTGGGAACTTTCTGAGTGTAAACCTCGTGCAATCACTCCGGCCTTACTCCGATATTATGAATAGACGCCAAAAGGCACATGCAGGGACCGTACAACCCCGCTTGAGAGTTAAGCCTTTGGACAGGGTAACCCGTACATGGGGTAACTCATATCGCTGTGTTACCTTTTGTTCGAGTTACATCCTCGAACCCCAGCGAAATGGTTAACACTTTTAATAAGGTAACCACGTGAAGGGGTTAACCCCTTCAATGACTTAAGCCTTTGAAGAGGTTACTTTCCCGAAAAGCTTTTTTTCGTGTTACCCTGGATTACCTAATAAACTTTAGCTGCATCTAGGTGGGGGGATACTTGCACCCGTGCGCACCTTACTGTTTTTATTTAGTTATTACGATTTTGACAACAATTGATGCGTGACATTTAAGCGAAATAACAATTAAGATGAGTAAGACAGGTAAGTGATTATTTTAAAGTACTAAGTTAAATTAATAATCTTTCTAGTGTTAAGTGGTCGGACCACGTTCATTTATACCCATGTATATACCTAATTTGTTCCTATTTTAGTAAGTAAAAAGTAGGTATTAATAACTACCTACGATAATTATTAGATTAACACCAAGGTAATGCAATTTTTTATGTAAGATCAGGCGAAGTAACAAATATAAAATCTTACATTAACCCTATTCTTGGCGCTGTGTACAATTTGATACATTGAACTTTATGAAAATCTAGAAACGTTCAAAAGGTATTTTCAAAACATTTATTATTTTATATGGTACAAAAGACAACATATAATCCAAATTCTAAAAAAAATATATTTTATCATTATGTTAATCCAAATAATTATGCAGTAGAAAACAAAATAGCAAACCGACCAAAGTCGTCTGGGCGTTGCAAGATAAAACACAATCTTTTTTATTATATTTAGGTCAAATTATTTTCAAAAGCTGTTTAATTCAAATAGGTATATTGGCTATTTAGAAACGCTACTTTCAAGTATCAAAATGGTCTGAAATCGTAAGTAATTTACTGTTTTTCTTAGTGTATCAGATATGATACACTGCCAGATTCCATCCTTTTAGATAATTTTTCGCATGTATCAAATATGTGACATTGCTTGATTTGTACGGTTTCAATTTATTATTTAATAGTTATTACAATATATCTATTTTATATTATGTTTATTGTCATTATTATTATTTATTTTTTAAATTTGTGTCACGTGTGGTTTATCGGCTTATTATGCAAAAACAAAGTTTAAACGTGGTTTAATAATAACTGCCACTCGGATCGATCTTTAGGTTAAGCTGCGCTTGCCTAGGTTGGTCTGGAGAAGTGGAGATAAAACGCCTCCTTGGGGGCATCCTCTTACTACCTTGGCTCTTGTGGTAGTATTCCCCACTATCTGAACCGCCCTTTTGCTAACCAGTTCTGTTATCCAGTTTCTTATTACTGGTTTTACACTAAATTTTTGCAGGGCGTGTTTAATGCTGTTGTGTATGGTTTTATCAAAAGCTCCTTTAATGTGTATGAAGGCAGCAAGTGTTGAGTTTTTATTTGTTATAGCCGTTTTTATTTTGTGCACTACCATGTGTAATGCCGACTCTGTTGATCTGCCTTTCCTGTACGCATGTTGTTGAGGATGCAGTGGTTTGCTTTTTAGAGCTCCATCCCTTTAGTGTCGATCTACCAGTCTTTCCAGTGTATTCAGAAGAAAAGATGTTAGACTAATGGGCTTGAAAGATTTGTCGTGTGTGTAGTCCTCTTTTCCTGGTTTAGGTAGGAAAACTACTTTTGCCTCTCTCCAAAGTGTGGGGATATAGTTGAAAGCTATCCAGGCCCGGTAGATTGGTATTAGGTGCTTGGTTACCTGTTTTAGTTGTCATTGTAGTAGGGCCGGGAATATTCCGTCCAACCCTGCGTATTTGAAAGGCTTGAAGCTCCTTAGAGCCCATTCTATTCTATCCGCAGTTACGAGCTTGTTGGCCAGATCCCATTCGCTGGTTGTTGGTGCGCTGTGGTGGCCAGTAGGCCACTCTGAGTCGGATGTGATTTGGCATCCGGGAAATCTCTGGAACATAGTAGTGGACAGCCTCATAAAGAAACTAAATGACAGAGGATACACTACTATTGGTTATGCAGACGACCTTGCTATATGATAAACGGGAATGCTGAAGATAGGCTGTGCAAAGTGATGCGCTCTGCTCTGCAGATAGTAGAGGAATGGTGTGAAGAACACGAACTTTTAGTAAACCCCAAGAAAACAGAACTTATCCTTTTTACCAACAAAAGGAAGTTACCAGAATTACAACTACCAAAGCTTTTCAACACAAGACTCTCCCTATCAACGCAAGTGAAATATCTGGGCATAATTCTTGATAACAAATTGAACTGGGCGAGTCACTTAGAGGCTAAAACAAAGAAGGCCTGTATAGCTTTTAATCAGTGTAGAAGACTAGTTGGTAAGGCATGGGGTCTTAACCCAAAGATCACACTCTGGCTATACATGTCAGTCATCAGACCTTCTATTACCTACGGATCAGTTGTATGGTGGCCCAGACAGAACTCAGCTGACCACGGTGAAAACGAAACTCCAGAGTCTGCAACGCCTAGCTAGTGTAGCAGCTACTGGATGCATGAGAACAACTCCATCAGCAGCGTTAGAGTATCTTCTGAATTTAAGACCTCTGGATCTGGTCATACAGGAGGAAGCTCAGACAACCGCCTTAAGACTAAGATCAAACGGACTATGGAAAGTAAATACAGAAACAACACACTCAAAAGTTTTGCAGGGGATTCTGAAGGAAATACCACTCCTTGAGGCGCCCATGGATAAAACTTCATGTCACCATGTGTTCGATAGAAGTTACGACATCCAACTCACTGCAGAAGCAGTAGATAGCTCTGGCATCAATGAAGTTAGGATATATACGGACGGCTCCAAGACCTCACATGGTACAGGAGCCGCGTCTTCTCGAATGATCTAAACATTTCAATATCAAATACCCTAGATAAATTAAACACAATCTTCCAAGCCGAATGTATCGGTATCACCAGAGCGGCACAAGCAGTTGCAGCCAGAGACGTCAGTGATTTTAAATAAAGATCATCTCAGACAGTGCATCGGCGCAATCTCATCAAACTTAAAAGGGACAAACTCCGTAAAATCATAGGAATTTTAACAGGTCACTGTTCCCTAAACAAACATCTACATAACATAGGTGTAACAGACAGCCCACTGTGCAGAGGATGCATGGATGCGGAAGAAACGCCACGGCACGTACTCCTAGAGTGCAGGAGCGTGGCAAATCACCGGGCACAAACTCTACGATCCCCATTAACTCTCCCGGAAGCCTGCAGCAGTCCGGGAAGGCTGCTGCAATTCTGGGACGATCTATGTTGGTTGGAGTAGGTATCCTTAAAACATCACGCACAATGGCCCAATCAAGAGGCTAAGTGCGGATAAAAGCCCCGTTAAACTAAACTAAGCCTAGGTTGGTCTGTAACTCGGTATTATATACCAAGTTTCCTCCGTGCCTCGGAAAGCACGTTAAGCTGTTGGTCCCGGCTGCCATATATAGATCTTTGGCAGTCGTTACAGAGGCACGGAGAAAACCCGGTATGTAATCAATGGTCACCCATCCACAGACCAACCTAGGCAAGCGCGGCTTAACCGAAGACCTGAAACCTGCCTTCGACCCGAGCGGCAGTTATTATTAAGCAACAACATCCAATTAAAAAAATACATTGACGGATGAAAATTTTGTAAAAAAACAGCACTTATCGGTATCGTATTACCCCGTATTAACTGGGTGGTGGCGGTCAGATAGACAGTCGCGCCTAGGCACATCAGCCTGGTGGGAATATTGCCACTGCCGGTAAAATATCAAAATTGCCAGCAGCATTGGAAATATTGCCAAAGTTGCCGGTCAGTATAGATTAGGGCCTATCAATGCTAATTAAAAGTGTATTACATAGTTTCCGTACTTAATGTGACTTATAATTAACAAATACTCTCCGAATATTCCCACTCCTGGCAATATTCCCGGGAATTTTGCCAATATTGCCGGCAACGGCACATCTCTAGTCGCGCCATGTAAAATATGGTACTCAGCTGCATCCAGTTAGATTGGAAGCCGAACCCAACATAGTTGGGAAAAGGCTAGGCAGATGATGATGGTACAAAAACAAAGAAACGCTCGGTAACTCGCAAATTGCCGAGTTTTTGTTCTGGAACCAAGAGCAAAATGAAATTGTTTGAAGTACTGAGGTTGAACTGCAGTATTGTTTTCTAACGGACTCCGACACCAGTTTACCTCGTCTAGCATTGCTATGTTCTTAGGAAACCTTAATATTTCATCAGATGAGGATAAATCAAGTAGTTGCTTCAATATCTTTAGTACTATATTAGTACCCTCAGTCATTGCAATGAAACCCTTTTTTTTTGCTGGTAAATCATCAAATAACTTTATAAGGTCAAACAAAATTTTATAAGGTCCAAAGGGTGTTACTATCATGATTTTTAAGACAACTAAAAGAATAATAAAAGAGGGTTCTGTTTTTTAATTGAATTAAATGTTTTTTTTTTTTACGTTATCGTGTTTTATTTTTGTATGGTTAAAATAACGTTGGAAGCCTGGCAGTGTAGCAAATAGGTATGATACATAGATTTTATAAGGTAGATTAGGCAATGTATCTTATGTGATACATTCAATAAATCATAAAATAATATAAATACATTTTTATTATTATTTTTTCTAGGTACCCGCAATAAATACGTAAGAACGCATTTTATGTATTTTTTTTCAATATTTCTAAAAATAGTAATCTTGCATTTCTGACATTTCCACGTATATAACATTTGCTTGCGTTATTTGATGCATCAAATACATAATAACGATGCACAGTAAGTACCTCGCCTCGGCTGTGGCATTTTCACAGAAAGACAATTCTTGGTAATACGTGCCCTATACCTATTAGCTATTTTTCCAAGTTTACAAGTCGCTCGGCAAGTCGGTAACTCGGTACACGCAAGATTGGCGGACCGCGCCGGACGCAGAACGAATGTCACGTGCGGTCGTGTATGCAATTTTCAAACTAATATCGATTGTAAACAGTGCATAATACAATGTCTTGAGTTGGAATGGCTTACCCTGTTACAGTGTTACAGGGTGTTGAAAGGGTAACCCGTTCGTAACAGGGTTTACTATACCCGTTCGGAGGTGTAACATGTATTATAGGGTTTCTTTTTGAAGCGCTTAAAAAAACCCCTTCAAAAACCCTTTCAACGAGTATCCGGACGGTCCCTGGGCACATGAAGCTTTCCAAAACTGTCAAATTTTCCAAATCAGCCTTGAACCTTTACCGATAAAGTTGACAATCTATTAAAGACATTTCACAGATTGTGGTAGCTTAATATCTGCACTTGAAAATAATTATTTGGAACATATTTTTTTCAAAGTACATACGCTGACGCAGACAAAAAGACGTTGCATTTTATAGTCTAATAGATTACAGATGTAACATATCCGAAAGAAGTGACTTCAGTTATACAAAGGGTACCTACACAATAATATAATTATTATATTACAATGCTAAATCAATAATGGAGATTTGAGCATCTCCAATTTGAAGATGAGAAGACATAAAATATTAGTTTTGGTAAATTTCTTTTACATTTCCACATTAATCACCTTTTGAAAGCTGGTTTGCAAACGAATTATTTCTATAATTTGAAATAACACATTACTCTGATAAAACCCGAGCAAATAATCAAGTTTCCATGTAAAACATTTTATTCCGTGCAGCTTATTGTAATTGTGTTAAACGGATTATCGATAACGCCACATTCAATTCGAATGCTCGCTTTGCGTGAAATCCTGCCGATGTCATTTGCGTTTCATCATGGTTTATTTTCTCTTATTTCTCGGAATATTAAACTAGCGTGTAACAGCATCCTAAATGACGGCACGGTTGGCGCATTGGCTAAGCGATTGGACTGCTGCGCTGCGTGTCGCGGGTTCGATCCCCGAACGGAACAAATATTTGTATGGCCTGCAGATAGTTGTTTCGGGTCTGGGTATTTGTGAATGTGACTTTCTATGTTTGTGTTCCAAGTAACACATTTTGCGACAAAAGGCTTGCATATAGAATATTTTTGGAAACTTTAGTAATAAAATCCACCGTAATTAAGTTCTATAAAGGTGGTTAGAACCGATAAGCAACCTGTATGTTACCAAAGGGAGAAAAATTGCAACTTATTTATAGATGCAAATGCGATGCATAAGAGTTCGAATTGTTACCCTGAGTGGCACTAGGAACTAGCGGTGCAAATGCGCGCCGTAAATGAATGATTGAACGATAGAGCGATACAGTTCATTCGTTGAGTGACAAATAAGATCACAAGTTCTTATTTTCGGTGGAGATAAACAACAACGGCTGTGTGTTGTGACAGCTTTTATTTGGATTGTAGCATCTATTTTGCGAGTATTCAAAACTTATGTGTTTAACGCAGGATAACCATCGTGGAGCCCTTGCAAATGGTTTTTTATTGTGAAACCATGGTATATTTACTAAGTAAATTTTGATGCGCCTTCGATCTAATCAAGAAATAGCAAAAAACATGCGGTGATCAATTATATAAGATAATACTTCATAAAAATTTGGTTGTTAAAAACCTAACATTATGGTTTCACAAAAAAGTATAATGTCAAACTACATCAGAAACAGTTATCAAAACTCATTTTATTGTATGTTAGTGTAATAAAATACCATTCAACAAGATACTTTTCAAGGACTCCATTTTTAAAAATGGCGATTTAAAATAGAACTTGCAGTTCATTTTTACACTCATTTGTTACCATAATAGAGCTCCTAGGTCCAAAAATCCCTCATTAGTACCTAGTAGTGATTATTTTCACTTAACAGGTCTCGTTTCTCTTTTTTTTCTCTCGCCTTTGCGTTGTATTGGAGATCCTTAAGACGGGTACAAAACCTATTTAGGAAGGTAAATAAAGTAAAATTTACTTAAATTGTAAATGTTGGCTGGATTTCTCGACTTTTTAATTCGATGCCTGATTTCCTACTGATAGTTTGCAAATTTTCATTTTTCATTTATACAAGAGACATCCAGAAGGGTTACTCATAAAAATGAGCTGATCATGCCTTGCCTACCAGTCTGTGATTTACACCCTGTATAACATAAGTAGATTAAAAAAATTACAAAGTGAACTAGTGATTTCATAACTGTTTCATAAACTATTCAATTACCTAAAATGTAGGAAATTTACATAAGTACAAATCATACTCTATTTAAATTTATTAATATGTACGGAACCTGCGATAGTGTTAGAACTGTAAGATCTTAAGTGGTTCTAAATGAGAGAAAATTGTTGCTTAAGGTTTTCAAGAACCATCTTTTGGAATCGATCTACGCGTTACAGTGGCATAATAGAGTATATTAGACCTTACAAAGGCCATTACACTAGGTTCCAAATGAGCTGCAATAATAACTCTCGAGCCACTACAGGTGATAAGTAACTTATATATACTACTTATTTAGTACTAAAGGTGCCAAATAAGGAAAAATTACCACCTATTAAGGTACGGTTCTTAATGGGAGATTTTAAGATGTCTTAAGCTTCTTTGAGTTCTAAAAGAGTGAAAATTGAAACCTTTATGCGTCTATAACTAATAAATTCGGCCTAGTGCCACCATAAGTTATAAAGCAGAAACAAAAATCACTCAAAAGCAACTGTTAGTGATATGAGTTACTCATATGCAAATTCGAGCGCTGTTTGCATCTATGAGTAATACCGTACACTCTTGCATCACTTAAATGCTACCTACAGTTGCAGAATAAGTTCCAAAATACACTAACGTGCTACTTGGGAATGCACCCACGATACAGGAGAAATTCCTAGTGTGGGGCAACGCATAATAAAAAAATAAAATAAAAAATTTGCGTAACATTCTTTCCTTCACAATCTGAAGGATTTTTAACTAAATTGCCCAATATCTTCCTGATTATTAATAACTAGCTTTTGCCCGCGGTTTCGCCCGCGTGAAAATGTCGATTTCACTTACGAGTTTTCATCCCCTATTTAACTCTCAAGGGTTGAAATTTAATAAAAATGCTGAAGGTCCAAGGGTTTGAGCTGGGTGTTGATGAGTCAGTCAGTCAGTCAGGACTTGTCTTTTTAACCGACTTCCAAAAAGGAGGAGATTCTCAATTCGTCTGTATGTTTAAAGTTTATTTTTCACTTTTTTGTGTTTTTATTTAATTAAATCATTATGAAGAGACCAGATGGCATGACACTTATGCCTTGGAAGGTGCGTAGGCCTTTCGTGTCGGACACAACCTGCGTCAACACCCTTGCGCCATCTCATGAAGCAAGCTTGACTGTGCTGACACTACTGTTGCAGCTGCAGATCAAACGGCGTCAAAATCTAAATCTATTTAAGTCGCGAGTAACAGGCTTCTTCTGGGTAAGCTCGTTCCACCGTCGACATCATCTCTGCCCTTAGGGCAAGATTAAGTCAAGAGCAAGACCATTTATAATAAAAACAAAAAAAAATTGAATTAGTGTTACCATTTACTGCTAGACTTCTCGGCACGTTTGTGGATGACAGCACAAATGTGGAGAATTTAGACGCAGCGTCCTGTTGCTTATTAAGTCTATTTCTACACAGATTTAAAAAATAAAAAAACCGGCCAAGTGCGAGTCGGACTCGCGCACCGAGGGTTCCGTAAAAAAAAAATATTTTGTGATGTAACTAAAAATTTATGGTTTTCGTAATTTTTCCTTTATCTATGCTATAAGACGTTGCTTCGTACCAAATTTCAAGATTCTGAGTTCACGGGAAGCACCCTGTAGGTTTTGATTCCCTTGCAAGTGTCGAAAATTTGCGGCATAAACGGCTGTATCTTTTGATTGCGTTGGCTTAGAAGTTTGATTTTTTCACAGCTTCAAGGGACAGTAGACTTGAGTAATTGATATAAATTTCAGCTTCATACCTCCACGCGTTCCTGAGAAAAAGGGTCTTGACAGACGGACGGACGGACGGACAGACGGACAACAAAGTGATCCTATAAGGGTTCCGTTTTTTCCTTTTGAGGTACGGAACCCTAAAAAGTGCTTGGTATAGAACGTAAATACGTATTTTTTGTTGTCAAGTGTCAAACTATCATTAACATTGTAACAGTGACCAATTATCTAGAACATTTTTCGCCCATTGTATCAAAAAATATCCTACATAAACTCACGTTTGAATCACGGAACGACATCGGCTACGATCCTTACATACTTTTTTCATTATGTCCACGTGCATACAACATCATCTGCAAAGCTTTTTCCAACCTTGTTAGTGTCGGCTTTCATTATTGTCAGGGATTACGTTATGTCGGTTGGCAGACTTTCTAGTTACTGACTGACAAAGATCTAAAAAACATCTGGGATAACGAGCTACGAGTGTTCATGTTCATACATACTCGTACGTAGTACATTTTTTGTTCTGTGTTTTGTTATTTTTATTTTATACTTATCTACTGATGTTTTTCTGATGCTAAACGTAGCAGAAGCAATGTGACTGTTGCAGTCCGTTGGGAAATCAAGGTGACGTTGCAAAGGTACGTTAGCAGTGTTTGTATTGATATCGCTGTCTTCATCTATATTGTCATTCAATCATGCTTTAGACTTTTACGTAAATAAACCATGCTCCATCGGAAGAAGGAAAATCATTAGTGCTGTTTTTCAAAAGAGCATCTCAGGCACTCATGATCTGCCTAGCTGTTTCTCAACTTTATTAGCGTTGGCTTCCAGTCTAACCAGATGCAGTTGAATACCAGTATTTATCGCGAAGCGACTGCCTATCTGACCTCTACAAACCAGTTTGTACTGGGTAATATCAGGCCCTTTGATAATACTGGTTGTCTGACTTTTGGCGCACTGACTACCAAAAACGACTATCAAAGATACTTATTTGCCTAAATGACCGATAAGTAATTTGACCAAGGTTATGTCTGTTTAGGCAGTTTCTTCTCAGAGTGGTCTTGTAAGAAACTCTAATTTAATCTAATTTAGTTGAAACTATACATTTTTAGAGTGTTTTCAAACCATTTTACAGCAAAACGTAATGTATCATCCTTTACTATTTACAATGTTGTCGGAAGCTCGCAACAAAGATCTCAAAATTTAACAGTTGCATTAAACCACTCTCCTCTATAAAAGCTCAAAAGCAAGAAGATCCCCTTATAAACGCATCGCAAATAAATTAATAGCTTACAAAGTCGGGTGTTGTGTAAAATCGGGCAACGACTATGTGCAGACGATGCGGTCACAGTAGGTGCCATAAAGCTACGCTTCCTTAGCACAAGCCACCGACTAACCAAAGTAAGATGGCCTGTAATTACTGGCAATTTGAACTTTAGCAGAGCTGGAATAGAGTAAATTTTGCTTTGGAGAGAGGTCGATATTTTCTGGGAGGAGTGCCATGTAGTGTTTGGTAACAGCGTGCGGAATAAACTATGATAACACGAAGGTATGTGGTCTTTGGTGTTAAATTTCCTCTTGCTTGTTCACAGTATGAGGGTGCACTGGACATGGATTGTGTCAGAACAATGGATTGGTTTCCGATACGGAGCTTCGTAGATTCAGATCAGGTTGAATTCCCTTCGGTTTATCTTAATTGTTTTATGAATCGTCGCCAATTGGGGTTGGATTAATCGATTTATGGATGCGGTTATTATTGTGTAAAATATTTGTCTGGGAATTTAATAAAGGTACGGGTCGTAATGTGAGGGTTTATAGCAGTTGTTCTAACAAACATGTTGAGATTAGGGAATATTACTTGGTCACTAACCACAAAGTATAATTAAACCTACAATAAAAAATTAAGTACCTATTCAACGTTCATCATCACTAGCCACTAGGTATGCAGGATCTGGGCCAGAAATCTTTGCCGAACTTCAATTGGTCTATTATTAAAAATAAAACATCGTCGACAGACGGAAAATATTCCAGAAAATAAATTGCGTTTTACTTCGTAGGAACAAAAAAGCGTAAACACAATTCGAATTCCACTTAGTCACGCACACAAACGTGAAACAAGGGATAACAGGAACAAAGAGAGACAAGTACATTACATTCCATCATCATCGGGTTAAAGAAAGAAATATCGCATAAAGCTCGAATCATCCAGCAGCTGTTGTTTGATAAAACGACGTGTTACGTAAAAGTGACGCGAAATTGCGTTGTTTCGCGCAAGGAACTTATGTACCTACTACGAGTTTCGCACTCGTACATTATGTTAGCGCGAGTGATGTGGGTTAGTGCAAGAAGTAAGCTAGCACGTGTTTTAATGAAAGAAAATAAGAGTTTGGATAGTTAAGCTCGGTGAAATGATTGAATCTTTCAAAAGGCTTTGAATATTTACGTAATAGTCATACAATTTAATGCCAATCAATAAGCTATTCTTTTCCAATAATGAGATCAATGCTGTTCTTGATGCTACCTCAATGACGACCTTAAAATGTTGATTTTACTGAATGTAAAAACAGAAGAACAAGGCATCGTCACGGAACTTGGGAGAGGCTTCTGTCAAGTAATGGATTGCAATATCCTGAGTGGATTGATTTCTTTTGTCAGCACTGTATTAAGAAGTGTTAAGATCATAACTACAATCTATCGAGATAGTGGAAATACATACCGAAGGAAAAATAACACTCTTTTTTGGGCAGTCGTGTAATTAAATCTGAATCTACTAGAAGAAATAGTTTGATACAAAGGCTGTAAAATCTTTTGACTTGCACCTTGACCATCATCTTACGCGCTGTTTCCATGACACTGCGACATGCCATTTCAGATGCGTCTTTATAATAAAAATAAAATGTCGTTGATGTGACAATTTGCTGGTGCTTCCTGACGAAAATGTCTAACTTTCACGTCATACCAACTCGTCTTAGAGTTTACCAAACCGAGTAACTTTTATTTGACTTTGGTGCTCCACTTGTTACGACAGTGTTCAAATTGAAATGAATTGAATTAGTGACGTGTAAGGCTTGGAACAGAGTATTGACTGACTTTATCCGGGAATAACCAGAAGTTTTTACTTAGTATAATAAGGTGGATATAAAAAACAACGCGGTTGGAGGTAAAACTTAGCCAATCTTTTAGAGTCATTAGACCTAATTTTCGATGACGTTATGTTAAAAAACTGTCGTGCCAGAGACAAAAAACGAGAAAAAAATATCGTAGGTACATAAACTATAGGAAAATTGTGTAGAAACCAGACAAAAAATTTAAGAAGAACTTAGTTGAATTGTACCAGATAATTGTATTTAATAATCACGATTCAAGTAATACAAGATAATCCCTTCTTAAATAACGAAAATTTCGCAGTAAAATCAAAAACCTTACAAGATAAAGGTAGCCAAAAGAAAAAAAACTATTAACTGTTAAATGCTGAATTGAATCAATTCTGATCTACATAACAGTATTACAATCAAGTCAAGTACATTTAGCAAATCCACAACGATACCCTAAATTATAAAGGAGAGGATCCTATACGAGCAAAAATCAGATTCATCGTAATTGAAACATGAAGAAGATTAAATTCGGAATCATTGGTTTTGATTTAACATAGGAACATTTTATTGAGTTATTTGAAAGGAAAGGTCGGTGCAAAAATGAAAAGAGACATGCTCCAGTGGTTCGAATATTATGTGGATAGAATGTTGAAGGAAATTATGACGGAATCGGTATTTTTAGAGCGAGAGTGGAAACAGAAAGGAAACTCAATAAAGCATGCTTAAGTTATTGTTGATCGATGTAATATGATCGATATGATTGATTGTTGGATAGTAGTTTACTTTTTTTTAAGCTATTGCATAGCTTCTATCGCGGGCCTTGAGCGTTGAGAGCGAATCCAGAAATTCCGTAACGAAAAATTTCAACCATGTTGCTATGGTTACGGAAAATAACAAGGTTGTTGACAACTGAGGTTGTCAAATTAAATAATTAATTATTTGCATTTATTTGCGAGAGCAGTGGTGGCCCAGTGGTGGCGGCCCCGACTTACGAACAGTTGGTCGTGGGTTCGAACCCAGGCAGGCGCATTACTTTGTGTAATTTATTTCATCACCACTGCTCTCAAAACGGTGAAGGAAAACATCGTGACGAAACCGACATGTCTTAGAACCAAAAATTCGAAGATATGCGACATCTACCAATCCGCACTGGGCCCGCGTGGTGGATTATAGCCCATCCCTCTCCTAGAGAGGAGGCCTGAGTCCCTGCAGTGGGAACAATTATAGGCTGATGATGATGATGATGAATTATTTGCATAAGTTGATAAAAAATGCTATGCAATAGCTTTACCGTGGCAGTCTCCGAGTGCCACATCAACTTTTTTTTTAGTTTAGGGAGAGCTCGTTGCTAAATTATAACAGCAGCTTTGGTTGACATTCAGGTTAAGAAGCTTGCCTGGGTTGGTCCATAGATGGGTGACCGCCCGTTACATACCCAGTTTCCTACGTACCGCGAAAAGCACGTTAAGCCGTTGGTTCCGACTATCATTTGTCGATCTTTGACATTCGTAAAAAGTCGGTCGGTCGGAAGTTTTTTAAGTCGGTGGCCCGAAAGGCTTGTGGTTTCCACGGTTGTGGGTGCCAGATAGGCAGTCACTCAATGTAAAATACTGGAATTCATTTATATCCGTCTACACAGGAAGCTAACCCCACCATAGTCGGGAAAAGGCTGGGCAGATCACAATCTTTATTTGGGAAATGAATAACAATCTTATGAATTTAACACTTATACACAAGTATAAGTGTTAAATTCTTATACACAAGTATAAGACAAGTGTTGTCCTATGATGCTAAAATATTAGACTAAATAAAAAAAGTACCAGTATCTATGGAATGCACTGTAGGCATAAAATTGTGCAAATGACGGTAGAAATAAGACTATCTTTATATACGCACTTACGTTGAAATGTGGTAGGGTCACGAAAGTTTAAGGTCGCGCAATTTATTTCACGGTCTTATAGTGAATTCTTTGCTATTTTACATATTTTTGTAAAGAATGGCCAACTGGTCAGCCAACAAAAACTGCAAAATAAAAAAAGATTTTTTTTTATGAACATGATTATTTGATGTTAAAAATTATTTTGACTACCCTTAATTATAAAATCATCACTACTCAAATATACCAAATCAAAAGGCAAATGATGAAGTAGACTAAATTGGCGGCAGCGTAAATGCAAGTTTGAACAAAAAAGATAATAATTATTTGTAAAAGCTTTCTTTTATCATTGGGCCGAAAGTGTTTGTTTTTAGGATTTTAAGTAAACTCATATCTTCAAAAAACAATGGAGTTTGTTATCACAGAAACCCTAACAGCTCATAATCACTGGCTTCAACAAAGTCATCATAAGACTACAAACGAAAATATTTTAAGTACACTCGACTGCATTTAAAATACTAAGTTCCAGTATAAGCTGATCTCGCCTTTTGTAGGCTTCACATACAGTCGATTGAGTTTCAAAATATACTCGTCAGATATACGATTTCCTGTACGTTGAGCAACGATACTTACTTGGTAAAAGCGACGATGAGGGACTGTGTAAAAGAGGTCATTGCAATAAAGGAGGTCATTGCAATAAAGGAGGTGTTTGGTGAGATAACGAGTAATAGAGAAGTATGAAAGAAGAATACATGCTGCGCTTAGCCCAAATTAACTAAAAGAAGGGCAAGATAATCAAGACATTTGTAACGTAGGTACTTTAGAACCGAGTACAAAGTATTTACTCTCACGAGTAATACTCGTACGAGTATCACCAAGGAGAGGTCTGCTTGTACTGGAAATGCATAGTATGTCATATCGTTGTCTCTACAAAAGAACTCGAAAGTGTTAGATAATACTATTGATTCAAGCATATCGTTTGCTTTAAGTGCAGTTAAAGAAACTTATCTTAAGATAAAGGAATCGGTAAATAAAACATGGCATTAGGCGCGATAGTCGACACTTCACGACTTGAGTGCTTCTTGATTGAGCTTCCATGTTGGATTAGGAACGTAAATAGTTCCTGGTGTATAAATAGATGGTTATCTGGAAAAGATAAACTATTTGAGGATATATAGTTTTAGTAGTGATTACGAACTATATCAATGTTGTGTATATGAATCGTAATGGTATGGATATGATCGTAGAATACGTTTTTATTGACAAAAATCGAATAGAAAACAGTTATGGGCTGACCATATTACCCGTAGACACGATGGGGTATACGCATATACGTGATCTTGATTGGACACTGTTAGTCAGAAAGCATAAAGTGGGATGGCCTCGAGTTATGTGTAATGACGATGGCTGTTAGTACCTGGATGAGAGTTGCCGTTGCCGCTGAGTGACGTGCAATTAGAGATGACTAAGTCCAGCAGTGGACTACTGCTGCTGATGATGATAATGGAGCTATCTTTGGACAGTTCAGTATTTGACCAGTAAACTGCATGTCAGTGATGACATGACCAGTTAGTTAGTATAGGCTGGTCTCTAATTTTATCGATACTCCTTACTATACGAGGCCAGTTCAAAAGAGAAGAGTTACAAATTAATGACGTACTTCTTGTACGTATATCGAGGATTGTTTTCTGGACAATTTAGTATCCAAGGTCAATTAATGACGATTACTATCTTTCAAATGAGGAATCTCTTATGAGTAAAAGTTTATTCGGAAGAAAAAGTAAGAATGAAGAACGACAATCTAAATAAGAACAACAAAAAAACTTCTCTTAAAATTATATAAAGAGCGTGTGGCACTCGGAGACTGCCGCGGTAAAGCTATTGCATAGCATTTTTTATCAATTATTTAATTTGACAACCTCAGTTGACAACCTTTTTATTTTCCGTAACCATAGCAACCTGCATGGTTGAAAAATTTCGTTACGGAATTTCTGGATTCGCTCTCCACGCTCAAGGCCCGCGATAGAAGCTATGCAATAGCTTAATAATAAAAAGTGAAATGAAAACATTGCGATGTAAGAAATGTCATAGAACTAAAAGATTGTGTTACAGTTACTGGAGAATTAAAAGTGAGAGACTTTAAAAACAAGGTATTTCCCACAGTATTTACTCAGTTTCATGAAAAACTTTATTAAATTCCAGTTAGCGACGGAGAAACGCGTGCAAAGTCTTATTTTAAATACGAACTGAAATGAATCTTTACGAAAGTAAGTGAACGAAGACTAGCAGTATTGTCTTAGAGCAAAGCTTTCAAGGTTTAGAAAAAAAATATTATAAAATATTATCAATTACTTTTTTATTAGTATTCAATTATAAAAAATACATTTGTAAAGTAGTTTTGTTCTCGTTTGTGTTTGTAACTCTCATGTTGTTTATATAATATGTATTACCGTATCTTTTTAATTTTAGTTTTAAGTTTATTGGTGGAAACTTGTAATTGGCCTTCCTCTGCATGGTAATTTTACTATAAATGTTTTAGCTGTAAGTTTCCTTAAAATAAATAAATAAATAAAACCTTTTTTTAAAACGTTGTGTTCTTTTCTTTTAACATCGACAAAAATTTAAACGTCTTGAGGTGGGTGTTTCATATTCAATTACTTTATGAAGAAACACCGAAACAAACTCTAGTCACAGGTCAGAGTTTATTTTAAAGTTCAAAAATGTAATTCCTGTTGTTGCTAGTCTTTCGAGTGGCAACGCCAGAACACACTAGATTCTAGGTATGTCTTTTTAGGTTAGAGACCCTAGAAAGACATACCCTACCATACCATACCATACCATATCTCTAGAGAGAGATAGCTACTATGACCTTAATGGTGATGTTCAGGAGTGTGGTACTCGCAACCGGCTGCGTGCGCGAACCGAATGTATGACCGTGGACGACGCGACGAAGCAAAAGGAGTAAAGTGCATTTCACGAATGAAGTCCCGCAGACGCAGCGCTGTATTCGCGCAACATAATGTTGCTATCTCTCTCTCTCTCTCCATATCTCCCCATCTGTCAAAAGTTCCAGAATTGTCCGCGGGACTTCTTTCGGGAAATGGACTTTATGTAAGGATCGTAACAGAAAAAGTCGTGAGTTTTAACATAATAAATTGTATGTTTGTTCCATCGCTCGCAGATTATGATGTACAAACGATCCAACCGTATGTCAGCACAGTAATTCTCGGTTTACGCGGCTTTCATTATGCGCTGTTGCCAGCAAGTATTTTATCAACACGTTTTGTTCAACTATTTTTTTATCAGTAGTCATTGCTTGCGAAGATATTATTTTCGTAGATAATATTTTTCGGTTATAATAAATGTTAATTTTCATCTGGATTTGTTGAGGTTCGTGTTTTGCGAGCCAAAATGTACCTAATATACACCGCATAAAAGAAAAAGTAGAAACTTTATAATTATTTAGGATTAGCTTGTGATTCATTTTTTACGTCATTCTTTGAGAAATTCCTTGTCTTCCTGTCATGAATATTTATATTTTTCAACTTTTCTGATCCAAAATAAGAAAAAAAATAAGAACTAGTTTAGCTGTAACCACTGGCGTTGCACCAGATCTTACTAATATTATAAACGCGAAAGTTTGTAAGTATGTATGTATGGATGGATGGATGGTTGAATGTTTGTTACTCTTTCACGCATAAACTACTGAACGGATTTGGATAAAATTTGGTACACAGATAGTTTATAATCTGGATTAACACATAGGATTTATCCCGATTTTATCTTCCCGTTGAATAATATTCGAGTTGTAGCGGGCGAAGCCGCTGGCAACACCTAGTATTGATATACAAATGCAATTCATTTCGCTTGATATTATCTATCTTCTATATAAATAAAGAGAGAAGTCCTGACTGACTGACTGACTGACTGATTGACTGACTGACTCATCAACGCCCAACCCAAACCATTGGACCTAGAGAGCTGAAATTTTGTACAGAGGTTCCCTTTATAATGTACACAAGGAATAAGGAAGGATTTTTCGAAAAGCAACCCCTAAGGGAGTTAAATAGGGAATGAAATTTTGTATGGAAAATCGTCATTTTCACGCGGGCGAAGCCGCTGGCAAAAGCTAGTAGTATATAAATATAGCTACTATATATATATTTATATAGTAGCTATATTAGTAGCTATATATATATTATCCACTCTTAGTACCTACTAGACTTTTTCACTAATCTAACTAAATGCAACCAGCTGATTCAAACGGCGTTCAAGAGCTTTTAGTATCAATATAACATACAATGATGACACAGACAGTTCTTGAACGCAGTTTAGATCTGCAGAGTTGCTATAATTCGACTTAAAAGTCAATATCTGCTAAGCCGTGTTTTCAGTTTAACGTGATACAGCTGAATACGTATATTACAAGGCGACTAGAGAGGAGGATGGAAGAGGGGAGGTTACTAGGAAATATACCCCATGGTAAGATAGGTTTCCAGACTTTCAGGCCACTGACTACCTGTAGCGACTGTCTCATCATCTGCCTAGCCTTTTCCCAACTATATTAGGGTCAGCTTCCAGTCTAACCGGATGCAGCTGAATACCAGTATTTTACATAGAGCGACTGCCTATCTGACCTCCACAACCCAGTTAATACTAGGTAATACGATACCCTTTGGTAAGACTGAATATCAGAATTTCAGGTCACTGACTACCTGTAACGACTGCCAAAGATCTATATATATGGCAACCGGGACCAACAGCTTAACTTGCTTTCCGAGGCACGGATTAAACTCGGTATGTCGGGCGGTCACCCATCCACAGACCGACCTAGGCAAGCACAGCTTTACCTAAAGATCGACCCGAGTGGCAGTTCTTTTAAGTCACGAGCTCCTCCTGGTAGCGACTGTCTAAGATCTATAAATGATAGCCAGGCCAACCGATTGACGTGATTTCCGACACACAGAAGAAACTTGCTATGTAATGGGTGGTAACACATCCACAGACCAATCTAGATCAGTTCGGCTTATCCTGAAGATTAATCCTAGCAGCTATTATTATTATATAGCCACGAACTACTCCTTTTAAAAGTATATAACGGATAAGAAACTAAATGCACTTTTATTTAAAGCTGTTCGAAATTTGGTACAGAGGATGGCTGTTACGGACGCCGACCTCCTAAAAACTTAGTCTTTAATATGTTAATATTAAGTAGATTAAGTAGAATAGTTTTGTTTTGAATACCTAGGATAATCTAGGTTAAGTATATAAGAAGTACATAAGAGGTATATAAAGTCATTCAGTAGTTAAAGCTTTATAAAGATTGTGTCATATAACTTAAGAATAGATAGTACAAATTAGCTCATTATAATGTAAACAGAACCCTAAAATCAGTCTAACTTCAATTCTTTATGTTGTATAAGTGTATTACGTAAGTTATACATAACAAATCTATGTGCTTCAAAGTCTGTCAAGAATAGGTACAAAACTAATGGAAAATTCCACTCGTAAAAATTTAATAATGTTTTTGATTGGGCAATTTCAAAGGCTGAGTTCTAGTCCAATAAGAATGCCTTAATTTTATCCAATAAGAATCTAGCGCAACGGCCGCTTTATTTCTAGACTTTCTATAGGATATCTATAAAAGATATTTTATACACTTTGCCACTAATTGAATCATGATGTAATAGGATATAGGAGGCAAGGATTTGTACTGCAATTACAGTCGACAGTGATCTCTCCTACTAGTAATACCTTCAAGTGTAAATAAGTACTAAGTAAGTCAAATAAACCTTTTATTTCTTTATTGTGTATAAACAGTGTTTTATTGTGCATTCTGGTCCTAAGTGAAGACCTAGTATTTGTTTTATTGTGCATTCTGGTCCTAAGTGAAGACCTAGTATTTATTTTTATTGTGCATCCTGGTCCTAAGTGAAGACCTAAGAAGACCTAGTACTTGTGTGTTTCTAATAGTTTCCTTATCCAATCCACGTAATTAAAATCATCATACAGTCCACTTTCGAACATTCCCAGTCGTGGGGCTGAATCTAGTGAAATAGAGTTCAGAGTCCCCCACATTTTGGTCCTGTCGAGCCGGATAAGGGACAAAACCTAAAGATTTTGGTCCTATCGACCTGGATAAGTGAACTTTGCTAGTACTTACGTGTTTTTATAAAGTGAATTTATACAGTTTTAAAGTTTTCAAAGTTGCAAAGTATTAAATTCAGTGTTAAATTCAGTGGAAAAGTAAGAGAGTGAGTCGGCTGTCAAAAGGATCTCAGGAAACGACGGCCAGAGTTTAAGTAGTGTCGCCGTTCAGATCCTAACGCCTGTGCCTAGATATTTAGATAGTTGCCGTGCCGAAAGGTGCGCCCGGTAACTGTATCAAAGGCTGATCATACAGTGCGTGTAAAAGTAAGTACATAGCCGTCAGGCAATAAACTATTAAGTGCGTGTCCATGCCTGCTATGTACAACATCAGTGTATCTATAAAATAGATAAAAAGTGAAGTGCGCGTTATCAGTGTATTTACGTATCGTCGCTAACACGGTATATAGACGGAAGTGTCGCCGAGCCAGAACGTAGGCCGGTATCCGCCTATCTAGCGAAGAAAGTAATACGTCAGTGAGTTATCTAGATAGATAACAAGTGTATAGTGCGTTACTAAGTATATAGACGGAAGTGTCGGTATCCGCCTATCGTGTAAACAAATAATAAGCGTGGATGGACTATTTAAAGTGAAAGTACATAGTACAAGTTAGTGTATATAGACGGAGGAATCACTTAGCCGGAACGTGTGCTAGTGCCGCCTATAAACAAACGTACATAGTGCTCGTCAAGTGTATATAAACGGAGGAATCACAGCCGGAACGTGTGCTAGTGTCCGCTTATAAACAAAGTAAATAGTACGTGTTATTATTGTGTACATAGACGGAAGTTTCACTAAGCTGGAACGTGTGCCAGTGTCCGCTCTATATAACGAACATAAGCAGTGCAAGTCAGTGACCTATCCTAAGGGATAGAAGTATAGTGCGCGTTGTAGTACATACATAGACTTATTTTCAAAAGTAAATAATAAAAGTGCGTGTCGGTATTAAAAAGTAAACAGTGCGTAGTGAACCAGTGAATAAAAAGTGTGCCCAATATAAATTGGGTAAAAAAGATCCAGTGCCATAGCTACCTAGGCAGAACCTAGAGTGCCTAGGTTACCTAGGCAGCCTACAACTACGTGCCTGTGCCTAGTTATCTAGGCAGACTCCACTACGTGCCTGTAACTACGTGTCTGTGCCTAAATTACCTAGGCAGACTCCACTACGTGACTACAACTACGTGTCTGTGCCTAAATTACCTAGGCAGACTCCACTACGTGACTGCAACTACGTGTCTGTGCCTAAACTACCTAGGCAGACTCCACTACGTGTCTACAACTACGTGCCTACGCCTAAGTCATATAGGCAGTATTGACCGCTTGTACCCTAACACTTGCGTGTCAATCGAACGTTAAGTCTAAGTGTGCTAACCTCAGGCACAGCTTAACAAGATGGTTATCACAAGAAGCCAGTCAGACGTAGCTGAGTTAGAAGAACAGCGACGTCTTAAAGAAGCTGCACGTCGTCAAGAAGAACAGCAAATTGAAACTGAAAGATTACGACGACTGTCATTAGATCCGCCTGCCTCACCCTTTTCAAGGCTTGCGGAGACAAGTACAGCTGGGCCCTCCGGGGTCAGAACTACAGTGACCACTACTCAACAACGAGCGAGGTCACCAACAAGATCACTACGGTCGCACCGATCTAATACAAGTATTACTACGCGACTAAGAGTAGCTGAGCTCAACGCAGCAGAGAAGTTAGCCATTCTACATAAAAAACAACTTGAGATGGAAGCCGACCTAGTAAAGAAGAGGTTGGCAGTGGAGGTGTCTGTGCTCAATGATGAAGAAAGTGTTAACAATGAACCTCTACCTGAAGAACAACAACACCTTAAGGTAGACGAGTGGCTACGAACAAACCAGCCCGACACACGGGGGGAGGAGGCAGCAAAGGGTACACGAGAGGAACCTAGACAAATCAGGTTCGAGACGCCCAGACCAAGATCGCCAACTCCAACCAGGGCGAGGAACAGCATTGAACAATTAGCCAACACACTAGAGAGGATGGCCAGACCCCGTCCACGCTATATAGACCTGCCTACCTTCACTGGAGCCGCTACTGAATGGCTGCCATTCAAAGCAGCTGTTCGAGACTCAACAAGCATGTACCAGATTCCTGCAGCTGAGAACATACACAGATTGAGGAGCTGCCTAAAGGGAGAAGCACGGGATGCTGTGGCCGCACTACTACACACAGCCACAGACCCAGATGTTATTATGAAGACATTAGAACAATGTTTCGGGCGACCTGAAATAATCATCGATCGGGCGCTCGATGATCTAAAGAAACTCCCAAGACCTGGAGCATCGGCAGCCGACCTCAACAGCTTCGCAGTGAAACTGCAGAATATAATCTGTGTACTGAAGACAATAGATAGAAGAGGTTATCTATTCAATCCCCTGCTGACAAGAGAGGTGTTGGAAAAACTAAGTCCACATCTCCGCTCTCGCTGGTGTGACTACGCTTACGACAATGAAGGGACGACCGAACCAGAGATCGTCATGATTTCCCACTTCCTTATGAGGGAAGCAGATAGGGCATTACGTTACACCTATGCCCCGTCTACGAGCGCCGCAAGTACAAAGAAAGAGACACGACCCGCCGTAACATTAAAGAAGAAGGCGACTGTCTACAACACCACAGCGGAAGAAGAGAAGATGCCATGCCCATCAGGGTGTGAACAAGCACACACCTTACTCCAGTGCCCTAAGTACAAGGCACTTACTACAGAACAACGCTGGGAACTCCTTAAAGAAAAAGGGATTTGCTTCAAGTGCGTCCAAAGCAAACACCGACGCATTGGGTGCAAAGCTAAGTCCTGCGGCGTGAATCAGTGTCGTCGACCACATCATACGACACTGCATCAGTCATCACCACGAAAAGAGGTGAAGAAAGAAGATAACAACAAGCCAGCAGAGACACCTAAAGAAGAAGCCGTCCTGTCTGTGACACAACGACCAACTGTGGGACAAAGGACAGTACTATTAAAAATGTGTCCTATCATCGTGTCCGGACCACGGGGGGAGGTGCAGACCTACGCACTTCTAGACGAAGGAGCAACCATCACTCTGATAGATGAAGAATTAGCAACCAGCATCGGAGCAGAGGGGCCATCTCAACCGCTACACCTAAACGGCGTCAACATGTCACAACAAGAAACAAAGAGCCAGCTTGTAACAATCAACGTCAGAGGGACGAAAGAAACAGAAGAATACAGAGTTAAAGCTAGAACAATAAGAGACCTGCAACTACACAAGCAGACTATCTCTGACAGTATTCTTCAGTACGAACACCTGAGAGATCTTCCCAAGGACGAGGTGTGTTACGAACAAGCACGCCCCGGGCTTCTAGTGGGGACTGACCACTGGGAGTGTATCGTCTCAAGGGAGCTCAGGACCGGTGGCCCGAATGAACCAGCCGCCTCGAAGACTAAGTTGGGATGGGTGGTGCACGGAACCGCACCACGCAGCGCGATCATGCAAGAGGGCAGTGTACTGCACGTGTATGAGCCAGACCGAGAGCAAAGTGTAAGCAATCTGAATTTACACCACTCTGTTGAAGCTCATTTCAAGATAGAGGCTCTCTGTATAGAAGGAAAGCCACGAATAAGAGAAGCAGATCAGCGCGCCATTCAAATCGTCGAAGAGACAACAAAGAAAACCGAAACCGGTTACGAAGTGGGGCTACCATGGCGGGCAGACAACACAGTCATGCCACCCAGCTATAATCAAGCACTCCGTCGTCTTACAACGATCGAGAAGAAGATGGACGCCGATCCCAAGTTCGCCAAAGAATATTCCGACCAGATTAACAACCTACTACAAAAAGGTTACGCTGTACAATGTGACGGCTCGGAACGTGAGAGCCCAGTGTGCTGGTACCTACCACACTTTGCCGTACAAAACCCGAACAAGCCCGGCAAGTGGAGACTGGTATTTGACGCAGCAGCACGAAGTCACGGAATATGTCTGAACGACGAACTGCTAGAGGGACCAGACCTATTGTTATCACTACCGGGAATCCTATTTCGATTCAGAGAAAAGGCGGTAGCTATAACTGCAGACATTCAAGAGATGTTTTTAAGAGTCCGCATAAGAGAAGAAGATCAACCAGCACAACAGTTCCTGTGGCGAGGTGAAGAAAGAGAATCATCTCCACTCAAATACAAAATGAGAAGCATGATCTTCGGCGCAGCGAGCTCCCCGTTCATGGCCCATTATGTTCGCAACCACAACGCAGACATTTACGGGCAGGAGTTCCCACGAGCGCTAGCGGCAATAAAAGAAAACCATTATATGGACGATCTAGTGGCAAGCTATGATGACCCAATGGAAGCTTGGAAGGCAGTAGAAGAAACTAGAACTGTACACGCCAATGCCAACTTCACACTGCGGGGATGGAACGCCAGCGATAAGACTGTGCTGCGTGACATACCTCCTGAGCTGCACGCCACTACACCCACACAACTGGGGGGAGAGCAACCAGAGAGCAAGATCCTCGGTTTATTCTGGAGCGCAGAACGAGATGAACTCGGGTTCAATACATCCATGAACCGAGTACCAGCAGAAGTACGAGAGAGAACTCGCGCACCGACCAAGCGTGAAGCCCTCAGCGCCGTGATGTCAATCTATGACCCACTCGGTTTGCTGAGCCACTACACTATCCGCTCTAAAATCATACTTCAGAGCTTATGGCGCCTCCAGACTACGTGGGACGAGCAGATACCGGCAGAAGAAAACGAGCTCTTCGCATCTTGGTTATCTCAACTGACCGAGATCTCCGAAATAAGATTGCCACGCTGCTACATAACAAGGAAATACGAGAGAATCGAGCTTCACGTGCTATGTGACGCCAGCGAACAAGCCTATGCAACTGTGGCTTACTGGAGGATCACAAGCAGCGACGGGAGCATCACCGTGGTATTGGTAGCCGCCAAAGCTAAGGTAGCGCCAAAGCAAACCCAGACCATACCTCGGCTCGAATTGCAAGCAGCTGTCATCGGTGCAAGACTCGCCGGTACTATACAGAGAGAACACCGAGTGAAGATCGGTCGAACGACCTATTGGACCGACTCATCCACCGTGGTCCATTGGATTCACCACGACATGCGACGTTACACTCCATTCGTCGCACACAGACTGGGTGAGATCGCTGAACTCACGAAAAAAGAAGAATGGCGCTGGCTGCCCACAGAACAGAACGTGGCAGACGACGCAACAAGGCTCAGTAACACTCCACTGAGCACAACGGATCGATGGTTCCAAGGGCCTGCCTTCCTTTACCAACCGGAAGAGCAGTGGCCTACAATGACAAAACCAGAAGAAGAAGAAAGCGAAGTCCTGCACATCACAGAAAAGGTGAAAAGAGGAAGCTGGCTACCAGAAGCCGCCCGCTTCTCAAAATATGAAGTGCTAGTGAGGGCCACTGCACGAGCTCTCGCCTTCATTGATATCTGTCGACGAAAGGCAACCAAGATGGAACATCGACACATCGAGCGCGCCGAGGTCGAACTCTTCCGACGCGCCCAAGAAGATAGCTTTGGAGAAGAAATAAAGAGGATACAGACAGCTCAACCACTGTCAAAGGCAAGCAAGTTATATCGCCTTGATCCTATAATAAAGGATGGACTCTTAAGGGTGCGAGGCCGAATTGAAGCTTCCTCAGCACCAACGGAGACGAAGCAGCCCATCATCATGGATGGTCGACATCCACTGACCAAGCTCATCGTGCAACGGGAACACTGCGCTGCGGGACACGCCAACAGAGAACGCGTGACGAACGACCTACGGCAGCGCTATTGGGTCATTCACCTACGACCCACCGTGCGCATGATAGAAAAGAACTGCACCTTATGCAAGAGGCTGAAGGGAACACCCAAGACACCGGCAACAGGAGACCTGCCGCATGCCCGATTGGATCCTTTCCACCGCCCGTTTACCAACTGCGGGGTGGATTATTTCGGACCTATGATGGTCAAAGTGGGCCGTCGCAGAGAGAAGAGGTGGGGGGCACTATTCACATGCCTCACCTGCCGCGCCGTGCACATTGAAATCGTGGCATCCCTATCAACAGACTCTGCAATCATGGCGCTAAGAAGAATGGCTGCGCGCAGAGGATGGCCGCAGCTAATGTATTCAGACAACGGTACCAACTTCCGTGGAGCTGATCAAGAGTTACGCAACGCCTACACAGAGTGGCTACCAGCTCTGAACGACGAAGGACTAAAGCACCGAATGGAATGGCGTTTTATACCTCCAGGAGCGCCCAATCAAGGTGGCGCATGGGAGAGAATGGTACGATCCGTCAAGACAGCCCTCAAGGTGACGCTGCAAGAGAAAGCACCAGCTGAAGAAGTTCTCAGCACACTTCTCACCGAAGCTGAGTTCTGCATTAATGCACGACCTCTAACACATGTCAGCGTGGACCCCAACGATCCAGAGGCTCTGACTCCCAACCACTTTCTTTTGGGATCATCCAATGGCCTACCAGCAACGGGACCCTGTGACGAAGCTGACCGAAGAACATGGCGAGCCAGTCAAGCGCTTGCTGACCACTTTTGGCGGCGCTGGCTGCGAGAGTACCTGCCAACACTGGTACCACGCGGGGAACCCAAGAACGACGCACGACCCCTGCAAGCTGGAGATGTGGTCCTCGTGGTCGACAACACGCTGCCCCGGAACACCTGGCCCATGGGAATCGTCGAGCGAACGCATCCAGGACCAGACGGCAGCATTCGAGTCGTCGAGGTGCGGACCAGAACCGGCATCTTCCGACGCCCGGTAAGCAAGCTCGTCGTCCTAAGGAAGAAAGAAGAGGCTACGCAAGCTGCGCCGGGGGGAGGAATGTTACGGACGCCGACCTCCTAAAAACTTAGTCTTTAATATGTTAATATTAAGTAGATTAAGTAGAATAGTTTTGTTTTGAATACCTAGGATAATCTAGGTTAAGTATATAAGAAGTACATAAGAGGTATATAAAGTCATTCAGTAGTTAAAGCTTTATAAAGATTGTGTCATATAACTTAAGAATAGATAGTACAAATTAGCTCATTATAATGTAAACAGAACCCTAAAATCAGTCTAACTTCAATTCTTTATGTTGTATAAGTGTATTACGTAAGTTATACATAACAAATCTATGTGCTTCAAAGTCTGTCAAGAATAGGTACAAAACTAATGGAAAATTCCACTCGTAAAAATTTAATAATGTTTTTGATTGGGCAATTTCAAAGGCTGAGTTCTAGTCCAATAAGAATGCCTTAATTTTATCCAATAAGAATCTAGCGCAACGGCCGCTTTATTTCTAGACTTTCTATAGGATATCTATAAAAGATATTTTATACACTTTGCCACTAATTGAATCATGATGTAATAGGATATAGGAGGCAAGGATTTGTACTGCAATTACAGTCGACAGTGATCTCTCCTACTAGTAATACCTTCAAGTGTAAATAAGTACTAAGTAAGTCAAATAAACCTTTTATTTCTTTATTGTGTATAAACAGTGTTTTATTGTGCATTCTGGTCCTAAGTGAAGACCTAGTATTTGTTTTATTGTGCATTCTGGTCCTAAGTGAAGACCTAGTATTTATTTTTATTGTGCATCCTGGTCCTAAGTGAAGACCTAAGAAGACCTAGTACTTGTGTGTTTCTAATAGTTTCCTTATCCAATCCACGTAATTAAAATCATCATACAGTCCACTTTCGAACATTCCCAGTCGTGGGGCTGAATCTAGTGAAATAGAGTTCAGAGTCCCCCACAATGGCAATGCGCCAAATTGACGAATCAATAAAATGTAATTGCATCTAAAGATACCATGTATAGCGTTTAATCGCTTCCGCACATCAATATTCAGTCATAAAATCGTTTACATTTATTGCAACATCATATTTTGGTTGAATGGGAGAGTGAAAAATAATATTGGGTTATTTTTGATCCCATTCTTCGCTTTGAATTAAAATAACAAATCATAATAATATGTGAACAAATATGTGTAAGACCAACAGATAGTTGTTCCGGGTCTGGGTATTTGTGTATGTGAGTTTAAATGTTTGTGAACGCACCCACGATACAGGAGAAATTCCTAGTGTGGGGCAACGTTATTTAAAAAAAGAAAGAAGAAGAAAGAATATAACGTCACGCCTGTAATCCCAGTTAGGAGCTCATACGCCTTATTATAGACACAATTAAAAAGCCATTGTTATAAATCTCCTGGAGAGGTCTTAGCGGACAAGAGGTTATGTTTAAGTTATAATGGACTGCCCCGTTGGTTGAGTGATTGCAAGCGCGACTGCTGGCCATGAGGTCCTGGGTTCGATTCCTGGGTCGAGCAAAGTTATATTTGGTTTTTCAATCAGGAATCTCTTAGTAGCAGCCACGGAGTCTGGATTTGTGCCCGGTTGATGGCAATAGGCCCAACACACACCACACACACACACACAACACAGACATGGACATGGGACTAATAACATGACTGGCGAAATGTGTGTTAGCACACTAATAGGTAGACCTTTGCCTTACCCTGCGGATATTACAGGTGTGATATTATATGTGTTATGATGTGTCTACGTTATGATTTGCGATTCAATTTGAAATCTATTTATGAATATTTATAAAAGTAAAATGTCCAAAAGCCACCCAGAAGTCGTTATCACTGCTACAGGATCATTACAAACGATTGTTATAAAACAGAAATACTCACACCTTCTCCACTTCTCGATATTCATCGCAAAAACTAAAGACTGGATGTACCTCTACCTATCTGGAGATCGCAGGATTTATTTACAAACAGAATTCCATTGAATTTATCACAAACCAAAGAGAAGAACGTAATTGCTAGAAATACTCATTTACTTGCCGTCCAGATATCTATATCTGAGATCTTTGAAATTCGATCGGAATCGTTAAGTTACTAGGAAAGTGCTTCTTAATTTCTTTATGAGATCGGTATTAAAGTTTTATTAATTGATTTGAGTTAATCTTTCCTTCCACATCGCGTCTGCTACGTTTCTGCAGCTAATTTGTTTTTACAATTACATGCAATTGCTGTTTTTATTTATAACTAGCTTTTGCCAGCGGCTTCGCCCGCGTGAAAATGACGATTTTCCATACAAACTTTCATCCCCTATTTAACTCCTTTAGGGGTTGAATTTCGAAAAATCCTTATTCCTTGTCTACATTATAAAGGGAACTTCTGGGCAAAATTTCAGCTTTCTAGGTCCAAGCGTTTGGGTTGGGCGTTGATGAGTCAGTCAGTCAGTCAGGACTTCTCTTTTTATTTATATAGATTTTGTTTTCTGAATCGGTACGTTATACCCTCACATACAATAAGTTTTTCTTTCACATGGTTATATAATCGACAGTATCACTATTGGTTCTCTAAACTAATTTTTTCGTTTTGTTTTTTTCGTCCATTCATCATAATTCTTTTGCCTATAATCCAATCCAATTGGAGTCGGCGTCAGTCATGTCTTTTCATTATTATTATTATTATTATTATTATTATTATCCCTTATTCGGGCGACTACCCAAATGTTTTTCTAGACACACCTAGTTCTCAATAACACCTCATTCAAATATTTCATCACCAAAACCACAAGCATTTACCAACCAAAACATCACTAACAAATCACAGACGAACCTAATGACTACTCCCGAAACAGACGTTTATACAGGAAAGCTAATCAAAATTTCGACCATATTAGACGTAACAATCGGTGTTCAGAGCCAAACTGTTCGTACCACGCTTCACTATGACCACGGCAATCAAAGTTGTAATTAGCAACTAGTGAAACAGCAAATTAAACGTCCTTTCATGTGACAAATTTACGTGAGCCGATCGGCTGTATTTTCGGGGATGTGGGATGAGCAAATTTATTTTTGTGTGGCGTTTTCTGTTGATCGGATAT